>JAXQKI010000100.1:0-1200000 GCA_037042415.1 Diutina sp. Y7414
AATGAATCACGAAATCTAAGCAAAAATAAATGAATCAATTGTCTTTGGTGAGAAGATATTTGCTTGCCGATCCATAAAAATGGTGTAAAAACGAAAGCCCAATGCGGGGCTCGAACCCGCAGCCTTGAGATTAAGAGTCTCACGCTCTACCGATTGAGCTAACCAGGCAATTCTGACTTTTATTGCGTAAGTATACTTTATGTAGCAAAGCCGTTACCCAAGACGCTCTTTGGTAGCCTCTAAAGCAAGAAATAATGCTCAGATTTTTACAGATGTTGTTCTGTTACGTTAGTGCGCTTTTATGTTGACAGAAGTGCAGAATTGCGAGAGTCATGATGAAAAACGTGCAGACGGCCGACTAGTTACCACAGGACAATTGCAGGAATAGAGTATGAAGATAGAAGAATCTTTTGATCACAACGCTCTCGTTTGACCGGGTACTTGAGGCTATCAACTGACATAAACATAGGCGTTTAGCTCGTATTAAGTGATGAGAACCAAGTACTCCAATGGAATGGATCATGTGCAATGGTCATCATGGATATACCGGCGATCCCTTTGGAAAACTGCGGCTTTTACTTGGATTGAGTACATGATGCTATATTCTTTACGTAATTCCAATACGACTCCTTATGTTTGGTCTAACTTTTGTGCGCAATCGTCTTACGCGAGATGTCTATCGATGCTTCAACCTTTGCAAACGAGACTCAATTCCATTCAGATTCCATCAAATTTCGATAATTAAATGTGTTGCACATTTATCTGTATGAGAATGTAAAAACATCTGATATTGACAAACACATGAAATTTTGTGGGTTTATTAACACGGTATGACTATCAAAGGGCACTTTCTGGTCGTACAGTCGGCAGCGGAAAACGTGGTTAACTCTTCTCAAACTTGGAGTCTTGCTTAGATGAACAACCGTAGTATTGATAGAGGTTGTTTAAGATGACCATTTTCTTACAAGCTTGTTTCGCTTTCTCGTTTTTGCAAATCGACCAAAGCTGAACATTCAGGGAAGATAAAGAGAAATCTTACGCTGTAGCAAATCCGTAGTATGATGAAATCAACAATCTTCTTAGTTAGCCACAATCAGCCAAAAAGATGCGCAAACCCGGAATCGAACCGGGGGCCCAACGATGGCAACGTTGGATTTTACCACTAAACCATTTGCGCAGGTTGAATTCAGGTTAAGCGGTGAACATTGTTCCTTGTGAGAAAATATGTCAAAATTGTCGGTGCTCAAAACTATCGTATTTCGTGACAGTCTCTCGTTCACCTAATAAAGTTATTGCTAAAAGTATACACTGCGCCAATAATTCTGGGAAAAGACGATAGATAGATAGTAATGCAAGCTTATCAGAAAAACGGAATGCCCTGGTGACGAGCATCGGGTTTCAAAGAACTCCACAGAAGTGAGACGTGCAAAATTCCAAAGTGGACGTGAGACAACCCCGAGGTATTGCTTGAGCAAAGCTATGCCATTCGGCAGTCAAAAGTATTTAAAAAAAAACTGCGAGACCCCTCCACCCTCAGCGTAATTAGTCCACAATCTGCATTTTGTACGTCTGTGCGGACCCTGACTTTCGCAGATACAACTGCGAAACACAAAGTTAATCACTGATGGGCCTTGCCTCAACGGGTTGTATTTCGTATCTTTTCGTCTTTTAAGAAGCCTCAAACCAAAACTGGATACTTCATACAATACGAATACTTCGAGTTAGACCCTTGAACAATTGTGGAAACAATTCGTTACCTTTGACACGGCTGAATATGGGGAACAGGATCAAACTTCGATGATCACCGCGGCATGATATTCCTTTTGGCCATATCGCCGAGTGCGTGCTTAAACGTGCTCTTTCGTAAAGCCTCCAGCAGGACCTGATGTGGACCAAACATCCAGTATCATGCGTTCGCCATAAATTTGTTTCGCAATAAAAGTTCCAATATAGATCCCTTCGGTAGAGATAGCTACCACTGTTTCAGGTTTTTCTGTAGTAGCTAGAAATACCTTGGGAAGTACCATTGTTAGGAATTGCTTCCCCAAAGTAGTTCCATTTGTGCTGCATACAAACGCATCCACAGAACCCATACGGCGTTTCTTAATCAGTTACGGCGCTTAATTCGAGCGCGGCGCAAAAATTACCTTAAACGTTGCCTCAGGAATCAAAGTCTCCGCACGCCCACCTGCTGTTCTGGATAAATCCGAAAGATGAAGCAGCATTCCATCCATTGTTAGGCGTTCCTCGGGATTTGAAGCATGCACCAACCGTGCCTCATGCTCGAGGAAATGTAATTGTCAAGTGAAGCGACCTCGCTGATTAGCAAGACCATCAAAGGTGCCAAACTAATCTGACTCAATTACAGTCTTTTTGTGTTGAGACAAACAGCGATATATCGCTTACAAAACCTTCAATTTTTTTGTGCCTGCCGATAGATCGCAGGTGATACGAAAGCTATGCACTCCCCACATCATAGTACCCCCAATATGATGACAGATACTTATCATCAAACGCACGTATATATCCCCGAAGGCTCCCCAAAAATGCTATCAAATTGGTTATGGAGTTGGACTTGGAAAAGGTCGGCTTCCACCCTTACAACTCCACAGTCGCCCATGTCGGATCCAAGATCGAGCCCCGCGTCCTGGTGGTCGATTCCACCGCCTCAGAGAGCTCTGAAGCTCCTGGAGGTGTCGAAAGAGGTCTCAAATCTCGGCAGGTGCAAATGATCGTCCTTGGGGGCACCATCGGTACCGGGCTCTTCATTTCCACCGGTAATATCATCGCCCAGGCCGGTCCTGGGCTGGCATTGATTGCCTTTCTCTTCATAGCCACCCTTTGTTACAGTGTCACCATGTCGCTTGGAGAAATGGTTGCTTGTATCCCTATTACGGGTTCATTTGCTCAATTTGCCACGCGTTGGATTTCGCCCGCAATTGGCGCTGCTAATGGATGGAATTACTGGTTCTCCTGGGTGACCACGTTTGCGCTCGAACTTTCAATCATTGGTGACGTTATTGGCTACTGGACACATGCTGTCCCACTTTGGGCATGGATTACAATTTTCTTTGTCGTGTTGACTGCACTCAACCTATTGCCCGTTTCATTTTATGGAGAAATCGAATTCTGGATGTCGCTAATGAAGGTGTTGGCTGTTCTTGGTTGGTTAATATATGCCCTTTGTATGGTGTGCGGCGCCAACAACGTGAGGGGTGCTGTCGGTTTCAGATACTGGCACCACCCTGGCCCTTGGGGTCCGGGGTATATGGTGCAAAGTGATCAGGCCACCGGTCGCTTCCTAGGATGGCTTAAGTCGTTGATTGCCGCCGCTTTCACCTTCCAAGGTACCGAAACCGTCGGTATCACTGCTGGTGAATCGCAAAACCCCCGCAAAACATTGCCGCTGGCCATCCGCAAAATCATCTGGCGTATTCTCATTTTCTACGTCTTGGTGATCTTTTTCCTCGGGTTGCTTGTTCCCTACGATGACCCTCGGTTGGCAGCAAATCAACCGGCAGACTCTACCGCTGAATATTCGACTACATCGCCCTTTCTTATCGCTATTCTCAATAGCGGTACCCATGTTCTTGACCATATATTCAATGCTGTGATTTTGAGTACAGTGATTTCAGCAGGGAACAGTAACGTTTACTTGGCAAGTCGGGTGTTGTACGCGTTGGCCGAGTCACGCGTTGCCCCCCGGTTCATGATGTGGACCCCTTATAAGGGTGTGCCTGTGTTTTGCGTTTTGTTCCTGGCTGCCTTTGGCGCATTGGGTTACTTAGCAGTGAACCTGGCGTCAATGGTGGCGTTCAATTGGTTATTAAACATTTCTGCCACTGCCAGTTTGCTTGCTTGGGGGTGGATTTCAGTGTGTCACATCCGATTTATGAATGTGTTGAAAGCGCGAGGTGTTGATCGCAACACCCTTCCTTTCAAGGCCCCATTTATGCCGTATGCCGCCTACTATGCCACCTTCCTTATCTTTCTCCTCGTGCTCGTCAACGGGTTTGACGTGTTCTGGAACTTCACAGCCAGTGAGTTCTTTACGGCTTATATTTCGCCAATCTTCTTTGTCTTCTGCTGGTTAGTATTCACCGTCATTTTCAACATGCCGAAAGAAGGTCCGTGGTATAAGCGGTTCCTCGCTGGGTTTAGAGGATTTAACCCCCGCAAATGGTTGGTACCGCTAGACGAGTGCGACATTGAAACAGGTGCCCGTTATTATGAGGACGAACCTGAGGATGAGAAGCCCTTACCTTTGTGGCGCAAAATAATAAGTCCTATTCTCTGATGTTAGCCAGCAGTTAATTCAATTGAACAATTCATAAAAAACCATAAGCAGTGCACTTTGCCCCCTAATTGGACCTGTCAAATACACATATATGACTCTTTCCTAATTTATTACTTGCGACAAGTCATAATAGTTTGAATGCTCGTTGGAAATGCGATAGCACAAAATTATCCACAGGTAATGCGAGGTTGTGCTATCCTGAGAGGTATCTTGTAATCGACACTCGACGAAAAAGAGGAACCGCTGAAAGTGACTTCAAGAAAAGCCTGTCCAATATTCAATTATAGCAGCCTATTACATCTGAAGATTGCAAGAGTAGAAAGATGTTTGCAGATTGCCATATTGTGAGGTAATGCCCACGCTTCACGGCGTCATTTGAATCACTCGTCGTGCCCTTTATCTAATGCACAAACGTTATACTTCAACTATCATGCTCGTCATCAAATCAATGTATATCGTAATTTGCATGCACTTGTATCGATTTGATAAATTCAAATTATACGTGGCACATTTCATCATTTTTAGTGATCAAGCATATGATACAAGCTCAGACTCAAAGGCCACGTAAGTTTTTGCTTCGTTCAGCTTTTACAAGCTTGTATAACCACAATCTTTGATGTCGGATCGATTTCTTCAACGGGTGCAGATTAGGAGCCTTGAAAATCAGGGGGCGAGGGGCCGGGATGCGGGGGTCGTGTGAGACATCCTCGATAGTCTTGGTCTGCGAGCTAACTTGTACAAATCTCCTGTGAATTGAAATACCTGAATGGCTTCAATGTTTCTTAAGCCTAGTGCTGTCTACGTAGTACTGAGAAGTGAGAGATTTCTCGGCACACCGCCAATTTCCACACCATTAGCTTCGCCACAGTGTGGCTGAGATAAGTTCCACCTCCCAATCTCCAAAACTCTAAACGAACACACGGCACTCAAGTCCAAGGAGGTGGTACAACGTAACCACAAGCTTGCAACGTGGTGATAACGGGGTAACCTCGTAATACTAGTAAAGAATCGCAGCCACAGTGATTTAGTTAAATAGCTGCTTTCGATGTCCTCAGATATCAAAATTAGATGTCGGAACAAGTCCAACTTCTTTCGCAAAGTGTTGGCTATGGGATTTTAGTCGGAGTCGGAGGTGCCTTCGCTATTGGAATGATTCTCACCACAAAGTTCCTTCTGAAGTACCTTCATGAAAATCACAAGAGTACTGAAACGTTTGCTGTCGCTAACAGAAATGTTGGAACTGCTCTCACCACACTGGCGGTTTACTCATCGTGGTCCTGGGCTACTGAACTTTTGTTATCGCTGACAATGGTATATAATTACGGCATTCAAGCGAGCTACTTTTACGGTGCGGGGATATCGGTACAAATCGCCGTCATGGCCTTGCTTGGGATCCACGCTAAGAAGAAGATACCACAAGCTCACACGTCTTTGGAAATCATATCCTTACGTTATGGAAAAGCAGTGCACATAATATTTTTGTTTATTTGCTTGGTGAACAATTTATTCGCATGCCTGTCAATGATTGTTGGGGCTGCTGGAGCTATATCAATCATTGCTGGAAATTTACACATTGTCGCTCTGATGATGTTGATTCCATTCAGCGTGCTTTTATACACAGCATTTGGAGGTTTGAAGGCCACATTCATTACTGATTTTGTGCACACGCTTATTTTGTTGCTCATTCTCGTGATTCTCAACACTGCCGTATTGACCAGTCACTTGATTGGTGGTATCAATGGCTTATACGACAAAATTCGTGCACATGAAGGTGACAGGTATATCGATGGTAATTACCAGGGAAGCTATCTCACCGGTAAGTCTCATGGCTCCATCATTTTTGGATTATTACTATTGTTTGGGAATCTCGGTTTGTGTATAATGGACTCATCTTTCTGGCAAAAGACTTTCAGTGCTGATCAAAGGCTGACCGTACCGGCTTATTTGACCCTGGCCGTGCTTATTTTCAGTAATGTGTGGCCATTAGGGGCCATCATTGGTGGTGCATCCTTGGTCATATCTAAAACCGATATTTGGCCGACGTATCCTCGCGAGATGACCGACTATGAAATTTTGAGTGGCTTTGTTTTACCTTACACCCTTAAAGCCATCGTGGGTAATGGAGGATGTGGTGCAATCCTCCTTGTCATTTACCTAGCGGTGACATCCACTGTTCTGGCACAGCTTATCTCGGTATCACTGATTGTCCTGTTCGATATATTCAAAAGGTACTTTCGTCCGGATGCCGACAATAAACAGATGATATGGGTGCTGCATGTGACAGTTATTATCTTTGGGCTTTTTGCATCTGGTTTCTCCATCATGCTTCATTATGTTGGCACAAATATGACCTGGTTGGGATACTTCACCCCTCTCCTTTCTTGTCCTGGTGTCATCCCAATGATATTTGCTATCACTTGGAGTAAACAAAGCTGGTTAGCTGCTTTAGTTGCACCTATAGCAGGATTAGTCTCTGGTATTGCTGTCTGGTGTGGAGTTGCGTACGGCTTTTCCGGTGAGTTGAGTATTGAATCGTTGGGTGGGCAACTTCCATGTTTATACGGAGTGATGACGGCGATGCTCTTGCCCGGGGTGGTCCTGATAGTTATCAGCTTGATCCAAAATCAAACTTTTGATTGGGGCGTCTTCCAAAGTCTAGAGTTAGAGGTCGCTCCAGATGACGAGTCTGATGAATCTGCCCGCTATTCTGCAAAACAAAACGAAATTGAGGAAACCATTGAAGTGAGCAGTCAAGCAAACAAGAGACTGCTAAACTTTTGGATCAAGGTCGCAACCTTTGCAGTTATTTTCATCTTCTTGGTTACGTGGGTATTGTGGCCCTTACCATTGTATCGCAACTGGATCTTTACTAAAGCTTACTTTAGTGGCTATGTCACAGTGGGTTTGATTTGGTTATACTCAACGTTGCTCATAGTTGGTATCTGGCCGCTTTGGGTTGGTAGACGTCTGTTTATGATTGTAGCAAGAGGCTTGATACACGACTATCGGCAAGCAAAGAGCAACAGATGGAAAAAGAATGAATTGCCTTTGCCGGAATCACTGGCAGTTTCTTCTGGCAACGAGACCCTCAAATGATGTATAGTAAATATGTGTTTGTAACGAGTTTTGATGTTACAAGTATGAATTTGTATGCCTGTCAATCAATGTTAGGAGATGTTGCAAAACCTCATGGCGCTGATGTGATTTCTCAAGGTCAAGTTTGTCAGTCGGGGTAAGTATCAATATACACGAAAGAAGCCGGACGTAGGTGTAAAAGTCAACCCGTTCGGTTTTGTCACAGACAAGCTCTTTTGAGCTCACAAATAAGTCTTGCACCAATTGAAATGTGTTGCAGAGGTCTCATCCAAACTCAACGACATCCATAATGAGTGAGAGTCTTGATTGAGCGGCAAGCGTAAGGGTGAATCCGAGTTGTACCCAAAACAAACAGATCTGACAATTCCGCAAACCCTCAAAAGACTGCTAGAACCAAACAGTTACTCACAATCAACATAGATGTCCAGGCACCTTTGGGTGGATTGTGAAGGGGGATCAAAGTATTCGAGGATTGATACGCTAAATTCAATTCTGATCAGGTCATAGTCATCAGGATTTCAAATAGCACGTGCTGAAGGAATTCAGTATAGATAAATGCCCATTGGAGGAACTCAGTCTAAGGTAGCACTTGGAAACAATTAATGAAATACGCTTGGGGTCAGAGCAATCCTAAGATAACCCTCCGCTGTGACGCGTCGAAAAACAAAGTGGTGAGCATTACGTAATCACGATCTACAGAACTTGAAGATGAAAAACGAACAAACCTCATCATTTGGACATTCGACAGCTTGAAGAATAACTATGTTAAGTACACATGCAAATGCGACATATTGACTAACAATCGGATACATCCTCGTGAAGATTTCATCGACCCGACCATTTATGCCAACGCCCTTCAATTGAATCAGGAATTTTGCTTTGGTGGTGAAACGAAAGCTTTTGCAATAGATTCCAAGGAGCTCACTCAAGACTCCTGCCACTGAAATTCATAGTCAATTGCAAATACCAACAGACGTGTCGATATCATGAGATCTCGTTGATAATGGCGCATTCGAGGGGGTTGAAGTATCGCAACAATGCGTAATCAGTTACAAAATAGCCTTGTTCAACCACAGCTTGGTATATTGGCTCATCCCAGAAGAAATTTTGACCATGCCACGCGCGGTACCAGTTCATGTACTCAACCCAAATGTTGTTGTCGCGAATATAGTACAGCTTGAATACAAGAGCATAGGCAGCCAATACATTAAGCCAACTGAGAGCTAGCGTATTTTGAGCATAGACCAAGTCCCAAAACTCATTCGACACCTTTGAAAATATAGGATGGTACTCAAGCGGATTTAAGGCGACGGTGGTGTGATATATATGTTGGTCGAGAATTGCAAACGCGTGTCTAATGATACTCACATCAGCCGAAGTCTCTAGTCCATCGGTATGATTGTCGATAAACTCCAATATGCGGACAAAAACTGGCATTGATACCACATTTTGATTAATAGTCGAACCATGCATGTTTTCGTATGGCAGATTTCGCAAGAGTGGTTGCAACACAGTGTATGTTTGACGGAAGCCAATATTGTACCTGATAAAATCATTACCACCTCTTGTGAAATCGACCAATGGGCAGGTACCAGAAGGTAGCTTCTCTAATATAGTGTACAAAAAACTCAAAGACGCCAAAAGCACTTTCGCTTCAGTAATTGTACAGGCATTATTAAGCACTCTCCCCATCTGCCTACTGGATGCCAGTAACAAGTAGCTGTACAGGTTCATGGCGAAATTGTATACCTTGGCTACCGACAACTCCAGACCATCATCGATCGGCGTATGCCCCAAGAGATAACGACAATTATGGTTGCTCAAAAACATCAATCCCAGAAACGCATACATACCCAGTTGGATCAACTCCAGCGTTGCGTATAGAGTCGTTCTAACGTCATCCCACATCCGTGCTTGATGAGGGTTACGATTGATGGCCTGATGACGGACACTCCAATCTATCATGAACTGAATAATCCACAATTCAATTGACGACATGTTAGGTTTGTTGGGGAAAAGAGAGTGAATCATCGATTTAGGCCACCGGGTTAGGTATAAATTAATGACTGCTTCATCATAATGAACTGCATCTGTGAACAGAGAGCCTTCAACTTCCGCGTAGTAGGAATCGCTCGAAGAGCTACGATGAATGACTTGGGCCAACTCATAGTCGTCACCCGATTGACCACCGTTGTCATCATTCAGTGGTCCGATTAGTTCAAGTATATCATATGCCAGGCAATCATTCCCTAATAGTTCAAATGCATTATAGGGTAGCTGATCGTCCACTATTTGTCCCATAGAACTGACCGATGAGTTGGCCAGCGATGCTCGCGAGGTTGAAGTTGATGGTTTTGTCGAGGATGGCGAATCGGGATACACACACTCCCGATTTCGATAGACACAATATTCACATGGTTTCTTGAGGTCACACTGTCGTTAGTCATTTGTCGTGAATATTAACATCTTTCACGTACCTTGATATGGAGGCGGCGACAGTGTAGACATTTAGGCACTGATGGACGCACCATGAGCGAACAATGTCGTTGGTGCGAACCGGCAAAATAAAGTCAAGATTGTGTTTACTCGAAGCAATTCTGCCTGGTAGAATCAGACTAAACCTGTACCTTTGTTAGTCTCTACTAGCTTTAGCTCGTTCAAAGTGCTAAATGTGGACAATCTTTTAAGTAGTGGCTTCTGATAAAGCCGTTCCTCCATCTGGTTGGTTTCATCGACGTTACTGGGGCCATAATTGAATACATCCTTTTCCCTTCTATACTCTTGTGTTCCTATTCACGTACAATTGATGTTTTCATCTGAAATTGTGCTTTAATGTCTACCTATAGAAGATTCTTGTCGAAAACTCTGGAAAGAGCCGCCTACAAAAACCAAGCTCAATTTCATCAGATTGAGAACATAAGAAGGACTTACAATCCTCCTGTGTACTAAGCGTATGTTTGGTTTTTATGGATGAGGACAAAACACCCCATATGACTTCTTTAATGTAAGAACAAAAAAGAGAGCTACCTATAGCCTCCATTTAGATGAATAAAGAGGTAGCCACGCACCTCATTTTAACGTAATTTTACGGCTCCACGATTTTAGCTTGAATAGACTAACCAAGAACAGTTATTGACGGAATTACTCATCCATGCCTTTACCTTCTACAATATCAATTTGTGTAAGTGCAATTTTTGCATCTCGGGCGTGTAGCTCAGTTGGTAGAGCGTTCGCTTCGCATAGAAGCGGGCTTGCGAAAGGCCTTGGGTTCGATTCCCAACTCGTCCACTTTTTTCGTTCTCAGTAGATATCAAATCCATAACACAGTTGTCCCAAACTGTAACTTTATGAATCTTTCTTGCGTTACCTCCCATCGTTTAGGTGTTTGCGAATAGTGCGATTCTCATATGAGAGTAGCGCTAATGTTTCCTTAATGTAACCCAACTAAAAACTGTAGCAAGGACGTGCATATCCGAGATCAGATGGAGTCTTTAGATTGTTTTACCTTTTCCTTGATGAGATTTCGGGGATTAAAAATTAAAAAAGGAACTTGAGGCAGACAGGATTTGAACCTGCAACCCTTCGATCTGGAGTCGAAAGCTCTACCGTTGAGCCACTGCCCCACTCCTGGTTTTTTTTCCAGAAAATATAACCGGAAGCATTGCCATATACGCTTTTGTTGGCGCTTTTGCCGTAGATTTATGTAGTTTTTGCAGAGATTTTTCATCCTAATGTTGCAGGTACAAATGAGAAAGGGTAAATGCTATAATACCAATGCAAAACATGAAAATAACTGCCTATAATATGCGGATTAGCTTTTGGATATTAATAGTGTCATGATTTCAAGGCCCTATACACAAGTAATCTCCTTAAATTCTATAATGCAAGATGAGATATAATTGACCAAGATCGTATCTACATATGTTCATGAAATGTCCGCGTGAATGTTAAGTAAATATTTAGGCAAATTAAGCTGTTCTCTTCCGTTTGAACATGCGCAGAAACAAATACCAAATGCAACCAATGAATCTGAAGAGAGCCGTAAAGCACACGATCCAAAGAATGACCGTTAAGAAAATTTTCAGCCTCTTAGTTTTATTGTCCGTGTCATCTTCCTCGACGAAATCACTCAAGCCACCTGTTTCCAACACCACGGCGATGATGACGAAATTTGTGAGCATCCACACCAACACTGTCATCGAACGCACATATTTGTAATAATCCTCATTTGAAACAGGCTTTTTCTCCTTTTCTTCGGGCTCGGGAGTTTTGATCTTGTCAAGCTCTTTGAGGTACAGCTTGTTGATCTCTTCGGTGGATACAGGAATGGATACCGAGAAGGTACCATCCTCCTTCGCCTTGGCGGTACCAAGATCTTGCGCCCCCGTGTCACCTTTAGTACCCCACGAGACATCATCAATGTTACAGAAAGCGTAGATGTTTAACACATTGACGTATGAGGGCGACAACAAAAGGTATTGAAGGAACGAAGTAAACATGTGCCAGGGTTCCAAGTACATAAACAGGGCAACGAAGTAAAGCACGTACGTCAGACCAGTAGCAACAATCAAGTCTCGGAAGTTGGGATCCAGAAACAACGCAGCTGCCGAACTTTTCAGCGGGTCGTTGATGATATTGGTGATTGTCTTGACCGCCATCCAGATGGCAGCAAGCATCATGTAAATCATTACGACGGCAAAAAAGAGCACGATAACCACGTAGAAACGCTGAGTCCCCGTAGGCTTGTTACCAAATGAAAGCACAAATGTTGTCACAATCGACGCAACATACAACCATAGAAACACCAATGCAAGCACTTTACCAGGAGGGAAGTTCATAGCAGGATCAGTCAAACCGATCGTCAAAATGCGAAAGACCAAAAAGTACAGACCAATGCTAAACCAAGACAATACCAAGTTGATGAACTGATAGAAGAACTCCACGTGGAACATAAGTTTGCGGCCAAATGAATGCGACAGGGTCCAGATTTTGGGGAAGTGGACCAACGAGTAGATAGCAGCGAAAAACGACCCATTGAGCCATCTCCGTCTTTGCAAAACGAACTCAGCGAGATGTTCGGGAACATCGGTCTCCGCCAGTGCCAGGCGCACGTAACGTAACAACCATGAGCACCCGCGCTTCGCCACCAACTCGAAACACAAGATCCGGTCCTCTGCTAAGTACATGTTGGAAGTGAAGATCCCGGCTTCATGAGCCATCAACGTTTTCTTCAACTCGTACTCGTCGTCATCAGGATCCAAGTCGGTCAGGGACGTGTGCATGAACTCACCTTTAAAGTACTTCTCCAACGGGCCCTGGCCGTTGACATCGTTTTGAAGAGCAACAGTTCTATAGGCAGAGAATGCCCCCGGCAATACTGAAATGAAGCCAAAGTCCAGCTCGGTGGGCTTGTCTAAAATATTCAGCATCTTATACTCGAAGTTTTGCGCGTAGACGAGGGGGTTGGTGAGGATCTGGCGGCCTTGAAGCTTAGCTTTAATC
Organism: Diutina sp. Y7414; assembly: GCA_037042415.1. Taxonomy (NCBI): domain Eukaryota; kingdom Fungi; phylum Ascomycota; class Pichiomycetes; order Serinales; family Debaryomycetaceae; genus Diutina; species Diutina sp. Y7414. Next base: position 12,896 of record JAXQKI010000100.1, read on the forward strand.
TCACCACAAGCCCCGGCAACACGGGGGTCGCGGTCAAACTCTTTCCACAAGTGATAAAGCGACTTACCCAGCGGTTGGGTACCGGCATCAAGCAACACCACCACCTTGGGGTCAAGCACTCTCGCAAGCCCTTGGAAGCACCACCGGTGGGAGTTGATCTTCTTAGCGTTCTTCTCCTTTAAGCAGAATAACAACTGGACAGGGACGGTCTTGTCGGTGGTCAACTTGACGGTGTCCTCGACCAGAGAGATGCCCACTCTGGTAGTGTACTCGTAGACATGTGCCTGCACTTTCTTGTCATTGACTTGGGACCGGGCCAAGCCGTCTTGGTAAACCCCCAACGCCGCGAGCAACGCCTGGGCTCTGGGGTTGATCTTGGAACGACCATCGGAAACAATGCACACCACCACTTTCTTCCAGGCGTCGGCACCCCAGGTGCTCAGCCGCGACTTCAGCATAAGGTACTTGATGTTCTTAAACACCCCCTTGAGGGTACGGGCGAGAAGGATGTCGTCTTCATTGTACATGGTGATCACCACCATGAGTTCCGTCAGCCGAGGCACGGTACAGTGGATACCACGGAGAATGAACCCGTTTCGGAAGAAGTTCGACGGACCACAGGTGACGGCAGTGTACCGCATGTAGGCAAACTCTCGCAGTAACCCACCTTGTTCTTTGTCGGGCTGGTAACCAGGATATTTCGATAACAATTCCGTAGCCACGGGACAGTCAAGCACCAAGTGCCCGTTGACCCCCAGCGTGACCACTTTATCCGATTCAAAGGGGTTATCATCGTCACTATCGTTTCCCCGTACTGCTTCTCGTTCAGGTAATGCTGTGGTGAGTTGGAAGTTATCCCCCTCGATATCACCGTAGGCAATATTCTGGTCCCATTCGCGATCTTCGTCGTCAGCTGGAGGGGCAGTGAAGAGTGGCTGATTGTAGTACTGGGGCTGGTACTGGGTGTGGGAGTACGGATCCAGCATCTCGTACTCCTCGTACTCAATGCTATCCTTCATCGGAGGATACAGCGGTGGCGGGGGGAGGTGGGAGGTGTACCCACTAGGCTGAGGCTGGGATGGTGGCGGGGGAGGAGGAGGGTACAGTGGCTGGTACAGCGTTGCAAACAGGTGCTGAGTCGGCGCTTGGCTGAACAGCTGGTCATAGGGGACACTGGGATTATATTCCAGATGATATAAGTTGGTTTGCGATGCCAGGTGGTCGCCGTCGTAGCCACTGGCAAACACCGAGTGTGGTTGCTGGTTCTGCCCGTAGTACTCCTCATCGTCGTGGTACAGCGGTCGTCTCAGCCCCTGATCATGATACAGGGGTAATGGAGCCACGAGCGATGTCTGCGAGTGGTTGGGATGGTTCTGCGGCTGCTCATTGGGGAGGAGGTACTCCTCGTCTGGGGGAGGCGGCCGGTAGCTCATATCGATCTCTTCGCAGGTAACGAAGGGGCGCCAGCGCTGGTTTTAAAGGCGCGTGTCGCACATTCTCCGCTGGCGCGTGGCCTCCTCATCCCGCGCTGCACCTCCCCCCACGTAACCTGCAGTAGGGCTGTGTATGATCTATAACGAAATAGGCTATATTTGGCACGAGGGGTGACACCGTGCCAAGACCTAGCACGGGTGAAAAATTGGCAACTATAGTGCAAAAACCCACACTTTATGCTGATGCAAAAACCAAACGACCATCAACAAGCATACGGGGGAAAGCCAAGCCGTGACCAGGCACAATCGTCTGGGCGACGCGTCTCGGTGGTGCGGGGTGGTAACCAGGGGCGATAAGCCCTTATGGGCGATATCTGCCGACACTGGCTTTGGGCCACTGGCGGCTGACGGTTGCTGGTGGTGACTAAAGGTGGATGGTGGTCACGGGCTGTGCCATTACCACTGGTGTAAATAGCGGTGCGTGTGCATGGCAACACGAGGCAGTGTCGTCGTAAATTGCGGGTGGGCATCGGCAATGTCCGATCGCAGCGAAGGCCTCCGGAGCTACTCCAGCCGAAAGTACACGGTCGTTTAGTGGCAGATGGTCAACGGCTAGAAAGAAACGAGAGTGTCAGACGGCTGATGGTAGGACAAAGCTTGGTAGCCAGCTTTTGTGGTGTTGACCCTCGGAAGTCGCGTGGTATAGTCATTCGTCACCGTGCGAAATTACTGTTAGCATCAGCTAAAAGTCGCGGCTGCGCCACCCTCGGTCACCCTCGGCCGCCCCTCGGTCTCCGTAAAGTATACCATCAGACATATATTTCATCCGCTAAATAAAGTATATGGTTGCCTAATGGATCGTTATATCAAAACATATAGGTATTTCGTAGTGGGTGGGGCGTCATCGCTTACCACCAGTGGTTCCACCCCCAGGTGGGACGGTTCCAGCCCCAGTTGGAGCCCCACCCCCAGGAGCCACCCCACGAGCCACCCCAGCCCGGGTTGAGGCCCCAGCCCCACTTCCAGCCAAAACCGGTTTGGAAACCGTGGTAACGGTAGCGACGGCCGCCTAACCAGTAGTAGTGATTGCCAGGAAGGGTGAACACCCCGTTGGCAGCGTCAGGGAGGGCGGCACCCTGAGCAGCGGCGACGGCTTGGTCACCGGCTTCCGGCGACTTCTCGTAGGCAGCAGCGATGTTGTTGACTTGGTCATCCGTCAATTGAACGCCGACAGCGTTGGCGGCCTGTCTGATCTCGTCACCAGAGGGCTTATCGGTGCTGGCAGCCGGGGCCGTCTGCGATTCCCCAGACACCGGTTGTGCCTGAGCGGTCGCAGGGAGGGGAACGGCGTTAGCCGCGTCAGCGTTGGCAACGGCAGCGGCGTCGTCGTTAGGGACGGGAGCAGCAATGGCGACGGCAGCGACAAGGAGCAATTGAGTGAACTTCATAGCGATGATTTATCAGTGGGTTGGCAGCAGTGACCCCCCAATTTGCCCTCTATTTATATTGGAGCTCGCCACCAAGGCCATTATTGTCGAAATTAAGGTTCAAGCGCTACCCGAGGAGGGCGGGCCTTGTTGCTTGCCTTGGCACGAAACTTCGACGACTACACGACAAATAAGCGTAGCTTAGAGTTAGAGGTTTGCTGATGTTTCCGTTACTCTTTTTTTACCAAGCTCGTCTTGAAGTAAGGCTAGGCATTTGACATTGTCCTCTGCTACTTTGCCCTTTAGTTGCAACTAAACTAAATTTAAGAGTGCAGTCAGGGGCGCATAACCGGTGGCCGCAAATCGCAGTCTCCGCTACCAAAACTGGCGAGCGCACCATAAATGAAGGTTCGACCACAATTACCGCCATACCCTCCCATGTGTGGCTGATGCTGAAACTCACGATGGGTTCTGATGTTTGAACTAGAGCTGACACATATTGTCATATTCCTTAAGATGATGATTTTCCCTACCATCAGACACCTGGTGCTTGATCTTACTCAAGATGGACTCCCCTGGCTGGGTGCGTTTTTGCGAGAATGACCGCCTATCCGTCAGACTAAAGACGCCAGGCGACAAGCGCCGTGCCTCATTTCCTCTGGATGAGTGTTTATCCCAGCCTAATCGAGCCAAAATGATGTGCTTCCACCACAATTGCCGCAGGCACAAGTTGCCCAGAACACGCTCGTATTTTGGTCACGGCTCGTTCGTGTTAGTCTGATCAATGAGCAAATAATTGGGTCGAAAGCGTTTTCGGCAACCAGCGGTCCTTTAGTCCACCACCACAGTTGCAACCCTATTTTAGTCGTGATCGACCCGAACTAGCCGATGATGCCACACAACCCCCTCGACATTGTCGTAAATATTGTGGTGAGTGTCGCCAACCTGATGACCAGCTTTTGAGTCTGACTGTTCTTTTTTTATGAAGGAATACTATCTGTCATTCAACCATTGATTTATGCCGGTGATTGTATCTATCGCTTCGCCTGAGTTCACGTCTTTCATTCATTGCAGCCGTATGAGGCACAGGCTTACTTTACGACATAATCCCTTGGCGTCATCACCATAATATTAGCCCTGTGCCTAATTGAGCCTTGAGGCGTTCCGCTGAGGTGAATGTGGAAGAAATGCACCCACTTAAAGTTACGAAGACATGTAACATACACAAACAGGGTTACATCGGCGTGCAAGCCAATTTACAGTCAAATTACTACACTAATTCAATTTAAGTATTCATTCTATTACTGTTCTAGTTATCACCACTACAACTTGTGGTCTCTGATGACGTTTCTAATGTCGACGAGAGCCTCCTGGACCAACGTCGCCACGTGTACACCCTTGTCGTTGTAGACCTCGGCTTCGCACAACAACCGGCTGTTGGCGTAGCGCAACGTGCGCTGGGAGAACCCCATCCACTTGGTGACGTCGAAGTCGTCGTCGTGGAAGTAGATGACGTGGTCCAAAGTGACACACGAGTAGATGATACCTTCGCCGACGTCGAGTCTCAACGTGCGGGTCAAAAGCGCCATCAACCACAGGTCGCTGATCACCGCCAACCCCACGTGCTGGTACTGCTTGTTCATCCCCACGATCGGCTGGTTGACCCCGTCTTCGTCACACCCGAATTGTTGGTACCACGACAACTTGCGGTCGGTGGGATCAAGCTTTTCCTCTTCCTTAGTGAGCGATAAGTCGTAGAGCTGTTTCGGGAACTTGTGGTAGGTCAAGTATTCCTGGCCGTCGGTGTTGATCTCCACTTCCTTGGGGCTGTTGACCCACTTGGGACGGAAGGGAGTTTGTAACAGGAACGGCTTCAACGGCATGTCGTCGATGTCATCGTCCTCGATCGACACTGCCACGGGCTTCCCCGCCTTGCGACGCTCTTCGGCCCACTTGTCGTACTTGCCTTGTTCCCTAGCAAACGAGTTTCTCTTGGTAAGCGAGATGATCGCCACGTACTTGAGTTTGCCGTCTTGGAACCCTTTCACCAGCCGGTTGTTGAAGTTGCGCCCATCAGACACATGGGTGACCTCCCAGTTCATCGGCGAGTCCTCCAACACTGCTTTAACGAAGTACAGATGGAACGAATGGGGCGTCATCTCGGGAGGACACGACTTCATCGCCACAAGCAACGCCTGGCCGGCGATGTTACCGCCATAGGCGCCTCGAACACCGCCTAACGGCTTGAGAAGCGGGCGCTTGCCGACGTACTTGTTCTCGCCGGTTTCGTTGACGCCGAAGACGTCGTCAACGTTGATGGGTCCTGGAGCATAGGGCAGCATGGTGAACAGGAGAAAATGGCCGCCGTCGGGGTCGGAGTGTGATTTTAATCTCTGAACCCCACACTTCCCCGTGCGCATCGGCGCGGAGCGGCCGAGACGACGCTTGCGGGGCACTACGGGAAAAACGACGCCGTTGACAGGGTCCGAGGTGGGGTCGCCGTTAAGGTACCAACGGGTGGAATATGTGGCTACGTTTTGTGACCTAGTAAAAGATATATGCTGAATGAAAAAGTGGTTCGACCGCTATTTGTCGTGTGGGACGTGATCAACGATAAGACGCACGTGAATCTCGTCCCTCGGCATGGGCCTAGTAGCGGCATTCGTTTCCGAAAGCATGCGCGTTTCTCCACGGAAAACGCGAAAAAACAATGGACGAGTTGGGAATCGAACCCAAGACCTTTCGCATGCTAAGCGAATGCTCTACCAACTGAGCTACACGCCCGATTTGGAAAAAACGGGGGCTATGTAAATTTCCCGCTGCTATATATGTGTATCATCTGGCGCATTTATGGCTATACTTGATTGAACAGTACTTTAAATGCATCATTTCCAGTTTCATTATGTATATATGCAATTTAAATGGCTTACAAGCCCAAATCCTTGACAACCAACGACCGGCAGATGGGGTGGTACGAGTCCTGCCACTTTTTAAAGTACTTCACCGCCAAGTCGCGGTCAACTTTGGCCAACACTTGGTACAGAGGACGCACAAACTTCATGCGACCCACAGTGCCCAACCATTCAGCCATCTTTTGACAGTATTCAGGCACGCCTCCAGCCACTTGAAGCTTGTAGTAGCGGAAGACAATCTCGTAGTTCGAAGAGGTACCCAAAGTAGGGTAAGCTTTGTCAATAGCAGCCAAGGTAGCTTGGTCCCATTTATGTTGAAGCATAGTATCGAGCCATACCACCACTTGGTTCGACGAAAACAGCAGAAGGTCATCTTGAGTGAACTGAGTGTAGTCACCATTAGCTTTGCTCCACTTGTCAACCAATTGGTAGCATTGGTCAGCCAAAGTGGTGTCGAAGGCAGGCTTGGGTGGCAACCCGGTGGTGTGTAACCATGTCTTCCAGTCAATCAGATCAAGAATGTCTTTCTTGTCAGCAAAGAACTTGTAGAGACAGTCCAAGAACTCGTCAGTGTCCAACAGCTTGTATCTGAAGGTCTTGAAGTAATGAGGGATAAAGGGGTCAAACACCGTCTTACCACCAAGCTTTTGTTCCAAGTGCACCAACAAGCTCAGGCCCTTTTCGTAGGGCACTTGCGAGAACGCGTCATCGGGGTCATCATCAGGAGTCAAGTCAAGGTAAAGCTTAGTGTAGCGGTTATCGGCCCCCATGTTGGCAATGACACCTTCGAGCGAAGTCCACCCAATGATGGCAGAGAACAGTCTCATTTGAGCCCCGTATTCTTCAGGGTTAGGCAACCCTTTTTGCTTAGCTTCGGCAACAGCGATGGCCTCAATGATACGACGTTCAAGGTATACTGTCCACCCTTCGTTCAACCAGAAGTGCGACCACAGAGCCAGAGTGACTAAGTTACCCAGCCACGAGTGGGCAAGCTCGTGCGCCACCACGCCCACGCACAGTCTGTCTTTACAAATCAAAGTCGGGGTGAGGAAAGTCATGTTGGGGTTCTCCATACCGCCGTAAGGGAACGAAGCAGGCAACACCAACGCATCATAAGTGCCCCACTCGTAGGCAAACACCAACTTCTCAGCGATCTGTAAGAAGTTTTCCATATCCGCTTCAAACTCCCACTGAGCATCCTTCACTTTCACCGGTTCGCTGTACACCGTAGACCGAGGGCCAATGGGCAAGCCAGTGATATCACCCGACGCCACCGTGATCAAGTACAGGGGGATGGGCACCGGCTGGTCAAAGTAGTAAGTGTTACCTTCTTGCGAGAGAGGTCTACCACTCATCAACACTTTGTAAGGCGAGGTGGCGCTCAACTTGTAAGGGCATTTGACGGAGGGGGTATCGAAACAAGGCACCATCGATCTGGCGTGGATCGCTTCACACTGAGAGAACAAGTAAGGGGCCACCTTACCGTCAGTCACCTCTTTATCCAAGAACTGAAGCGCGGTGGTTTGTTCAGTGGTATCATACGTAATGGTGACGTCAAACTTCCCCTCAATCGGTTGGGGGAGGGTAATCTCAAGCTTAGACCCAAGCGGCTCTTTTCTTGGGTGAAGCGTGTACTCAGCCTTAGTCCCGTTGACGGTAACCTCGTGGATGGTGATGTACGATGTGTCCAACACCACTTGGGTGGCATTGGCGCCTTCAAGGGTGAACGTCACCTTACCGTGGACGACGCGGGCATCGAAGTCGATGTCCATGTGGATCGCCCCTTGGTGCACCGTGAATTCTCGATAGTTCGATTGAGTGGTGGGATCAATGGCAGGCATCGTGGGGTAGGTGGAGAGGAAATGCTGAGAACCTACTTCTGCTTGTTGGGTGTGCGGCTTCTCAAAGCCTACGGCGCCGTGAGGCCGATCAATGTGCGGCTGCGATGGCAGTATCTGGGGGACATCAATGTCAGATATTGACACGGTGATGGTGATCGTCTCGGTAGTCAATGCTTATATAGCCCAATGCAACTAGCCGATGGAACCAGCATTTGCGATATTTCTGAAGTGTGTCCTTGTGAGCGTCACGATGCCGACATTATGCCACAATTAGGCTATCAGAAGATGAGTGAATATACATCGGTTTAGTCGCAAAAACCGTTGTCTTAGTCCCGATAATTGATCATGCTAGTAATTCCATTGATACGAGTTTTGTCAGGAGCTATACTGATGCGAGACACTATCGTATTGTGGTTGTCTTGTTGGCATCGACGCTGCGAGTGCATGCCAGGGGTTTTCTCTCCTTCAGTAATGAAGGGACGCCGACAGGAGTCCCAAGCGAATTATTAATTCGTGGCTCGTCGTCTAGCCTAGATCCATGCAACTATCGAACCACACCCCACAGGAAAAGTCTCGATCGCTGTTACGAACCCCGGCACCACTAGAGGAGGGGCACACCTCACCGCTCACCACCTCCCGACGCCACCCACAGTAATGAGCAAGGGCGTGTGTGAATACGCGTTTGCCGTGCTTGAAAACAAGCTCAAGGGGACTCCGTTGAAGCTGCTTACCAGCTACGAGCCCGACACCACCCTCACGTCGCAGCGGTACCCGCTTTTCGTCACTTGGAACCGTAACGGCAACCTCCGCGGGTGTATTGGCACCTTCGCCGACATGCCTCTCGAGCAAGGGGTCAAGCGGTTTGCATTGTCGCTGGCATTTCAAGACCTGCGTTTTCCGCCCATCACCGCCGCTGAATTACCCCAGTTATCGGTGAGCGTTACCCTATTAGCTAATTTCACGCCCATTGATAAGTGGGACGATTGGGAGGTGGGTGTGCATGGTCTCAGAGTGGAGTTTGACTACCACCACCGCCCCCACTCGGGCACATTTTTACCACTGGTAGCCGAGGAAGAAGGGTGGGACAAAAAGACGACGGTGTGGAACCTCCTCCGCAAAAGCGATGTGTTCGATGTCGCTAAATCAGACACCGTTCGATTTTATGAGCAGGCTTTGGCCCACAAAACCATGGAGTTGACGCGCTATGAGGGCTTGAAACTGCTGATGCAGTGGTCTGAATATGAGCAGACCCATAAATAGGGCGGGCCCCTCTCGCTACCTGAATACGATCCCCGTCATGAATGAATGTTTCACCTGCGACTGTAATTGCGACGAACGCATCACTCAGCGGATCATCTGCACTGCTAGTCACCATAACATATACATGTGCTGGAACTGCAAGACGCTCTGCTGTGAGCGCGACTCGGTACCGGAACCGGCACCGGCACCGCAGTACCCCCAGATGCTCGTGAGCACCATCGGATCGTCCACCGTCATCACTCCCGCGGTCAGTCGCCGGCCGGCGGCGGTGCCTGCTGATCACCGGCCTTGCAGCGTCGTCTATCTGCTGCGGCTTCGTGTTTAGTCGCGTATGCATTGTTGAAACACCCACCATGACCACCGTCGTCTATTTTTGAAAATTACTTAAACACCCACCCCGACACCTGGTTCCACCAACGTCGATGTTACAACAATACAACTGTGGCAAATGCGGGTGCTACCTCACCATACATCACAAATCTGAGCGGAGCGGGGTGGTGTCTCTACGGTGTTCGAAATGCGACAAAGTGTGCTGCCAGCAGAAGCCGGCTCGTCGTTAATTAATATCTCGTTCTAAAGGGGGTGGTTCGGTGTTGTCTGGTCCAACTGACCGTCTCCAGCTAGCGTCATACTCAATATAGGTAATAATACAGGATATGTCAACCATTCAACGCCTTCAACCGGTCACGCATCTCGTCGAGCTCGTGGTGGTCGTCTTCAGCAATCACGTCGTCCACCACCGGCTCTTCGGCGGCGAACTGAGGCACTTCGGTGTCGATCAGGTTGAGCTTGTCTTCCGTCAAGGCAGCGATGATCTTATTCACCTCATCGTTGGATTCGCCTTCCAATTCATCGTCCTCAATCTCTAAGTCAACCATGTCGTCCATCATCTCATTAATAATCCCTGCCTTACACAACTCTTTCTGAAGTTCTTGCATGGTTTGCGAGATTGCACCCACATGAACGAGCTGGTTGACATCTTTCATGATCATCGTCAGCAGCCCCATCAGCTGGGTCAACTTCACCATCTGGAATTGCTCATTCACCGCCATCGTCACCAGCTCTAACCGGGCTTTCAGCGTGTGGAGCTTAGTGTACTGTCGACGTATGTTGATGAGCTCGCGGGCGTACAACCGGGCCAGCTTGACGTCGCCAGCCTTGACCAGCTTCTTTATAAGGGTCTCGGTCTTCTTCTCAAGCGGCTTTAGCTGGTTCATCGACCGGTCGAGCTCCCGGCTGTTTTTGCGGAGCAAGCTGTTAATCTTGCGCATCTGCCGGTTAGTAGTGTCCTCAACTTCATCACTAGGGATTCACATACCTGTTCCTTCGGGTCCGGCCCGTATACCGCTCGCTTTATGTAGTCCATGGTCGGTGTCGCTCGAGCGGTGTTAGTGCGAGTGATCAGCCACTTGGGGTCAACTCGCACCCCACCATTAGGGGTACAAAAGTAATCACGGTTTGCTATCGAGGCATCGTCTCGTCTCTGATATGACTTGATAATTCCGATTATAAAGTACTAGACATTGCCGATCCAACTCAAGGGGGCGACTCAGAGCAAGTCCCGGAAACGAGAGCGCCGCGTAGGCCACGATAATCAAATAGTAACACTTTACCTAGTGAATATTGCTAAGATATACTCTTGGAAATGCTGCCTCAAGTAGACTTTCAGCCTCAGCCCTCACAATTTCATGTCGTCGTTCCGCTGCCACTATAATTAGCATCACGCAATTGCCTCCCGCACTGCCCCTCCACAATCTCACAGTGTCGCGATAAAACCCACTTGCATTGTCACAACCAACCTACCATGTCAAGACCAAACCAAGGGCTTCAAAAGCTTTTATTGATTCTCCTCGCGCTTATCTTCCCGCCGCTCCCGGTGATCGTCCTCAACAACTATTGCGTGTGGAACCTGTCGACGTTGCTTGTGGTGTTATTCACCCTTTGCGGTCACTTCCCCGGTATTATCTATGCCATCTGGTTTATCCTCACTAAGAAACAACCCAGAAATGGTTACCAGCGCTTAGATGATGAACAAAATGTCCCTACCTCTGTCAACGGCAGCGAAGGTCACCTGTCAGCGCCATTGAACTCGTCTTCCGCTGACGAGCCTCCCACTTACGAAGAATCGCGTCAAGGCAGCACCAGCACTCCTACTTTGGCGACCAAGTCTGCTTCTGATAACAAGATTCAGACCTAGTGTTGAATATCTAATGACTATATTAAATGAACCCTAAATTTTAACCGCTAACTATTTTGTATCGCCACCATCGCCTTAGCCACGAACCCTTCGAGGTGGAAAATGGGCTTTTGTCCCAACAGCATCCGTTCGTCAAAGACGGCCGCGTGTTCCATCAACGTCACCACTAAAGGCGTATTGTGAATGAAAAGCTCCACTAACCGTTGAACTAACGTTTTAAGTACCACCTTAGCGGGGATACAATGCGACAACAACTCGTAGAATGCGCTCCGGATCCGGGCAAGCAACTTCACCGACTGTTCATTCTTGATATCTCGAGCAATGTTGTTAATGATCACCTCCCAATCCAACGTCACCACCGGCATCTGCGCTGTTAACACCAGGTTTTGCATAGCGAGGGTTTCGAAGCTGAGGAGGGCCCGTCGTAAGTTACGCTGAGAGGCCACAGCAATTTTGGCAAGTACTTGGTCACGTTGAGAGTCATCAGCGAACTTGACTTTCTCCTTATCGGCGATGTGGCCCAACACATTGACGATTTCCGGTACTTCGGGAGCGCCAACACGGACTAATAATGTTCTCAGTCGAATGGGACTGATGATAGATGAAATCAGGGTGCAAATCATCACCAACCGGATCTGGGACGAGTACTTTTCCATCGTCCGTCTCAATGCCGCCTGGGCATCGTGGGACAACGATTCGGCCTCGTTGATGATGACAATCCGGAAATGGTGATGACGTTTCAGACTCATGTCCACCTGTTCGGTTTGAGCAATCTCTTTAAGTAAATCTTGGATCACTACCCGGTCATTGTTGCCCATATCTGAGGGGGTGATTTCGAGGTGATGAGGAGACGACAACACGTTAAACTCGAGCTTTTTGTTGGACGGGGTAGTGAATGTTTTCACGTCGATCTTCAATCTCTCTGCCCCCCGGTCAAAGATCTCATTAAGCGTGGCATAAATTCTGGTCTTTTTCCCCGCCCCAGGAGGGCCATAGATGAGCAAATGGGGAAAGTCACCCGACTGTGCAAGAGCTTTGAGGTTGGCATTGATATCTTGATGGTACAGCAATTGATCAAGCTGCTTTGGGCGGTAGCGGTCGACCCAGAGAGACATGGTGAGATGGTTACCCTTAACGCGACGCGTCTGAAAAATGACGCCTTGGTGAGGAAGCAAGCGATCATGGATAGTGAACAAAAAACAAGTCACCAGAATTGTTTTGACGATAAAATCAATTCGAGTATTCTCATGATTCATCTAATTATGCTTGCGTGTACGCTTCCTGATGGAAAAGTGTTGCAATTTCGAAATTGCATTAAATGGTAGATACTTTGGGAAAGTAGATTGAATTGGAATTTATTATTACGTTTGTACACAATCTATTACTTACACTTTTACTTGTCTTCCTTTTCCTTCTTTTCCTTTTCCTTTTTCTCCTTCTCCTTCTTTTCCTTCTCTTTCTTTTCCTTCTCCTTCTTTTCCTCGTCCTTGTCGTCTTCACCGTTTAACAAGTAGATGGCCAGGTGCTTGGTTTCAGGAATTTCGAGGTCGCTCATCAACCCGGTGGCAGTATCGTAGAGGAACGCCCACACCTCAATGTCCTTCAGGTTCAATGCCTTAGCCACAGGAGGAAGCGTCTTCACCACCTGAGCCGACTGCACCGCATTCAACTCAGACAAGTGTCTAGCTCTATCGTCCTTAGACTTGATCTTCTTGAAGTCGTCGAAGTGAGACACTCTCAACGACCGCACAGGGTTCAACCACAAGTCAAGCACCCCACCCACCGGTGTCGACTCCATCGCCGCATTGACCCCACCACAGCCAGTGTGACCTACAACGATGATCTTCTTCACCTTCAAGTTTTCCACCGCGTACTGAATCACCGCTTGCGAGTTGATGTCGGTGGGCACAATGACATTGGCAATATCCTTGTGTTCGAAGATTTCCCCAGGGTACACGCCAAATGCCGCCAGAGACACCCGCGAGTCCGAGCAGGTGATTACCAACGTATGGGGCTTTTGACCCTTACCCGAAGTCTCCAACACTAACGATTCCGTCTTGTTGAGGTTGGTGGCCCAGTTCTTATTAGCTTCAAAGTAGTCGTCTTTGGTAGCATTATCAGGAATGCGGAAGAAACTGGTGTCAAGCTCTACCGAGTCCCGCTTAAGCTCGAGGGTACCATAATCAAAGCTGGAGTCGATGTAGAGGGCAGACACCGACAACGCAAGCGTCAAGTAGCTGGTAACGGAGGAAAAGAGCATGGTGCAAAGTCTATAGCCGTAATCCCGATTACCGCTGAGTATTTATATCCACTGCTCTGGATGATTAGAGTAACCCGCCCTTCTCGATCCGTCGGAGCATTTTCACATAATTTTCTTGGTATTTTGATTCGGCACCCCGTCGTAAAAGCAAGATCTTCTGCTAGAACACGAGGCCCCCCCTGGGGGGTAGAAGCAAACGTGTTGTAATTATACCGAAAACGAATATAACAGCGTCATTTGACGTTGCTTAGGCTCATTGTATTGGTCACGGCACTATCATCTTTGGAATTCTCTTACTTTTGACCTGCTTGTGTAAGTGCCGTTCGCCTGTGGTGTAATGTTAAAGCTTAATCGGTTCGCGTCTAAGTGTGGGGGCAGTCTCGCTGCGGCGACCTCCGATGACAATAACAATGGCGGTGATGATACACACAAATCGGAGATGAGGACCGTTTCGAATTCAGTTTAATTATTCTCATAGCTGTGGTTCTCGTGGCATTCTTTTCCGTGGTCTTTTTCAGGTAAATTCGCCTCAAAATGCCGACTGGGCTGTATCTACTGCAATGTGCCTGAACCCAAAGTGTAAACATGTACGCGGCACCCATAGCTGCAGATATCCCCACACTGCCACAGCCTACGGACTTCTCCAGCGAATAGACAATGGTCAACCATCCTCCGATAGCCTGCGCCAAGAGACGCCGACGCACTGGGACCAATTGACACTTGCATAGTGGCGTGTTCCTAGCTGCCCCCCTCGCCTAAGGCGGGCCCCGCCAAATCTTTTCAACAATTCTTCAAAGGTCATTAACTTGCTCCAAACGCGTACCACCATCACTCAACGCCAAACGCCACCACCTCTCCTTCAATCGCCACGTCAACCCCCACTTCAACCTGTCCTACAAATTCTCTCCCACTTTCTCGTCCTCATTCCAACCGTGACCAACTTCACTTTCCACTACTAACACGCTATCCATCACTCGCCATGGTTTAGTCGTTAGCGTGTCTAGGTCGACGAGGTTGTTGGAGGGGAGGGCTCCGACCGCCGAATGTCTGTCCTGCACACAGCCGACGGTGCGAACCCCACGATAGGCATACTAGACGATTACCGCTGGGATCGTCCGAGACTCATCACCCCAGCCATGACTCGATCAGAGCCACCCGAGCCCCCAGGGGCGACGTTGGCGCCGTCATTGCAATTCCATCCCAAACAGCCGTCAACACCCACCAAGATTTTCGGCATGGAAAATTTCGGCAACACTTGCTACTGCAACTCCATTCTCCAGTGCTTGTTCTATCTGGACCGCTTCCGTGACAACCTCGTCAATTACGGCTACCTGGACGCCGGCGAACAGCGTCGGTACAAGCCTGAAGTCAAGGGGGTCGGCGCCCATTCGTTCACCGTCAAGTATGAGCAGTTAATTCAAAATAAGCTCAAGGAGGAGAAGGGCGACGAAGCCGTCGACGCCAATGCCTCCACCGGTGCTCCTAAGCGCAAGGGACTGATTTTCGGCCTCAAATTCAACAATAACAACCCGGAACCGTCACGGGTGCCCAGCGTATCGCTGGCACTGCAGTTCTCCCACCCACAAATCATGCCTGCCGGCCAATGCGAAGGGCTCAGCACGCCTCAACGGATCGAGGTGATGAAGTGTCCTGAACTTGCTAGGTTGCCGGTCCAGGCCACGCGGTGCAATAATACTTTAATCAAGCAAAACATCACCACCTCAAAATCGCTGCTGATGCTTCTCGACGATAACCTGGTGCAATCGCTGAACGGCAGTGGCTCTGTTGGTGGCGAGGGGCTGTCGATTATCGTTGTTGGCATTCCGTACCCGGAACCGTTCCTCCTGAGTCCCGTGAACGCGTTTGCGGAAAACCCACTGAGCGACCACCGCAAGAAGCTGGCGTTGATCAACGGACCCATCATCAACTTGGACTCCCCGCTCTGCGTTAAGGCGCAAAACGAAGAGCTGTGTCTCATGTACGCCCTCCGAGACATGTTCGAGGCAATGATCGACAACCGGCTGACCACCGGGGTGGTGTGCCCGCTGTACTTTATCGCCAAGTTAAAGGCGAAAAACTTCTTGTTCAGCCAGAACAACATGCATCACGACGCTCACGAATTCTACAACTACTTGCTCAACGAAATCATCGACTGTGTCCAGCGAGATTCGGGGGGTACCAAAAACTGGTGCACCGACATTTTCCAGGGGAAAATTACTAATGAGACCAAGTGTCTCAGTTGCGAGACCGTCACCCTGAAACACGAGCACTTCATCGACCTCTCGGTGGATATCCCGCCGCTGGACCACCGGCTGTCGCACCTGTTGTCACACTTACTTAATAACTTCAGCCAACTGGAAGTGTTAACCAACCAAAACAAATTCTACTGTAACCGGTGCGCTCTGTTGCAAGAAGCGGTGAAGACAATCAAGCTTGCCAAGCTCCCCGAGGTGTTGGTGATTAATATGAAACGATTCAAGTACGACGAGCTGGTGGACCGTATGGTGAAGCTTTTCGACCTGATATCGTACCCCTTCAACCTTCGGTTATTCAACACCACTGACGACGTGGCCCTGGAGCTGATGTACGAGTTATACGCCCTCGTCGTCCACATCGGTGGAGGTCCTACCCATGGCCACTATGTCGCCCTCTGTAAGTACCGCCCCGGGGTGTGGCTCTTATTTGATGACGAAACAGTGGAGATTGTCGACGACCTGTACGTGATGAGGTTCTTTGGCAACTCCCCCGGATTGGGGTCGGCGTACATTCTCTTCTACCAACGCCTCGGCGAAGACCAGAGCCAGGAGGGTTATAACACCTCAAGAATCTTTAACAGTCATGACTACTACGAACTCCAACACTACTCGCAAGAAAAGCTGGCCACGGGGTCGCACTCGCCGCTGTCGAAGCCCGACGACCTGGTGTCGCTGTCGATTCCGTCGATGACCACTACCGAGCCCAGACCTCCGCCGATCCCGACGATGGCAGCAGCTACACCAGCAGCGACGGCAGCTTCTACCGGCACCATACCAACAACACAAACGGGGTCGGCGCCGCTTCCCGATAAGCGGCTTTTCAAGCTTAATTTCTTCGACAAATCCGATAACGACTTGGAAAAGAACGGCCGCACGTCGCTGTCGAGCCTGATCCCGGCATACTCACCATATGTCACTTACCCAGCACAATCTACGGATACGCTAGAGGACACGGCGCCGCCACCGGCACCACTCAACCTGGCCCCAGCCCCAGTACCGGCGCCGCCACCGATGGCTCGCAAAAAGCTGTTGTTCCGTCGCCGCGATAAGCTGCTGTCAGGGGCAGGTCCCACGCCAGAAACTAATGGCGGCAATGACATGGAGCGCAGAAAGAGTATATTTGGGTTCAAACGGAAGGGTTAGACTTTTAGAGTAAATCACACATAGATTGTAATCTTTGTAACATGTACAAATTGTGGTTTTCTTTTCTAATGCCAATACCTTAGTGTCGATGTCAAATGCTATCTGGCCGTCACCTTCGGTTCAAGTAACCTTAATTATCATTTTGAAAATTAAATACCCTCGACTTCCTTACGAAACCAAAAAATTTGTATAGTATTCAGGTAGACTCTCTAATGTCAAACAAAGCAGGTCTTCACTAAATTTTTTCGTGGGTGTGGTTGCATTAATGTTTTTGTTCTATGGCGTCAACCGCGTTCGCGTGGCAGTACAGCGCGACTAGATCCGATCTGCTAGCTGGCAAATGAACTTCCTCTCGAGTGCCTTGAGCAGCTTGACTGGCACCAGCATCCCTTATACGTTTAAGGAGAAGGTGGCCGATAATGTTGGCGGCGTGTGGACTCTCCACCGAGGAGTGAACCCTAAGAATCAGGAGGAAGTACTGATCTTTGAATACCAGGTGAAAGAGAACCCAAGAGCAGAACCGTTGGCCAGAAACGCGTTCAAAAAGCTTAAACTGATCAGATTCCCTCAAGTGGTGTCGGTATTGGACTTCATCGAGCTGGATCAGGGCGTCCACCTCATCACCGAACCCGTGACTCAGTTATCATCTTACCTTTCCACTCATGAGCTTTCTGAGGACGCCAAGGTGTTTGGTATCCACGGCATCGTGGCGGCAGTGGCATTCATTAATGCTAAATGTAACTGTGTCCATGGTAACATCGGTGAATCGCTGGTGTTTGTCACTTCGCTGGGAGACTGGAAGTTATTGGGGTTCGAAATTTGCACCAACTTGACTCTGGATCCTGACCAACCCATCTACCGCAACTCGAGTCTTTTGCCTCAGTTCCTGTCGTTGGTACCGCAGAACTTTGACCACGATCAGCTACGCCAGTTCCCCACCAAGCTTGACTCCTATGAGTTAGGTAACTGGATTAATCAGGTGTTTGGTGGTGCTCAAGGCGTTCCCAAGCCCTTAGCCAACGCCACTCGCAAGCTTTGCAATGCTCTGGTGACGGTGAGACCAACTACAGAGAAATTTGCTTCAGAAACGGCATTATTCTTCGATAACAACGACATTATTGGGTTCAACCGCGAGTTGGACGAACTCAAATTCAAACAAGCCGATGAGAAATTGGCGTTTTGCAAATACAACTTGAGCTTCTTGGATACCGAAGACGATGTCGCTGCTCGGTTCCCTCCGGGGATCTTGGGCCACAAATTGGTGCCGGAGCTTGTGTCGCAATACACTAATTTGACCAAGTTTAAACACCAAGGGACCCCTGAAGAGATTGCTGCCAGGCAAGAGACGATCAACTTATTGCTCAACTATATCATTCGCCTCGGCACCAAGGTCGACGAAGCCGTGTTTAGCAAGTACATTAAGCCGATCTTGTTTGAAGCGTTCCTCCTTCCTGACCGTCAAGTGCGACTCATGCTTCTCAACAACCTTAATGACTATCAGCAGCACTTGCTGGATTCTGAAGTGCAACAGAAGATTTTCACGCCATTGCTTCTGGGGTTCGCCGATACTAATTTCTTGATTCGCGAGACTACACTCAAATCCATCACCATCATCATCGACAAGATCTCCCAGAAACAAGTTAACAACGAATTATTACGGGTGTTAGCTAAGCTTCAACAGGACCCGAAGCCGCTGATTAGGGTCAACACATTGGTGCTCATCATCAAAATCTCCAGCAAAATTTATACCAACTCCAAGAACAGTGTGCTTATCACCGCTCTTTCCAAATCATTACGGGACTCGTTTACACCGTCAAAGATGATGGCGCTTTCCGGGTTCGAGTCGCTTAAACTGGACTTCTCGCTTGAAGAGATGTGTGCTAAAGTGTTGGGTCAGTTAGCCATTGCCCTCATGGACCCTAAGAGCTCTAAGGTGCGTAAGGAGGCGAAACGGGTGTTTACTCTCTACTTGGACGAGGTGGAGAAGCACGCGCTGACCCTTCCTGAGAATGAAGAGAGCGAGGACCAGGAAGAAGCCGACTTCTTCTCGAGAATCACCCCGAACGCCGGCACGCAAGCGGCGTCGTTGGCGCTGGGCGCCTACTCGTTCGGGTGGTCGGTGGTTAACATGTTCGTTACTGAACAGAATGTCAAGGGGCTGATGAACGACGACCTTAAGTCGCTGACACCTGACCTTACGCGGGTATCGACGCCTACTCCCTCGCAAACGGTGCTTACTCCTACTGATGGCTGGGGTAGTGCTGCTGACGACGATGATGACGATGGTTGGGGTGCCACTGACGATGTTGCCGTGGAGCCTACACCAAAGCCAACAACGACGATTAAGCTGGGACCGCGGGCCACTAAACCATTAGCTCTGAAGCCATTGGCGAAGCTGACGACCAAACCATCGGTGCGGGCTTCAACAACTACTAAGCCAGCTACCTCAACGTCATCATTGAAGCTTGGGACGAAGAAACCCATTGGCCTGACCCTCCAGCTTCAAGTTAATGATAACGATGGCGATGACGACGGCTGGGGTAATGATGATGATGGCTGGGGCAATGGCGACGACTGGTAGAGTACATATTTAAGATACATTCATTTGAGTACATTTAATTGAGTCAATTGAGACCAATGTAAATCTAACTGAGCCACATGTGGCTGGTATGAAGGTAAAATTGCATTTGGTAACGAATTTCATGGTTTTTTCAATCGTTAGTTTCGGGGCCGGAGCCGGAGGGGCACCGATGCCGCGCCGCATCGAAGCCCCGGCAGCAGCGGACGCGGGGGGGTGTGCGGTTGGGCGTTCTCGAAGCATCACTCTCGGGGAACGAGGGCTATCCTTAGCTCCCGTCCTGCACACGGTATGCAGGGTAATAACGAGACGAATGAGTCGACATATAATTACAAAGACACTCGGGACAAAGATAGCCCCTTAAACCCATCGCCGAGCCTTGAGAATCGGCCACGTAGCTCAATTGAAGGC
The DNA here is from genome assembly GCA_037042415.1 of Diutina sp. Y7414. NCBI lineage: Eukaryota > Fungi > Ascomycota > Pichiomycetes > Serinales > Debaryomycetaceae > Diutina > Diutina sp. Y7414. The sequence goes on from JAXQKI010000100.1 coordinate 32,613, forward strand.
TACGATTTTAACTCCGTCAAATCTACGCGTTTCACCTGCGATTGCGGCTGGCAATGGCAACGTTGGTGGGGCCTTGCCCCCTAAAGTTGCTGTCGCGACCACCGCCACCGAATCGGTCACATGAGGGCGATTACCTCATTGGGCATGGCGTAGCAATTGTAACGTGCCCCCCAGTATATAAACCATTGGGGGTACCGGCAACCACGCCCATTGCTCCCCCATCTCCTTAATCATGTCGAAGATTCTCATCGGTGCAGCAGCCGTGCTCGGCGGCGCCTACTTGTACGACAGAAATGTCCAACCCATTTTCTCCAAGACCACCCAGCAACAGGCGGAAGCCTCCGCTCGTCAGATCAACCAGACGTTGCAATCGGCCTCCAAAGACGCCAGACAGCTGTGGTCGGAAGCTAAGCTGCAATTGCAACAGCAGCTTGATGCCGCCCAGGCCCGCGTCGACGACGTCCTGAACCAAATCGCTCAATCGGACACCTTCAAGTGGATCAGCGACGAGCTCAAGGACTACAAGAGCGATGCCAAGCCGTACAAGTACGCCGTCACCGACCTCTTGACCCCGGAAGACCAGAAGCCCTACCTCACCCAGCTTGTGCACAAGTACATTGACTTGGTCAACAAGCTCGGCGGCCCTGCTCCCGAACGCCACCCGTTGCTGGTGTCGGAAGACATGCAGAGAAAGGCGTGGCTTGCGGCTTTGGACAAGGACAGCACCCATGCGGAAAACCGGTTGGAAAACTTGAAGTTGGAAGGCGAACGCCTGCTCAACTCGTGGAAGAGCTGGGGCCGCGCCACCGCTGACGACATCAAGTCGGAATACTACAAGGGCAAGCGTCAATTGAACCGCCTGTTGAACCGGGCTGACGAACACGTCGACGCCGCCAGAGACCAGGCCGTGTACAACTACGAACAGGCCAAGAAGAACTTGGACGACGTCGTGCGCAGCGCCGACTCGCTGAAGCTCGACGCCGCCAAGCGCTCGTTCCAGAACGCTTTTCAGAACTTGAAGTCCTACGGCGACGACTTGGTCAACGAAGTCAACAAGAAGTTGTAATTGCATGAGTGAATACACGTATTATTAGGAAATGGTAGAAATCATCGATAGTAAATCAAACTAGGAGGGCGCGATAAACCTTCAAATGATAGATATGGTATGAGCATTTCTACATGAAGATGAATACTAGATGTCATTGATATTTAAGTCTACATTTGGTGATAGTTTCTAGTGATACCAGTATCTGGTGTAGACTTCTAGCGTCCTCTTGTATGCAGTCCGCACTCCTCGGAGTTTATCGCAGACTCTACCAACTCTTCCCCACACTATGCTTGGGGCCTCCCGCTGCGTGCCTCGCCTTTACGGCGCCAACGTCGAGCTGTTATACAAGCTGGTTGGCGCCACTACCACTGCCGATCTCTTGTCACGGCTTGGTTTCGTCGCCCACCCGAAAGCTGGGCTTGTCCATTGGCTCCCACCGGGGCTCGCCATCCTCAACCGGGTGGAGCTGATTGTCCGCAAAAACATGGATAATACTCAATTTGAAGAAGTGAGTCTTCTGTTATTGAGTCACAATGAGTTGTGGAAGCGGCTGGGCCGGTGGCAGCTGCTGCTGGAGCTATTCAAGCTCAGTGGAGATGAGTACCTTGTGGTGCCCACTGCCGAAGAAGATATCACCGATTACGTGGCACTGCTGATCACTTCTTACAAACAACTTCCCTTACGCTACTACCAGATCAATCAGAAGTTCCGCAACGAGCTCCGTCCAAGAGGTGGTTTACTTCGCGGTAAAGCGTTCATGATGAAGGATGCCTATAGTTTCGATGCCAGCGAGGAAAACGCTATGAAGACTTACGAACAAGTGGTTGAACTGTACCACCGCATATTTAAGGAGCTTAAGGTACCTTATGTGGTTGCCAATGCTGATCTGGGGGATATTGGTGGTAACTTAAGTCACGAGTGGCACATCTCCCACTCCACCGGGGAAGACACTGTGTTCACCTGCGACTCTTGTGGTCACACCAGCAACATTGAGAAGACCACTAGTTACCCTGAAGAAGCCACTGACGTCTCCGACGTCGCCGTTCATTACTTTGGCACCACCGATAAGCAAACGGTGGTGTGTGCCTACTACCCCGCCTCGCGCAAATTGGATGCTAACTTAGTCAAACTTGAAGTACCCGATATCGACTTGAACTGGACTGATCAAGACGCTATCGTCGCTCACTTCACTGCTGAAGAAGGGTTACTTTCACGCAAAGTGGTGCGGATGATGGACCTGCGGCTCACTCTGCGGTCCAACTTCCCCGACTTCCCTTTCCCCTTTGTCAACCGCATCAACATCACCATGCTCACTGATGTTCCCATCGTGTCTGCTGAAGCAGGGGAGATCTGTGGTCAGTGTGAAGATGGCATCTTACAAGCGTCCAAAGCGATTGAGATTGGCCACACCTTCTACTTGGGGACCAAGTACCTGGAACCTATGGGCTGTGAAATCGATATCCCTGATTCTACGGGTAAATCCGTACGTCAACCGCTTTATATGGGGTGCTATGGTATTGGTCTCCTGCGGATCATTGCTGCCGTGGCTGAGATCAATCGCGATGAGCACGGTCTTAGATGGCCTGCAGCATTGGCTCCGTGGTCGCTTACGGTGGTGGAAGCTGGGAAAGACTCTAGTGCCTACCTGGACTTCTACAAGGACTTAGATGAAGCTGGCATCAACTACCGCATCGACAACCGCGCCAAAGTCGGTATTGGCCGCAAGATCAACGACTCCAACATGATGGGGATCCCCTTGGTGGCGATTTTGGGCAAACACTACCCCACTGTGGAAGTGGAAGTGCGTGGTAAACGTCTCCTGGAGCTGTGGCAGGACGTCTATGCCTCCGGTGAATTTGACTGGGACGTGACCTACGACGACCACGGCAAAGATACTAAGCACATGGTGCACAAACGCGGGTTTGCCAAGGTGGTGGCGGCTCTCCTCCACGACATGTAAATAGATTGCTCCAGGACGTGTACATATTAGCTTTCATTGTCGCTACTGTGTATTGATCTATAGATGGGCCCCTCTCTATAATACAATGTATTATGATAACGAAATAACTGCGACTAAATCAAAAGTAAAACCATTAAACATCAAGAATCGTTACTCGTCAGCTTTGGTCGGGGCGTCCTCGTCCGCCACCTCCTCGACTTTTTCGGTGTCGTCGTCGTCGCCGGTCACCTCGTCCAGCATGCCAAAATGCGCCAACAACAGCTGGGCCGACGACGTGTCCAAGTAGATCACGCCGTTCTCGTTGGTGATGGCGTTCAGCTGCAACAACTTCTGCAACGTGATCGGCAGCCCGGCGACGTCACCAAGCCCTTCTTCTTCCATCTCCGGGTCATGCATGTCGCTGTCACGGCGGCCGCTCTTCAGCAGCCCCTGTTGGCCGATCTCGTAGCCGTCGCCGTACATCTGCTTGTACAACTCGCCGTAGGGCGCCAGGATGCCGCCGTACTTCTTGTCGCCCTTTTCCGCCAACTCGACGCGGGCAATGATCTTGTCGTACCACTGTTCAAGGGTTTCGCCGTGGGCGTGGTCCAAAAGCGCCACGATCACCACCAGCATGTTGTCGCACCCAATGCCCAGGCCGCCCAGGTTGGGGGCGCAGCACAATTCCATCAATTCTTCGCAGATCTCCACCAACAGCTTGCGCTCGTAGATGCCGCGGCGCACGCACTCGACACAGTTTTGCGAAGTCAAGCAGTCCCAGATACCGTCACAAGCAAGCACCACGAACTCGTCGTTGGCGTAGTTAATTTCGTGCTGGATGACGTCGGGGTAGCACGTCACTATTTGTTCTTCAGGGGGCAAGTTGACGTTCTTCTTAAACTCAAAGTCACCGATACCCCTCAGCAACGCCAAGTTACCGTTGACACGGCCCATGTCGACGTAACCGCCGGCAGAGCAAATACGGGCCTTTTCGCCTTCGTTGGAGGGCTTGTGGTCGTAGGACAAGGCCTTGGCGTACCCGTTGATCGACATGATCGTACGCGAGTCACCGGCGTTACCACACACCACCTTGGAAGCGGTGATCAACGCCAGGGTGGCGGCACAGCCGGAGTCGTCGTCACGCATGAAGAAGTCTCGGAGGATCGCCTGGTCACACAGCAAAAACCCTTCTTTGAGGGCGTTTATGTAGTCGCCGGTCTTGTAGGCGTCGGTGGCCTTGATAAGCTCGTGCAAGTGGTCTCCGGTGAAGATGGCGGCCTTTTCACCGCCATGGCCGTCGTAGACGCCGAAGAACGCCACGTGGTCCTCGCTGCCGTCGTCGGCGGGCGCGGCGTCGGTGTTGTTGTTGTTGGCGGCGTTAGCGCCCTCTTCGTCGCCGTCGCGGTAGTCGTGGACCTGCTTCATGTCCAAGATGGTGGCGTGGGCGTCCTCCATGTTGATCCGCCACCCTTGCATACACGACAACCCGTAGGCCACGTAGTTATCGCCGCCCAGCTCCAGGGCTTTTTCCTTAAGCGGGGAACTCAAAATCTGCCCCATGGTTGGTTGGTGGTGTCGTCAGTGCTTATCCAGTGGAATACGTGTGGCTGAAAGTGTCAACAAGCCAAAAAGGTCCTCGGTGGGGCGCTGGCACGGTCTCTGTTTACCCCGATGGAAGTCGACGATAGGTAGAAAAATTCTTCGTGTCTCGCACGCACAAATTTAAGATACCAATTGGGTGAGGTCATGGGTACACCCCCGGCGGTGGTGAGGGGCGGACGATGGTGATATCAGGACAGGGGAGGTAGAAATAATACGGGATCAGTGGTTAAAGGTAGTTAGTGTGGTTATCTTAACGTTCCCGACACCTCCGGCTTTAATATATCTCGGTCTAGGGCTACAACCACTGGGCGCGATGGCAAAGTGGTTTTGCTTTTCTCAGGCCTGTTTGTGTGCGGAGGGTGGCGCGCTGGGGGTTATGCGGCGCCGAGGCCGTCGCCACAGTGAGTGATGACCTCACGTCACCAGTCTAACCTAAAAGGGGTTACAGAATCATCGAGCTGAAAAGGAGACTCATCCGTCTTATTTATCCTAAATGATTGCTGGAGGTTTGGGAGTTGTCCCACTAAAGTTTTTGGGCTGATTGGCACAAAATCAGAGGCCTATGACTGCTCGAGCGGCACGCACAGGTCCAGTGCGGGGCAAAAATTGGCAGCCAGTGCACACGAACGATCACAGTGAGGTAAAAGTCCGACACTGATGATTTTTGAAGAAAACTTGATTGTTTTGTTAATGGATCGGTGGTACTTGATTGTTTTGAAAATACAGTGAAAATATTCGAGTTAGAGTTGTTTTTTACACTTTCCCCATTCACTAGGTTTGCTTAATCACCATCTGCTAATGCTTCGAAATGGGAAGTAATAGAGGCAGTAGCAATTATCTTAAAAGCTTATAACGGTTCTGAATGATTCAAGATTATTAGCACTATGGAAGAGTCCTATGTGATGGTCCATTCACCTAGACTCGAAGAATCAGATACCAATAAGCTGGAGTCGTCAACGAGAAAAACACTCAAACCAGAGGAACCTGTGGGGTCTACTGAATCAGAGCAATTGGTCAAAGTCAAAGCTGAGCCACCTACACCGCCATCCAATGGACAAACGAAAACTACGGTCGACAAGAATGCCACCATGCCAAAGAATGCCGTGCTTGTATCATCCCCAGCAGTACTGCCATCGGTGACAACGGACCCCCGCCGCTTCGTTGAGCCGGCGTTAATGCTTGTCGTTACTGCAATCGCTGTGTACTCGGTAATGCTTGGTCTCCAGAACTTAGACAATCTTGTGTGGCTCTGGAAGTACCGCAGTTGGTTTCTTCATTAGTGGTAGGGCTATTCCGATGCCCAAGACATAGGCGCCTATTTGCAATCAATATACGCTGGTATTTCAAGCGATATCATCAGTGTGAGCTTGATAGAGATCCCTACATCGTGGGTTAACTGAATGGATACATTAGGATTACTATATCGAAGGAATTACACCTTTGTCTCCACTTCTCGCTTGCGGTGTTTGAGTCCCTCCACCAGCGGCGCCAGCTCCGCCAGCACCAACTCCATGTCCAGCTCGCTCTCGTCGGATTCCTGCTTCAACTTGAGCGCCCGCATGATCGCGGGCTCGCACACGGGCCCATCTAAAACGGCCAAGTCGCTGGGGTTGAAGATACGCGGCCACACCCACCGTGCGAGCACTAACGACACCAAAAGCACTAACGGAAAGCCGATAGCCCCTGGGGTGACGGTGATGGCGTATTCGGCAAGCCCCATAAGTGCTTCAAGCACCACGTAGAGGAGGAACCACCGGTAGTCCAGCAACTGCGACACCGCGTGGTCGATCATGGGGAAGTCACGCGCCTTGAACTGCTTTTGTGTAAAGATGTAGCGGATCTTATCAGTAACGATCAGCTCGTGAATACCGATAATACCCATGACGAAGAAAAGACCCGCAAGCACTGCTTGGGGCACGAGGCCAAGCACCACAAGCATGGGGCCCAGCATGAGGAAAAAAGTGATGGCTCCCTGAGCGGTGTTGCTCACTCTTTGTTCGACGACGTCGACAATCTCGCCGTCGTCGTTATACACAGCCAAAGACTCGGTGTGCAACGGCAGTTGCGGCACCAAGGCGTTACACGCGGGGATGCCGATGAGGCCACACACGCCGGTGGTGATGCCAAGTAAGGCGAAGTCCCAGTGGAACAGGGCCGGTTTCTTTAAGGGGTATTTGAGGGGTTGCGACATGATGGCACTGACGTTGTGGTCAAAGTAAAATAAGAACGTCACCAATAATGCGAACGGCACTGCCAAAAACACGTCGCCCACGGTAACCCCTTCCCAGAAGTGGATAAACCATCCGTGAGGTCTATTAGCTTTATCAGTGGGCTGGAAACTGGTGGTAGTAGGGAGGTTCTGAAATTTGACGTTATTAAGGTAACCTCCGAAGTGGACGAAGCCAGTGAAGAACACCACTGCCGCGGGGGTACCGTAGTCCAAGAAGATCTTGCGCATCCACGGTCTGAGGAAGTGAGTGGAGCTACCGAATAAGTGAGCCCCCACTCCAAAGAACACCATGAGCAACAGTACCACCACCAGGGCGAACCCCAGCGCAACCAGCACGTGAAACTGGTCGCTTAAGATCTGGATGGCTTTGGTGAGATAAACAAAGTTGATGAAAAAGCCAAACGAGTTGCACAGGTACAGGGTGACGATACCCAACCACTTCACGCCGTTGAAGAATGCGATGATCAAGTGGAATAAAGCCAGCCAGAGGTACACCCAGCACATGAACTGAAGAAATGGAGTTCCCATAGGATGTACAAGGTCGTAGATCGTCGTCAGGATCACTGAAACTGGCCCTGTGACCCCGACCACATTTAGCGGCTGGCCACTAAAGAGACCAAAGGCACACCCGCCAATAGCACTCAGCATGAGAACTTCGTTAAGCCCGTAGGAGTTGTTGGTGCCGACGAACTGGTCCAACAGAAACGAGAGTTCTGGGAGGATGTTGGCAAAGAGCAAGAACGTGGTCAGCGCCACCACGCGGTAGTTCCAAGCGTCGGTATAGTCCAGCTTTAGGTACGGTAGCCGGTTGCGGATGTCGTGGACGATCCCGTATCCGGGACGGCCTAGGCGTTTCCAGAGCGTCAGCATGGCCATGGCCACGAGAATACGGGGGAGGTGGGATGGTCTTTAAGGACGGGGTGCGGCTGGAATTACGGGTGGTGCATATAGGCCAACGATTAGTTTTCCCGATGAGCCAAGAGCATATATACCCTTGGCGGGGGACGGGGCTTAGGACGGGAAAATAAACAGACAGGGATAAACATGGCGGGTGTTGGTGCAGAGGGAGCAGAGATGGTCAGAGGCGGGACAATGGCGGCAGGGATGTATGCTCTATTATTTTTGTGAAAGGCTCGGCGGCGGGCACGTGCCGTATCGGAACCATCTTCCGATAAACTCTAAGCAATCTAAGAGGGTACTTTTTGGCTTAGGCGGGCCAAGTGTTTTCTCATTTCTTTTTTTCCGAGAACCTACTCCGCACCGGGGACTGCGGAGGTTGCCCCGGGCTCGGCGCGCGCCGCCTAAGCACAACACCCCCGCGCTGCTGCTGCTACCTCCGAGGCGGTGTGAGGATAAACCCGAGCGATCCAGCGAACAATTGAGCCGACATTGTCGCCAAAACCACGTAAAATAGGAAACTGGAGACACGTCACTCTGATTTAAAGAGATCACGATTTAGTCAGGATCCAACGGGTTACTCCATCACGGGCGTTGACGGGTCATCAGCAGTAAAGAACTTAAGCATCATGCGGTCGACACTCGGCGGCACAATGTTTTTGTCTTGGCTGTCAACGCCGATCGACCCGTGATTGCGTAGCTGGTCGTAGACCTTCTGGAGCAGCGGGAACGCCAGGTAGAGCAGCTGGGCCTTTTTGCGGGTGACCATGCGGAACTGCATCATCGCCAGCACGAACGTCAGCTCGCTGTCACTGCCCAGCTTGACGTGGGTGCCGCCACGGGGATCTTTACTGGCACCGTAGTAGCGCTCGGCGACACACACGGTGAGGAGCGCCAACCACTCGCCGACCTCTTGATGGGAATTGACACTGAACACGTTGACGCGGTGGTGGTGCTGGAGGGCATTAATCTTGTGGACAATGTCGTCAACAGTGTAATTAGGGATGGGTTCTTTGGGCCGAGTGCTCTTCTCGCCCATTTTATCAAGCATGTCGGCGCGGTGGTGGGCGTTGACGAGCTTGCGGATACGCCGATAGATGAGGTCGAGCCCTTCGACAAACACGATGAGCTCGGGGTACGTTTGTTTGGCGGCAGTGACGTCATCTTGTAATGTGTCGGAGGTCAATTTGTCGACAAAGTCGTCGGCATTGTAAAACAATACCGCTACCAGCTCGTCGATGTCAAACGGGCGACACGCGAGGAACTGGCGCCGGCGCTCGTCCCACACGCATTTGGCACGACGCCGCCAATAGAGGAGCGGAAGCTCACAAGTGTAGGTAGCCATACGGTCGCCGGGGAAATGTTGAGCTAGAGCTGGCTTGTCGAAGGCGTTGTACACATTATGGGGAAAGTAGAGCGTCATTTGCTCCAAAAGCTCTTCCTTCAGCCGGGAAATGCGGTTGGCCTCTTGCAATTGAGCCGGGGTCGGGTTGGCAATGACGTGTTCAGCGCCTGGCCCTGAGTAAGGCAGTGGTGGTGCTGGTGCGACGGTGGCTGCTGCTGTCGTTGGGGGTGTTAGCGGCGGTGGTAATGGTGTTGGCAGCGAACTGATGGGGTCAGTCAATGGAGCTGGCGCTGGTGGCGATGACAGGAGCGTTGGCCGCTTTCGAGGTGGCGTGGTGGGTGCCTTTCGTTTGGGAGCTCTCGCTCTGGCGGTGGTAGTGGTCGCCTTCACTCGTTTGGTGGTATCATTAGTGGAATCATTAATCACAGAAGTGATGGGTTTGCTTGTAGTTTTTGGTGCCTGTGGCGACGGAGTTGCTGGCACTTGGGCGAAGGCGCGGTTGTTATCATCACCATCATCATCATCAGAGTCGAGCTCCGCCAAAAGCCGCGCGATCGTCTCCACCGTCGATGTCGCTGGACGAGTCGGTGTTTCCCTAGTAGCTGAGGTGGCTAACGTAGTCGGCTGGCTCAGCAGAAGTGGTTCCACAGCAATAGGAGAGGTGGCGGGTGCTGGCGCTAGCACCAGCGGTGGGCTAGCAGCTGTGGTGGCGGGGTCAGTGGTGGTAGCGCGCGGCGAGCTATCAATGATAACAACACTCACATCGGGCGCGATCAGCTCGTCCTCAGAGAGGCTAGAAAGCTGTTAGTAACACTGCTCATTTTATATTGGATCATAGGTCTAAAGGACACGTACACGATGATGGAGTTGTCATCCATAAATGGGTTCGCAGACGCGTAGGGCTGCTTTTTTCAAGACGCGTGTGGTGTGAGCACACTACTAGTGTTGAGATGGCGATCAAAGGAAAAATTGAGTGGGACACGCCCGCACGTCGTCGACAGAGAGGTTGAAACAAAATAAAAAAGGTGCCAAGAAATTTGCGCGTTAGATTTATTATTCGCGCGCTACCATGCCGTATCGGGAATGTCCGCGGCGATTTTATCAGTCATGCCTAAACCCGGGGAGCCGCCCAGACCAATAATCTTACCATCAGCAGATACTGGGGTGGCGTCTCGCCTCGGAAAAATGATCCCGAGTGGCAAACGCTTGGCGTCGACTAAACTTTAAGCTCATCGTGTAGTCCAGCTCTCTGCAACCCGTTACAGCTATTCACAGCGGGGATCGTTTACCTAGCGTTTGACGGCTAAAAGCAAAAAAAAAAAAAAAAAAAAGGCACGCTGAATCACGCTGGCCAGCAGCGGGCGGCGACGTGAAACCCTTTCGTTGTTTGAGTTGAGGTGAGGGGATTGCTAAATCCGGTCCAGCCGGGATTGGAGGCGGTGGTGTGAGCCTGAAACGACCGTTGGCACGGCATCAGGTCATGGGGGATGTTTTTGGGGCCGTCGGGTGCAGCGTACCGTAGCAAACCCGATGTTGGGGGGTTCCAGGCGGAATTAGCGTGCCGATTGTGTAACCCCGCCTTAAAAGTTGCGAGCCCTGGTCTGTTTGAGAGGTAGTTGTCGGTACTGAATACGGACAAAAAATCCGCCAGGACGACACAGGGATGACACCATTAATTGGAACCAGTTTCTGTAACCGATTCTGAAACTTAAGCAAAGTATGAAGACGAAGTGCAATTAATTACGTAGTGCTGTGGGCGTCTATAAACTCAATCACGTCGTCCTTGTCAAACTGGAACCCTTCGAGGCGCAGCCCATACGTCTCGAGCATGTCGTCGTTGACGACGATCCCCCGCACCACGGTGAGGGGCTCGGTGGCGCTGCACATGTCGTCCATCAACTCCCACAACGTGTCGACGTAGGCGCCCAAGTTTTGTTCCAGGCCGAAGAAGTAGTTGACGGCGCGGCTGCTGCGGTCGGCGCCGAGCGCCCGTTGGAGCGCCGCGATAAGGTCGCGCAGCAGCGCCAGGGCGCCGAGCTGGGCCCAGAGCTGGGAGATCTCGAGGCAGTCGGCGTACTTGGGCACGCTGCGGAGCGCCTCCAACGAGTGGAACTGGCGCCACACCCGGTCAAACTTGGCGCGGACGGTGTCGTACACCCGCAGGGGCAGGAGCGCCCCCGTGCGCTGGCGGAACAGCGCCAACACCGCCAAAAACACCAGCAGGTAGATGAACAACACGTACACCCATCTAAAGTGGTACACGTTGGCCTCGGGGAGCAGGCGCGCAAGGAAATCGGGGTGCTCGTCCATTAAGCGCAACACGGGGTTGAACTGGCACACCATCGCCATCATATAGATGGCGAACCGGAGCGAGGGGAAGTAGCCCTGTTCGAGGCGCACGAACGTGAGCCAGCGCACGCAGAGGAAGTACGCCAGCAGCGCCCGCACCGCCGCCGTCCACTGGGCGGCAGCGTCCTGCGGCCACGGCGCCACCGCCTCCTGGGTTAACTGGGCCATGTCGGCGTAGAGCAGAAGGTAGGAGACGATGAACTCGTGGAGGTCGCGTATCTCGAGCTTGCGCAGGTAGTACTTCCCCCACACAAAGAGCAGCGTCTTCACCTCGTCGACGGGCAACTCGGGGAAGCCGGCGCCGCCGTAGAGGCGCTCCATGAACTCGAAGCTGGGGATGTTGCCGTGGGCGTACTGCGCCCCTTGCAAAAGCAGCCCCTTGTCGACGAAGAACAGGCAGTCGATCTCGCAGAGCTTGAGCTGGATCCAGTAGTGGTTGATGCGGTTGACCACGGGGGAGTTGGCGTCGCCAATGTGCTCGCTGTCGCTGATGGCGGCGATGAAGTCGCGGTTGAGGGCGCCGTACATCAACACCGTGTTGAACTCGAGGTAGTGCTTGACGATATCTAAATGGTGGTCGCAGAACGTCAGCACCACGAGGTACCACTCTATGAGGAAGGTGATGTCGTCGAGCAGCGCGTAGCGCACCAGCCGCTGGTAGAGCTGGCGCAGCATCAGCATCCAGTCGTCGATGATGTCGCCGTGGGGCTTGAACAGGATCGCGTCGAACAAGTGGCTCAGAATTGCCAGTAATTCGGGCATCAGGCTGAGCTTGGCAAACACTAGGCCCGTCAGCATCATCAGGAGCAAAAGCAGGAGCCCGCGGATGTCGCCGTCCGTCAACAGCACCAGCTGCATCACGTTGGCTAGGTAGGAGACGGGGCGGTCGAGGAGCGACGGCAGCATCTCCGTGAGCTTATGGTAGGCGCGGTGGAGGTCGCCGAGGACACGCGCCGGCGGCATCACCTGAGCCACGAGCGGGTGGCAGGCGCGGTAGAATAAGGCGACGAGGCCCTCGACGAGGTGCCACAGCCGGGGGAGAAGGCGCTTCACCTTTTTGAGCTCGGTGATCAGCATGTCGATAGTGGTGGTCGCCAGCGGCGCCAGCGGCGCCAGCGCGTCTGCCGCCTGGTGGGGCGGTGGTGGCGGCGGCGGCGCCAGGGGCATTGGAGTGGCGCTCGTAGTTGGGGCGGGAAGCGATAGCAGCGGCGGCGCCGGAGAGGCGCTCGGGGGCGCCAGCGACGCGTCGGTTAAATTCGCTGGCGGTGGCGGCGGCGGCGGCGCTATATTAGTGGGGGCTGGCAACGAATGAATAGGCGGTGGTATCAGCAGCAGCGGCGCTCGACCAAGCAGCAGGGGCGGCGCCAACGGCGCTAAGCGGCGGAACACATCGCCTTTGTCGCCGACCACGTTAGGGTCGAACACCGGCAACAGCCCCGGCGCCAGCGCCAGCGCCCCCAGCGACTGGCGGAGCTTCTTGATAATGGTGCGCTTCTTGCGCTCTTGGATCTTGGTGAGCTCCTCCCGCGATGGCGGGTGGGCTGGGTCCATGAGACACTTGTCATGGCGCTTGAACTTGACACACAGCGAGCACACGGGCACCTGGAGATCGCACTTGATTTTGAGGAGTTTGCAGGGGCCGCAGCTGTAGCTGCGGCGCTTTCTCTTCGTTTTAGGCTCACTCATTCATCCACCTCGGGTGGTGAGTTGTTGTCGTCGTGAGCAGGCGGGGGCGCAATCCGGCGGCGGCTGGGGGCGCTGGCGCTGGCGCTATATACCGTTGGCCCTACGTCACCGCCGGCCCCGCGCACTGAGAAAATAATCACTCGCGGCGATAATTTTCCCCCGCGACATAATATCGCCGGCGCGATGCGCCCCATGAAATGCAGCCTTAACCCGAAGGTTAGGGAATGGGCATGGATGCAGGAACGTGCCTGAGGTCACGTGAGGCGTGGGTTTATCACCCGAGCCGAGCGATACCGCTACCCGCCAGCCAGCCCCCATCAAAACATGGGTCGCTGATCGACTTCTGCCTCATCTCGTAGTTTCGTTGATCCCTAAAAACCGTCACGTTTGTGGCCGTATTGGCCCCCTTCATCGTTAGTTGCTTTTTCCCTCCTGCCGTTTTTACTAAGACGCTCTACCTTCCGGCTAAATTCCCTGCCTTTCCCCGTCAGGCTTTATTCCCCGTTCTGTAGAAAAAGGGTTTATACCGATAAATCCCATGTACCATTGCCGTATCGGCATCGCCCCGCCCACTACACTACGAAAAAACACGTAGCCCCCACCGGAGATATCACCCTGGCCCTGGCTAGCGGGGGGTTGCCCGAGATTGTGTCTATCGCCGTATCAGGAAATGCTACCCCCCAAGCCTTTTTTCCCACTGAAAAGCAGGGCGGCGGCAGCGCCAGTGCTGGCCCCCGGAAGCGCCGCCGGCGTCCGCTGCCTGAGGCTAGTGCAGGGTTAAGGCGGACTCGCGGGTTGACGTTTACGTCGTAAGCACCAACTGTCAAAATTTAGGATCACCCCCTATCTGTGACAGAAAAAATTTCGTGACTATATCCGTGACAAATCCCGTCGGGGTTACCGCCGGCCGGGTAAGCCCGATCCAGGTGTCGCCAGCAGCGTGTCTCCCCCCCTCCCCCACGTGAGGCAGTTTGCGATGAGGGCACATACGCCACGCAAGCCACGCCGGCCACTGAGCAATCGACGTAAAATATCCTGCGGGCGGTGCCCCTCGTCGCCAACCAATGAAAAACCCCCGCCCAGGCAGATACCCGTCGCCAGGCATGCAATAATCCCGTTGATTATTTCCCACCCTCCAGAAAGGTACGTAGCCGCCACCAACTCGGGTGGCTTTGTCACACGCGTTTCCCCACTTTTATCACTTCGTCCATGGGGACCAATTCACTTAGTTGCTGTCGGAAGCATCTTCCTACTTGCTCTGGACCCCTCCCCATCTCGATGGCGGAACTCCGACGCCGCCAGCCTCACTTGCTGCACCGTTTGCCAACGTCAAGCCTGATGCTCGGTGGCCGCACAATGCCGTGCACCCGGTGCACACCTCTGTGTACCTCTGTGTAGGCGCTAAGGGCGGGTGCGTCCCCCCACTCGTTGTCTCACCTCGATCGCGTGTTGGGGGCAAAAATGACGACGGCTCCATGCTAGAATCGGGGTTATACTCGGTTGCGCTTCGCGGGTAGGCCTGCCCCCCAACAGCGTGTCGCTCGGGGTCACATGGCATTATCGACAATGTCCGTATTTTTTTTCGACACCGGCCCGCTACCTGTGGAGGTTGCAGGGACACTTGCGTAAAGTGGCGCCAAACTTGCGGCTGTGCAGCAGTCACGTGGCAGCTGCCGACTCTGCCAATGGCACCTTATTGTTTGGCTCTATAATCACCTCAGTAATTGGATAAACTCGGCGGAAAAATTTGCGGACTTTTCAAAAGTCGGGTCACTAAGTGTCAAAAGCAGTCTTTGTTGCCTTCACACCTAAAAATGGCTTCAACTAAGCCCCTCTTCTCATGTACCGCGGCGAGACGGCCCAAGCATAATCTGCGTGCTCCATGCTCGTCGCTTAAATCACAGCTGTGATATTCCGAAAACAAAAATACGCAGTAACCTGCTCGAACTGGACGTGCGGCAGCTCACAGCACACCGATCCTCCTTGGACTATAACTACGAAACGCAGTGATAACATTCCAATGCACCCGGGGTTTTTCTTGAAATTGGCCGAAACAAATTTCCCGTGTAAACTTACGCGTCCCCCGTTAACATATTCTAAGAAGGCGGGTAGTTGAAAATTTCACGGATAAAAATTGGAGGTGGAACGTGTTTTCAACTTGATAAAAGACTACGGCTTAGGCACTTATGGACCGTATCAATTGAAGCGGTTTCCTCTGTTCATTTACTGAAATCAAAGCGTAGCTATCTTCATTATGGTAACTTTCCAGCGTTCAAGATAATAGATTGCTTCCGATTTGACAGCCTGGTTACTCTGATACCTTTATAATCATCGATCCGAACCGTTGGTGTAATTAATTCAGCATTTTGTACACCAATCTGTCACTTCTTCGATTTGAGTAAATTCACGATTTGAGGTTCAGCGCCACTAGTACCCGTGTCAGTCGAGCAGAAAATTCACCATTTCACGAATCATCACCAGTGTTCTCGAATGCTTTCTAAAGTTTATTTTCTCTGAAAGTTTCAGCGTCACATCAGGTTGTTTTCCACTTGTTCCCTTGAATCAATATCAAGATTGTAGAAAAAAATATGGTGAAGAACCAGACGAAACGACCAAAAATAACCAACAATGTATAAACACTCATGTTTAACATATTCTGATGGTATGGCGTTCATTCAATGGTAGTTTGACAATTTGTTAAATCATTTTCATGTTCACAAAATCCCTCATGTGTCGAAGTAATCGCCCAATTGACACCAAATCAAGAAATAGTAAAATTCTGAGTAATCTAAATGTCAAATAGGCTTGTAATTTCACTGGTTAAGCTCATTCCTTCATACTTGTAAAATCAAACCTTGGTAAATGACCGTTGATTGCCTCAAATGCACGCGGATTTCATGATCGGTTGCAGTAATGTATTCTGCAGGTGTTTCCCTAAACACCGGCCCAACAATAGAACGGAATCAGTTCCGCCATTGGTGCTAAGACATCAATGTAGTTATCATCGAGTTATATCCAATGACCGATCCAAGAAATTCCAAATTCCAACTTTACTTACTTCCGCATGTTGCGTTGACGGACATGAGACTTGCGCAAGCATGACATTCATTTTCAGTCAGTTAGGAGCTACCAACAACTCCATTGAAATTGGGGATCTCTGCCCTCCAACGGCCTGTGTATGTAGCACGAGATCGTCTCGGTAGAAGCCATAGATTCACAATCTTAAAAGAACGTTAGGTATCAGCAAGGTTCGGACGTCATGTAAGATGCGGTGGCCAAGAACATCACGGAACTCCGTCCATCGTTGCAAGTTCGGTCATCCCCAGCCTCTCCGCAACAATTTTACTAGTATCACCCTAAAGTTCAAGTCATCATGATTTCCCCGAATTTTCCCGGTTAATTTCGATGGATTTTTAGCTCTCGATGTGGAAACGTTTGCAATAACTCGTCAAAATTGTTGGGAACTTTCATTGTCCAACATCAAACGGGAAGTTATAGGGGTATTGGCTTTGTGGTTACTTGTGGGCTCATCCAAGCCGATTTCCAAAGACATTTAATGAGTTGTAACCACAATTACTTACCTTCCCGTCAAGAAAGCGTGTGTTTGGTCTCTCAGAATGATTTTGTTTGATCGAACGGCAACTGAAATTGACAGCTTTCTCCCTATTTTCCGTCATTATGGTCTAGTGACTGAATCGTCAGGCCATGGAAGACATCATGGCACATCCTTGACTTTAGAATTCTGTCGTTGGTTTTCTTCGAAGAGAATGTCTTCAAAGTAAGACTTTTTTGGATTTTTTGGGCACCACCTTAGTCAATTTCATTCGAGATATCCACAGATCAACCACCACCGGGGATCAGTGCAATCGTTCATCGATTAAATCCAACGTATAATTCATTTTTCAACTTGGAAACTCTTTTTCACTGGTCGCTGATAGATGGACTAAATCGACACGGCAAAGAACCTTATCCCTGATTTTGGAAGACGTACGTCAATCTCGAACGATTAACATTCGTATCCCGAAGTTGAATCAACCACAAACATGACGACGTAACGTGTTCTTTTGGGTCTCTGAGGTGACAGAATGGTCAAATTTTCAAGTCACCCCCTCGTCCGAGCCAGAAATGTCTACTTAAGGACTTTGATCTCCGTGAAAATACCCTACCTTCCTACTACGTCCCGACAGAAAATAAGCAAAAATCAATATGACAATAATACGGGGATGGTCCGACGGGCTGTTGGCACATTACAGGAGCAACCAACGGCATTATTTTGCCATTGCTATGCCCTTGCCTCGGCAAAATTTTCCCCTTAAATTTGAGCCATAACGAATTTCCCTTGCTAGAAACCTCCACAAAGCATGCAATGCACCACTACTAATTGCAGTGCAACTTTATCGGGGAACGGCGTTTGTGGCATGTTCGAGACATTTTTCGCCGGTCCATTTGGACGTCTAAACTGATAAGCCCCCCGAGGGTCGCAATAATTGCGTTTTGGTGCTCAAACTGTGGACGACATTTCTCGTACACAAACAAGGATATAGTGGACATATATGGAGTTTACAGGCGGGGTGACATCTCCGGGAATTCCAGCACAGCCTCTGAAATTGTCGGACCCATCCTTGAACCTGTTGAATTCATATATTATTCTAACCGTATATAACCAAATATATCCATTTTATTCCTGTTCCTGCTCCAACGCCCGGTGGCTTTCTGCCTTCATCGCCCGCTTCATTTCCCGGCGGGCGATCCACTTCCATGTGATGGGGCGGAAGATCTTGATGAGCAAGTACAACACACACCCGATGAATCTGAACGCGGCCAACCCGGCGACAATCCACAAAATGACCGTCAAGAACACGGTGGTGTTCCCACCCAACGAACCGTCTTTGTTGAGCGTGGTGGCGGTACCGTAGAACACGTCGACCCCGGCCGTCCGCAACACAATGGCAATCAAGATACCGTTGGTGAGCATCCACACCAACACCGTCATCGTCCGCACGAACGCGTAGTAGGCGTCGTCACGCTTCTTCTTGTCGACGACCTGTTCGACGTGGGGAGGGACTTCACGCAACTCTTCAAGAGTGTTCATGTACAGTTCGTTTAATTCTTCCGACACCCCGGGGACAATCATCACTAAGTCGTTGTTTTCACCGGTAGTCTTGGCAGAACCGAGGTTCTTCGCCGTCGCCTGGTCTCTGGTACCCCACGAGACATCATGGATATTGGAGAAGGCGTAAATCGTCAACACGTTGACGTAAGTGGGCGACAACAACACATACTGGATGAACGACGTGAACATGAATGACGGCTCCCCGTACAAGATGGCACCAACAAAGTAAAGCACGTACGTCGACACTGTCGAAAGCAAAAGATCCCGGAACTTGTAGTTGGTGAACAACATCTCCCCGACGAACTTGCCGTCGTAGTCTTTAAGCACACCGACGACAGTCTTCACGGCAAGATAGATAGCAGCAAACATCATGTACGCCATAAGCACGGCGAAACAAATCGCGATCAACTGGTATATCCGTTTCGTTGCCCGAGGGGTGTTACCAAACGCCAACACGAACGATGTCACGACTGCAGCAATATAGAACCAAAACAACACCACGGCGATGTACTTACCGGCGCTGAAGTTCATGTCATCAGCACCCAAGTTCACCGTCAAAATTCTGAACACAAGGAAGAAAGAAGCAATAGAGAACCACGACACCGTGATCGTGACCAACTGGTAGTAGAATTCGAGCTGCAACCACATCTTACGCAAAAGCGAGTGCTTCGATTTCCAGATCTTCGTCCAGTGGAACACAGCGTACGAGGCGGCGAACAACGACCCGTTAAGCCAACGACGACGTTGCAACACGAAGTCGTCGATCTGTTCGGGGACATCGGTCTCGGCCTTGGCCTCGTTAATGTATTTCAAAATGTAGTGATTGTCTTTCTTCGCCACCAACTCAAAACAAAGAATTCTATCTTCGGCCAAGTACATATTGGAGGTGAAGATGCCTGCTTCCTGGAAGTTCCGTTCCTTGACCGCGCGCTCGTCGTCTTCGTCGTCGTGCCACTCGACACCGTGCTGTTGGTCTTCAAATTGGGGAGGCGCCTTCAGCGCCTCGTCGTCAAACAACCCGTCCTGGGTGTCCTTCGACGTGCCCAGCTCGTCGTCCTCCTTCGTCTTCTTCTCCTTGAGGGGGGCCACCTGGGTGGCTTGGTGCAAGTATTCACCCTTGAAGTACTTTTCAAGAGGACCCTCACCGTTAACGTTCAAAAGGGCGTCCCAGCGGTAAGCCGAGAACGCACCAGGCAACACCGAAATGAAGCCAAACACCGACTCCATAGGCTTATCCAAGATGTTGGAAATCTTATATTCGAAGTTTTGCGCTGCCACGAGGGGGTTGGCGAGCAACTTTCTCCCCGGGCCCAAGGCGGCCTGCATTTCCCCACACGCCCCGGCGACGTTCGGGTCACGGAACGACCGCCAGAGGTAGAAGAACGCGTCCTTCGCCGGCTTGGTACCACAATCCAACAACATGATGACTCTGGGGTTGACGATGGGGCAGAACGCCTGGAACGCCCATCTGTGCGAGTTAATCTTCCGCGAGTTGTGCTCCTTCAAGCAGAACATCAACTGGACGGGGGTCAGGTTGTTGTTCAAGTGCACACGTTCGTTGACGGCGTCGATGCCCACGGTGGTGGTGTACTCGTACAAGTGGGCCTTGACCTGGCGGTTGTTGACCTTGGACTTAGCATACCCTTCTTGGAACAAACCTAAAGCGGTAAGCAAGGCTTCGGCACGCTTGTTGAACTCGACACGACCGTCACCAACAATGCACACCACCACTTTCTTCCACGAGTCCTCACCCCACACGGGGTCGGCCCGGTTGGTGAGGTTCTTGATGTTTTCCATCACACCCAAAAGGGTACGCCCAAGCAACACTTCGTCTTCGTTATACATGGTGATGACGACAAAAATTTCCGTCTCTCTCGGCGGCAGGTACAACTCTTGCCGCAACGAGTAGTTATAGTGGATGAAGTTCAGGGGACCGCAGGTGACACCGGTGTAACGCATGTACAGCATTTCCCGGCCCCCGTCGGTGATCTTCTTGCCGAAAGTGTCGAGCAACGCCTTGGGCACGGGGGCGTCGATGACGTAGTTACCGTTGACCAACCGCGCCTTCTTGATCGTCTTGGTGTAGTTGAGCCGGGGCTCAAAGTTGTCGAAGTCGTCCTGGTAGTAGGTACCGTCCTTACGCGAGCGGATGGTACCTTTACGCCCGACAGTGCCCGAGCGCTTAATGGTGTTACCGCGACGGACAATCTCTTCGCCGGTTTCCGAGAACAACGAGTCGTCGTCGCCGAAGGGGTCCAAGTTGTCGTCGTCGTCGGCGTCCTGTAACGGGTTAATCATGTAGTCGTCACCAGTGAAGGTCATCATCAGCGAATAAGGGCGCATGTACTCCAGGTGGCGCAAGTTGGGGTTGGGGTTGCCGTTGGTGTCGTAGGTGTCGAACCGCTCGAGCTCGTACTGGTTGATCTCGTCCATCAACTGCTGCTGAGGGAACTGCGGGTGGTAGATCAGTTGCGGGTACACCGGTTCTTCTTGGAACAGCACCCCTTTCTTGCGGGGCTCGCCCGTGCCCTGAGGAGGCATGCCCCCCATCAGGTGCGCCCCCATCAGGTGGAGCAGCAGCATCGCTCCCCCGGTGCCGTTGGGCATCACCATGCCGTAGGTCAGCCCGTGGTGCAGCATGCCGAAACTGGGGGTGTAGCCCATGCCTGGCGGCGGCGCCTGGTGGTACGGCTGCGAGTACTGGCTGAACAGGCCCTGGCCCATCCCCGGCGGCATCCGCTGTTGAGGGTAGGCAAACGGGTTCAGCAGATCGTACTGGGGCACCGCCATCAGTGGCGTCATCTGGGCCAGCGCCCGGCGGCTGTGGCGGCCAGAAGCGGTGCCCGTGGCGTTGGGGACGGCGCCAGTAGCGGTGCCGGCGGCGGCACCGGCGGCGCCCGCGGCGCCGGCGTCGTCGGCGACGGGCGTCGTCTCGTCAAAGAGATCGTCGTCCAGAAAGTTCCCGAACGGATCACTCATTCCTCCGGTGGTCTCGCTAAAGGTTCGGGGGTGGAGGTGTTTGCAGGTGGTAGAAAAAAACCGCTGGCTGAGGATGTGGCCCGAAGAAAAACTGCGATAAAAATAGGTGCTTTCTCGATTTGGCAGAGGTGTACACAGATAGCTGCGAGGGGCGCCTGAGGGCGAGCCCAGCCAGGCTTGGGGGGGTGGGGCCATGGTAAGGGACGAGAGAAGCTTAAATTTGATAGAATACGATGCTGGGTGTGTCTATAGTGGTAGTAGTTACGGTTTGGGTGTGGTTGGAGGTGTTTTTGACCCCGTAGTGGGTAATTACCGCCTCCTCCTGGCGATCTCGGCTGTGGTGAAACGTGGTGCATATAGCCCCATATAGGGTTGCGATAGCCCAGGGCACACATGACAGCAAGCGGAAGCCACTGTCAAAGTAAATCGTACACGTGAGCCAAGCCATATACAACTTAAAAAACACTACCACCCTTAGTTCACTCGTAGTTGACACCTAGTTCTCATATTTATGAGGTGGTTGTGAGGTGGTGGCCTGTGGTGGCTTAGAGTACTGACGTGTTTGTTAGCTGCCTTTTGTTATGCCACTAAGCCCTCGTAGCCTTAACTTAATCCGCCAGGGCTATATATCCGTAACCAGCGCTTCCAGTGCTTCCAGCGTCTCCGAGCAACCCCAACCTAGACGGAGCTGGCCTCGGCTAGTGGCTACCGAGGCCAAGCGCCAGGGCCCCGTAATGGCCTCGTCCCCCTAAAAAAATCCCGCCTTTATTGCTAGCATAATGGCTGCCGGGCGCGCCTCCGGCTTTGTGGCCAGCGACGGCGATGGGGTTATCCCCGGGGATCGCGGCAGCAAATGGCGATGGTGGCTATCAGCTGGTTGCCGTCGAGGTGAGACATGTGAGCGGTTTTTCCTTGGTGGTCCGTTTACGAGGACTACTCGCCATATACGAGCGCTTGCCGGCGCCGTCAGTGTCGGGACTACTACCGACGATAACAATGGTGCCGATCACTGTTGATCTGAGATCCCCGTGGGGCTACACTGAGTTCACGTTTTTTTTTCTATCCATTACCTTGCATTAAAATACACTATTTAGATGTTGGAAGGGTACAACATAACTCTCACCGAGGCACCGAAAGTCTTGGGAGGCAAGTTCTTGACGAAGTTGGCTCTGACGACACCGTTGTTACCGTGGGTTCTGGTGACCTTACCCCAGATGACTCTGATCTTCGAGCCTCTCTTTTCCTTCGAGGCTCTGTAGACGTAGGCGATTCTCTTACCCAAGTAGAACTTGGCGTCGGTGGGGTTGGCGACACCCTCGATTTGGATCAAAGAGACGTTAGGGTTGGTGACGTTCTTCGAACGTTGGTAGGAAAGGTGCTTACCCTTAACGTACACTATATTTGTTAGTATTCTGCTGTCGACAACGCGATGTGAAAAAAAGAGCGCTTGACCTCAACGACGCGTGTATTGGGTATTTCCAAGTGAAAACTCAAGTAATACTTGTCGCTTCCTTTCGAGGAATGGACAAATCACACTTGCGAGTGTTTTACACTGGAAAGGACACCTTTTGGTGGTGGTCAGGGAGTGTCGATATTCGGGCTCTGGGAGGGTCAAAACGACGCCCCCTGCTCGAACACAACAACACACTAGCCAACACCATTCACGGACACTGGGATAAGCCGCTCATTAGGACGTGGAACGTACATCTGTGGGATTCGGCCATTGCTGTTTAAAACTCTGGTTTGGTCTGAACTGCTCGCCGCAAAAATCTTTTTTGCTCGCGGCGCCGGCGCTGAGCCGGTCGTGGAGAGGTGCAGGAGCGTGCGTCTAGGGGTGGTAACCCTAATCACGTGAACACGAATGACCCACCAGAACTCAGCCAAACACTGAAGATGACCCCAGTTTGAGGCAGTTACTGTTATCAGTGGATAGTTATCGTGCCTTTCGATGCTACCTATTTCGTTTTTAGTGGTTTGAGGTGGATTGCCTTGTCATCGCTCACCTCACCATTCATTACAACCAATCGTCGACAAAGTGAAAAATCGGTGTATTGACTCTAACGGCGAAGTCAGTAGTATTTAATTGCATCTTCACCGCCTCCAGTTAGTCTCTGCTCCACCAGCATATCTGCTATAATGTATACCACGTGTTTCCACCGGATTCCATGAATACCTTTATATTATTAGCTGAAGCCAATAGAGGTCCCTCCTAGAATATGCTATAAGTACTCTCGTCTGTCATAAACACTATTTACCAGTAATCCAGTGATCAAGCAAGTCTCGATATAGGCCACGTGTCATTAACGGTGACTACCATTTACAAATCTACTTTTCATGTGTTGTCTGGTGACTCAACCATGAACTGGGAGAAAATTCGTAAAATTATCAGATAGACCATAAATAAGGTGTACGCCAACAACACGTCTATTTTACCACTTGGAAGACATTGAACAAAGTTGCCAACGTAGTTTTCAACTCCACTCGCCCCATTGTCTCTCTATAAATATACTACTTGAAAGTCAATTCGTTCAGAACAGAACCGTGTGAGTCAAAGGATGATTCCACTGAGGAGTATCAGGAGGAAACAAACGGATTGAAATACAATTCCTATCAGAAGCAAGGCTACATATGATCGTCCACAAGTGTATTTTTGATAGAGAGAAATAGAGATATATTCTGTAATGGTCATCTATTGTCTAAACACGTCAAACAAGGGTGATTTCCTTCTCCTCCTTCCACTTCAGGGGCACGAACCGCCAGTGCTTGGCTTCGCCGGAGTCGTGTTTCAGCCCCTTGAGCAGCCCCAGGGGACAGTTATTAGCCAGCAAGTTGGCGAAGTTGCACAACGTCAAGAACCGGTCCTCGGGGGCGTCGGCGGCGTCGTAGTCAACCAAGCTGAACCACCGCTGTTGCCAGGGTTTGCCCAGCGCCGCTTCCTCTTTACGGAGCTCTCTCTGCTCGTTTTCGATCTTCAGTTTCTCCTCGTGGATCAAGTCAAAGTCGCCCTTTTTGACGGCCTCGGCGACTTTTTGCCACGCTTTGCGCAGCTCCAACGGGTGCTGTTTCTCGATCGGCTTCACCGCCAATTTTTCCGGGGAGATCTCGTTGGCGTCGTAGAACAACTCGTCCTTCAGCAGGGGCAGCGAGTGGCCCTTGGCGATGTACAGCTTGCCCAGCCACTGGCCGCCGATGGTGACCAACGCCTTTTCCTTTTTATTGGAGCTTAACACGTCGGGGTAGATCCGCGCCTTGAACGTGTTCTTTTTACCGGTGACGTAACCACGGCCAGAGTACTCAATCACGGCAATCATCCCGTTCAGGCACTGGATGTACAGCTTGCCCTCAAGCTCGACGAACGGCAGCGCCACCAAGAGCCCTTCGATGTGCAAGGGGGGCAACGTGATGAGGTAGTCCTCGTTGAGGGAGCCGTAGCGCAAGAGCGCGTGGCCAAACTGCTTGACGTTGATGCTGGTGGCGGAGAACGTCGCCTTGATCTGGTTGTACCCCTGCAAGTGGGTGTCGGTGGCGTCGTTGTTGATGGCGTACGCCGTCATCGGCGGGTGGTGGCTTACTTGCTCCGAAAGCAACGTCGTTTCGCCGACGTCGTCCTGCCAGTGGCCGACGAACACCTCGCCCAAAAACGGGTTGAGGGGCTTCTTTTCCGACCCCATCAGCTCGTTTCTCAGGCAGTACTGCGAGCGCAACGTCGAGATGAACCACTTGGTGACGGCGATCATCCGTTTGAGCGCCATGGCGTCGACTTCCGCCCGGGGCGCCCCGTCGTCGGTGGTCAACTTCGTCGGCGCCACCAACAACTGCGGGTGTTCCGCCCAGTACTGGGAGTACTCGACCTGCGACACCGGCAGCAAGATGAACGGCGGGGCGGTAAGCAGCGAGAGGTCCCCATTGTACAGGGCAATCAGCTTCACAAACAGGGTCCACGACAGAGACTGCGCACTCATGATGCTCGGGGGTAACGGCGGCGCTGTCTCGGGGCGTTTGCTTTCGAGTGCGATATCGACAGGGTCGGCTCGCGAGCGAGCCTGCCAGCGCCGGAGATTTACCGGCGAGGGAAACCGGGACTAAACCGCGCGGATTTAAAGGAAACTCTACAGTTTGGGAATTTGGTGGTATTGGCAGTGGTAAGAGATGCTATATTTTGAGGTTAGGTGGTCACCCTTGGGCCCGGTGGCAACGTTCTCCGTGGCCCTGAGGGGTTTTCAGCACTGGTCGCACGGATCGGACAGGTCGCGCACGCTATGAGGTAACCGGCCTGCTAAACACCGTAGGCGACGGAGAGGTGACAGGCCACCTCCAACTGATGCGCTCGACGCCCACGCCGGCTCCACTGACAATTGCGGGCGACTAAGCCTCGACTAGCCGACACGTATTTAAACTACTGATCAAGAACCCTGGGTTGGGCCCCATACGCCTCGCCCAGATCCTCTCCCGTGATAGCCGTCCCCCCCGCGTTACTTTTACCTCGTGACCACTACCCTCGTTGTGGGTGGTGCCACCTCCTCCTGCTCGCCGCGACAATCACCACAAATTTGCGGCGCCGCCGCTGCGATTACCGCCGCTACCAACCGCTAAGTCAACAAAGGTTTTTTTTTCGCAACCAGTGCGAGTGCGAAGTTGGCGCGCCCAGTCAACCCCGACCCCCGCACCCAGTACCTACGCCACCCATGCCGGCGCCCCCAGGCAAGCTCGCCACCATCGACGGGCTCGAGTACCACCGCTTCGACAGCTCGTCCAAGGACGAGTTCTCGGTGATCTCCGACCTCATCGCCGACCACTTGCTGGAGCCGTACTCGATCTACGTCTACTGGTTCTTCCTCAACCTGTGGCCCCATTACTGCTACACCGTCAAGCTCCCCGACTCGGGCGAGATCATCGGCGTCATCATCTCCAAGGTCCAGCCCCACCGCCAGGTGCGCCTCCGCGGCTACATCGGCATGCTCGTCATCAACCCCAAGTACCGAGGGCGCGGCATCGCCTCCAACCTCGTCAAGATGACGGTGAAAAACATGGTCGAGTGGGACAACGTCGACGAGATCATGTTGGAGACGGAAGTGATCAACGCCGGCGCGCTTAGGCTCTACGAGTCGCTCGGCTTCCTCCGCACCAAGCGCCTATACCGCTACTACCTCAACACCCACGACGCCTTCCGCTTGATTCTCCCACTTACTGATAAAGCCCATACTAGGATCGCGTTCTTGCCCCCCATCGAAACCCCCGCCGGCTACCCAGAGTAGCCAGATGACGAAGACGAAAACCTTTGCATAATCCACAAACGATACTAGAGTTTAGATATATCAGCGTAGGCAATTACTAGAAGCTTAGACGTATTAGTAGCATGGTAACTGGCGAGACGATCGCAGCCAGCCATTCGCCGTTTGACGATGCTCGCCTGCACACAGGCGAGGCTTCGCCGACGCGTCCTACACGCGTCCGCTATAAGTTTGCCGTTTTTCCACCACCTCACCTTTTCCACCAAACCACACATGTTAGAAGGGAAGTTCGACCAAGCCAGCTTGTTGAAGAAGATCGTCGAGTCGATCAAGGACTCGGTCAAGCTCTGCAACTTCAATTGCACCCAGCACGGCATCACCGTCCAGGCGGTGGACGACTCGAGAGTGTTGTTGGTGTCGTTGCTCGTCGGCGAGTCGGCGTTCTCTGAATACCGCTGTGACCGTGACGTCACCTTGGGCGTCGACTTGGAACTGTTCTCCAAGATCATCAAGACCGCCAACAACGAAGACTACCTCACCCTTCTCGCCGAAGACTCCCCCGACTCGATGTTGACCATCTTCGAGGACAAAAAGAAGGAACGCATCTCCGAGTTCTCCCTCAAATTGATGAACATCGAGCTGGAGTTCTTGAAGATCGACGACATGGACTACGACTCCGTCATCACCATGCTGTCGGCCGAATTCGCCAAGATCGTCAGAGACCTTAAAAACTTGTCCGAATCGATGAACATCGTCGTCACTAAGGACTCGGTCAAGTTCAACGCCGAAGGTGAGTCGGGCACCGCCTCCGTCGTCATCAAGCCCTACACCGACATGGACTCGCCCGACGACTCCGTCGCCATCCACTTGGAATCGCCCGTCGACTTGACCTTCGGTCTCAAATACTTGAACGATATCGTCAAGGCCACCTCGTTGACCTCGACCATCCTGATCAAGTTGGCCGACAAAACCCCGGCTTTGTTCGAATACAAGTTGGATGTCGGTGGCTACTTGAGATTCTACTTGGCTCCTAAGTTCGATGAAGAAGATTAAACAGCGCATCCGGTTATGACATTGTGTATATTAGGTAATTTTAATGGAATATTATGAAATGAATTGTGTCTAGAGTAGTTCCCATTAATGTCCAACTGATTGATTAGCGGTGAAACAAGCAAAAAAATCACAAAAAGAATGCCTTCAGCCAGATTCGAACTGACGATCTCCTCATTACTAGTGAGGTGCCTTACCACTTGGCCATAAAGGCTCGATGCGAAAATGTGGAAAATGTGGTTTTGTGAGTTTCTCCTCGAAAGAGGGATTTTTCGTTTTCGCCAGAGACGTCAAATCGTGGTGAAACCTATGTATTACATGAATCAATTAGTCAATTTGTATATCGAAACACTACCAAGCCTAGGGCTTTTAATTTGATGTCTTTTTGAGCTCAATTCGAAGTACATGACCACAATACACATGTTCATCTGCGTAAAAATCATTTCAATTCATTAATTATATAGCTCATATACACTTACGGGTCTATACTTTCGTGGTGGGCTTGATGCCCCCGACAAGGCAACGATCAACGCCCCAAAAGATGGCACCACAAGTGGCCAAACACGCCACAAAGATCACGAAGTGGTCATAGTCCAGCAGAGTCCCTTTGTGGATGATTGCGGATGCAATGGGTACACCGAACAAATTAGCAATCGACAACACACCATTCATCAAGCCATACTTCTTGCCGATATCTCTCACCGGTGTGATTTGCGAGACACACGCGGGCAACAACGAAAGAATGGATCCAGAAAAGAACCCACCCATTACGGCAAAGGCGTATAAAGCTCCCAAGTGGCCGCCAAAGGGGAACCACAAAACCCAAATGAAAATGGCATACAATGCCACCATCAAGAAGTTCATATTGAAACGACCCATGTAATCGGATAACCACCCGGGGATCCATCTACCAGGGATACCGGCAGCGTTCCATACTGTCAACAAGAGCAATGCCGTTGACTCAGAAACACCTTTAGCCACACTGTACGTCGCGTAGTATGTGACAATCAAGATAAGAGAGATCTCACCGAAAAAGGCAGCGACCACAAGCACGCAATACTTTCTATCCAAGTTCAAGTTAGCAATCAGCTGTTTCATTGAAGCAAGCAGGAACATGTTGGATTTCGTCGTCGATGGTGTCGGATTAGGATCATGGACTTTCTTGGCTGAACGGAACCTTTCTTTACACAACAACGAAGCGATCACCATACACCCGCCTGTGGTGAAGGCAAAGATCCGAATAGCCCAGACAAAGCCGTACTTGGCGTAGGCGTAACGTAACATCAACGGGAACACCAACCCACCCACGGAACCGCCACTGGTAGCGATACCAAGCACTAGGCCCCGCTTCTTCATAAACCAGTGGGTGATGATACCGATACTGGGGCTCATACCAAGGCCGTTACCCAACCCCAAAGCGATAAACGCCAAGATGAACTGCCAGATCTCCTCACTATTGGCCACCAGCATCATCCCCAAAAAGATCAACGCCGTCGACGTCCACATGACCCATCGCGGGCCGTATCTGTCGAAAAGCGGACCCGAGACAACCGCCAACAGGTACGACAACGCCAAGTAAATGGAGAACACCCACGAGATCGTCAGCGCCAGGTAGTTGACAAGCTGGTGCTGCAGTACCCACATTTGCACGGCACCGATCGAGTTGATCACCCCTAGGTTTACTAAGCAGCCTAAGAAGGCTCCAAGCACAACTAGGTATGCCTGCCAGCCACCTTCAGGGTATTCGTCGTGGGCATCGTCGCCGTCTTCCTCCGAAGTGTCTAGCGTATCGCTAGTGATTCCCGATGCGTTATCGGGTGAGTCATTAACTCGCCGATCATAGCACCGTTCGGCGAGCGGCTTCTGGTTGTCGGAACGTGACTGTAATCCTCCGGTGGTGGTTCCTTCCTCAAGTGTCACAAGCTCGACGCTTGACATTAGCGGCGGTCTCAAAATGTGGAGTGCTTCAGCTAGACGCGAAAATAAAGATCTTGCTTCTTTGGCAACTTTTGGTAGACTTTGCTGATCTGAGCTTTGATTATTAGGTTCAGGAGAACTATCAGAATATATATGTGGGGAATCTGGTAAATTCATAACCCCAGATACGGATCTGTATGACCGAGATCTGTAATCTAGGAGATAACAGCCGAGCTTTGCTAAACTGGTAACCTTATTCAAGAAGGATGAAATAAAATTGGAATAGTCGAAAGAAAAAAAAAAAATAGATATGTAGTTATAATACGGCTTTTACCGAATTCTATGTTAGAGGTTTTAGTAGTATGATCACAAGACGGGAAGCGATATGGTAGCGCTCGCAGTGGAAAATTTCACCTTGATACCAAAGACGCCATGAGCTTGATCACCAAGTACATCACCAAGGCCACGGTGAGATTCGATCCCTTCGGTACCCTGGCGGCGTCGGCGCGGTCGTTCCTTTCCCGGGTGCCTTCTTCGGCCAAAGTCGACCTCCGGGTGTTGAACGCTCAGCTGAAAGAAGCGCCTCTCATCGAGGTCACCTTCAAGGACAAGCACGTCATGAAGGCGGACCCGCTGACAACCACATACAACGATCTTACTGACTTGCTCAACTCACACTCGAGAAAGTTGTTGATCCAGGACGCCGTCAACGAGAGTTGAACGGGGTACACCCTCACGTTTTGTACATAGAGATATTTACGGTTAATGCCATAGGTTCTAGGGAAAACTGCTTTGCCCGGGGTTCGCTTGGGTGGTATTTGAACTCAAACTGTTTTGGTTTGGCTCCTCCCTTATGAGCTTTGACGATGTAGGCCATAGCTTCAGCATAGAATTTGGTGAGGGTCTGCGGGGTGATCTTAGCCCCCAGCTTATCCATCAACGGCATCTTCTGGAACGATTGGTAGATGTCACGCTCACTCATCCGCTGGACATTGGCCACTCTGAACGTCTTGGACCGGTAGCCCATGACGATCTTATCAGTGGCTCCCAAATAGATTTGGCACCAAGTGCTGAGAAGCTTACGCTGCAAACTAAGATGCGACAGGACTTTTGCGTGGGTCTTTAGCTCGACATAGTCGTCGTGGATGTCGATGGCATCCACTTCAGCCGTGTAGTATACGGTAGCTTCCGGTAGTCGCTGGCGAAGCACCGAGTAGAACCGCGCCTGAGGGTCGCTCGCCGAACTAGCATTGGTGGCTAGCTCTTCAAACTTGAAACCAGAATATTGAAGGCGACGGTCAATGTCCACTCCCAGCACGTCATTGCACACGATGAAGATGTAGTGCTTGTAGTACACGACGTGAAATGAAGTGTGGGGTTCAAAGGGGAGCTTCATGATACGGGCAAGCGACCGCCGCTGGGAAAGCACCGATAGCAGATCGGGCTTGTCGACAACGGTAAGCACATCATTAAGACTATAGATTTCGTCTTTGGTCTGAGGAACGAAATGTCGGAGTCCCTCAGTCAAGTCCCTGTGCACCACCCCCTTGAGACTAAGCTCGCGAAGGCCATCGCGCGAGTCCTTGATGATGGTGCCATCCAGTAGCTTAGTGAAATAGCCTATCTCTTCTGGCGGTTGTAGTTGATTTGAGGCATTGGTCTTTTTCTTCTTCTCGACCTTGAGCTGACCAAACAGCTCGGTGAGCTGCTCCATATAATCACAGGGCGGCGATAAGATGCGCGCTATTAAGAAAGGGCACCCATCTACAGTATCTACTACAATTATTTAGTGGAGCTGCACATATGATAGACGTATAAATCTAGAGGTTTTACTTCTTCTGGCCGTAGGCCTTGGTGGCGTATTCACCGTTGATGACAATGACGTCCTGGGGACGGTAGTCGAACTTGCCCGTGAAGTAAGCCGTCAAGATCTGCTTGACGCCGTCGGCGTATCTCTTCTGAGCGTCCAACGACGTCCCCGAGATGTGGGGCGTCATGGCATTGCCGCCGTTCCACGAGTTGTGCATCGATCTCCACGGGTGGTCCTTGGGAGCCGGTTGCACGTTCCAGACGTCACCACCGTAACCAGCAATGGTGCCGTTGTTGACCGCTTCCGCCACGTCCTCAGCCACGCAGATGGCCCCGCGGGCAGTGTTGACCAAGTAGGCCGTCTTCTTCATCTTAGAGATCAACTTCTTGTCGAACAACCCCTTGGTACCCGCGTGCAAGGGACAGTTGATGGTGACGATATCCGCCTGGGCGACCATGTCCTCCAAGCTTTCCACTCTTTCGACGATGTTGTCGACGTCATTGTACAACTTCGACGCCTGGTTCAACTTGTCGACCGCCTGCTGAGGGAGAGGCTGGTAGTCGTAGTACAACAACTTCTTCGGGTTGAACGGCACCAATCTCTCCAAGATGCGGTACCCGATTCTCCCCGCCCCTACCGTGGCCACCACCTTGCCCTCCAAGTCGTATTCGTGCTGGGCACACCGGGCGATGTCCCACCCGCCGTCGATAGCCATCTTGTGGGAGGGAAGGAAGTTTCTAATAAACACCAAGATCGTCATCATCGCGTGCTCAGCCACCGATTGCACGTTGGAGCCGGTGACTTCAAGCACGGCGATCTTCCGCTTGTTGGCGGCGTCCAAGTCGACGTGGTCCGACCCGACCCCAGCGGTGATACACGCCTTAAGCTTGGGCGCCTTGGCGATTCTCGACGCCGTCACGTAGGCGGGGAAGAACGGCGTGGTGATGATGATCTCGGTGTCGGCCAACTCCTTGTCCACCGTCGACGTCGGCTCGGGGTCCTTGTCGGTGGTGGTCACCAACTCGTAGCCGGCGTCCTCCACAAGCTTGCGGATGCCCAATTCGTTCTCAATGGCACCCAACAACCGGGGCTCTTCCTTAGCAGCTTCGCCGCCAGCGTAGAGAACCAATAACACTTTACCTTTAGCCATCGTCAATTGATTTCCAATAGTGTCTTCGCCAAGGGAGCGTTTGGCTCCCTATTTGTAGTGCTGCAACCATAAGGTTTTTAGGGGATTAGGGCTAACTTACAGCGACTTGCTGGGCAAAGATGACCGGAGTGGTGCCGAGCGGTCTAGACGTGTTCTCCCGATAGATTTGTGAGCTTTGGGGATAGTGGGTTGCTGCTGATTCCAATTGACACAATTATACGACCCCCCAATTGTGTCAATTGCTAGACAATTGAAGGTGCTCAGCTAATGGTTGATAAACCTCCCACACGCGGGGAAGCTGGGGAATGGTTGTTGTTGGGAGCCTTGCCCAAGCCATTAGGTAAATCGCCCCTCCCCTCCCTTCCCCACTACCAGTGAGAGAGAGAAAATACGCCGCCGATTGCCTCCTCCGAGCCAGCCGAACCCTTTGTGACCCCTGCCACGTCAATTGCTCCAATACGTTCGATTATTCTTGCTGCATTTGAAGCTATGCTTTGCCATGCATCGCTTTTGATAATGACAAATGGGGTTGGTACTCAATACCAGTGATAGCAGCGTAGGGTGTCTACGTCCTGCATGGATCATCATAGCAAACGGAGACAGCGAAAGGGGGGGAGGGGGGTCTCGAACACTACCAGGTGGTACTTTCTTTCTCATTTAATAAATATATACGTTAGTAAGAGCTTAATTCCGGTAAACTCCAATGCTTCTCCCCCTGTGGCGCTTAGTCAAAAGCCATCGACTTCTTGATTTCGGCAATCGCCCGACCCGGGTTAAGACCCTTGGGGCAAGTGTTGGTACAGTTCATGATGGTGTGGCAACGGTACAACGACATCGAGTTCTGCAACATCTCCTTTCTCATCTTGGTCGCCTGGTCTCTCGAGTCGATGATCCATCTGTAGGCTTGCATCAACACGGCGGGCCCCAAGTATTGGGCCTGGTTCCACCAGTACGAGGGACACGAGGTCGAGCAGCAGGCACACAAAATACATTCGTACAACCCGTCCAACTTGGCTCTGTCAGCGATCAGCTGCAAGTTTTCCCGGCCGTCGGCGGGGTGGTCCTTTCTTTGCAACCACGGCTGGATCGACTTGTATTGTTGGTAGAAGTGGGTCAAGTCGGGGACAAGGTCTCTCACCACGTACATGTGGGGCAAGGGGTAGATCTTGAGGTCGGACTTGTCGTTCTTGTCGATCTTGCAAAGACAGGCCAAGGTGTTTCTGCCGCCAATGTTCATGGCGCACGAGCCACAGATACCTTCTCTGCACGATCTTCTGAAAGTAAGAGTGGCGTCCTGTTCGTTCTTGATCTTAAGCAACGCGTCCAACACCATGGGCCCGCATTCGTTAAGGTCGATTTCGTAGGTCTTGAGGGCGGCCTCGACCTCGGGGGTATCCGGGTTCCAACGGTAGATTTGGAACTTCTTGATGTTGGGCTGCTTCTGGGCAGCAGTGGCGAGACCTCTGAAGGTTTGCTTACCAAACACGGTTCTAAGCATGGTGGGTGGTTGGGACTGAAAAAACTCTCGCCGAATGGATATAAAAAGTCACCGTTATGCGTATGTGCAGGATGTTCCTGTAACCCCCGGGGTGTAAATGGCGTCGGCGGACGGCGATGGAGGCGAAATTTAAGCGTAGGAGGTTACGGTTATTGTTATTAGCTTAGTAGTAAACCCATTCGCCCCAAGACCGAGCCGATTCGGGGTGTGGTTGGCGGTCATCAGGAGGTCGAGTTCCTGCTTATTGCGACGTCTGTCATTGGCTGACCTCGATGTTTGCGACATTTCGCAGCACCCGCTGCGCGCTCAGTGGCTAGCCTGGGGTAATTAACAATTGGCCGCAATTGATTGGCAGGCATTCCTGGGGTTTGCTAACAAGTGGCTGAACGCCATCGCAAACCGGGAAAGTAAAGTAAAGGGAAATAAGTGAGTGTAGTAATTAAGGAATGATATAAATGACCAAAGAGAAGCTCCTATTGGTGGTAATTATTGCAATTATACCTGTTTTGATGCCCTTCCGTCGCATCCACCAAATCCGATGTATCCAGGTTGGTCCGTTTTGACAGATAAATTACAAAAATGTGAGCAAATATTTTAAATTTATGTAAAAGTTCGAATCCAGGTGAAATTGACCATGACTTTTGCTAACAGTCACCTATCCATTTCGATGATTTAAAAGTATCTGTCTTTTCTACTCTATGACATATGAGTCTCGGGTCCTCTCAACTACCTTTATTAGGGAGCTTTGAGAAAAGCACCTTTTACAAGAGCCCTTGGCTTACCGTAGTATTTATAAGTCCCCTTTGGACCAGCCCAAGAGGATTGGAACTCAGATAGTTCAATTTTACGTCGCTGGATTTAGGGAACTGCTACTTAACATCACTCTATCCATAGAGCGTAAGTCATCATTCTACCATATCGTATGTTACTACATTCCACCCCTCCCACAAGCTATTAGTCATGTCTATTAGTGTCTATACTTCTCACCGGCGTTGTTTCGACCGTTTCTTATCGTCGACCGTCTCCACCACTTCACCAATACCCAACTCCTCCAACTTGTCTTCTTCCGCCGCACACGCTTCCCGCCGTTCCCAGAATCTGTCCTCGCAAAGATCGAACGCCGCCTTCTTCAAGTACTTACCACGAGCGTCACGGTTACTGGAAATCGACCACTCCAAGAACTGAGCCCCAGTACGAATATAGAAGGCCCGTAAGGTCTCGAACGGTTTCGGGTGAGGCAACCAGGTACGAGCATCGGGGAACTCTTCTTCTTCCTGTTCCTCTTCCTCCTCTTCTTCTTCATCTTCCTCTTCGGCCTCAAGCTTCTCGTCTTCAGGCTCTTCCTCGTCATCATCTTCATCGAAATCATCGTCATAGTCCTCGTCGTCTTCTTGCTCAGCTTCCTCAGCGTCTTCAAGTTCCTTGAGGTTCTCCCAGATGACCTTAACCCCATCCATCTTCCCTAAGTCAATGGCATACATAGAGTCCAAAGTGAACTCGCGTTCCCCTCGTTCAAACATACCCCCAAAAATGTATAACGAGTCTTCCACGACACAGGTGGTGGCGTTGAATCTCGGGTGGGGCATCTGGTTGATATAGGTGAACTCTCTCGTCTCTTCCTCCTCCTCCTCTTCCACATTAGCAGCCGCAGCCGCTTGGCGTTCTTCATCATCGTCATTCAAGTTCGCCTTCTTTAAGATCTCATTCAAAATGTTTTCCAAGTCTTCGTCACGAGCTTTGGTATCCTTTTCACGCTTCTCGGCTTTACGACGACGGGGTTTAAGCGTCAAGTTAAACCACCGGTTCAGCTCCACTTGGTACAGGTATACCTGGTTGTAGAACTCCAGCTCCAAGCTTTCCTCCAGCTCTTCGAAATCGTAGACCCCACCAAACATAATCCCTCTGTTCTTGTGGAATTGGAGCTGACACCCAACACGCGGCAGTGGCTGGGGCCCTTGTTTCCGCCGTTTCTCCACGCGGATCTTCTTCGGGTCCAGGTTCATCTTCACGAGCCAGCAGTCGCCAAGCACCTTCCCCTTTTGCAACCCCTTCTTCTTCGTCTTCACCTTAGTGTAACCGCCATAGATAATCGCCCCTTCAGTACAGGGCAACAACGAGTGGCCCGAGCGTGCCTCGGGGACCAGAAGCGTCGGCGGGAACTCGATCTTTGTCCACTTATATTCCTGGACGTCAAACACCCAAAAGTCGTCGAGATAGGTGGTACCACCAGCGCCCAAGTCGCGGAAACCCCCGTACATCATGATGTAGTTCTTCCAGCACGCCATCCGGTGGCCCGAACGCAGCAACGGCCCGTTCTTCTGTTCGACTTTAGACCACAGCCGCAGCTCGACGTCCAAAATGTACGTGTCCCCATAGTGATAGAAAGTGTTCTGTTTCGGCGACAGAAATTCACCGCCAAACAACACCACGATCCCCAGAGGATGGGCACACATGGCGTGGGACGAACGGGGCATCGGCAGGTTCTTCGACGAGATCTTACGCCACACGTCGGTATCGGTATTGTAAGAGTATAAGTCGTTATAAAACCTCAAGAGACCCAGCCCCAGCTCCACCTGTTCCCCGCCAAACAACAAGATCTCCCGCCGGTTGCACGGACTGGCAACCATGGCTGCCAGCAACCGTTTCAGCGGCGGGTCGACGACCTCCACCGTCACTCTTTCAAACTCTTCCTGCTCCTTCTTAAACTGTTCGAGGATGGCATCGATATCCTGGTCGTCGGCGTCTTCGTCGTCAAACTTCTTGGCCTTTTTCGCCGCCTTAGCCTCGTTCTTCTTAGCCTTCTCAGCAGTACGGGCCTTTTTCGCCTCCTTCAGCTTCTTATCCTTCTTGGCCATATCTGGTGTTAAGTAAGCGGCGATGCCCGGCGCACTTTTCAGGCTTAGTACCAGGACATCAAGATCATAGCAATTCTATATTTCCTAGACCAATGGGGGGATGATTAAGACGCTCGATGGGGATTCCGTCCGCCGCTTGGGCAATGCCGCGTCGTCGTTGGCCGAGTTGGCAGCACAGGCGGTGCTTTCCAGTGGAGACCGGGGCGAGATTGCTATCGACTTTGACGAGATCGTTGTTAGTTATGATGATAAACGGCTCAGTTTTGATGACTACCCGATCAGAAAGGCTCGAGAACAACAAAAGGATCAACAACAACACCTTACAGAACTAAGAGATTTGCTTATTGAGGTGACACCGTTGGGACGGCAGTACCAGATTGTGACGGGCGATACCGTACATTTTGACGTTGATAGTACTACTGAATTGTCTCTCTTTCGACTGGTATATGGTGATTTTGATATGACACCTGTGGAAGCTTCTTACAAGACAACTACGGTGCGAGGGTGGCTATGGGATAAGCCGAAACGGTACCTAAATCTTAATGGCACACCAAAATTGCCACCAACCAAGTACAAATATAACTTTGTGCTTTTCATTGAGGGTACTGATGATTGGAGAATCCTTCTCGACCAAGTGTTTGGGCTTATGAGTCCAGCTCGGCGCCCCATGGCTCGTCAGAGCCCGCGAAAGAGAAGCCAATCACCAGCACTAGCCCCACCAAAGAAAATCACGAGTCAGGATTTACAGTCATTTAAAGTGATCAAACAAGTGAAGGAGCGATTCATAATGGCTCGCCTTGAGACTAATGGAGAGGTGATTATGGTCGATCAACACGCCGCCGATGAACGCGTGAGACTTGAGCATTTATTGGCTGTTGTTGATCTGGTATCGGTTGATATGGATACAGTGGTAGCGGTCCCGTTTCTGCACCGTTTAGCATCTAATCTTACCCAATTTGGCTTTACCATAGAGTCAGCTGATGATGGCAATATCAAAGTGGTGGCGATCCCCGAGCTACTTGAAGGCATTACCGATGACCAACTCGAGCAAGCGCTCAGTGATCATCTACAGGCACTACTACTGCGTGATAAACCATGGACTCTACAGGATAGACTCCATTACCAAAGCTACCCCGAAGTGGTGCTCCAAACCGCTTACTCGGTAGCGTGTAAAAGTGCAATCAAGTTTGGTGATAAGCTCTCTCAAAAAGACATGACGCAATTGTTGTTACAGTTAAAACATTGTCGTGATCCATTCCATTGTGCCCATGGCCGTCCTACCATGGTAACTCTCGACACATCGTTGATGAGAAACCGATCTCCCATTGACAGGGACTACCTAGAAAAGACAAAGTCTCCAGAACCTATATAATATAAATCTACTCCATCTTCATTTTCGCTAGATAGTCTCTCGCCACTGATGACAACAGGACGCGCGGTGCGCGTTAGCCAAATACTGAGCTGATGTATACCTATATGGAATATCTCCAGCGATGTTTCCACAAGGCCACCCAGTGGAATGAAGACAACATATTCAGCCATCTCACGGCGACGCTGACCGCGTTGCTCGAGTTCCCTGTGCCCAACGGCGCCAAGGTCGACGTCCTGCTGCAACTGACGCCGTACCTGGCGCTGCTGTTTACCCTCAGCAACTACCGGGCGATCAACGGGCTGATTGCCTACTTCTACTCGTCGATCCCCTTATACTCTACCAGTGGT
This sequence comes from Diutina sp. Y7414, assembly GCA_037042415.1. Lineage (NCBI taxonomy): Eukaryota > Fungi > Ascomycota > Pichiomycetes > Serinales > Debaryomycetaceae > Diutina > Diutina sp. Y7414. Next base: position 71,031 of record JAXQKI010000100.1, read on the forward strand.
ACCAAAGACGCCAGCCTTCAGGAGGCCATCGCGGGGTTCAAGATCATCGAGCCGGTGAAGGACGAAAGTACCGGGGACATCGACCCGCTGACGGCGAAAAAACTACCGATGTTGGTCTACGGACGAATGTACTTCCCCGGACTGGCATTAGAAGCGATGTTGATCAAGAGAATCACTAAGCTGACCCAGATGCTCGTCAAGTGTATTTCGAACCCGTATGTCGACGATAACGGGACGATGATCGTCTATTTACAAACAAATAAGCCTCGCTTTCTGCGTGAGTTTATTTGTCTGACCAACGAAGCCCTTTGCGGGCTCCGGTTTCTCTATAACTTTGGCGACTCGGCCGCTGCCAGCGGAGGACGAGTCATTCCCAAATTTGATAATCTGGTGATCAGTGTGGGCACTGAGCTTTGGTACGCTGCCAAGACGATGTCCCCAGGGCTCTCTACTGCTCTCCGCTACCTGACTCGGCTGACACTGACGGGGAAGCCATTGACGATGACGGTGGCGGTTAACCCGATATTGGGCCACATTCAGCTGACATACACGGTGAAGACGTCGGTGGCGCTGACGTTCTGTTCAAAGTACGATTTTAACGCCTTCTCCTATGCCCTGAATCTTTCGTTAGGGTGCGAGCTCTACAACTTCCACCCTACGGCCACCCCACCGGGGCCCCAACTTCCCCGCAAGCAAATCAATTTGCCCATGCTCTTCCCCGGGCAAGTGACGCAAAATCTGGTGATTCTCAACCCGATTCAGGGTCAGGACGACTCATACTACATCAACCCCGAATTGTTAAACCAGCCGCGGCGCCAGGCGGACGACATGACGGCAGCGTTCCAAACGCTAGTGAACGAGCTGAATTTCAAGCTGGTGCTCAAGTGCAGCACCAGTCTTGGAGACCGGCTGCTTAAGATGCTATGGGAGGGGCATGTCGGCGAGTTCTTAATGAGCACTGGCTTCAAGATGCATTTTGGCGACGGGCGTCCGCAATTGTCGCGGTTTGGCGTTACCTTCTCCTACGCTGCCTGATGAAATCTGGGGCTAAGACAATCGTCGAGCCCCACTAGGTTATACCTGGCGACCGACACCGTTGCCCTCCTGTGCTATGACGCATGCATGAGCATTAGGGATCGACAAGGGTATCATTCGGGAACCTTGCCTACGGGGGGGCTTACACAGTTGGGGCAGCTGCGGGGAGAACGGACATCACGCCGCGCTATATCCGTTAGTCCCATAGTAACCTGGAACGAGGCGTTAGCGGTGCTAGCCCGCCAGCGATATCGCCGTAGCGGTGCCCGCGGGGGTGGCGACGACGTTAGCGAACCGATACAACGGCGCCGCTACCACGGAGCCGGCGCTATTGTTTGGTTGCTTTTCGCAACCACGGGGCAGCCGGCGAGGGCAAACTCCGAGCGGGCTCCCTGGAAACAAGGGGGTGTGCGCCCACCGATAAACTTGCTGTGGTCGAGTGCGTGGGGCCACGAGGACGATCAGCGCGGGGGCGCATTCCCCGGAAACCACACGCCGACATCGGCGATACCGGGACCTTGCATGATGAGAGGCTCAGCCCCAACGTCTCTCATCATGAGGTCGTTTCAACGCGCTAACTGGGCACGTTTTGCGCGAAGTGGCTACGGTTGTTTTTTTTCTTTATACGTGTCCCATGCACCACACCCCCCCAGCATAATAAATGCATGTGATACGAGCGGAGGCAGGTAGAGGGGTATTTTCGAGGCAAACCTGGGGTCATCATCTTCGGGGTCCGGCGGTTGAGAGCCTGCTGCGGATTCCCCGCGCTCGCTCGTTGACGACATCGTACGCTATGGGGCTGGCAACCGTCCTGATCCGGACGCCCGTTGGCTAACGTGCACCAAGGTGTGACCGACCCCTGCTGGAGATAACAGTAGCAAAACGCTCTGCAGGGGCTACACACAATAAGATTAGTCTAGTCGTGTCTCATTAGTCTATAATTCTATAACCAGTCATGGGGGTATAACCCTTGTTAGGGGGGTCACCAAAGGGTGAATGTGTAGGGGTAGTATTAGGATTCGACGACCTCGGGCAAGTCCTTCTCGCTCGACAAGCGGCGGCGGCGGAACTTTTTAAGGTCCATCTTGAACGAGTCGACGATCAGCCCGATCAGCAGCCCCCGCAGCAGCGGCGTCAGCTTGGGGCTAAAGCACTCGTGGTCGGTATCGCAGTCGAGAGGACAGTCCGACGACAATGTCGGGGGCAGGCGCAGCAGCACCATCAGCGCCAGCGCTGTGGTGAGACCCTCGCGCCGCTTAAACAGCGCGTTGGGGTTTTGTCGCTGAAGCTTAAGCTTCTGCTCCTTGATGAACTCGTTATATAAGTCCAAGAGGATATCGTCGTAGATCACGCGTTTAAGCTGGAGCAACACCTCGACGCGGGGGGTCAGCATCGCCAGCACCATGTTCTTGCAGTGCAGAGGCAAGTTGATCTCGCTGTCCAGGAACTCGGTGAAGAACTCTTGGTATAACACTTTCCACTTCGAAAGCAGAGGGTTGGCGATATACAGGTTAATGGCAATGACAAACGTCAAGTTCTCGACGCAGTGGATCAGCTGCAAGTACTGGGTGAACTCGGACTTGGAGTAGAACCCGCTCAGCAGGTCGTCCTCAAGGAGCTCATCGAGGGTGGGGATAACGTGGACGGTTCCCAGGCCGCTCTTCTTCTTCTGGCCGCCAAACTGCTGTCGCAGCGGGTCGAGAGGGAATCCGGAGGGGGCAGGGTTGCGTTTGAAGGAAAGCGTCATTCGCTCTCTCCCTACGGTGTCGCGAGGGAGGGTGACGGGCTTAGGGGGATATGGTGGGCGGGAAAGGGTGGTAACGTAGGTTCGTTTGAAACGTACCGGGGAAGGGGGGATGCGATGACGGCGTGGGGTCAGGGGACCAGCGGCAAAACGGGGGGGCAGGAAAGTGACTAGGTTGGGGCAGGCTACCGTTATAAAGGCTCACCGGTGAATTTTTTAACCTCAGGAAAAAAACGGTTGACGGCGGGTCGTGTGCATGGCCAAATAATATCGTTGCACCGCGCTTATAGACAGGAAAAGTGGGGTTGGTGGTGAGGGAGGGAGCGAGCCACCCTCACTAGTTTGCAGTGACGACCGTGCATGGCCGTCGTCAGATACCTACACCCTGTCCTGCCATGCAACGGCGAACAAACATGACTCGGCCGAGACGATAGCTCCCGCGCAAACGCCGTTGCCATGTGCGTTGGCAACTGGAGGTGCCCCAGACAACCGACCAAGTGTGGCATTACTGTGCTTTCTCTATGGCGGTGTGAAGATCCCCTCCTTCCCGTTTGAGTAATTCGCTCGGTTACGGACCCGGGAGCGTTCCTTAAACGTTTAACATTTCAAAAAAAAAAAAAAAACCGACACTGGGTGATCGCCTGACATCATAGGGACTCGTCGTACTGCACCTGCCCGGCCTGTGACTCGTATCTTACATGGATTCTTAATGTCTCACCGCGCGCGCTTACATGAGGCGACTCCCCGCCGGGTAATCTCCACATCCTACGCATGGAGGGGATAATCCTCGATCAAAACCCGGGGCTAAAGTTGACATCTCTACTAAGCGTTCATTGTTCTTCGAAATTCCTAAATCTTCTTGGTCTCACACACGTAGGCCAAGTCCAGCACCGTCACCGGCTCGAGGGTCAGCTGGTCGTCGTCGTGGACGTAGAGCATCGCTGCCAGCAGCACCCGGTGTTCGTTCTGCATTTGAGCCCACATCAGCGCCAACGGTAAAGATAACACCACAAGGAGGATCAGCACTTGCAAAAGCACCTTATCGACGGTCTTAAACAATGCATGGTTCACTATCATAGTGATGGCGGGGACTATCATCGTCTGCGTCCCCATGATCATGAGCACATGGAGGTGGTCAAACTTAGATAACCCAAGCTTCTGACGCAACCTAAGGGCATAGGCAAGCTTACAAACAAGGAGGAACAGTCCCCAACAAATCAGCACCGTGAACAAAATGTAGGGGAGCCCCGTGACCCACCCGGGCACTTGCGAACTGAGCTTATGCATCGGGTCATAGATCTCAGCAAAGTGTTGTCTCACCTGAGCGTTGATCCCCATGACGATGGCAGTGAGCTCAAAGGCAAACGTCACCAAGCCTAATGCACTCGTAATCGCCACCACTACCCAACACCACCACTGGCGGGCGTAGGGTCTAAATATAGTCCACGCCTGGTACACTAAGCACAATTCAATGAGTAACATAAGCAACATCGTGAGACACAGCGCCGCCGCCAGCACCAGGTACGCCTTCATCACGTCAAAGTCAACCACCCCCATCACCCCAAAGGCAATTGTCAGCAACGGGCCGTCCACCACCGACAAATCAAGCGCCAGCCGGATGATTTGCGTGAGGATAATTAAGATGTGGGCCCAGTGGATAAAGTGGTCCTTTCGTCGTAAGAGAAGCAACACAAAGAGCAACACCGTGCACAGCCCCACCAGCACCAGCGCCGTCACCGCCCGGCGAATCAGCCCGAGAGCCCACTTGTCAAACACTGACACGGGGATGTAGGCGTCGTACAGCGGCACGTATAAAAGAGGCTCCAGTGTTGACATCGTCGACATCACCCACTTTCCCTAAAGCTTTAATAGGTTGCAGCTAGCTTTCTCATTGGAAGTGAAGATTATCAACTTCATCGGTGGGTTTTGTCGATTACCCAAAGCGGCGACGACAATCAACCGCTAGCACCACTGACGCTGCGTTGTCTCGCATGCGATGAGCCTGTAAAGGCTTGGTCTAGGCTGTCTCAGTTGTGGACGCCGATATCAGCCGATCTCACGATTTAGAGTTTGGCGACGTTAACCAGGCAGACTATACCGGCCAGGTTTAAACTAGGTGCGTGTGTTGGGGGGGCGGGGTCTCAAGTGCGCAAATTAAAGTTAGGCACCTTGCCGATAGAAGCAGCTACACCCGTGTCATGCGCCCCGCACGCCTGTTGGGGCACAATCTCATAACCTGGAGAAACAAAGCGTCTCAGTAGATCCGGAGTTGGGCTGACGAACACTGCCGGCGAAGATGTAGGAACCGGAGAATAGTGGACGTTTCCTTCCCCACCCGCGGCAGCCACTTAGACAACGCATCACCGCCGCTACCGGCGACGACGCGTCCATTTACACACGGTAGCTATCGACCATGGGGGTATACCCCGCGTGATCATCGCCGCAAAATAACCACGAGATGCCCCCGTACCGTAACGGGAAGCGTAACGGCTATTCGTTACAACGAAGTGGGGCTCGCTCCACCGCCTCCGCTGTTCTTTTTTGCCGAGATCATCGCCGGCCGGGTATGACGTAGACTTCACATGTATCGAGGCGGTTAAACTTTTCGCCTCCAGCATATATGTCGGGTGGTGTGCTTAGTAAGCGGGCGAGTTATGCGCGGGGAGGTTTCTGCCACGTTAAAAACCATCACAGATCCAGCGGTCACGACATGAAGCCATCTGCACCAGCGCTCTTAGCTAACCTTATTGCAAAAAGTTTTTCTTTTGTTAGTCTCAACGTCCTCGAGACCACCTTCGACACCGGCACCATAGAAACTCGATGCCATGAGGAGGCCGCAGGTGAAATCTCATTTGGGGCGCACCTCCTACATTTTAGGCACACAATTCGCAAGCGACGTGGATGGGGTTAACTCGATACGACGCGATGGTCCCGCTAGCCTGTCGGTAGCGTCTTCTTCGGCTTCTGCTCATGCCAGTTTCGGCAGATGTACGGTTAATTGGGTTTAGCCCTGCCCCCCTCTTCCATTTTCGTTTAGCATGCCGACCCTCAGTGAGGCCCGCAAAATCGGATGCTGCAATCCCGCGATCCGTGGTCTCGATTCTATTATTTGTCGTGGTGCGGTCGCTGTGGTGTCAAAGTCCTTTTTGTGCCACTTACGCTGACATTGGCTCACTTTATATTTGTGCCATGTCTCTCGCCCGCGAACAGAGTTTACTAACGGCCCAACAATACCCCATCTCGTCGAGTCGATATTGTTCTCCTAAGGGGTGTAAAGGAAATTTCATGTTTAGTAATCTCTATACGGTCTCAAAGCAGTCGTTTTAGGTTTGTTAATTATGGGTTTTTGGTAGTCTCTCTACCCCCTCACTGGCTTACACACTAGGAGCGCGCTACCATACACTCACCAGCCATCGCTCTCATCGCAACCATGAGTGACGAAGAAGAGATTCCTCATTTCGACAGCCAGGATGAATTGGACCACCCGATGAAGGTTCTTGCCGTGCTCAAGACCGATGACTCCCCCGAAGGCTCGCTTGAAGAACGGCTCGTGGCCGGCATCCGGACCCACGGGGCGATGAACGACTTCTTTGACGACTTTGACGAGAAGATCGCCATCCCTAACGAAGGTCACATCAAGTACGAAGTTGGTAGCGATGGCTTGGTGGTGATTCTTGCTGATAACGAGGAACTTTTCGACAAAGTCGTCAAGTTTATCGACGACGTCATCGCCAAGTTGGAGGAGGAAGACGAGGAAGAAGCCGAAGATGATGAAAGAGACGAAAAACGCAGAAAATAGGGTTTCGGGACACCTGGTGGGACAACCAGACTTATAGACACACACATATTTGCTACGTTATTAATGACATACACTTAGTTAGCGTCGCCACCTCCGTAGATTCCAGGTACAGAAAAACAGTCATCATCGAAATAACTTAAGTATCTAATTACCTTCAACAGCATTATTTCCCTAGTTGTGTGAGTGTAACCATACAATTCACTATGGCTCGGACATGGGTAGTGCGCGGCCCGGGTAGTAGTCGCAGTAAGATCGGTGTCCACCACAAGTGCTCGACACCATGAACAACTGGAGGGACATCGACATTGACGCCTTGGAGGGCGAGTACATGACTCCGGAGGAGCTTGTGCCCAACATCCCCCCGGTGCTGGCGGCGCAAGTTTCCCAGTCCGCCCAAGAGGCCAAGCAGGCAATGGCTCTGGGCCAATGGTTACAGGCGCTCCAAGTAGTGTTGTCGAACCCGCCCTACGTCACCGATCTGCCTCAGGTGAAAGAACAGCATGCCCAGACGGTGTTTGACGTGTTGGTTGCCGTGAGAAACAACCTGGGACCCCAAGACTTGGGCCCTAAGTTCATCCAGCAATTGACCCCTGACCAACAAGACACCCTCATCAAATACCTTTACAAGAACATGAGCACCCCTTACGGGGCCAAGCAAGGTGGGGTTTTGCTTGCCTGGTTTGAAAAGACGATTGAAATCACCGGTGTGGGTTCAATCGTTAGATTTATGAGCGATCGCCGTACCGTCTAATTTGGTGGCGACAATGTTTACGATAAAATACACATATACAGTTTCATTAGGTATTGTCCAGCAAAGGGATGTAGATATTCTGGGCTATGTACAATTATAAATTCAGAAGCATGTGTAGAGACATCATGCAATGCTTCCAGTAGAAGCACACCACCACCGAGCCAAGGACGGGGCCATGCGATTGGCTAAATTACCTGTAGCTCCAAGCTCAATGACCGTAACGCCAAGATCCGTCGACAGCGCCTATTCAGATGCGTTGGGTATCCAACCTGTTTGCAATGACATTCTCATTTAACAGAATGGAGTTCCAGTATACTCTCAAGGCTACGTTTGACTAAGAAAGCGAATCCTAAGCGGAGTATCCGTCTTGTCGTCAATTCTTTGATAGTGTGGAGTACGGTTCTTGCCATGTAAACCGAGTACGAACATGACAGGCGAGAATCTACGTCGAATAATCATTTTTTTCATATCATTAGTCATTATCTATAAACCTAATACTTCGACAAGATCTTCTCGATGGCCTCAACCAAGATGTCGGCGTGCTTTTCTTCGAACACCAAGGTGGGTCTCAATCTGACCGAGTCTTCGGCACAGCCACCGATGTTGACACCGACGGTCTTCATGTCCGACAAGAACTTGTTTCTGGCGTCGGCAGAGGGCAACGACCAGGCGATGAAGGTACCTCTGTTCTTGCCTCTCAAGTCACGCAAGTATTGGGGGTACTTTTGCGCCAACTTGTCCAACTTGCCGTACAAGTAGTCACCGACACGAGCGTTGAGGCTGACCAAGTCGTGCTTTTCGATCTCAGCACCAATGGCACCACCGATGATCATTCTGGCGGGGTCACCACACCAGGTGTTGAATTGTCTGTAGGCCACCGAGGGTCTGAGAGCAGGGTCGTGGAAGTAGTAACCGGCGGTTTGGAACTTCTTCGAGAAGGTCACCAAGTCGGGGGGAGTGGGCAATTCGAACCATTCATGGGCCCAGAACTTACCGGTGGCACCGACACCAGTTTGCACTTCGTCCATGATCAACAAGGCACCGTGGTCCTTGACGATCTTTTGCAAGCCTTGCATGAATTCCTTCGAGGCGTGGTTGTCACCACCTTCCGATTGGATGGGTTCGATCAACACACCGGCAATGGGCGAGGGCCACGACTTGAACAAGGTTTCGACGATGGCGAGACATCTCTTGTCTTCTTGTTCATTTTCTTCCTTGTGTTGGTCCAAGGGGTACTTGTACGAGGGGTACTCAGCCTTGGGCCACTTGAAGGCGGGCATGTCCAACTTGTGGATGGGCTTGGAGCAGGTAGCCGAAGCCGAGGCGAACAATCTCCCGTGGAAGGCGCGTTCAAACGACATGATCGCCAATTCGGGGGCACCAGGAGTGGCGTTCTTCATCACCGAGGCGTTTTCTTCGGCGGTGAAGGGGGCACCCTTTCTCTTTTGTTCTTGGTACCAGAAGAACACGGCCTTGAACGCCAATTCGTTGGCGTCGGCACCGGAAAGACCCGACCACACTTGGGTTTGGCCCTTGGGGGCAACCTTGAGCAAACCGTCAACAATTTCCTTCATGTCGCTCGAAGGGAAGTTACCTTGAGCGGGTCTGTCAACAAGGGCTCTAATCATCTTAGGCGACTTGGCGGCTTCGATGAGGGCGGGGTTGTTGTAACCCAAGGGGATCGAGGCGATTTGAGCGTAGACATCCAAGTATTCGTTACCGTCAACGTCAACAATGTAGTTACCGCTCGACTTTTCGTAGTCGGCGACAAAGTAGACGGGTCTCGAGTCGAAGACCTTGTCCAATTCGGCAATCTGGGCCTTCGATTGAGGGCCGGGGAATTCCGAAGTCACAACCTTCGGTTGCGAGGGTTCGCTGGGGAAGTACTTTTCACAAACCGACATTGAACAATCGATAAAGAAACTACCTTGCGGATCGTGGCTCTTATATAGTCTACGGTTGCCGCCCCACTTGGATGTATGGGGTAAATTTCCCGCTAGCCGCTAAGGATCCGATGCCATCTGCAGGATGTCATAATGTCGGCTAAGAGAATGCCATCGAATCAAGGCGGGACATTCGGGAACAGGCGAAAACTGCTCAATGCCAGCTATGTCTATTTTGATGGGGCGGTGTGATGATGTCCGAGTAGCAAGCTTATCGGCAAGCGTAAATATTGCTACTTTTTTCATGATGTATTTGGCGCACCACACTCATGGTCCCTATTTTTTTCTGGTTAGCCGCTAAGTTCATCAGCCATCATCCGCGCAATTTAGCCGCTAACAACGTGGCCGACAAATCGTGATCTTCTCCCAGATGCACAGTTGCATGATCTCTAGCGGCTACTGGCGTGGTTCTGAAAACAAGACTTCACCTTGAGTCGGCTTATACTCGACATGGTAGTCGACGAAGACACCTCACAACATCGTAGATATTGAAACGCCTCATATAGCCGACATCATATCAGGGAACACTTGTACGACCAGATCGCTACTATTTCTATAGGCTTGTCAAGGGCAACAAATATTGGGTGAACTACGATCACACCATGCAATAACCATAACAGAGGTCAGTTGGTAGAGATCACGTGAGTGACATATACAGATTCGCGATACCGATAGCCGCAATACTAACTTCTCTCGCGACTAGATTGTGGCAAGTGAAGTGATATAGACTCAATACTTATACCGTATCACCACCCGTAATGTCCATTTCAAGCGCCATAGCAGTTAGTAACCATTACCATTCGTAGTTTGGGATAGTGCCATTAGAGACGACGCAATCTGTGTTACATAATCTCACGATACTCGTTACGCCATTGATCCCACAACCTACTCCATCCACCAGCTATGACCGCCCCGAGATTTCCACGGGTAGCAGTCATCGGAGGAGGGCCCGCAGGCATGGCATCTGCCAAAGCATTGGCCCTCGAACCCAACAAGTTCACCGCCATTGACGTGTATGAGCGCCGAGATCGCCTTGGGGGCATATGGTACTACTTGAATACCCCGAAAGATAATGTGCTTCCGCCAATTCCTTCAACTCTGTGTGAAGATCATGAGGTCGTGCTCAAGCCAGGCTTCATTCTGAGTATGTACACCTATTTGGAGACTAATCTTCAGGTGAAGTTGATGGAGTACCTGAACCTACCTTTCAAAGGGGGCGATTTTCCACCCAGAACAAAAGTCTACGATTATTTAAGTGAATACGCCAAGACCATCCCTGAGTCAGTCAATATCAAATTCAACTCCGACGTCGAAGAAGTGAAGAAAGAGGGCGACGTGTGGAAAGTCGCCTCGAACGGACAATTGATCGAGTACGATGCAGTGATTGTGGCGAACGGTCACTTTGACCTTCCTTTCATCCCAAATGTGGTTGGTTTATCAGAATGGAATGAGAAGCGACCCAATACTGTCACACATTCTAAGTATTTCGTCACAAGTGAACCTTATAAGGGGAAAACGGTGCTTGTTGTGGGTAATGCCTGGCTGGGAATTGATGTCGCCGTTCAGGTTGGGGTAGTTGCAAAGAAGGTGTACGTTTCGTCTCGTACACCAGAGAAGATAACAAAGATTGACTTGTCTCTGGTTGAAGAAGTGGGCGTCATTGCTGAATTCGATCACGAAAATCAACGAGTGATCTTAGCTGATGGAATTGTACTTGAAAACATTGATGCTGTGATATACTCTACAGGATACCTTTATCAAATGCCATTCCTCAAAACTTATGGCGATCTAATTACAGAACGTGTAATTAAGGGCTTGTTCCATCAGACTCTTTACGTAGAAGATCCGTCCATCCTGTTTGTGGCTCTACAAAAAGGAGTTCTACCCATGCCGCTACTGGAACTTCAAGCTGCAATGATCGCTCGAGTTTACAGTGGCAGATTGGCACTCCCTCCGACGTGTCATATGAGAGCGATGCTGAATGCTGAATACGAGGCACGTGGTGACAAAATCCATGAATTCAACTATCCCTTAGACGTTGAATTGTACCGACTGTACTTTAAAGTTCTCGCCGATCGGCCGGGCTTATTGGATCTGGGTCTTATCCCAGTTTATTGGGACGATGAGATGAAGAAGGCGAGATCAGAAACAAAAGATTTGAAACTTGCTCGGATTAAGGAGATTTTCAAGTGGGCGGAACACTTACGAAAAGAAGGGAAGCCGTTCACTCTAGCGCCGCATAAACGTGGTGAATTTGGTCATTAATGATTCAAACAGGAAATTTGAAACCTGCTTGAAGATGGATAAATGGAATTACCATGAATTTGCTAAGGAAGTATATGGAGCACCGAAATAAGCTAAACTGTGTTGCAATGACTTGCAATCGATCGTGTGTACAGAGAACATATTGCCTTCAAGTAAGGCCAAATTAGAGGTAAAACATTCAAAATCGATACTCACGAAACACGGAAAGGTAAACATTGTCTCAATATGCCTTCCTCCGGCTCATAGAGCGAGTGAAAAAGGTTAGATTGTAGACAGCCAAAGGGTTTCAGCACCCATCGCTACGAAGAATCGAACGTCGCTTTCTCCCTCAAAAGTGAAACTCTTTCATATATCTAGAGGTTGGCAGCGCTTCTTCAAAACGCTTCAATTCTTTATAAAAAAAAATTGAAGTTAGCACTTACCTATCTCTATCTCCACCTGAGATGGGTTTATAGCCTTCAAAACTTATATGGGTATGGAAGACACATTATAAACTCAATTGGTACTCATAAGTTGTGTCAGAGATTCATCGTTGGAGTAAATTCCCAAACCGTGCAGATCAGCTCATTGATAATGATAAAGATAGCTTGCAAATTTTAATCCGCCCGCGTGGCCCAATGGTTAAGGCGCTCGACTTCTAATCGAGCGATTGTGGGTTCGAATCCCGCCGTGGGTTGTTTCCTTTTTGCTTCTGTCACTTTCGATTAATGTCATATAATCAAAGGGAAGTCATTCGTTTTTGTCACCTTTGCATCGTATATCCAGATTGCTTTTCAAATTTCATACGCTCTCCAAATCACGAGTACATTTCTTCCCCTGCAGATGACCACATTGTCAACGTAAATTGAGAAATGGGTAAGCGACTAAGGTACATATTTTTAACATCTAGACATATTCGAATACCAATTCTGGTGCTTGGGTGAACTTGACGTGTAAAGCACCATCATTCGCGCGTTGACGCCACAATGTCCTACTTCGACGATCATAACCTAGATCCTAATAGTCCAGATGGCAGACGGCAAGGATCAAACAGCACCCGTTCTCAGCAAACCTTAGCGCTGGCTCTCAATCAGTTTTTCGTTGGAGGAACCGCCGAAGCTTCTGAAGTTTCGTCCGCTCTCCAAGTGATCAACAGTGAATTAGCTGAACAATTACTTGAACAATTGAAGGAACCTTCAGAAGGCGTTGACGATGAATTTCTTGCACTGTTGGAACGCGTCTCGCCCAAGGTGATCGAGAAAGAACAGTGTCCTATTTGCACAGCCAACTATTGTGAAGATCCTCATCCCCTAGTTGTCAAACTCCCCTGCTCCCTCAAATCGGGGAGCATAGATCACCACTTTGATTTAGAGTGCATCGGGCCGTGGTTGAAGGTCAATTCCACGTGTCCCCTTTGTCGATTTGACGTTCATGACATCAAGAAGCTCAAACGAGAGAAGTTAGAGCGAGAACTCGAAGAAGCGGACGACGAGGACGAGGATGACTGGGACGACAATTACGGGTGAGATTAATATAGAGCATGGCGTGGGGGAAAAGCAAAGGGGTGTGTGATGCTATCGTTCGTATCTTAAAGCTATGTACATGACTACTCGTCCTTCTTGGCCTTGGTAGGCTCCACCACTTCCTCAACGGCTTCCTTTACTTCTTCAACCACCTCCTTAACCTTTTCGTTCACCTGCGACGTGACCTTACTAGCAGCGTCCTTGATGTCCCCAAGAGCCTCCTTGACAGCCTCAGTAGGGGTAGTGGCACTGGACAGGTCCACCGCATCTTTCTTGGCAGCCTTGGCTTCCTTCTTGGTGTCCTTCAGATCGGCCTTATCAGCTTCCTTGGCCTCTCGTTTGGTTTCCTTTTGCTCTTGTGACTTGCCATCCTGTTCGGGAGCAGCAGTAGTGGATTCAGCTTGGGCTTGTTGGAACAATTCACCGTTCAACAATTCCTTGACCTTCAAAGCCACGGGGTCATCCAAGTCGGCGTAAGCTTCAGGCAAAGTAGCATCTTCGATCCATTCGAGGCCTTGTCTGGTGGTGATCGAGGCCCTGTATTCAACGGTATCCAAAGCATACTTGTTAACATATGACAACCACAAATCAATCACTTCAGGGTTGGCATCGAAAGCCAGAATCTCGCGATTGTAGGTAACTCTGTGGAAGTTTTCCTTCGACTTGGCTTGAGCGAAAGGCGATCTGATGACAGTATACAACCGCTTTTCGGTTTTGAGAGTTTTGAGCTTGGAACAAGGGATGTTCAAGTAGTAGGCGGCCCGCAACATGAACTCGCCCGCACGGATCAAGTCATCCTCATTGTAACCTCTTAAAGTGATAGTGGCACACTTTTCAGCGTACTTGGGCTTGTGACGAAGCGGCTTGTATTGCAAAAGCTCGACATTGATGGGCACGGGCCGCTGCAGCACCGGGTTGACCTCATTGGGGGAAATGTATTGCGGGTCGTATGAGAAAGGTTCCAGAAGCAACGCCAGCTTGAACGCAGCATCTTCGGCAGCCTTCGAGGCTTGCTTGGAGACGTACTGGTCGGGGGTTTGCTTTAAAAGCCTCCGTCCAGAGCTAAGGTGTCGTAACCACCGCATAGTATCCTGGCCGGTTCGATGAAAAATTTTGTCCGCGCTAACAGGGAAGAGTGAACCAAGTGGAGGATACTGAAGATTAGAAAATTATACGTTGATTAGTATTGTAGATTAGAATCTATTGATACTAGAATGTATGTTAGGTGGCTAGATCAAGCTGGTTCTTAATTTTCTCGCCTCAAAGATACCACCAAGGTCGACTAATCGGAAATCTCGACATCCAAAACAGTTGTAATTACACCTTCAGGAAGCGTCATCAAAACAACAAGCAAGTAATTCCATTCTCATTTCGATCTAAAGCTTCTGCCTATAGTTGTGTGCTAATGGCAGATGTCTATCGGCTCGCGCCAAAGCTCTCCTGCATTGTCTCCATCATCTGCGATGGGGAAGGCTTCCAAGGATAAGCGGGATCTTTATTACCGGAAAGCCAAAGAAGAAGGATGGAGGGCTCGCCTGGCCTTCAAGTTGCTACAGCTAGATGAAACCTTCGATCTCTTTACCAATACCAAGCGGGTGGTGGATCTCTGTGCCGCTCCCGGGTCATGGTCTCAAGTGCTCAGTCAGAAATTGAAAGACGTCCCCGATTCCAAAGTGGTGGCGGTCGACTTGCAACCGATGATGCCCATCGAGAACGTGACGTGTTTACAAGCTGACATCACCCATCCCAAAACATTGAAGTTGATCCTCGATGTGTTTGGAGGTGAGCCCGCCGACTTTGTCTGCCTGGACGGGGCGCCTGATGTCACTGGGCTCCACGATCTTGATGAATACATCCAGGGCCAGCTTGTGCTTAGTGCGTTACAATTAGCGTGTTGTGTTTTGAAGGAAGGAGGTACATTTGTGGCGAAGATTTTCCGAGGGCGAGACATCGACTTATTATACTCTCAACTCGGGTTCCTCTTTGACAAAGTTGTTTGTGCTAAACCTCGACTGTCACGGGGAACTTCCCTCGAAGCATTCATCGTGTGTATGGGCTACCACAAGCCGGCCGGGTGGGAGCCTAAGTTGGATGAGCTGATCAGTACCGAAGAGTTCTTTGCTGGGGCCAACATCGGCAAGCAAGCCATGACCGAACAAGCAGACTACGGCGTAGCTACTGAACCTCGCGTCATCGCCCCGTTCATCGCTTGTGGTGACTTGTCAGCGGTAGACTCTGATGCCACTTACCGACCCGGCAACCTCAAGGGGTTGGACCCCGTGCAAGCTCCCACGGCCCCTCCTTACAAGCAGGCATTGGAGTTGAAGCGGAAGAACCAAAAGAAGTCAACTTAATTAATTGTACATATACCAATCGTTAAATCACTCAGTTGACGGCTTGATTTCAACGTCTGGTGTTCTATTGTAAGAGTGAAGTAGAGAGTCAGACAATAACACATTACATTGAAACAACCAACAATCAGTAAGCCAGGTTTCCTCGTCGCCTTATTCACAAAATCACCTATCAATTTAGACGAGCCACGTGATGAGGCCCCTAACTTTCCCCACGCTCCCTAGATCACATCGCGACGCGCGCTTATCATTCTACGAGCCACAACACACCACCCCCTGGCAGTTAGCGCCACTATGAAGCGACGGCTTGCTGAATCGGACGACGATGTTCGTACGGCAAAGCGGGCTGATTATCTGTCGGACTATTCCCCTGATGGTAGTGAGACCGACACCAATGGCAACCCCACTCCAGCGGTGGCTGCGCGCCTTGATCCGAGACGGTTGGACTCAAACCTGGATGTGACTCTGGAACTGGAACTGGAACTGGAAACAGAAACACCAAACGGGCTTTGGGATACCGAACCTGCCAAATCTGGGTGGATCCAGAAGCTTGAGCTTTTTAACTTTATGTGTCATGACCATTTTGTCATCAACCTTCACCCGCAAATCAACTTCATCATTGGTCGTAACGGGGCTGGCAAACTGGCCATTTTGACCGGTCTTCTCGTGGCATTCGGGGTGAGGGCCAATGACACGTCTCGAGGCTCGGCAGCCAAGGATTTGATCAAACACGGGAAGCAGACGGCGAAGGTGCGAGTTACGTTTGCCAACGAGGGCGTCGAGGCGTACCAACCAGATGTTTACGGGTCTCTGATAACTATCGAGCGGAAGCTTGTGCAAAAGGGCGCCCACTCTTACCTGTTGTTGGATAGCTCCGGCAAGGTCGTACTGAAAAGACGACGCGACCTCGATGACATGCTCCGCCGTTTCGGGATCACGGCTGAAAATCCCATGGCGTTTATGTCGCAAGAACGGGCGAAGCAGTTTCTCAAGGACACCAACGATTCGCAAAAGTTTGATTACTTCCGTCAGGGTGCTATGATTGACGTTATCGAGAAAAACTACGTTGATCTGGAAGAGAAGCTAGTCAACATCCGCCGAAGAATAACCCAGGCACAGGAACTGATGAAACTGATAAATTCTCGATACCAGAAGCTTGAAAAAGAACACAACCTGTATCTGGATCACCAAACGTTACAAGCCGAACTTGCTGCTTTGCAAGGGCGGGTGCTTTGGGAGATTGTTCGCAAAATTGAGTTGAAAATTGACGCGTTTGTCGAAAAGGAAACCGCTTGCCAGGAGGACATCACCTCTCTCGAGCGGGAACTTGAAAAATTGGAGACCGAATTGGCCGCTCATGATGTTCGGAAACGTGAACTTCAGGATGTAGTTGAAGAAGCCTTGACTATTAGGGATCACAACCAATTGGAGGCTGAGAAAGCTAACGATTTCACATCGGGACTTAACCGGAAGTTAAACGAGGAGAAGGCTCAGTTGTCTGAACTTGAAGGTAAAATCATCAAATGCCAAAATGACATTAAGGGGCTTGAAGGAAGGTTAGAAGGAGAACGAGAACGTCTCGAGCAACTGGGGAACTCTCGCGATATTATCGAAAAGGAATTGCATACCGTTGAAGAGCAATTATCTCAAGTTATACTTGACTTTAATGCCGCTCAAGCAGCAGTGGATGAAGCGGCGGAGCTTCAACTCCCGGCAAACCTTGTAGATGAGTTGAGATCAGCTCTGGACGAAGTTGACCGGCTTAGCAGACATGTGAGTCAACAAAATCGGGATCCCTATCAAGCGTGGGGGCTGGGAATGCGAAACCTTGTAGCTGCTATCAAACGAGAGCAAGGTTGGAAGAATGAACCAATTGGGCCGTTAGGTGCCTTCGTTCTGGTCAGAAGTATCCCGGGGTTTAAAAACACCGAGTGGCAAAAACTTGTTTGTACTGTTTTGGCAAAACAACTCAACCTGTTCGTCGTTTCATGCGAGTCTGATCGTCGGCGGTTGGAAGGTTTGATTTCAAGATACATTCAACATAATGGTCCCCTGGTAATCACGCGTAAGTTTGCGGTATTTGACTTTTCTCAAGGTAAACCCAGAGATTGTAACACCTTAGTTGATATCTTGGACGTGAGCGATCCCATTGTTCAGTGCGCTTTGGTGGACTCTAGTCAAGTCGAAAGATATGCTATTTTGACTCAGGACGATCAACAGGCGATTAACTTAGCAGGAAGATCGCAAATCGCTGGGGTGTACATATTGCGTGGTAATGGGGGCAAAGTGTTGAAATCGGTAAATCGTACGCTCAAACGTGACCCTATCTACTTCGACGAAGGTCTCCCGAGACTAGCTGTCAAAAATGAAGACTTTACAGAACAGTTAAGGGAAGCTCAGAATCACTTGGCGGAGTTGCGGAATCGCGAAAGAGAGGAGCGGGAAAAGATAAGACGGCGTAAAGAGCAGGCATTTTCAGCTCGTCGTGGATGCCAAGAAGAGAAGACGAAGCTAGAAAATAAGATTTTCGCTTTGCGAGAGAAGTTGGCTGAGGATTTACAGGCACAAGTCGACCATCTTCAGAATGCCTTGCAACATGAGTTCAAACGTCTTGAAGCGCATCAACGGTTGCGAGAGTCATTGACTGAGCAAGTTGCAGCGATTAGTGCCCAGCATCAAAGCGCTAAGGAAACTACAGAAAAGCTCAAGCAGGCTTTTGCGGCAGCAAAATACCGCTTAGATATGGCCAAGGATGAAGTGCGCACATTTGACGTCAACAATGCTGCGTCGGAACATCGTGTTGCCCAATTGAAGAGTGATATCGATGACCGTCAGCAAGAACTTGAAAAAATTCGCCAATACCTTGAAGAAGGTCGTGCAAAACGCGAGGCTCGAATTTCTCAAGCTGAAGAGATTGTCAGCAGGGAGCAGAGTGGACTTCAGCCAACCGATACGAAGGAGCTGTTAGCTCGTCGGTACGAAGAACTTGACCTCAAGGTCAAGAAGTTGGCAAGTGAGCAGAGGCGTTCCTATGAGGAGTGCTTGCAAGAATTTTTGAATGTCCAACAAGAGAGGGAAGAAGGGAAGCGTACATTAGAGGAAATGGCGGAATTACACGGGCAGCTCCGCCAAGACCTTAACCACCGGCAGGAGAAATTCATCGATGCTCGTACCAGAAAGCAACGTGAGGCTCGTCAAGCATTCTCTCGTTGTCTTGGTATAAGAGGTTTTGATGGTAGCCTCTGTTTTGATGAGGACAAACGCCGTCTTTCCATCAGCGTTAGTCGAGAGCGTGATGGCGATATGCGTGAAGTCTCCACTTTACTGGGGGGTGAGAAACTGTACACGCAAATCTCCTTTCTATTGGCTATTTGGCGTATCATGGAGTCCAAGATCAGAGGGCTCGACGAGTTCGATGTGTTCATGGATTCAGTAAATCGGTCGATTGCCATCAAAATGCTTCTCCAGGAACTTGAAAAGTATCCAAAGTCGCAAACGATTCTTGTAACCCCGCAAGACATCTCAGCAGTTGGTGATTTGGATCGCGACGATGTCAAAATTCATCGCATGAATGACCCCAGAGCGTAGCAAATTTACGCAATATTTACTTTAATGAGACAGCTTTTTCAGATTGATTAGTTGTAATATATATGTGCAAGTTTCCTAAGATCTTTTGCGAAATGCCACTTCCTCTGGAAGCTTAAACAGAACACAAAACATTGGCTTAGTCGGGGCGACCTTTCTCACCAAATGGAATGAGCAAGCCTCGTACGGTAGGTCATAATTGATCAACTTTTGTATCTTGGCGTGTACTCTCCGTTGAATTTCATCTTGCGAGGGTTCAGGTTGTTCCTCGTGTGAGTATTTTTCGAAACAGTGGCAATGAATCATGGGCAACTTGAACTGAGGATCAGCCTTCACGATATCCTCAACATCCGCGTATAACCCTTGAAATTCATCAAGGAAAGTGAGAGCCAGGTCTGGCAAGTTCATGACGTAATGGGCAAAGTATTTGGGCAACGGCACTTCGTATGTTTCAACAGATTTTTCCAGCTTGCCATCTTCGGTTTTTCTCTTTTTTGTGACCTTCTTCTCTTTAACCGCTGGCTGTTGTTGTTGCCAATCCAAAAGGAGCTGCGGCAGCTGACGGATAAAATCACGGCCATCCAAGTTGAAGGGTTTAACGTAAGATCCAGTCTTATTAAGATCAATGTTCTCCACCAAGTATTTGTAGGATTCTGGATTCAAGTCATTAGCCAAGCAGAAAACACCTTTCTTACCCGCAGGCACAGCAAATGGACCCACACCGGCAAAAACATCGCCAACAACTTCTCCCAGCTTGAACTGACTAATCAAGCGGTCGTGTTCTGTACTCAAGCGCAGGTTCCAATATACCTTGGAGAAGTCGAAGCGAAAACGGCAACCACTCTCCAGTTGTTCCACGTTCAAATCATCTCTCCCTGCCAACAACTTCATCGGGAACGTACGGAATTTCGTATCGATCGTATTGATTTTGTCAACCACAGTTTCGATCTTGGGGTTTTTGTCAAGGATCACCTGGCCGATAAGTTCGCCGTAAGGTTTGAACTCATCTCGGAGGTTTAAATGTGCCACATGACCAGCTTGAGCGTATCCCAGGGGTACATCATCGAGGAGATCTTCTGGTAAGACTGCTCTTAAGATATCGTCGGTTTTCCAAAATGAGTAGTCTAAGTCCATAACGTATGGACGGACTTCAGCTCCAAACAGAGTGAGAAGCTCGGTGGTGGCTGGGGCCAAATCCAGAGGCTTTTCAAGGTCCCCGCGAAGTAAGACACCCTTGGATCCGTCAACATTCACCACGTGCTTCACACTGGGGATGTTGAGAATATCATTCTTGGCTTCCTTGACAAACCGTCCCAAATATTGTGGTTGAGGGAAGTAGGCCACAAATAAGTCTAAACGTTTTTGGAAGAACAGACGGTCAAGTTGAGTCATGCCCCGGTTCACGGGCGGCCCGAATTTGCTTTCCATGAGGATTCTTCTGGAGGTTCTGTTTAGATAATGGTACCCTCGCTGGAGGATGAAATTCATACTCGCACCTCCCAGTGGAAGTCTACTTAACAACTCAATCAAAGTTGATTTCTGTGAAAAATTATAGGAAAGCACACATCTGAGTGTTACGATTAACTTAATACTACTAAGGCATTGATTCTTTTTTTGCTTAGGAGGTGTTTCTATTACACATAGTAAGACATCATCTCATCGCACGCGCGAACAAAGACCTATTCCACTCCACATACCACGATGTCGGTCATTAGTATAACCACGCCAGCACCAAAGAACAATGATGTTGACCTGGATGAAGAGATGGACAACGTCCATGAGGCGATTGTCACTCCGGGTGAGCTTGTTACCACCGACCCCGTGTGGATGAAGGGGCATGGCACATACTTTTTGGATGACAACACTTACTCAGCGGTAGCAGGGCAAGTGCTGAGAGTCAACCGGTTGCTCTCAGTGATTCCGCTTCGAGGAAGATACCAGGCGGAGACAGGCGACCATGTGGTTGGCCGAATCACAGAAGTCGGTAACAAGAGATGGAAGGTTGACATTGGATGTAAACAGGATGCAGTGCTTATGTTGGGGCTGGTCAATTTGCCCGGTGGTGTCCTCCGACGGAAGCTGGAGAGTGATGAATTGCAGATGCGTAACTTCTTGAAGGAAGGCGATTTGCTCAATGCTGAAGTACAGACCGTGTTCAACAACGGTATGGCATCTTTGCACACTCGTTCCCTCAAGTACGGGAAATTGCGTAACGGTATCTTTATGAGAGTGCCTCTGTCACTTATTCTCAAACTGAAGAATCACGCGTTTGATCTCCCAGGGAATGTTCTGGTAATCCTTGGCTCAAATGGTTACCTCTGGCTCTTCAAACCCACCAGCATCCATCGCCCTCAAAAGCACGAAGTTGCGGAGAAGATCTTGGAATCGGCGAAGCTGACATTCACTACCCCACTGATCACCCGTCTCGAAGACGAATCTTCGTGGGAAATCTATAGTGATGTCAACGATCCGATTCCAGCTGCTGTTCGTCAAAATATCACCCGGTACTACAACGTCATTAAGGCACTTGCCTCTTGCGAGTTGGGGATCACTGAACAGCGTATCATCTTGGGGTACGAAGCCCTGATGGGGTTCGAAGGCATCGGTCTGTTAAATGAAAAGGAAGCGATGGAATCTTTGTGCAATGAAGTGCTCAGATCTGAAAAGATGAGAGGGCAGTAATGAGGCATCGATGATAAGTTTCAGCATACCACTATTAATGAACCAGTCTGATTCAGGCGGAACTCGAGTAATGATAATGATCATGAAATAAAATACAAACATAAGTAAGTTTGACGACTTCAACGGCATTTTTAGGAGCAGACTCGACTTGTAGGTGGCATATAGTATTTGATTAATTTTCTTAGCGAAGTCACTTTTTCAACCATATTAATTTCTTAGTCAGTACAAATGAGATACAAAATGTATGAAAACCGACTTCAAGAAGTCAAAAAAACATACAGGATGAATGACTCTACTCGATAAGCTAAAAATTTGCAAAAATATATGCGAATTTTGTGGATCGAACACAAGACCTCCAGATTTCAGGACCGAAGTTGACTTCAGTCTGGCGCTCTCCCAACTGAGCTAAATCCGCTTATTGTGATTTTCCGATGTTTGGTGACTCATAGAGTAACATAAAATGTAACTCTTGAATTTTTTGGGATAATGAACCATATGTTGGTACAATGAATACAAAGGAGATTGTATTGCCATGAAAAGTGTTTTTGTAACCTAATCTCGAAACTGTAATGAAATATTTGCGTTTTTTCAAAATTTGGACAGGATCTCCCGCTATTTCGAAGATCGTTTTGGTTATCTCATCATTCTGGAGGTTTACAATTTGTTTTCCTGACAACGCTGATATCGAGTACGACTTTTTCCGACGATAGCCGGCTCTCCGTGGAGTCTTCTGTACGAGTTTTCGAAGTTTGTAAAGTTGAAAATGAATGCATAGTGTTAGATAAAAGCCTTAACGCTAGTGGTTACTCTATTGAGCTGCAACACCCCTGGTTTCTAATGGTAAAGTCAAGAATAGGCAGCCCGCTGTCATGAAAAGGGCTCCACTCAAATAGACCGGGGCACCCAGGCTCAACGTCATAGTCAAGGAGATAAGTGGACCCAACAAGCCAAAGCTACGATTCCAAAACAGACACATAGCCAGACCTATTGCTCGTTTCAGTAATGGGTAGACTTCGGGAGTGTAGGCATACATAGCTCCGTACAATAATGTGGTTGTGAACGAAATGCCACAGTTATAGAGTAAGTATGATGAGAAAATGGTGTCTTCCTTGGACGGTTTTGCCAAAATGAACAAGTACATGAACATGCCCGTGAGAACACCTCCAAGAGCGCCAACCCCTTTTCGGCCTAGCCGTGGGTTCTGAGCCAACTTTCCAGCCACCACACCCAGCGGTATCAGAAACACCGACTGAATAGCATAGTCACGGTATGTTTGATTGAGCGTAGATGCCTTGGTATTGAGGTAGATCGGAAGGAATGACAGAAACAAAGGGTATCCCATACCACAAAGTGCCCATATCAACCAAAGCCTGATAGTTGTCCGCCTAAGATCACCATGAAGTAAGTCGGAGACTTGAGCTTTTGTTGATCCGATCGATTGATGCACTCGTTCCTTCCAGCTTGCTCTAACATTGCCTTGTGCAGCATTGTCAGAGACAGAGTGCTCACCAGTAAAGTTGACTGCGACCCGGGTACCGTTTAATCGTGCTATGTGGTTAAGGATAGATTCAGCACCAGTGAAATCCCCTTTGGAAGCAACGTATTTAGGCAGTTCTCGTACCGGAAGCATTCTGCTACCCGCAAACATGATGATGGTGAGAACCCCAAAGATACTATAAGCGTATCGCCAACCTTTGTTATCATTTGGAATGCAATCCACTGCATCAACACAAGTGTGCTTAGCCACGAGCGGCCAGCCGATCATTGCTGCCGTGAACAGGCCTAGGCCCCAAGCAATCAGCTCATAGAGGAGCCAGTGTTGATGACTGGGAGGAATCTCTTCCACTACCAACATCAGAGCAACTGGTTGATTACCCCCAGTGTTGAAACCCACAAATAGTAACAACACACACAATAAGAAGAACGAGTGAGCAAAAGAAGCGAGGAGGCCACAAACTCCAGCACTGATCAAAGAATAATTGAATGCCTTCAACCGCCCGTAGCGATCAGCGGCTAACGGCCAGACCACACACCCCACTGTAAGTCCAACATACTTGGCAAACACCGTCCAGGCAACGTTGTGACTCAAGAATTCTCGCAGAATGGGGAGCGATATGAGGGAGATGGCAAACATCCAGAAGTTGTCATAGAACCAGCCGAGTCCTCCCACGGCAAGCACATAGTACTGGTATCTTCCAAAACCGGCTTGTTCAATCCCTGAGGTGACTATTCGTACCACGGCATCTTGAGCGGGACTCATATCTCGACCATGGTTTGTTATCACTTGACGATACGCGTCGACATGAAATCAGCATGCAGGCTAATCAACCAGATATGGAGATGAACGTCCAGAGTAGATCAGCTCAGGCAAATCACTGAAAAAAATTGGAATAAAAACATCGCTACTGGGTGACAATGAGAATGTGAATATTATATGCCTAGGCCCTTTCGGGGTAGCTGTACAAGCGGTAGTAGTCGACGACCTGGCCGTCTAAGTTGGCCTCACCTTCAATGGGCAACAAAAACACGTTGCGCCAGTCGGGTTCACCCAATACCCAGAAGTCGATCCAGTTTTGCTTAGGTCCGAAATCGGTGGGAATCTCTAGTCTTTGTTGGTCGGATTCGTCAAGAGTACTCTTAAGATACATCTTCACCGTCAAGACGAATTGGTCGATCCCCAATATACGCATGCAGGTGTTCAATTGGTTCCGCAGACCCGGCTTGGGCGCCGTTAAGTCGTGGACGTTCGTCTCTTTGGGACCGAAGTCCAGAGGCACCGTCAGATGGTTATAGGTGCTGTCACGGCCGCGTCCACTTTGAAGGTGAGCGAGTTCCCAGGTGGTCACGCCTCTGAGCACTTGGAACAGTTGCACTACGGTGACGAACGTCAACCATACATACTGCAAACAGCACCACACCATCAAGTTAAACAAGAAGTGGTGGTTACGGAACCCGTAGCACATATCCTCGCTGAGCAACCAGCACTCATCCTCGTCGGAGTCGTACCCATCGGCTTCACGAGCGTGGCGTTGACGGTTGAAGTAGGCGAGAGTCAAGTAACTGAAGAGTAAAATGGCCAAGTTGAGCGCATAGACGAATCCGAGGAAAAGCTTATGATTGCGGACACCCACTTCATTGTACACCCAGGGACAGTAATGGTCGTATCGGGCAATAAGCCGGCGCAGGTGACGCAGATATCTCAGTCGGAGGGGTTTGCGAACAAAAGTGTTGACGTCAAAGTCGTCGGTGTCGAATCGGCCGGCTTTGATGAGATCACGCACCTGGCTCAAAATGACTTGGTTATCGGCAGGAATCGGCACGTACCCGGGGTTGAGCATCATCGTCTTATAGAAGCAGAACGAGAACACCCCGATAACGACGGCCATCGCTACACAGGTGAAGTAGTGAGACCGCCACAAGTTAGGGAAAAGTACCCACAAGAACAGCACGATCGCCCAGAAGGCAGTTCCCGAAAAGACACCTGCCAAGAACGGGGTTTTGGCTAACATTACCTCTTCACGAATGTACACGGGAGCGACAAAGCCAACGATGATAGCAGCAGTAGCCAAACAAGCAACGATAGCAAGGAAAAGCTTAGGCACAAACAAACCCAAGCCAAACGATAACACTGCGAAGCAGAAGGGGAGTAACAAATACGGGGCGAAAAACGTAACCACCTTTGCTATCAATTGGCCCCGTGGCAGAATCACCAGGGCGGCGTAGTTATTTTTAGCCGTACGGCCTTCTTCGCGGAGAGTCTTAAGCCAAAGCTGTTCGCAGTTCATGTCGCGAGCCACGGCAAACGAATCCTTACCGGCATTATTCTTCGCGAATATATCCAGTCCCGCTTCGACTAATCGGCTAAGGGTGTTGCGTTGTCCTCGCATGAATGCCCAGTGAAGAGGGATGAATTGTTGGTCGTCTCGTTTGGTGACATCGGCACCAAAACGAAGTAAAGCATTGATGGTCATGATATCCCCTTGGTAGGCAGCCCAGTGAAGCAGAGTACGCTGGTGATCATCAACTTCGTCAATGTATACCGCGGTAGGTTCTTGCAGCCTCAGAGGATCGCAACAAACAAGGAGCAAGTAGATAACAAGAGTAATGTTGCTGGAGTGGACAGCTAAATGCAACAGGTTATACAGCTGTCCGTCACGAAGACGAGGGTCGGCGTTGCCGTGGGTCAAAAGGTAGTCAACAATGTATACAAGCCCATTACGACACGCCCAGTGCAACGGGGACGCCTGGAGCTCACCCCCTAGGGCGTTGGCATCGGCACCCAGCTCCACCAATAACCGCACCACCAGTAGTCGGTTGTTGATGGCTGCCCAGTGAAGCCCCGTGATGCCATCGTCGGTGAAAGCAGTGGCTAGTTGAGGGTCGTCTTTGATAAATTGTTCCACAGCGACTAAGTCGCCCATCTGACAAGCAGCCATAAACCTCAGGATATCGTCTTCAGGCGCCGGCGGCGGGAGCTCCGCTGACTCGTCGACATCGTCCAACACGGGGGCGTGGGCGGCGCCATTAGAGCCATTGGCGTCGACCCCGTTGCGGGCGTCGTCTTCATCGGTGAGGAACGAGTCGTCGGTGAGAGCAGCGTCAAGCAACGCCTCCGTCGAGTGTATCGACGAGCGCTTCTGCTTGTCGCCGACCAGGCGTAGCTCTACTTCGTCCATTCGAGTGCTGCGAGAGCGTGGTGATAACGGCTTTTTCAAATCGCACTCAGTGAGGCTGGGGGGTGGTGGGGGGCGGATTTAGAAAGGCGAGGTTTGAGGGTGACCTGGCTGCGCCACAAAAAGTCTGTGGGATTAAAGATTGGTGAGTAACATAGAGGATGGTATAGTCTGAAAATTTAGTGGTATTGTGGTCGTCGAAAGGTAGTGGTAGGGGGGCAAGCGCTCATAAGCACTGGAGCCGGGGTATACTTGGTGCCCGATTACAGGGGGGGATGTAAGTAGTGGTACAGTAATAATCAGATCCTCAGCACGGTGACGTAAACTGATGAGACACCTCGATGAGTTCCCGTACGTTGTTGGGTGTGGCTTTGATGAAATGCCCCCGTGCTGCAAACCCGGTGGCGATGTGATTTCCCGCGGAGAGAGATGAGCGGTTGCGAGCAACCATGATGGTTCCGATAAACCAGCATTACCATTGTTGTTAGATTTTGGGGAATAAATTTTTAGTTATGATGTAATAACAAAAGCTGATGGAATCATGAAAGAATGCCCAAGTCATGTAGGAGTGAGTTATCCCATTTCCGTTCTCTTTAATTATTCCGAGATGCCAAGCCTATTTCATGGTGAAGTCGCTTAAAGAGTATTGAAGAACTGATGTTGGTGTCGAGTATTAGGTGAACTAAGTCGATTCGGATTTATTATTATCACCCTGTGATAGGTTTGCGCTTGCTAGGTACAACTGGGGGACCCCCTGCTTAATGCAAGTTAGCCAGGCACCACCAGCCTTATTTTTCGAATTAACTCTAAAACCAGCGATTTTCAGACTAACATGTACTAACAAAAGTTTCTCCCACAATTGCAAAGAATAGAATGATATAACCTTCCTTTCAGGGATACTGAATTTGTCATAAAGTTCCTAGTATCTCCCCTGAGGTGCCTCATGTAGCAGATCGATACCCTGAATTTCATGCCTCGGCGTTATGATATGCAGGACGTTAATACCCGAAATTGTAATAAGAGTGTGATGTGTTTGCATCTAATCTACACAAGTCTAAATCGTTACGTGGTCGTTGTCGTTATCATGAATGTATTTGCAAATATCGTAATTGTCAAAGTAGCTCACACAGACTCACACATCCGCCGCCACCTTTACCCTTGGCCACGCCAATAAGCACGTCGCCGCCGGTTTCTTCATCGTTAGCCACATCGGGCACGTTACTGAAGTCATCGACTTCGTCGTCGCTTGGGGAGAATAACCGGTCACGCCCCAGAGCCGTCCACAGCCGCGTAAATGAGAGCCCCACCTCGGTATGGTTGGGCCGACTAGCAGTAAACGGAAGGGTATTATGGAACTGGACTTCACCCGTCTTACGGTTCAACAGACAGAGAAGCACCGCGTGGGTGACGGGCTGGCGAGCGTGGTAGCGAAGACCAAACGACGGGTACCGGCCCCCAGTGGCATCGAAGTGGCCCTCGTCAGCGACGATCTGACGGTAGACGTCACGGTAGCACTCAATGAGGTCTTCACAACCAGCGAGGGCACCTGCAGTGACAGCAGCGTCCAACACTCGGTCGCAGTAGGTGGAGATGTCGACGTCGAGCGTGAACAAGATGTAGTTGAGGTTCAAGTTGATGAGCGTGGTCAGGGTGCTGGTGGTGGTGAGCTGGTCACAAAGCACTTCGGCGAGCCCCCGGTTCCACTGTTTGAAGAACTCAATGTGGTAGCTATTAGTCATGGTTTTCCGTGCTAATGGTGTCCCTTCCAAATCCACGTCACGACAGAAACCTAAGGAGCTAGCCAATTCATTAATGCTACCGCGTAACCCCTCAGCTCGTCTGACGACGTCATGAGCTTCGTGGTCAGTGGCAAAGTGGTTAAGGGCGTGGCTGGTCTCGGCGATGGTGGTCAAGAAATACAGCTCCTTGAACTGGCCAAACGGCTCCACGTGCATCCATTCAAGCATCTGCATTTTCACCATATTGCTCTTGATTCGAGCCAGATGGAATGTCTTATACCGCAGGCGGGAGTCGCGGGCTGGTGTCGGCAAGAAGCGGAGGTCGTGGTGCTTAAAGTCGACGATGCGGCCCAGGACGGGGATCTGGAGCTGGCTGCCGTAGCGGTCCATCGCTTGTTTCACTTTTGGGTGCACTAGAAGTCGGGAAATCACTGCCAATTTGCGTGTCACCGTAAGCAGACGAGCCATACACTTAGGGATCTGACACGGGCCACAGAGAAACCGTTGAAACAGCTGAATCTGATTAACAAATTGGGACCGGTCAAACCGGAAAAACCCGTCGATAACCGCCCGTTCAAAGTTGACGTGGGTGAGCACCATGGAGAAGGGAGTCAGTGTGGGAGTGTTATACAACGTGAACACCAGCGCCGCCTGGAAAAACGCACACGGCTGGACGCTGAGAATGGCGTCTTTCTCCTCCTGGGATAGCAGGGCGTAGGTACGGTTCGGCGGGCTGATATTGGCGTCGTCGTTATTGTCGTCAGTGTCCATAGGCATGGGGGTATTGGCGTCGGTTTGTCGCATAATGGCGATCTTGGTCCGTTTGCGTGGCGGCGCTGGCGGCGCTGCCGAACCACGATGGCGTGAACGTTTCCGGGGAGGTATGGGGTCGCTCCAGGCTACCCCAAGCCGCCGTTGCCATAGGAAATCGTCAAGCAGGTCCTCGAGGTTGGCAAAGAGGTTATCGTCGGACGGCGCGTGCACCGGGCGGCACCGGGGTTCGTTGATACGAGACAAGTCGAATAATGGCAGGATCCCTTGGTAGTGAGGGAACAGCTCGATGGCGCCGATGATGCGCTCGAGTTCGGCGGCAAGCAGCGACGCTACTTCTTGGGTGGCGACCAGCGCCTCCTTTGAGCACAGAGTTCTTGCCACCGGCGGAGTGGGCACGGGGCGCAGCTCCCCGCGAGGCTGGTAGATGGAGAACTGGTCGATATCCCGCATCCACTGGTCCATCTGGCGGATGCGGTCCTGGAGGCGGTCGTGGGTGCGGCGGATGGCGTTTTGCCGCTGGAGAGGCACCGCGTGGGCCCGCCCCAGCAGGAGGAGGATCAGGTCGTGGTAAGGGTGGTAGTTGTCGTCGAAGGTCTCCAAGAACTGGCTGGGATCGCCGCCGTCGTCGGGGGCGCCGGTGACGGGGGCGTAGTACCACCGATTCAACAGGTTGACGCTGGACACGTTGACGAGCCGGACCAGCCGCCTGGAGTCGTCGGGAGTCAGGGGCGGGGGCATGGCTGGCGCGGGCTCCGCTTGCTGTGGTACGGGGGGTGGTGTGGTCGGGTAGCCAGAGGCCTGCGTCTCCGCGCACACCAGTGTACAGTATATGTAAAAGAAACGGGGGAGGTGCACGCCTGGGGTCTCGGCGATCGGCTAGGCGAGTGGCGACGGTTTGAGGGGTTTTTACGGCGGGATCAATGAAGGTAGAGATCAATTGGTTCACGTGCATGAGGTGGTGGGGAAGGGGAAAGTGGCGGTGTGGGTGCTGAGGGAGGCGTAGTCTTTTGTGGCTAGACAGACAGAGCGGGGACCACATATGTGCCCCTGGCCAGTGCAGAAGAAGGTGTACAGTAAATTAGTAGGAGCACACGGTAAAGTTATCGAGAAGACCATTAAAACTGATTGATTTTTAGTGTCAGTTTTAGTGTATTCGTTGTGGTTGTTGGAATAGTCGATAAATCCGGTAAGTGCGACAAGGGGGTATCGTATGGAGTGTGTGTGATATTTTTGTTACCCGTACCCGAAGGAAGGGGAGAAGCTCGCAAATTGATCAGCGTGCACGTTGTCCCGAGATCGACAACATACTAACACCACGATGAGTCTGAAACTGATGATTCTGAGGAAAACTTGGCTACTAATTTAGGGCTACGCCGTTCCATGAAGACCGCTGTGGTGGTCTTTTGTTCGCGAGACTATGAATACTGAGCTCACGTCGGGTGATGACGGTACAGAAATCGTCATAACCAAATTTTCAAAATCCACTCAAAACATCATGATTTGATTCATGGGTGGTTGTTTTCCTTTTTATGAGTTTATTCTAGCTGCTTTTGGATGGTATTATGCCATCGCTGGTGGCACTCTTCGCGATCTGAGCCGCACGAAGGGGGCCATCACATACTGTGTGCACCAGCATGTCGCTGAGGGTATGGATCCGGGGCGCCGTCTGCGGCGTCGACAACTGCCGCCTGCGGCTCTACCAGCGGACCGACGGGCGCATGCGGTGCCAGTTTGGCCACATCGTCGAGGGCCTGTTTGAGTTCGACGACGAGGACGAATTCACCAACCCGGGGGGCGTCATGACGCGCCGGGTCAGGCACCTCGAGTTGCTGGACCTGGGGCAGTACACCCAGAGTCAGCGCCTGCAAGCCGTCGCTCAGAAATCCCGGGAAAAGCTCGAGATCGCGGCGAGGTTCCCCATCTACTTGCGGTGTCTGCAAATGCTCCTCCAGCGGTACCTTCGCATCATCATCCGCCTCGCCGGCATCGAGGCGCAACTGGAGGCGGTCACCGCCTGTGTCAAGCGGCTCTGGATTAAATACGCTCGCAACACGCGCCCGCCGCCCGCCGCCCATATCCAAACCGGCAGCTGGCTCGTCACCTCGGCCGAGTGTATCGCGATCATCTACGTGGCGTGTATGCTCCACGGGGCCGGCCCCGTGTACGCCGACGACGTCATCACCTGGTGGCGAAACAACGACATCCCCACCCTGCGGATCGCTCAGATGGGGTGGTTTGACGACCCCGCGCTCGAAGCCGACCGCATCGAGTGGAAATTGTTGGTGACGTCGGGCTATCCCACCCGCGGTCTGTTTGAGAAGCGAGTGGTGCACGTGGTGAACCGGGCCTTGGAGACCCCCCAGGCGGTAGCGGTGTCGGCGAACCATTACACGCCATATCTCTACCGGTTGGTAGCGCGACTCCATCTCCCCCCACAAGTCGTCGACGTCGTCGGCGCCTTTTGGCCCCAGCCGAAGATTTACCTAAAAAAAAAAAACTCGCGGGCCAGAATCAGACTCCCCGAGACGATTATCGCCGCCCGCGTCGTCTACATAGCTAAACTCTTTGTGCGCCAGCCGTCGTTTGATCGAGCTGAGTGGAGCGCCGCCTATAACCGCACCCGCGTCGAGTTTCGTCCGCTCGATATTGCCGAATACGGCCACCCTGAGTTGTGGCTGGAGGCCCAGATCAAGGGCTACTTCAAAAACTTCATCGACAAGTTGCTTGACCGCTACACCGACGGCGACCCGTCCACCCGCGCCAGACGGCTTTTCAAAATGTTCGATTACACCACGGTTAACCCCGACGAGTTGCCGGATCGGGCTGAGCCCGCCCTCGGGGTGTTAAGTGTTTCGGAGATTAACGCCGCGCTCGTCGCCGAATGTGCGCGGATGCTCTGCCTTAAAGATGAGAACTTTCTCTGGTATACCAATCACGTGGGGAATTACGTGAAAGAACTTGTTTTTGAAAAACCCGAAGATTACCGGGGGAGAGGGCGACCACGCAAGTATAAAAAACGTTCTGCTGCCACCACCAACGACGACATCGGTGACCCTGAAAGCGATAACAATGACGAACCCTCCGACGCCGAAACTATACATAGTGAGTAGTGTAAGCCTGTACTAAACGCCGTTTTCCACTAACGCCAACTGTCCCCAGTAGACGTTGTACCAATTGGCTATTAGGTCAGCTCCGTCTAATGCCGAAAACGTGGCGGCACATCCCCCCTCACCCTTTTCTGCGAAGTGCCCATAATCGGCATCTGCGAGTGAGGGGGGCTCCGGGGAATCGTGGTCATTAGTCAGATTTCCGTCGTATTGAAGCCCCACAAATTCTTTAACAACAATGTCTTGGCCCTTAGGGCCGACGGCTGACGGGTTTTACCCCACAAATTCTCCCGCACGCGTAGAGATTGTGAGTGCTTCCACCTCGGCGATAGCGCTTCGCGTATGCCAGTACCCTAACAAACTTTAGAGCCCCGTCGGGTTTAGGTGCATGACCCCTCACCCCCCCGTATACAGCAAAAAAAAAGACTATAAAATCTTCACCACTTATCCATTGAAATGTCACTTTACCAATCTACTCAGTCTATGTTCAGAATGGCAGCTAAGGCACTGGCCTCCTCAATTTCCCAAAGAATGTACTCGTCATTGCCCTTGCTGGTGAACGTCCAATTCCCCAACGGCAAGCTGTACGAGCAACCCACGGGGTTGTTCATCAACAACGAGTTTGTCCCCTCGAAGCAAGGCAAGACCTTCGAAGTGATCTCGCCTTCCACTGAAGAAGAAATCACCCACGTCTACGAAGGGCTCGAAGAAGACGTCGACATTGCCGTTGAAGCGGCGCAAAAGGCGTTCAACAGCGGCTGGTCGACCTCCGACCCCTCGGTGAGAGCGAGAGTGTTGATCAAGCTCGCGGAACTCGTCGAACGTGACGCCGACACCTTGGCCTCGATCGAAGCGTTGGACAATGGTAAGTCGCTCATGTGCTCGCGGGGCGACGTGGCGTTGACGGCGGCGTACTTCCGCTCTTGTGCCGGCTGGACCGACAAGATCACCGGTAAGGTCATCGAAACTGGCAACACCCACTTCACCTACACCCGCCGGGAACCCGTCGGGGTGTGTGGCCAGATCATCCCCTGGAACTTCCCCCTCTTGATGGCGTCGTGGAAGTTGGGTCCCGTGTTGGCCACTGGTTGCACCACCGTGTTGAAGACGGCTGAATCGACCCCTCTCTCGGCTCTTTACCTCGCTAAGCTCCTCGTCGAAGCTGGCTGCCCCCCGGGTGTGGTCAACATCGTGTCTGGTTTCGGTAAGACTACTGGTAACGCCATTGCCACCCACCCCAAGATCAAGAAGGTTGCTTTCACTGGTTCTACTGCTACTGGTCGCCACATCATGAAGGCTGCTGCTGAAACTAACTTGAAGAAGGTCACGTTGGAATTGGGTGGTAAGTCGCCCAACATCGTGTTCGACGACGCCAACATCGAAACCACCGTTAAGCACTTGATCACCGGTATCTTCTACAACACTGGTGAAGTGTGCTGTGCTGGCTCGCGTATCTACATTCAAGAAGGTGTCTACGACAAGGTTTTGGACGCGTTCAAGGCTGCTGCTGAATCGGTCAAGATCGGTAACCCCTTCGACGAAGAAGTGTTCATGGGTGCCCAGGCCTCGGACATGCAATTGCTGAAGATCTTGAAGTACATTGAAATCGGTAAGAACGAAGGTGCCAGAGTGCTCACTGGTGGTGAAAGACTCGGCGACAAGGGTTACTTTGTCAAGCCTACCATTTTCGCTGACGTTAAGGAAGACATGCAAATTGTGAAGGACGAAATCTTTGGCCCCGTTGTTACCATCTCCAAGTTCAAGACTGTCGACGAAGTTATCGCTTTGGCTAACGACTCGGAATACGGTTTGGCTGCTGGTGTCCACACTGAAGACGTTAACAAGGCCATCTCGGTGTCCAACAGATTGCAATCGGGTACCGTCTGGGTCAACACCTACAACGACTTCCACCCCATGGTTCCCTTCGGTGGTTACTCGCAATCCGGTATCGGCAGAGAAATGGGTGAAGAAGCTTTGGACAACTACACTCAAACTAAGGCCGTCAGACTCGCTTTGCGTCCCACCAACTAAATGTGTATTTGAATATTTATCAATTGAAATGCTACTGACTGATCACACTACTATAGCTCTCTAGATGTGTCCTAGTTGCCCAATCTGGATTTAAGCAATTTCAGCATTTTGCGCTTTGCGCGGGAAATGATTCTTACACCGACAATGCTACCAGCCACATATGAAGTTAAATCGAAATGGGGTTAGTTCACCGGAACACTACGTTCGACCAGTATTACGACATGAAAAATTTAAACGTATTTTTAGGACAACAAGGTAAAATTACAAAAAAGAAAGTGTTGTCGTCAGCTACAGGATTCGAACCTGTGCGCTCAGAGAGCATTTGATGATTAGTTCAAGAATTGGAAAATTCTAATCAAACTCCTTAACCACTCGGACAAACTGACGGTTGCGACAAAATTGGACTTCAAGAATTCATGACTGTATGAGGTTGTGTAATCCTCTTGATTTTGAGGTCGATATTTCACAAAAGGGTTTCCATTTAGTGTTCAGAGGTAGCGTAACTGAACTTGAGTTGAGCTGGTGCGCTTCAAGGCCATTTGATCACTTATATCGTAGTTTTAGTTATGCTCTTTTGAGGGTGCCATGTATTCGTAATCTACATGAGCTCATTTATTGAGCTTTCTGAGACTAAAATGATATGCTGTATTAGCCCCAGTTTAATACTGGAGAGTTTATGATGCAGTCTATACAATTCCATTAAGCCACGGATAATTTGTCCATCAGAAGTTCATCTTCAGAAGATTCCACTTTTGCTCTCAATCGATCAACAACGTCTAAGATCGCAGTAGCTGCCGGCAGATCTGCGTACTCGTCGAAGAAACACACACCAGCATCGCAACTGCGACCGATACGAGGATCAAGAGGGACCAGCCCCAAAAATTCGATACCCAACTCCTTGCAAAGAGCTTCACCACCACCCGTCGTAGGCTTGAAGATCTGAGAGGTGCCCTTGCAATTGGGGCACACGAATCCCAGCATGTTCTCCACTAAACCCAAAATGGGAATCCCCAGCTTTTTGCAGAAATCAATCTCCTTACGCACATCAAGGAGCGCCACTTCTTGGGGAGTAGTGACAACCAAAGCACCATCGATGCCAGTATCTTTGACGTAATTCACCACGGCCAAATGCTCATCACTGGTACCGGGAGGAGTATCAACCACCAAGTAGTCGAGATGAGTACCCCAATCGACGTCTTTCAAAAATTGCTTGATGAGCCCAGTCTTCTTAGCGCCTCGCCATATGATGGCAGTGTCGTCCGTAGGCAACATAAACAGAATCAGCATGAGCCCCAAGTTGTCACCAACGTACACGGGACACCAACCGGAATTCAGCTGGTGGACAGTTTCCCCACGAGCTCCCAACATCTGTGGGAGTGACGGACCACAGATATCCAAGTCCATCGCCCCCACTTCCACATCCTCGTCAGCTGCGAGTGCCCATGAAAGCATCAGAGTAAAGGTCAGCTTCCCGACACCCCCTTTGCCGGAGAGTACGAGGATCTTGTGCTTGATATTTTCGAGTCGTTTTGAAATCGCTGGAATGTCAGGATCAGGCCCTTTGGGAGCCAGCAGACAGATCTCTTGGTTGGCACATCCCTGACACGCATCGCCGAGCCCGGCTTGCTCCAGCTCGGGCCCCGGACAATGCTCGGGTTCCTTTTCCACTAGTTTGTCATGTATGGTCTCCACCGGCTCGACCGAAGCCAGTATTGTCTCCTCTTTTGATGGGGCCATAGACAGAATGCGATGGTTCGGCTGATTTCTAATCTTGAGACTGGTAGTAATGTAGGGAATGAGCCCATAAAAAATTCACGTGACCAAAAGAAAAGAAGCAAAAAGAAACTAATAGAAATTTTTGACGTTGTCTGAAACGGCCTTGATTATTATGAACTTATCAAAGATTGGTGATATTGGAGACTGGATGACGGTCGACGCGTTCAGCTTCACTATGGTCATTACTGAGCTCAATTGCGATATCGGACGCGGCCTTTGGGCAAGCATATGTATGTAGATAAGATGCATGTCTCACTAGATAGTTCAAAGGAAGTGAGCCTCTACAGTTGACTCGTGGTTATGTATTAGCCTGTTGATGATGCCATCACTTGTCACTTATCGCCTTCGTCATTTACTGCATATGTGCCCTGGATGGTTGCATGGACAGAAGTAAGCGCACATTAGACCGCGATTAATCCCAACTCAGTCCATCAGTTGAACCTCTCAATAAACCCCGCATCACCAAAACCAACTTTTAATCAAATGTAATCAGTTTTATTACTCGCGTTGTCTGATTTCAAATCCAAAGCGATGAGTCTACTTATCATGTTCTCTGATTTTTGCCGCCACCGCTATATCAGTGATCGTCATTCGTTTGTGCGCACCACTGACAGAGCTACCTTCCCCACCTCCACCATTGACACAGCCTCAAACATGGTCGGAGGGTGGCTTCCCAATCTACAGAAGCGGATGCTTCTCTATGTGCTCCAACAGCTCGCCTTATTCAGCGACATCGACATGCCCAACCTCACCCAGGTGTCACTCAATGGCATCGTCCTCAACCAAATCACCGTCGACGCCGATAAAGTGATGGCCCGTTTCGCCAAGCAGTCGGTGTTTCATTTACGAAGTAGCATCGTTGGTGAGTTCCTGGTGAAACCAGTGGGAGCAGGTATCAGCATCGACGCCAGCAATGTCGACTTGGTGGTGGCAATCAGCTTGGGAGAGCTCCCGAAAAACCCCGAGGAACTCGAGGCGCTGATAGCCGAAAGCATCCTGGAGATGCTCGCTCAGCTGCTGGCAGAACTTGTGCGAGTATTGGAGGATGAAAGCGATAGCGATATCGATGAGAATGCTCAACCCCAGGGCGCACTTGGCGGCGTTGTTGCTCGTGCGGTGGAAATGGCTCTCGCTCGTCTCCAAATTGACATCAAAGATCTCCGATGCAAATTGGTATTTTCAGCTGATATCGACGACGTCATTGCCACTGTATCGCGAGTGCTGTATTCGACTACCGACTCTGTCAAACACATTGAAGTTGAAGGGGTCAAAATCCTCTCGGAAATCACCCAACTGTCACTGCTGCCGCTGCTGCTGGTTCTGCTGAGCGAAAGTGACCCTAGCATGATGCATCTGACCATGTTTATGAGTGCTGTTCTGGCACCCACTCTGGGTTCCCCTCGTGCGACACCCATAGGGACGGCGCTGGCGTCGTATCCCCATACCCTGGCCTCACAAACACCGACTATAGAGGTTTCCCGCATCAAGATTGAGATCCCACCACTGGTACCCGCTTCAATAGAGATCGATGATGTTCGTCTATGTCTTTCGCAGGTGTGCACGTCGGTGACTCAGTTCTGTACCGCATACACTCACCACTTGAAGTTCCGCGAACTAAAGCGCAAACGAGATATTAATCAAAGAGCTTATGAGTATCCCCCACGCCATGCTCAGTATGTTGTTGACGACACTACCAAGGATGACTCGCCGCCATTATTCGAAGTGGGACTGCTAAAAATCGCTTCCGTGGTAGTAAGCAGCAACTCACCTGATCCTCTTCAACTCCGCTTTACCAATGTCTACATCAAGCAACGACAAGACGTAATGTATGGTGGCATAGAGACTGTGGATATGGGAATCGCCGGTGCTAATTGGGAACCGGTGTTTCTGTTTGACCAAGATTCTGAGCGCCGCAAAGCTGATGTGCGCTTCGAATCACTGGCGCAACTGGGGGCCACCACCTACATTGCCAAACCAGCTCGCCTCACTCTCACTGCTGATGTCGTAAAGCAGCTTATGCTGGTTTTGCAACTGACGATGGGCGTCACTCGTGCCTTGACACAGCTTAATCTTGCCATGGAGCGTGACAGTCATCAATGTGAACTCGAAGAAGAACCTCTGAGGTTTGTGTTCCAATCAGCGGAGATCTTCGTTACTTTTGGCAATGCTGGACCATTGCTACAACTTGCTCCCATTCATTATAACCTGGCAAAAAATCAACTACGGATGGCATCGGCTCAGGTCTCACTTGCTAGCACTACTGTACTCTCTTTGGGAGCATTAACGCTTGATACAGCTGTGCGAGAGTTTGTTGGCGAACGCAAGCGCAAGTATCACACAGACTTACTGGTTGTAATTGATCAAATTGACGCCAACATTGATTACGGAGCTTTGGAAGTATTTTATGATCTTTTGCTGTGGTTTAAGGTTGACGATGTTTCATCACCATCGACGCCTCCCTCTTCAACCGCACCAACTCATCTGCGCTTTGCTCCTAAATCAACAACCGCTGACTGGCGCTTAGTAGTCAAGCTGATCAAGGGTGAAGTGCGAGCTATCCCCTCGTTTGAAACCATCAAAGGAAAGTCAACGGCGTGGCTCATGTATCTGTTGAAAGGAGAAATCATTGCTCAGGTGAACAATATAGACGTGAGGCGCTTTTCCAACAACGACGAGGAGTATGAGGTGTTATTGTCTCGATTATGGCCTCAAAAGTCGGAGGTAATGTTTACGGCCATTCAGAGAGCTAATCGAATTGATATCTCAATCAGCGGCGCTTTGGCATCGTATCACACTTACTGGCTTACTCTCAACTCAACTGAGAGATCTCAGGAACGCGAGCAGGAATCGAGCATCATTGAGGATAGCAACGCCACTATCAAACAATCTGAGAGCGAGTCTAAATTTCGGATTAATGCGGTAGATTGTGCCCTTGGTCTACACCCTGGGCGTATAGCTTCGCATGCTTACATTCACTGGGAAAAGGCGGTGATTGACATGGTGGTTGGTGCTAATAGCTATACCAAAGGTTCGGTTAATCTGATTGGAGTCTGGGTCATTGATGACCTCATCCACGCGCCGAAGGAGCTTATTCTGTTTGAAAAACTGCGTTACCTCCGCCTTTTGAATATCACAATGCTTCACTTCGCGGTGACTCATCCGCCACAAGGCTTGGATATGAAGATAAATGTGGATAAGGTTACATCCGAATGTTGTGCGGATCTGTGGCAAGTGATGATCTCACTCTTTGGTGATTTACTGGTGCCAACTACATTCACTGATAACCAGTTAACTCGTGTTGAACTTGAACAACCGATTAATCTTTGGGATGATTTGGAAACTCTTGAGCCGAATGAACAGAGTGAAGTCACTGATTTGGACGAAGACATGTCAATGTCTATGTCGCTTGTCAATATTCAAGAAAATTACGTGCCGGTCACGTCACATACTCCTTTGCCCCCGCTGTTTCGTCTCCACGTCAATATCAGTGAAATAAAACTTTACTTGTATGACGGTTATGACTGGAGTGACACACGTCAGCTGATCAAGCAACGTGTCAAGAAAATGGAGCAGCAGAAAACACGGCGGCTGGAACCGCCTGAAGCCACCACTAAAAAGAAAGAGGATCTGCCTATTGTCGATACACTTTTTCTGCTGATACATATGACAATGCTGGACCCTGAAGAATTTACACAAACCGTGAATAGCCAGATCCATGGCTCGAAGGATCCTGATGATAACCTTGTCCATGTGGGTATTACGGACCATTATGAAGGCTTAGAGCTTCATCGGTCTAAGACTCATAAAGTGCAAGTGGTGGCGAAGGGGGTTGAGGTAATCGTCGAGCTTTATGAGGACACGCCGCAGCGGCCTACCGCTTCCAAATTAGAAGTTCTTGTGGATGACGTACTGGTTTACGATAATCTCAACTCATCGCTGTGGACGAAAGCTGTGGGTTACTTACAGAGCCGAGGTCTTCGAGAACTTGGTACTCATTTGGTACGGGTGCAGATGACGACAGTAAGAGCCGATCCTCGCTTAGAAGGAAGTGCCGAGGGTTTTCTTCTGGTACTGGTGCTTCCTCTTCGCCTCCATTTGGACCAGGATACCGTCTCCTTTGCTTCTAGATTCTTCACTTTTTCCAATCCCAAGTTTGACTTGCCTGATGCTCAGGTATTCTTTTCGAAAGTGTTCATCAGTGCTTTGGACCTTAAGGTGGATTACAAACCAAAGCCTTCTTCACTGGGGCTTACCAATCCAGAACTGCTTTTAGGCATGTTTGTCGTTGATGGCCTGAAAATAAAACTTCAACCAGTCACGGTCTATGGTGTTGCGTTAGACAGAGTGGGCGAAGCTCTAGCCACGAGAGGTTGGCTTCCTCAACTTCAGCGCAACTATCAAGCGATATTTGGACTTCTTCTTGGCGTTGGTCCTGTGAAACTGTTGGTTAATATTGGTGGTGGGTTTAAGGACCTTGTTGTGGTGCCTTATAAGGCATATTCCAAAGATCAGCTGCTTCTTCTGGGACTTCGCCGTGGGGCTACGAAGTTTGCTAGACGAACTGGCGGAGAGTTGTTTTCCCTTGGTGCTAAGCTCGCTGTTGGTACACAAAATTTATTAATCCAGGCCGAAACGCAATTTCAACTATCAGATGTCCCAGGCGAGGATGAGGATCTCATGTATTTCTCAACTCAAACTCCCGTTGTGGAACCACCGAAATCAGAGGTCACTGAAGAAGACATGGGGTTCTTTGATGTTCTGGAAGTGCTTCTGCCGAAGCTGAGTATAATGGCGTCAAGCCAAGTGCTTTCTCAAAGGTATAAAAGCAACAACCGGCAAGTTCCTACAAAGCAGTACTCATACGATGAACTCGATGACATTTACGATCCCGATGACTTGATGCACAAATCGTTGGTATTGCTTGGACCAGTGGAGGCCAAAGGGGTCAACGCTGCGGGCAAGAAAGTCAGTCTTTATTCGAATCAACCGGAAACTGTGGAAGAGGGTATTCATGCAGCTTATAAAGCCTTGGGCACAAATCTTAGTGCAACTAAGCGAGTTCTTTTGCGGCTTAAGGGTGATTTGGGAGAACTGGAAACAATGCAAGAGGCATTGATCACCGTGATTCGACTGAGTCCGTTAGTACTTATTCGTCCAATCATTGGCACTACTGAAGCTGTGGGGAAGACATTAATGGGTTTAGGTAATGCCATTGATCCAGATCGCGTCAAGGAGGCTCGTGAAAAGTATGATAATCCGCAATAGTATATAGAAAAATGGCATGCTTATGTGGTATTAAATCGAGTAACTGTATGAAATCTACTGACGAGACTTCCCGCTCATCTGTTGCAATAATTCATGATTGAGTTCCAACAATCGCTTGTTTTCGGCTTCAACAAGAGCTAATTTTTGTTGTGTCTTCTTCAACTCCTTCTCAAGCAGCTCTAGCTTCACATCGGATTGATTATTTCGATGCTTTGCCAAAAGCTCTGCCAGCGTTGTTGGCTCATGATCGTCGCCACCATCGAATTCTTTGGAAAATACCAATCGATGGCTTGCCTCAAGTCTTTCTTTAGCTAGGTCAGCCATAACCTCGTAACCATAACCAGTCAATTGGTATAACTGAAGAAGTAATGCATCTCGATGAGTAGTCATGCTTGCCTTGATATC
Organism: Diutina sp. Y7414; assembly: GCA_037042415.1. Taxonomy (NCBI): domain Eukaryota; kingdom Fungi; phylum Ascomycota; class Pichiomycetes; order Serinales; family Debaryomycetaceae; genus Diutina; species Diutina sp. Y7414. The sequence continues at coordinate 112,458 of JAXQKI010000100.1, forward strand.
TTCGGGGCGAGTCCACTGATGAGTATGAGGATTTAAAGATATGTGCTTCAGCTTCCACTCCTTCATCATCATTTCATACAACTCTGTGACAAACAAACCATTGAGTAGAGGAATCTCCTCCACTTTTTCAATGTCCCCTCGTGTCTCTGCCACTTGCTGATTCACTCGCAGGTTATTGATCTTAATGGCCACGACTTCCCACATATCTAGCCGGGCAGATTCATGAAACTGGAGATGAGGAAGGAATTGAAGAACGAGCTCTAGGAGTAACTCTCCCACCTCTTCGATGATACGTTTCTGTTCCTTTTTGTAGTATGAATCTCGCGAGAACATGTAATTTGAGGGAAGAAGGTAGTCGATAGTCGTGTATAGTGATGATTACGTAACCCTATCTAAAAAAGGTGTCCCGAATACAGCCACAGTCAGACTAGGTATAAAACCAGATGAAGTCTAGATGTGGCGGATTCAACCCACTTATATGCATAAGTCGACACCACCCGCTCCTACAACGCCGTACGGGCTTCGCCAGTCCGCCAATGAGCGGGATGCCGTTCATGCGGCTTACGCGATAGACCGAGGTCGCATCTCTTACCACATAATTCACATTATGCGGACGTGTGCAGTATAATCTCATAAGTTTGCCACCGCCACCACCCAAACCGATGTCATTGCACAGAAAAAAGAAATCGCAAACACACTTCACAGAATACGTTATGATACATTTTTAGACAACAAACCTCATAGTAGATGATGAAAGTTAACTCAAAAGGATGCAAAAAGAAACTCCGGTACGGGGAATCGAACCCCGGTCGCGGCATGGAGAGTGCTGAGTGATAACCACTACACTATACCGGATTTTCGAAAAAACTGTACTGAAAGAAATATGCCAGCTGGTGCTTCAACGTCCTGGTTGCCTCTAAGCGTCTGTTGATCGAGAAATTGCATTCCAACAAATCGGATTACCTAATAATTCAATTGAATGAGTCTCAGCGTTCTCAGATATTCACAAAGTGGACCTTCAAGGGAATTTGATAGATTTGTTTTGTTAGATTTTGGAAAACACAATGATACTGGTCGTTTTATGTGAAATCTTAGGGTGCTTTAGGACATAGGTAGGTCTTACATCTTTGTGGATTTAGGGATAAGTGAATAGTGAGTAAACTAGAGATTTGTAGTGACAGAAAGTAAAGTATAATACTTCAAACTCATACCCGCTGTGTTGATAAATATTCAAGTCGATTCTTTGTTACGTGCTCATATCATCTCTGTATCACTCACCAACCCAAGAGATGCCAAATTGCTGAGCAGATGGTGTTGCTCACGACCTGGGTGGCAATCACAATTTTTAATGAGGGAACCGATGTCTTGCGGAGAGAAAGTAACTATCAACTTGCTGGCTGAATAACATGTCATACCCATGTACTTCCAGTAAATGAGGATAGCAGACATGGTCGGTCTCACATGACAATTTCTACAGACGATAGAGACAGGAAAGGGGCAGGGTATACACTAACCACCACCACCGAACGAGAAGTTGTTTCTGACCCAACTTATGTGTTTTTGTTCTCAACCAAGGCGTCTCTCAAGTGATTGGCTCGAATCACCCACGGCTATGGTGTAATTGGCTAACATAATCCCAAAAGGAGAGATCAGGGTTCGATACCTTGTGGCTACGGGCCGCATTCCCCCTTTTGCTTGAGTACCCTACCTCAGTTATTATTCTCTCAGAGGTTTACAGTATGTTCTTGCTTCCTCGACTCGCAGATATTATATCTGTTTTTTTCACGGCGGTAGGTGGCTCTTCGAGTCTTCTACAACCGTTGTTTACAGGTAGATATTAATGCACACATATAGATAAAATAGATACTAATGCAAGTTTATGGAAAAAAAAAATGGCAAAAATTTAGCTGATGTTTCGAGTGCATCGAAAACATTTCTTCAAGTACTACAACTGAATGTTATGGAAAGCACTGAATCAACCAATGACACGTAAATTGAGCAATTAAGTATCAGTGGCGCCAGTGCGACGGCGCGACAACACCGTCGACACCAACTTCACGGGTTTTCATGATATCGAGGCCGGGGAAGTGGGCAGCAACACCTACAGCGACGCTTATGTAGGCACCGATGCCAGCCGTCGTAAAACGGTGCCGCAATCTGGCTTTAGCTGCCCGCTCCTGCACGGCTGCTTAAGCTTGGGCTAGGGGGCCATGCCGCCTCGCGCTGGGGCGCCCCCCGCATTGGCCACAGCCAGCGCTTCCTGCACAGGGCCCCGCCAGGTCCATAAAAAGCGGTGGCTCGCACCTTGGAAAAAAATTCATCTGTTCACCACTTCATGGTCGGAACTATCAAAAGCCTAATTGGCATCCACCCTCGAGCCGGATGCGTGGTGCCCAGTCGCCGTCCCTGGTCTGTGGCCCGTCAAAACTAAACACTTTGGCGGGCAGCCCTTGCCTCTTCGGAGGCAGGGGTGCAGGCCGGGCGATGCCTTCTTGGGACCACGCGTGCCAGCAGAGAGGACCCCTCGGCACAGCGTCGTGGTGCCCGGTCGCCGTCCCTTGTCTGTGGCCCGTTGAAGCTAACCACTTTGGCGGGCAGCCCTTGCCTCTTCGGAGGTAGGGGTGCAGGCCGGGCGATGCCTTCTCGGGATCACGCCACTGGTGTCAACTATGAGGGAGTCTGGGAGCAGCGTCGTGGTGCCCGGTCGCCGTCCCTGGTTTGTGGCCCGTCAAAACTAAGCACTTTGACGGGCAGCTGCCGCCTCTTCGGAGGTAGGTGGTGCAGGCCGGGCGATGCCTTCTCGGGAACCACGCCGCAGGTGCCAGCAGTGAGGAACCCTGGGCGCAGCGGGCGTGGTACTTGGTCGCCGTCCCTGGTTTGTGGCCCGTTGAAGCTAACCACTTTGGCGGGCAGCCCTTGCCTCTTCGGAGGCAGGGGTGCAGGCCGGGCGATGCCTTCTTAGGACCACACCCCTGGTGCTTTGACGTCGCTTAGTGCGGCCGAAGGGACTCACTACCATCGTATATAGTGTAGAATACATGAACGTCTACTTGCCACACTTGTAGGGGCTGACCCCCCGTCGACGTCATTGTCGACCCCCTTCGACTCCCGTCGACGTTCGCGCGCCGCGAAGACTCGGGGCTGGCGTCTGCAATGGTTGACTTTTGTGCTCTTAATAGGGAATGGTATTTACATGAATCGAACTTTGGATCTGAAGCTTCTCTGAAATAATCTGGAGTGGTAAAATCTTTTGGCATCCACGTCAATTGACTGTCATGTCATATCCTAATTGGTTTTTTACATTTACCTGGTTTTTATTTTCCAGGGAACTTTATGGTGTTGTACTTTTCTCATGCCAATCGAATTTCAACCCACAATCATCTAGGCTCAATATGTACACCAGTGAAATGAGAACCAATTTTAATATTTCCCTATATTGTTTCCCATGAAGTTATAGCCTGCTTTGGAGTTTTTCGGTGTGCAAGCATTGTTGCTAACGTGTTTTAGAAGTAACCGTGCTTGCCTAAAATGCGAGTCCGCTATACGGAGGACTGCTGATGCAACCACCTGACTAGGATACTGTTTGTAAGCACAAGTAGCTGAGGTGCAAGTTTGATGTGATTCCATCATTCCTATTTTGAGTGACTAAACACGAAAGAAGTGCAAGCTTAGGAGCCAGTGTGCAAATCGCACAAGCGTGCCTATCTTGCAACTAAACTCAATGTTGGCACTCGTAAAGTGTCAACACAATTAGGTGCGTTCAGTTGTGGATGTCCTTAATATAGTTTCGGCATATGAATCTAAAATGTGCATAACTGGGGATTCTTAATGAATGTGATAAACTTGTTGATCTTTAAATTTCATGGCAATTGCGCAAGGAGGAACGAACTTCATTGGTGGTTGATTGATTGCAAACACTCATCTCGACTTGTCTTGGCAATCAAAGCAAATCGAAAGTACCTCCAATTTTGTTTGTTGAAAGCGGACCAAAGTGCGAGAACTAGATTTACCCCATCCCACCAACAGCACAAACTTTCTTTGAATCAAAGCTGGTATAAATAATCAAGGTGTCAAAACATAGGTACCAAGGAAAATCTTCCTACCATCACTCCTAAAAATTTGTGTCGTTTGTTACATCTCGTAGGCACTGGGGGCGACTTGTGATGTTTGCAGCAGTGATGACAAAGATGTACCACTTCGTCTAAGTAAGATATTTGTATGCAAGTTCATGGTTCTACGTGCAGGTGAACCACAGCATGCGCACTGAGAATAGCTAGCTAGCTACTGTCATGGCCATTGTGATGTGTGAGGGTGGCTAATTGGTTTGATGAGTTATTACGGATTTCGCACGCTTACTGACACAACTGTCATGCTTGCGAAAGTTCGTTCTGCAATTTAGCTTTGAGAATGCATTTAATATGCACGCTTACAACTGGAGCAATTAAGCTCTATTCATATTAGCTGCAGAAGTAGATGTTGACTGTAGTACACATGAAAATCGACCTACTTTGAGTGAGAAATCTATGACAAGTCATCTACATTACCACCATCGTATCTACAATTCGGCTTACTACTGGCTTTACAAGTTCCGATAAATTTTATGGATTATTAACGGATATACAAAGCTTCTAAGTCCATTGACAAATGTAACCTGCATATAAATGAAAAATATCAAAGCAGTGGTTTCATAATCTACAAAACAGATCAAGAAAGGCCTAATACCATTTCAATAATCTACACAATTCAATTATATGAATAATTGTATCAGATAACCATTAAAACAAAACAAAAAGAAAAAAAAAAAAAAAAAAAAAAAAAAAAAAAAAAAAATTCTGAAAAAAAAATCATTTCCTTTACCGCATGCAGGATTCGTATAAAAAGCACACAAAAGCGTCAGAAGTATGTCACTTTTTCAGTTGAGTTCATGAACGCCTCGTAGCCAGTAGTATAGCATATTACACTTATAGTGTGAAGACCTACCTAGATGTTTCAGTTAATAGCGCCATGATTATCATGAGTATTGCATATAACGATCAATTCTGCATGTAGGGCAAGTAGGGTGCCATACTTGAAACTTCGTCAAATCGAACGTTGATTTGCCCAGATATTTATTTGCCACACTTTTGGTGCCAAAGAATTTTATGAAGCATTCGAGAAGTCTGTAGCAATTTTTCCTGATTTTTTAGCACATTTCATAGTTTTTCACTAGAAAATTTAGAAAAATCCCATTTGCTGCTATAAATGGTATTTGCACTGTATACATCACAGTGGTGTGATTTGTTTCTTTCTCAGGTTCAATATACGTGATGAAAGACATCATTGAAGAATCAGAAATGATATGCACATGCAGTGCTTGTGTGCAGAACCCCATACTTGAGAGTGTGATACCAGTGTCAGCGTTTGTGGCAGAACGTACCTTAACTTTTCGAGCTTAATACACATGCTTTTAGATTACAATGATGCTTGTTAGAATGGGCTCGTTACTCCGTAAGTGCGTGAAACAGCTCACCTTGATTTGTATTGCATATTTAAGATGCACCTGCATACAAACATCATGATAGACGAGGTGTAAAACCTATTTTACCACCTCTACAAACATCACAGGTCAATTTCAATACTCACCGGATATAATAGACTACGCCACAGACTTAAAGCCGTCCGAAAAAAAATCTTACGAAAGAAAAAAAAGTTTTTTTTCCAGCGTCAAACTCACATAGAGACGCCAATTTTGAAGTCAACTCCTTCAAAATAACATCACATATACTTTTAAAGCCAACAAACATTATGGAGCAAACGGATTGATTTTATCGAATTTTTTTTTTTTTTGAAAAAAAAATTATTTATTTCAGGAATTTTTTTTTTTTTTTTTTTTTTTTTTTTTTTTGAGAGTGAGACAACAACTAGCAAAGGAAAGTAAAATAAGCTTAATTCAGAATATCCACTGATAAGCGGTCGTCGTGGCAAGTCTCAATGATGCGGGCCTTGACGCATCTGCGTAATGCTTGTGTGCAGGGTTGGTGTGCAAATGCAGAACTTGTATAAAATCCACGATCATGCTTCGAGTGTTTTATTTAGCTCGATGAGAGTTCGTGATACTGTTTTCGTGTGGTTATTATACAATTTGAACTTGATACCATCTTCTCAATTGCAATTTTCATGTTGAAAGTATGGGAGTGTTCGGATCATAAAAATTGCTTTAAATGGAGGCTCAACTCGAATACACAAACAGATGTGGTATAACTACTTTTGCAGATGATAGATATGGTTGTCGGCTTCTGTTGCGCTCAATGCACGAATCTGAATCGGTGTTTCAAGTAATCTGGCAATTTTTGAGGCGCAGACCGTGAGTTCGATTTTGGACGTTGGCGATGTTGTGGATACTCACTGTCGGATTTTGATTTGTAAATCTAATACAACCTCCGAATACCGAACTTCGTGAACAATAGTTCTGATCACCGTGTATTACTTTAAGATAATGAGAGTCGTCTATCAGACTTGTTCTCATGGATGACAAGACTATTGAGTAACCCGCCGGGGGTAAAGTGATATGATCGTGTACTCAAGGTTATCACGACTGATTATGAAACTTAGGTGATTTTCCAACTATGTGCCACAATCACATAAATTGTTTTTGTAACATATAATGCTCGTCTAATAAAAAGCGTCAATTGTTTGCGTCGATTATTTACGTTAATAGTTCTGGTATAAGCGATTGGTCCTAATTTTCAATCTACAACTCTGCGCATGAATTATACTAGATGAATCACCCGTCTTATTTCGCATAACAATACAGTGGAGTAAGTTTCTTTTTCCCTTGGGCTTTCCATAATTCAAACCAACTCCCTTCGTACTTCTGCAGCATTACTACCGCATGCCTCCGGAGCAACCTAAGAGCAAGTTAGACGAGCTAGACGACCAGTTCGGAATTTCCAATTTTCCGACATGGACAGTATATCCCTATAATCTACGACAGCACCATGTCCTGAATATTTCTATATTATAATTAACCATTGTACTTACATGACTTATGCTACTTACACGGGCTTGCCGCCGATGAATTGCGACCATCTTTGCACTTCAGCAGGAATGGTTACAGTGTCGGGCACTTGCTCAAAGTCAGGCTTGGTGGCGATCTTTTGCTTCAAGCACTCGGCGAACAATTGTGAGGTGTTGGGCTCGTTGAACAAGGGGATGGCAAAGTCAATCGCATTACGTCTCATCACATAGTCCTCGTCCAACAAGTGTTCAGCGCGAGCGGCGGCCAAGTTGAACACAGCACCAATATCCTTGTCTTGGAAAATTTCCCGCAACGCCCGCTTGTCAGTCTTGGGGAAGTCAATCACCTCGGGGGTTTCCGAGATGTAGTTCTTCAAGTAGTTCGCAACCTCGGGCGAGGCAGTGAAGAACTTGTAGCCAAGACCCGACACGGTAGCAGCAACTTTACCCAACTTGTCGTTGGTCAAGTCACCACCGAACAACAAACCTTGCGAAGGGCGAGGCACCTTGAAGTTCATGGTCGATTGCATCGAGGTCCAGTAAGCTTCAACGAGATCCTTACCGAAGCAGGCAATTTCGCCGGTAGACGACATCTCCACACCCAAGAAGGGGTCAGCACCAGCCAACCGAGTGAACGAGAATTGAGGTACCTTGGTGGCAACATAGTCGTACCTGTTGTTCATCAAGTTGGTGGGAGCAGGGATATTTTGTTGCATCAACGCCTTGGCGGCAACTTCAATGAAGTTGATACCCAACACCTTCGACACGAAGGGGAACGAACGCGAGGCTCTGATGTTACATTCGATTACCTTCAACGCACAGTCGTCACCATTACCATCCTTAATGATTTGCATGTTGAAAGGACCGGTAATCTTGAACGCAGCAGCAACCTTGTCAGCAATTTCTTTGAGGCGTTCCATAAGCTTGGGCGACAAGTTTTGAGGAGGCAACACAAGAGTGGCGTCACCGGAGTGGACACCAGCATTTTCAACGTGTTCCGAAACAGCGTGGACCAAGACTTCGCCATTGGAGGCAACAGCATCGATGTCAATTTCTTGAGCACCCTTAATGAACTTAGAAATAACAACAGGGTGTTCTTGCGACACCTTAGCGGCATTACCGAGCTTCAATTCCAATTCGTCCTTGGAGTTGATCACCGACATCGCCGCACCCGACAACACATACGAGGGTCTCACCAACACAGGGTAGCCGACTTCGTTAGCAAACTTTTCCGCTTCCGCCAACGAGGTCAATTCCTTCCATTGAGGCTGGTCAACCCCGATCGAGTCCAAGGTTTGCGAGAACTTGTGTCTGTCTTCGGCCCGGTCAATGTCTTCAGGGTTGGTACCCAACACGTTGCAGCCATTGTTTTGCAAGCCCAACGCGATGTTCTGAGGCAATTGCCCCCCAACGGACACGACAACACCTTGAGCGGCTTCCAATTCGTAAATATCCAAGACTCTTTCCAACGACAATTCTTCAAAGTACAATCTGTCGACTTCGTCAAAGTCGGTGGACACAGTTTCCGGGTTGTAGTTGATCATAATGGTCTTGTTACCAGCTTCACGCAAAGCACGGGCAGTAGAGACAGCACACCAGTCGAATTCGACCGACGACCCGATACGGTATACACCCGAACCAAGGACAAGAGTCCCGTGTTCGTCAAAGGTGACATCAGACGAGGTAGCGTTGTAAGTGGTGTACAAGTAGTTGGTGTTAGCGGGGAATTCAGCGGCCAAAGTGTCAATCTTCTTCACGAAGGGGGTGATGCCAAACAGCTTTCTCGCCGCACGCACTTCAAGTTCAGGAGCGTTGACACACAACCCGATTTGCTTGTCGGAGAACCCAAGCTTCTTCGCCTGCAACATGAGATCCAGGTTGATGTTTTCCAACGAGCCGGCAGCTTCCAATTCACGGTACATGTTGACAATGTTCATCAACTTGTGCAAGAACCATTTGTCGATCTTGGTCAAGTCGTGCACCTTGTCCACCGAGTAGTTTTCGTGCAAAAGAGCTTGACCCACGGCCAACCATCTCCGGTCGGTAGGGTTACGCAACACATCGTCCAAGTCTTCGAACTTGTCGCCTTGGAAACCAATGTACAGCGGGTCGATTTGACGGATAGCCTTTTGGAACGATTCTTCAAAGTTTCTACCGATAGCCATCACTTCACCCACCGACTTCATCGCCGAGCCGATGTCACGCTTGACGTGTTGGAACTTAGACAAATCCCACCGGGGAATCTTGGTAACCATGTAGTCCAACGAAGGTTCGAAGTTAGCCGAGGTGGTCTTGGTAACGGGGTTGGGCAATTGCGGAAGAGTGTGACCGAGGGCGATCTTAGCAGCAGTGTAAGCCAAGGGGTAACCAGTAGCCTTAGATGCAAGAGCCGACGACCGCGACAACCGGGCGTTGACTTCAATCACCCGGTAGTCCAAACCATCGGGTTGCAAGGCGTATTGCACGTTACATTCACCAACAACACCCAAGTGACGGATAATCTTGATGGCAGCCAGTCTCAACATGTGGTATTCTTCATCGGAAAGGGTTTGCGAGGGAGCAACGACGATCGAGTCACCGGTGTGGATCCCCAACGGGTCAAAGTTTTCCATGTTACAAACAGTGATACAGTTGTCGGCACGGTCACGCACCACTTCGTATTCGACTTCCTTCCAGCCCTTAAGCGACTTTTCCACGAGAATTTGCGGGGCAAGCGACAACGATTGCGACGCCAAGTTCTTAAGTTCTTGTTCGTTAGCAGCAAAACCAGAGCCCAAACCACCGAGAGAGTAAGCCGATCTGACAATGATGGGGTAACCCACCTTGTCCGCGGCAGCGAGGGCATCGTCGACGGTGTCGACAGCAATCGATTCAGCAATGGGGATATTGATTTCCTTAAGCGCTTGTGCGAAAAGGTCTCTGTCTTCCGAGGTCTCGAGGGTCTTGATCGGGGTACCCAACACCTTGACCCCGTAACGGTCAAACACCCCCATCTTGTCCAATTTGACCCCGACGTTCAAACCAGTTTGACCACCAAAGGTCAACAAGATCCCATCGGGACGTTCACGCTCAATGATGTAGGTGATATATTCCGGGGTCACCGGCAAGTAGTAGATCTCATCGGCCAACGCGTGCGACGTTTGGTTGGTGGCGATGTTGGGGTTGATCAAGATCAGCTGCTTGTTAGCTTCCTTGAGGGCCTTGATCGCTTGCGAGCCCGAGTAGTCGAACTCACCGGCTTGCCCAATCAGCAAACCCCCCAGCCCAATCACCAACACCTTCAGCACGTCGACGAGCTTTTCGCCGTTTTCGTCGGTGAACTTCTTGAGAAGCTCACCGCCAGCGTAGACGGGGCCGGCCAGCAGGGCCTTCCGCGGCACCGCCGCCGACAACCATCTCTTAGCGAGTGTCCGGTACCCAATTCTCATGGGGACCACCATATCGTAGCGATGACAGTTACTGAAAAATTTGAAACCAAATGCGGTAATGCTAAAAAAGCTTGCCGCGATGCTGAGTCATTGGTGCAGGCACGACCCGGTTGACCTCAGAGACGAACAGCGACATTTTTATCCTCAACCAGGGGGGGCTGAACACCTAACGCCGTGTCAGAGAAAGTTTTTTAGATTGTAGTTTACCGCTTAGCATGTTTACAATTGCTGGTTACCCCGGTGTCGTAGACACCCCCCGATTTCCTAAGTCGAGGGTATTCAGGGATGAGCTCTTGTGAGTGGCTGCCACCACCATGACATCACCTCAGCCCTGCAGAGAGACCACCCCTCGGAAACACAACAAGCTTTCGTCACATGACCGGGACAGTCAAGCCAGTCCATTTGAAAACGATAACCCTTGGCTGCAGCTGTGGGAGTCCTCAGCAATCGCTAGCGTCATCGTGGTTCTTGGTTTGTCACCCTGGGGCGTCAACTTCGCGGCCGATGGTACGACGAAACGTGAGCTGCGCAAAGATTCTAGGCATATCAGAAAAAAAGGACTAGACCAGCATAACTGCCTGCCTCCCTCAGTAGCCCTTTCAAATTACCACAATAATCGCAGCTACACAATTTGGTACGCCTCACCTCGCCACCACAAAACCCCTCATATTTCACTAAGCGCAGGATATCAATCATGAGCCCCGCAATACGCCCTCAGCCTCACACCCACGCAGCTTTATAGTCAATTACAATCAAACGCATAATCACGCAAACCGATTAGGTGGAGCCATCGGCCATCAGATGCCAAAGCCGTTTTGTGACGACCCCTAACGCTGCCAGCATTCTATGGTTGCGCCGGCTTTCTCGTGCGCAAAACAACGTGCGTTTTTCCTCCCGCTACATTATCAGCCTCGAGGCAGCGTTGGCGCAACGCGTCGAGATAAGCTTTCCACTTGCCCTTAAGCAACCGTGCCCCCGAAATTTATTTGAGCCACCACAGTTGAGGGGAAGATGACAGATATTCCCCAAAACGCCCGCCGCAAGAATCTGATCGAGACGTTTGCGGCCCTGTTTCAAGCACTGTCGTATATAGACGTGCTGGGCCGAAGCTACGTCCTGATGTCCCATCGGGCTAGTGTTAATCCTTTGATGCTGCCCTCGATCAACCAGGGACAAGACATCCATAACGAGCTGGCGCATCTAGCGCTGGCTGGGGTGCGAGACGACTCGCTGGACTCCCTCGACGAAGAAGCGGTGGTCGAGGCTGAATCGACCCCGTTAATCGACCGCACCAACCTGAGAGGCTACTATACCAGTGGAAAGCCATCGGGACGAGACTCGACCCCGGAAACTGAGTGGAGCCAAGCCTACACTGACTTGGAGGCCCACCCCAGCAAGCATGATGGCCAGCAACTGCCGTCACTTCTCCATCGCATCCTCCTCAAACCATTATCGTACACCCCGGCAGTGTTCTTGGGGACATTACTCAACATTTTGGATGGTCTTTCGTACGGGATGATTATGTTCCCCCTTCTGGAGGCGGTCTTCGCCCTGTTGGCCCCAGCAGGATTGCTGATGTTCTACATGCTGTGCATCATATCACAATTAGTATACTCCTGTGGAGGGCTGGCGTTCAAGGCGGGTATCGGGTCAGAAATGATCGAAGTGACACCATTTTTCCACACAATGGCATTCGCCATAGCCAGCGAAATGAAAGGGTCGCTGGACGATGCCATTATCGCCACGGTGATTGTACTGTATGCCATGCTGTCCATCGTCACCGGCTTGGTGTTCTGGCTTCTTGGTAAATGTCGTCTCGGCGCCTTGGTTGGGTTCTTCCCTCGCCATATTCTTGTCGGTTGCATTGGTGGCGTTGGTTACTTTTTGATAGTTACCGGCATCGAGGTCAGTTCACGTCTAGATGGTGGCTTAACCTATACAGCTGAGACTTTCCGCTATTTGTTTAGCCTGCCAACGGTAATTTTAGAGTGGACAATCCCCATTTTGCTTGCCGCTATCCTTGTCGGGCTAGAGCATATCATTCACAATAACTTGCTAGTGCCGATCTTTTTCATCGTCGTCTTCATCGTGTTCCATTTGCTTGTTGCATTTGTACCTTCTTGGTCACTTGAAAAAGCTCGTGCTACCGGTTGGATCTTCCCAGCGGTTGAGGCTCTGACGCCGTGGTACGAGTTCTACCTGTTGTACAAGCTTAATTTGGTCAATTGGGTACTGGTATTCCGCCAGCTCCCCACCATGTTGGCCCTTACCTTCTTTGGTATCCTCCATGTTCCCATTAATGTTCCTGCTCTTGCCGTCACTGTGGGCATGGATCAGTTCGACGTAGACCGTGAACTTGTTGCTCACGGTTACCTGAACTTCTTACTGGGTGCTTTAGGGTCGATCCAGAACTACTTGGTGTACACTAATTCGGTAATGTTCATCAAAGCTGGTGCCAATGACCGTTTGGCAGGGATACTTCTTGCCGTAGCTACGGCGGCAGTGATGATGGCAGGACCCGGGATCATCGGTTATATTCCAGTTTGCGTAGTGGGGGCTCTCATCTACCTTTTGGGCTACGAGCTTCTCAAGGAAGCGTTGTACGACACTTGGGGCAGGCTCCGCAAGGTCGAGTACATTACCATTGTCATCATCGTCATTACTATGGGTGCAGTTGACTTTGTCGTCGGTATTCTTGTTGGCATTTTGTTGGCTTGTCTTCTGTTCGTGGTCGAGGCTGCTCGACGCCCTGTCGTCAAACTGGTGTATACAGGGGCAGTGGCTCGACTGACAGTATTGCGTCACACTAAACAACAAGAGTTTTTGGTGTCAGTGGGTCAACAGATATGCATCGTCAAACTTCAGGGGACGCTTTTCTTTGGTTCCATTGGTGGGGTGGAAGAAACCATTCGCCACAAATTTGACCATGATCAATTCGAAGAAACCCCAATCAAGTTTTTAATCATCGACATGAAAGGGGTTGATTCAATCGATTTCAGTGCTGCAGAAGGGTTCAGACGCATCCTCAACCTCACCAATGAGCATAATACTCAGCTCATCTTCTCTCTGGTTAATGAGGATGATAATACCATCAAAGCGTTGAAAGATGCCGGTCTTTGGGAAAACATCAATACTGATTTCCCCATCGAGTTGTTCAGCTCTCTCAACTATGCTTTGGAGTGGTGCGAGAATCGCTTCCTCTACATCTACAAACAATTGCGACGCAAAGAACTGCGTCATAGTGTTCAGCCTACAGGAATGATTGCCCCTCGGCGCAGCTTCCGCCAGAGTCTTGCAGTGGGTACGCCCCGGAGTAATCAAGTATTTGATGCGGCTCTGAGAACTGCTCGCGATGAGACGTCAATCCACAATCGCTACTACCACCAACAAGGGAGCAATGAAGCATTTAACAAACAGCCATTGCCATTATTGATGATCACATTCGTTGGATTATCAGACCAAGACGAGAAGTTCTGGTTAGCTATAACCAAGTACTTTGTTAAGGAACGCATCCCCAAGGGTACCCAGTTTTACTCGACATCAAACCACAAAGCTTCATTCTACTTGGTGGAACTGGGTATTGTTCGCCTGATTATTAAGTTTGAAGAGCAAGATAATGAGGTCCATTCGTCAATTCTTCCCAACACTGCATTTGGCGATATCTTTGACACCGCTCAATTCCGTGAGGTGACCTACGAAGCTGCCACTGACGTTGTCGTGTGGAATATACCCCAACAAAAGCTCGTGGAAATGCATAAGAATGACGAGGCAGTGTTCCGGGAACTTTTGCTTGTATGCAACAAACTCACTAAGGAACGGTTTGACACTTTGATGGCAACGTTAATCATCACTGGCTGAATAGTTAATATATCTTATTTAGTCCTCAAAAAGGAAATAATTGTGATTTTGTTGCCGATTTCATCTGGTGGCTAACAATCACATCGTAATTGCTTTTCGCCCTATTGTCAATCCAACCTCGATAAGGGGTAGCCTTGCAACCACGTGACCGCGGGGTTTAGGAAAGGATTGTCTGATCAGTTACCTAATCAAAAAGTTATGCTTTAGCGGACGCCTGCACTTATCGTTGCAGGCATAGGGGTCGCCTCGAAATGCCATCAAGGTGATCTTGGCCTGCACCGAACTCACAGCAATGGCGTTTCGGTACTAGTCTAATTCCAAATCCCCAACGCATGTCGTAGTCAATGACAACGGTTACGCTATACAATATCACAGGCGTGATGTGTGACTAACGAGAGTCAAGTTCATTTGCCGATAAATTCCAGTGTTAAAGCCACACCTTTGTTTATTCTTGGTGTTCGTCCGCACTAACGAAAAAAAAAAACCTAACAGAGGCCGTTAGTGTGGTTGCGTGATCATCCCCCTATTTCGTTTGGGTTTGCTACTATTGTCTTTAGTTCTACCCTGAACCATAGGGGCATCTATTTCCCAGACTCACAGCCAAGTGTTTGCCGATTGCCTCGCGGTACTTCCCTCATGGCGCTCATAGCTGAGGCGACGAAGCTCACGCTTCTGCTGGCGTATTTGTTGTTGGTGATCCTCACAATCCCGCTAGCATTCGACGTCGGTGGAGTCCAGTGTGGTTTGCTTTACTCGCTTACATTATTCATCATGTACTTTGTCCTCACCACCCTCCGGATGCTTACCCGGCATAATCGCTATTTGCGGATATTTGGGGCATTATATTACGGGCAGTACATCATCTTGCCAAGTTTACTTATGTTTTTTCTTAACTACTGTGAGCAGAAAGGAGCTGGCTACAATCCTTTGGTCAATGCCTGGAAAGTAATTCTCAGTCATTGCACCCCAACTTTCACCATCTTGGAGGGTTTTTGCTCGCTATTGCTTATTCAAGCAGTGGGTCAAACCCTTCATTGGTTTACTCGTTACCGCCTGGACACCTGGTTGATTGTATCCCTCATCTCGTCGGGATGTATCGTGTCGGCGCTGTTGTACTTTTTGTATCGTATCTATCTGGTGGAATTCGCCATTGGTACGTTACTGTCGTCGCTTCTAGGGCTGTTCTTAACTCTCACATTCGTTATTGGCATTTACGGGATTATCAGCAAAAAGGGACTGATTATTGAATCGTCGTTACTTTTTGCTTACATCGTTAAGTGCATTTACGAGACCTTCCCCATCTTAAGTCAACGGGCCACTGAGTTGCTTACGCAGATGTTCACTCAAGCTACGATTAACTTCAAACAGGAGTTTCCGAAGATATCTCCTCAGATGCTTCAACGTGCTCAAGACTTGTTGCCAGTACTTGCGCAAAAGCTTCCCACGTCCTTCAAGACGATCTGGGAGTTTTTGCTTGATGCTATTGAGAAGCTCACCGTGCCGTTGATGGTCAACTTTGCCTATCGTATTGGTGTATTTTACGCAGCCACGAAGATCATTCCTTCGTTATACCAGAGTGCTGGGGTCCACCGTCGTCCTCTGTTGCATCTGCACCACCCTTCGGCACTGAGTATTCTGTCAAGTGACTCTACGCTTTCCTCTCGGCCATCGCCCCCGCAACGACCGGTTAAGCAATACAAGCCTGGGCGCTTACTGCGGCTCATATATGCGTACTCACCATGCATCATCATCGCCGTGTACACCCACCTAATGTTAGGCTATCTGGGTTATCTTGATAGTGAACTCAAACTCTGGGGCTTCTGGAATAACTCTCTGTTGGAGATTTCCGTGGCCCCGGCTCAATTTTGGAACTGGGTCAACATGGCTACCACGTTGGCACTCTACGCGATGGAATTACTGGGTAATTCCAACGAAGGCATCACCACTCACTGGAAGGTGGACTAGCATTCTCTTACATAATTCTTCAATAGTAATTAATAATTTTATCTCTTCCAAAGGTATTTTCTATGTACAGTAGCACCACTGGTGCCTTATTTAGTCTGATCACTATCATCTTTCATCGTCTTCAGCGTAAACCCTTCCAAGAACCAGTCCTTACCGAAGAGCTTATACATGAGACTGTTTCTTTCGTTTTGCCACTTTTCGTCCTCCGAGTATGGACGCACTTCTTGACCTTCAAGCAACTCCCCTTGTCTCACCTTTTTTACCAGTTTACCTTCGAGACGTTTGTAAATCTCTATCAGGGGGAAGATGATCATGGGTATCAGGCAAAGCACGAGGAAAATCCCCCGGTATCGAGTTCTCACTTCGGGAGGCGCCTTCTTCCAGTTCGCTTTCCCCGTTTCAAGGAACTCTTGAAAGAAAGCATTACTCTTGTGAGTCTTCTTGATTTGTGGTAGCTTGGGCGCCGTGGTCACCTTCGGCTTTGGCTTGTTCTCCTGGTGGAAGGATGACTCTTTGAATTTGGACATGGCGTAAGTGCACTTGGTCGCGCAGAGCTGATACAAAGAGTCACCGCAGATCAATATTGACAAGAACAGTAAATTTCATCAAAAGGATAAACTAAAGGAGACATTTATTGGCTGCTTTAGTGTTATTCTCTATATGAAGCCTATGTTGTTTTAGTTGCCGCCAAATCCGAGCTTATGTGCACACTCTGTTTGTACCAGCGCACCTCATTATTATCGATTCGAGTACAACCACTCTGCAACATTCATGACTCTCCACATTGAAAAGTACGTGGGCAATCACCCGAAACCTGATGTCACCCTCAAGTATGGTACTGCTGGCTTGCGGTCGAAGCTGGCGGTGCTTGACTACGCCACCTACATCGTTGGGATCGTCGCCGCCCTCAGATCGAAGCAGTTGAACGGTCAAGTGATCGGGTGCATGGTCACCGCCTCTCACAACCCCCCTGAAGACAACGGGGTTAAGGTGGTGGACCCCATGGGGACAATGCTTGTTTCTCAATGGGAGGATATCGCCACTACCCTTGCCAACACTGAACCGGCTCAATTGCAAGCGGCGGTTGAAAAAGTGATCGCTGATCAGAAGATTGACATGAAGAAGGAAGGCCACGTCCTCATTGCCATGGATACTAGGGAACTGTCACCTCAATTGGTTCAATCGTGCATTGAAGGGTTTGAACTGGTTGGGAACACCACCTACAAGGACTACGGTTTATTGACCACTCCCCAACTTCATTATCTCGTTCGCACCGCTAATGACAAGACCTACGGCGAGTGTTCGGAAACTGGTTACTATGACAAGATGGTGCACGCCTTTGAGCAAATCTACCAATTGGGTGACCAACAGCCTGTGAGTATCACCATTGACTGCGCCAACGGGGTTGGGGCTCCTGCCATGGAAAAGTTCAAACGGGTTCTCAACCGGATAGATATTACCTTGGTTAACACCAACATCGAGGACCCTCTCAAGCTCAATGTCCTGTGTGGGGCTGACTACGTCAAGACTAACCAGAAATTGCCCGCGGGGGTGTCTCCCAAGCCCAACGTGCTCTACGCATCGTTCGACGGTGACGCTGATCGGCTCATCTGCTACTTCACCGACGATCATGGTGGCTTCCACCTTTTGGACGGTGATAAGATGTCAACCCTTATCGCACTTGTTATGCAACAATTATTCAACGATCTTCCTCTGCTTGCAGACCAATTGAAAATCGGGGTGGTACAAACTGCGTACGCCAATGGTTCCTCTACCAACTACATCCAGAATACCCTCAAGCTTCCGGTAGAATGCACTCCCACTGGGGTGAAGCACTTGCATCACGCTGCCGAAAACTTCGACATTGGTATTTACTTCGAAGCTAATGGTCACGGTACTGTATGCTTCTCGAAGAAGGCTCAAGATGCCATTGACGCCTACAAGCCTGAGGGCGAAGTCGATGGAAGAGCCGCAACCATCTTGAAGGCACTCAGCAATTTGATCAACCAAACTGTGGGTGATGCTATCTCGGATCTTCTCACCATCTTGGCGATCTTGTACTACTTGCGCCTTTCGCCCCAACAATGGGATGAGGCTTACACTGATTTGCCGAACAAGTTGATTAAGGTGATCGTGCCCGATAGAACCATCTTCAAGACTACCGACGCTGAGCGTAAGTTGGTGGAACCCGCTGGTTTGCAATCGAAGATCGATGAACTTGTGGCCAAATACCCTCAAGGCCGGTCGTTTGTTCGTGCAAGTGGAACCGAGGACGCTGTTCGGGTATATGCCGAAGCCGCGAAGCCCGAACATGCTCAGGAGTTGGTGGCCCTGGTGGGACAGCTTGTCGAGTAAACTATATAAACGTAGAGCTATATAATTCCATCGATGTAATCATGTGACGCATCTAATTTCATCAATCAGTTTAGTGTCACCGCGGAGATACACAGTGGTCCGATACAAATACATCGGCGTCACAAGACCATTAGACGTCCATTTGGTCTGGCCATCGGAGTACGATGGTTTAGGGGTAATTTATCGTATGTTGTCACGTACTCACAGCCGAAAACCGTCATCTCTTCGAGTTTGACGCATCTTCCTTCTTTCTGTGCGCCGTTATAATATATCTTGCGCAAGCTTTAATTTTAAACTATGATTGGCAGACACCTTGAAGTGTCTAAATACACGACGATTCAACGTGAAGAGTTTGTATTGTGGATTCCGTTCAAATGAACAGAAAAGTCCGGCAAAGACAGCGTCGAGTATACCTCACATGCCTAATGACATTTTCGGATGGGTTTGTTATACTTACGCGCAGGCTTCCCCAGCCTTTTAGTTGCAGCGATTGAACGCAGGGTTCGCAACAGATACATATCGCCCATGACCTTCCACCAAGACAATAACCCCTTTTTTTTTTTCAAGCGTCGTCCAAACCTTTCGACGAAATGACGATCATTATCCTCTGGCTTCATTACGTGGCGGCACTCAATTTGTTTACCTCTTACCTAAATAACGTACATATTGCGGGCGGCAAGATACATGGCGCCTCACCCCCCCGCCCTTCCGCCTCGCCAGCATCACCCCTCCCGAAGCTACAATGCCTATCATGAGCTAAAAGCAACCTTGAGACGGCGTTGGGCGGAACAATCTCCGTGGCATCAACCGAAGCATTGACCTCTCGGTCGGCACTGGT
Source organism: Diutina sp. Y7414 (assembly GCA_037042415.1). Lineage (NCBI taxonomy): Eukaryota > Fungi > Ascomycota > Pichiomycetes > Serinales > Debaryomycetaceae > Diutina > Diutina sp. Y7414. The sequence goes on from JAXQKI010000100.1 coordinate 131,898, forward strand.
TTCCTGTGAGGTACCACGTACCCCGTACCTCGTCGTCGTCGACGTATGCACATTAAAAGCCGACTGGTAATAACCGCTGGGAGCATTGCTATAGAGGTAAATTTCAACCCGTAATTGTATCCTGTCAGAGGATCGTATGCTGCAAATCTATTGTCTACTATCTCGTACCACGTACGGGCGTCGTGAGAACTTGCTTTACTAGAAACATTTTTTCCACGCTCAACTCTGTTTTCCTGAGCATATTCACCAGCACCGCCCCAACGACTGACTCCCCCGGGTGGTAGTAAAGGCTTTGGTTTAGACATTGGTTGGGTTGAGACGACTCCTTATTGACCAAGTCTTCAATTTTGGTGTGAATGTCAGTTCCCCGACGTTATCAACGGACAGGCATTGGCGGCGTCCATGCCGACTCCACTCCCCCGACGACAACCCGAGGCCATGGGCGTCTGGTACTGGCGGGCACCGTCAATCTCCTGCGCAGTCTGCTGTTACTGACCGATATTCTGCTGACCTACCTGATTAATCGAGCCTCTTTAGGGTTCATGCGGTCGTCGTACGTTCTCAAGCGACAAATGGAAGAGCAAGGATTGATTGAAGGTGATGAAAACCTTCGGAATTTACGAGGCGTGTTACTGACAACTCCAGTTCTCGAGGAGACAGACGATGAACTGAAGGAAGCCTTGGACCCTGCCTATCGTATTGACACTACGTCACTGGTAAGCTCGCACCAGCTGTACCGCTCAGCCACCACCCTGTTTGATTCGCTGGGCCCTGTGCCAGTGCCCGAACCAACCTCAAGGTATGGGAGACGGAATTTGAGAAAAATTGATGAAGAAAAGCGGATGAGTGTGGCGTCGGCTCTGAGTTCAAACGCGACGCTCAATCAAGCGCCGCTGCGTCTGTCAAACTCTACCCCCCTCAACGGCTCAACGCTGCTGCGTCGATATTCTGACCCTGTCCCTCGAAGACACTCCGTCAGTCCTCAGCCATACAATAAGAGTATCCAACCACCACTGTCGGCGCGCTCATCAATTGTAAGCCTGGACATCTTGATCAGTGACAACAATCGCGCCCACTCTGCTCGCTCGCCTACTTCCCAACCTACACATCAATCCCAAAGTGAGTCCCGCCGGGCGTCGCTCGGTGGGGTGCGCCGGCTCGGCCAACGCCTGCCTATGATGTCACCAAGCTCGCCTAACTCGGTTGCATCTCCGGTTAACGACGACTTGGTGACTTCGTTGAAGAAATATGGCTCTCTGTCGTCTTTGAACCACCGGCACCCTGAAGACCGGTCTAACCGACGATCAGTGGCGAGCAGTCGCGTGCGTAATTCTCATCCAAACGAGATTGATCTGATTCAAGCTCGTAGCATAGAGACTCTGCTGATGATGAATACCTCCGCGGCTCTGTCTCAGGCCATGCCTCATCATTACACTTCTTCAACCTTGCAAAACCCTTCATCGTCTGCTGATATGCTGCTGGTCAATCTGAAGGATCTGCGGTTGCTGCAATTTTTCAGTAAGAAGTTCCGCAGATCACTGATTGTGTCTAAGTTTCTGAACTCGCTGGAGACTACTGCAGCAACTAATGGATCTACCAAACGAAAGGGCAATAAGTACAAGGTGAACCTGGTGCCATATAACATCTTTGCTAGGGGTGTACCTAAAAACAAGTTATGGTCGGGTTCTTAATGCAAGCTCATCAATTGAGCACAATTTGCGGACAATTTTCAGTTCATGGGTAACAATTTGATATGTAATTTGTAATAATCATGCTTAAGTTTATTAGCAACTTATTTAAGTCTTCACGTCAGGTTCATCGCGACCCAAGAATTTCTTGAACTCAAGCTTGTTCAACACGAAGTCGATATCTTTTCTCAAGAACTTATCAGCAGACTCGCCGTACACCTTTTCATCGTCCAGGTGGCGTTCAAGATACAATCTCACCGTAGCCCCAGATGAGCCCGTGCCTGACAAGCGCACCACGAATCTCAAGCCGTTATCAAACTTGATGTACAAACCTTGGTTCAGCGCAACGTTACCGTGCAAGTCGGTGTAGCTAAAGTTACCCGCATCAGCGACCACGTAACCAGAAACCAACTCATCGCCCTTCTTGGCGTTTTCAACGATTTTAGCAAGGTTCTCAACCAACAGGTTAGCGCCATCAGATGAGACATTTTCAAAATCATATCTGGTGAAGAACGTACGACCGTAGTTTTTCCAGAAAGCATCTTGTACTTCCTTGATAGAGTAGTCAGTGGCCAGAGGGTTGCGGTTGATGTAAAAGTCTGCCAACAAATTGAGCCAGGCAGTGACAGCCCACAAACCATCCTTTTCGCGAATATGGTTCAGACCAGTACCAAAAGATTCTTCCCCACAGATGCTCAACTTTTTCGCATCGAACAAGTCACAGAAGAATTTCCAACCAGTGGGCACTTCGTAGCAATTCAAGTTGTGCTTCTTAGCCACGAGGTCAATGGCACCGGAAGTGGGCATGGAGCGCGCCAAGCCGTACACGCCCTGCTTCTTGAAGTAAGGAATGGCGTCAGCATATTCAGCAATAATGGCAACCGAGTCACCGGGAGAAACAAAAGTGCCGGCACCATAGATCATATTACGGTCACCATCACCGTCAGAGGCAGCGCCGAACCCAATGTGCTCTTTGTCGACGCGGTCAACGAGGGTTCTGGCGTAAGTCAAGTTGGGATCAGGGTGCAAACCACCAAAATCGGGCAACGGCTTGCAGTTTTGCACCGACAGTTCACCCAATCCCAATTCTTCAACAAACAATTTGTAACCATAAGGACCGGTAACGCCGTTAAGGGCATCAAACAACACGGTGAAGTTGTTACCAGCCTTGGCCAAAAATCTCTTGATCAATTCGAAGTCAAAGATATCTTGAAGCATAGCAATGTAGTCAGCGACCGAGTCGATAATTTCCACTTCCAAACCATTGACATCAACACTGCCGATCTTCAGCAAATCAACAGGCGCATTCTCAGAGATTTGGTAGGACTTCAATTGCTTGGAAATGTCGAAAATCTTATTGGTGACATTTTCCGGAGCAGGACCACCGTTCGCCAAGTTGTACTTGATACCAAGATCATTGTTGGGACCACCGGGGTTGTGGGAGGCGGTCAAGATAATACCCCCAGTAGCTTTGCGAATGCGGATGATGTGGGAAGTGGCGGGAGTAGACAAAATACCATTCTGACCGATAATAAGCTTCTTAACGCCATTAGCTTGGGCAATTGACACAATCAACTGGATCACATGATCGTTGTAGTATCTGCCGTCCCCGCCAATGACGAGGGTAGCGCCTTGTTTGCCTTCAGGAATGGCATCCAAAATCGACTGGATAAAGTTCTCAGTGTAGTGGGGTTGCTTGAAAACCGACACCTTCTTTCTCAAGCCGGAAGTCCCGGGCTTTTGGTCAGTAAAGGGGGTGGTGTTTACCGTAGTCATGAAGGGCAATTAAGTGTCGAACTTTGTTGTGGGCAAGCTAATATACTATATAGTCGCATGTTTCGAACAGGCAACATTGACTGCACATAGCGACTTCCCTAAGGTTTCGAGTACATAAAAGAGCACCCAACCCCCTGCTCCCCCTCTTCTTACCCCCGCTCGGAAGACACTCGAGTAAGAGGGGTACGGCCAAGGCGATTGATCATGTCGGGGTAATGGGAATGAAGTGGCTTTGTTAGGTTTAAACTATTTGTGGCGTAAGAGCAAACATCATTTGTTGTACGATCCTGAACGTGGTACATATTGTCATTACTCGGCTACAGTCGGGAATCAGGCGGCGATGCCTCTGTTAGATTTTTGTGGGACAACTCATTTAGTGTGGTGGGTGACGCTCGTGGGCGGGCATGCGCATCAGATCACCAAATTCGAGATTTGAGAAACGCGACTACTCGGTTGTTAATTGATCCAAACAAAATGTCGAGTGTGATATTCGGGGCCATTGGGGGATGTATCGCCTGTAACGATAAGTCCAAAGAAAAGAAAGCCACCGCCACTACCACTGGGGCAACCCGCAAGCAACCGCGGCCAGCCGCTAACCGTGAAGGTGGAGCCACCACCAGCAACAAGCCTTCAACAAAACCGAGCGCCGCTGCGAATGGATCAACTTCAGGTGGGAATCTTGGGGGTACCAAGCCGCAAATGGACCCTAAAGAAGCGGCAGCTAAGGCGGCTGAAGAACGTTACCAAAAAGCAGCCCAGAACCAATCACAGAGTAAACAAAAATTGAAGGAGCACCAACTGCGACCAAAATCCGAAAAGGCATTGGCTTCCTAAAAGATGGCACATAACGCGTTGAACGTCACCTAATAGATATATTTATTTCTTACTCTAATTTCCCCTGCTTGCTATTTAGGACTCTCGCCATGGTAATTGACCCGCTTATACTCTCCCGGACTTATGTTTACACCGAGCCCCCAAAGTCCACGGTGTTGACGCTTCGCTCGAGCCTCGACTCGTCGATAGACCGACTCCATGCCACCAAACTCTGCTCCCGTCTTCGCCTCATACACAACAGCAGTGCCATTGCGTAACATTTCTTCGCCAACATCTTTGCGTCCAAGCCATGTCCACACCAACGCTCGGGCCACTACTCGATGGTATTGATCTATTGAATAAGGTATGATTGTCACTCTGCGTCCAGTGAGATAGTCCTTGAGCCATATTAATGCCTCTTCACTATACGGTTGGGCTGGGTGACCAAAATGCAGTCGCTCGGGCGCATCAACGCCAGCGATTCTTATGGAAAGTGTTTGATTCTTGAGTTCTTTGGGGGCGGTAGGCACATGGCGGAGCCAGCCCCATCCAAGTAATACGCCACCAGGGGTGTGATAGAATCTGAAGTTATCACCGTCACCCACCCGTGTCACCTTCCCCGGTATCCGTCGACCAAACATCGATGGCGTCATGTCAAGCGGCGATTTGACGCGAGCAAACCGTCGAGACAATGTGAAGGCAAGGAAGCCAGTGGCACATAATCCGGAGGAGAGAAGGATCACCTTGGGGTGGGTGATACTGATATCATTAGCCATATCAGCTCGTCGAGTGTCGCGTAGCTGCGTGTAAATGTGTAGGTGCAGGAAGACGAAGACTGGACGGCCGTAATCACAAAACTGATGGCGAAACATGCTGTCACGAGACGTAATTGGGGTTCAAGCATTCGAGCACGATATTTAGTATGATTAGTTTGCCTCAGATCATTTACTAAAGGGTCCTAACTGTGGAGTCCAAGATCACTTATTCATGACTCTTGAAAGAGGACCATCATGCGAAATGCTCCAGTGTCGATTGAAATCATGCTACACTGTTTGCACATCTTCTAATTGTTCCCTACAAGTCGTTATTCCAATGTAGTAAATAGGCCATTATGATGAATAGTGCATCCTATTACTCGTTAAGTCCCAGTGACATTGATTTATATGGACTTCACATAAAATATAATATACTATTATACGAACAGTATATACATTTTGCAACCTTTAAGCAATCTTTAACGAACTGAAAATTGTAATTTGTGGAATATTACAACGAATTTGACGGATTATAGTCCCCTGTGAAGCATTTTACAATACTTTTTAATTTGTCAATAAGGGTACGAGAGTAATGTGAGATCTCTTTTTTGATTCTTTATTTTGCAGTGGTACCTGTTTAAGAATTCAGTGGACTCTTTCTTTTCCTAGACACGTATTCTTATTTTGATTTGCCCTTTTTTATTGAAACTTTGTAGTAAAATCAACCTCAAGCTATTTTGATTCTTAATTGGACTTAAAAGAGTTCTATAGAACGTATATTCTGGCTGAAAAACCTGACACGAGTGGAAAAAGGATGTCATTTTTGAATACATACCACATAATATACCAAGTTACAAGTAAAATCAGAAACGCGCAAATGGTTTAGTGGTAAAATCCAACGTTGCCATCGTTGGGCCCCCGGTTCGATTCCGGGTTTGCGCAAGCATCCTTTTTGAACCTTCTTTGGAGTAGGACATCTATTTTTGTCTTGATCGGTGTATTAGTAGAAGTCTGATAAGCTCCACAAAACAATGTCTTTTACTGTAACCGACTTCACCATATCTTCAATGGACGAAATGGCAACTCCTTGGTGGTTTGCGAGTGAATCAACCCATCTCTCATTCACAGATATCAGCAAAATGGACCCTAATTAATCGATTCGTCCCAGGGTTAACAGATTGTTTTAAATGAAACTCGATTTAAGCTTTACCTTTGTAGTATTTCATTCAGTTACCCCAAAAGTTGGGAATCTGATACAAATTTTGTCTCCTTGCTGTAACATTCTTACATAATCTACACCGGTGATTAGAAACACTTGTGGTGAACGATCGAGGGCCCCGATTCGTCGTATTCTTGCTTGGAGATCCACATTTGTTGGAAAGTGGACAACGAAGCCAAAATCGAACCACCAATCCAGACCGAGTACTTTCTTTCGGGGGGAGCAATGATCTTCACCTTCATCGACGAGGGAGCCAACGAAGTGATTTCCTTTTGCATACGTTCGGCAATACCAGGGAACATAGTGGTACCACCAGACATAACGATGTTGTTGTACAATTCCTTTCTGACATCCAAGTCACACTTCATGATGGAGTTGTAGGTCAATTGGTCGATACCGGCCGATTCCATACCCAAGTCAGCAGGTCTGAACAAGGCTTCAGCAGCTCTGAAACGTTCGTTACCAATGGTGATAACTTGACCATCAGGCAATTCGTACGACTTTTCAATGGCCGAAGATTGCGACGAAGTTTGCATTTCTTGTTCGAAGTCCAAAGCGACGTAACACAACTTTTCCTTGATGTCACGAACGATTTCACGTTCAGCGGTGGTGGAGAAAGTGTAACCACGTTCCGAGAGGATCTTCATAAGGTAGCCAGTCAAGTCTCTACCGGCCAAGTCCAATCTCGAAATACCGTGAGGCAACGAGAAACCGGCGTAGATGGGAACAACGTGGGTAACACCATCACCCGAGTCCAAAACGATACCGGTAGTTCTACCCGACGAGTACAACGAAAGCACAGCTTGAATCGAGACGTAGAACGCGGGGACGTTGAAAGTTTCGAACATGATTTGAGTCATCTTCTCTCTGTTAGTCTTGGGGTTCATGGGAGCTTCGGTCAACAAAACGGGGTGTTCTTCGGGAGCCACTCTCAATTCGTTGTAGAAGGTGTGGTGCCAGATCTTTTCCATGTCATCCCAGTTGGTAACGATACCGTGTTCAATGGGGTATCTAAGGGTCAAGATACCTCTCTTGGATTGAGCTTCGTCACCGACGTACGAGTCCTTTTGACCCATACCCACCATGATACCTTGGTGTCTGGGACGACCAACAATCGAGGGGAAGACAGCACGGGGAGCGTCGTCACCGGCGAAACCGGCCTTGCACATCCCGGAACCGTTGTCAATAACTAAAGCAGCAACTTCTTCTATATTATGTTAGTAATTTATTGTAATTTGTGACATCGAGGTCGCGGTATTTTTGGCGTGGGCACTGAACCCCCACTTGCGCGCACCAAAAAGCAAACGTGTGAAAAAGTCGACGAACCCGAGCGGGGATGGACGTTTGGCTTTAAGAAACGGCGGGTCAATTCCTGACCAAATGAAGTGACAATGGAGTGCTCGTAGTCGATGAAATTTCCCACGGGGCAGTGTGTGCCGTCGGCTCAAAAAGGACGACAAAGCCACGATGACCGATTGCAATGGAGCATCGGCAACAGTTGTTCAGCCATTGCCATACCCCTAATCAAGGGTGACTTGTGCCTTCAACTTGATTGCCGACCGACGAAAACACCACAATCCCCACTGGATACCACCGAATCAAGTTGACGTCGTCGAGATCGACGTCAACGAGAGGGACAATACGGGCACACTCCAAGAAGGCTGTATTAAACAGGCCATTTAGACCAATCACCGGCAATCTCGCAATCTGCGTCGATATGGTGTCGAATACTTACCGCCATCCATTTTGAAGTGATTTGTTGTTGAGCGAAAAAAACAACTCAGCAAGGTGGAAAATCAAGAAATTCGCAGAATCCACTTTGCGTGCAGGACACAGCCGAGACGAGCGCCTATAGGTCCACAGCAGCGTTCATCTTCAATTACGATGAAAGTGCGGATCACGGCTCATAATTAGAGATAGCTATAACCTTGGCGTGATATTTGTTGTTAGAGCTCTATTCTTAGTATGTTCAAAAACGCGTCTGATATTATTCGTGGCTGGTCCTGAACGGTCCGGCTCAAGTGCGGAAAATAGTGGGTTCGTCACTGTCGGCCGCAGCCACGAGGGCTGATGGTCGTGCTTCACTTTTTTTTGAAAGCTCCATCTATCAAGCTGGCCGAGGCATCGTATCGCATCTATAAGCCGCGATCTCTAGAGATATCCTGAATACCACTATGGAACTTTTTAAATTTGCTCGGTGGCAAATCACTTCCGTCAATGTAGAATCAAAACCACGCCGGTACATGGCACAACCTGCAATCCACCATGCAGCGTGATCAGTTGCTAGTGAGATCATACCTCATAGTACTACGTTTTGCTAAGCGTTTAGATAATGAGCGAAGTGGCGGAGGTGCTCACCTTTGTGATGCGGGCGTGACAGGGGGCGGTGCTCGCAGTCTTTGCCACCTTGTTCGTAAAATTAATGATCACATGGAGCGGGTAACGCCGACGCGCCCTATAGTGGCAAAAGTGACTGCATCCAAGCTATCGTTGTGGGCAAGCGCTAACCGTGTCATATTGCCGAATGTAGTGAGGATAGACACGATATCCAAATTGGATAAGCCAACCTAATCTAAACGGGGTGAAACCTGGAATTCGATACTATTCTGTAGCAGCTAATGGCTATTGTGAAATATCCCGACAATTATAGTGACAAGGACTGATTAACTATGCTGATCCAATGTGGAGGTCGGCAGTGACGTCGGCTTCGCCCCGTTTGGTGTTAGTGTCTACCAGTTTCCACCACAAGTAAGCAGAAGTACTTTTCGTTATTAGGAGTATATGGTCTTGTTTGACAAAAATTTCATCACAACCAGCCTTGTGTTGTGAGTTTATAGCATGGGCAGTGCTGGCTTTTGTACTCGCGATCCTGACAACTTTCTTGGTAGAGTGCAAGCGATTTTTTCCCCAGTGCGACCTAAAAGATTTCGTGATCAGGAATTCTAACGCATAGTATTACCATGGCTTCGTCCGTTCCCTACGATCCCTATATCCCCCAACAAGAGGAGTCGTCCCAAAGCAGGACGGCTGCCATCCAGGCGGTAAGTATCTTTCAATTTCCTACGTGATTCCCGTTGATTCTCGAAGCCGAAGTCGGCTTATTGCGCCCCCTATTCCCGTCCACGTTTCCGAACCCGATTTGAGTCGAAGCTGATCCACAAACAATGGTCAGTGAGAGTTGTCTGACAGATCAAGACTTGGTTTTGGTATGTCTCATCAGTCAGCTCAATGCGAATCAAATTTAAAATGAATGATCGAAATGTCAAACGTCGCAGTGTCAAATTCGCCACCTTTTGAGTGGACTACCTGTTTTATCAGAAATAAGACACGTACGCAGTTGTTTCAGTACCTTTTCTAATACTGAGATGATTGTGACGAGTCACCATGTTCAAGTTGATTGCGGTTACTCATCCATTATTAATGATGTTTATCTAATCGTTCACTTGAGGATCTGACTGCTCGCTTCAGCTTGTGAGTGGTTATCGATATCATGCCTACATTGGTGTACGGTATCCGTTACTTGGAGGTGAGAATCACATCTATCTCAAGCTTGATTGATTTGATGAGACCCCCCTTACACAATCGCACTTCATTTACCCATCTCTGGGTGGCGTGCGACACGTGATATAATCGAACAGCAAGCCCTTTTTTTCTTTGGGTTGTGAGCGAGTGGTTAACACCGTTTGTTGTTTTACGTGGCCAGCGGAACCGGCACTATACAAAATATATTGAGGCTTCGGTGTCGACGTAACGTCTTGTGCATATCCCTTCTGGCGATATACGCCACCGCCCTATCAGCATGCTGACACCGTTGATCCACGATACTAAAACTATTCGCTGGCCAGTAACCGAATAATTGCAGCTCTACATTCTCGTGGAACAATATCACGTCAAGCTGGCAATTGTTGGTCTTTTACCCGAGGGGTTGGGGGCGCGTGCCCCCGCTCAATGACCAATGGTAGAGGCGGGTGAGGGGCATACCTGCATACGAAATCACAATTTTAATGGCGTGAGTGGCGAATTGATGTGAGACACCAAAACAGACGGCGCAGTGCGCAATTCGGGGTGCCGGGGACACCGGGCCCTCGGCGGAGACCAGTTTGTGGGCGCAATTTTATTTTCTTGTCGTAAGCGGATTGACAAAATCACTAGGGTCTTCCGGTTCATTCACTAACATCTAGCAAATCGATGATACCGTGGGTATTATGCGGGACAATATCAATAAGGTCGCCGAAAGAGGTGAACGCTTGGACTCCATAGAAAACAAGACGGACAATTTGGCCATCTCCGCTCAAGGCTTCCGTCGGGGAGCTAACCGGGTGAGAAAGGACATGTGGTGGAAGGATTTTAAGATGCGCATTTGTCTTATTGTTGGGGTCATCATCGTCTTGGTGGTGATTATCGTGCCTATTGCGGTGTCGTTCTCTAAGTAATAATGTTTTTAATGAAATCTTCAAACATACGTTGAATATTGTCGTTCCGACCACTTTAACCTAGTCATCAAGCGTAATTGCATGGTCACTTCCGGTCATGCATGACCGGAAGTTGATGTCGCATCCCCAAGCACGGAGTCCGACATATAGGTGAGACATGCATAGTACCTCCTCTACCCATCTATGTTATATATCTCTGCGGATCCGCAAACGCAGCAACGAATTCCCATTTACCCCAAACATTGGATATTTTCATTTCAAAGGTATAAGACACCATGGCGTCAAACAAGCCGATGTTCCCTGAGCAGGACCAGAGGATAGTACCGACGTTGGCGGAACCTCCACCAGCAACTAAAACTGGCGGCGGTTCGAAACCCAAGACAGCTCAACAACCCTCTGAATCAGGAGAAAAATCGATGGAAAGAATGATGAACAACAAGAATAACCTGGATCAGCGGGAGGGCGAGGGTGGCCAGCCCCGGATGGCTTACTCGTCGAACCAGTCGAAATCGCTTTCCTGTGTTCCCGAATACCTGGGGAAGATCCCCCGCTCGCAAATCAAGCGCAAATATCTCATCAACAAAACGTTCGTCAAGTTGGCGTTGAGACATAAGCTGGCAGGCACTCTGGCTAAGCTACATAAGAAGTATTTGAAGGCTGGCCTTAAAGCTAAGCTAACGCTTGTCAACAACTTGTTTTCGCTTTACCAATATCTCATCCCTTACACATCGAAGAAGAAGATTTTCCCTGTGTATGTTGACCTGCCCATCAAGCACGATGTATATCTGGGGGGACAGCCCAACGCCCCCGCCAAGATCCGTGCCAAGCTGGTGCAAATCATTGATCACAGCTTAGTAGATGTGCTGCGGTATCTGAATAAAGTGTTAGCCGCGGCTCTGGGGCTGCTGGTACCGACGTTCAATCTGCTTGATACCGCGGTACACCTGCTATTTGGTATTAATGAGTACACCCTTATCAGAGTTACTCGGCTGGCGCTGGACGATACCGATGGTCTGATAGTACTCAAGTTAGAGCTGGCTAAACCTGGAGACACGCTGTTGATTGACTCCCTTGAATTTAGTGACGAAATGATGCATCTGATTGGCAAGCCGGGAGAAACGCCGCTGAATTTATTCATCAAGAAAGTGGTCGCCCGTCCCCGATATAAACTGGATATGAAGGTGTTTTTGGTTCTGAAAAATCTCCATTGCTCGTTATATTTGGATGAGCGGATGCTTGAGCGCGACTTAATCAATGGTATCGTCAACTTGAACTTGGATGGATCTAAACCGTCTATAATAGGGTCAGGATCTACAAAAGGCGAGCTGATGGATTTTGCCAACCCTCACGTTGCCGACGCTGTCGACTTTAACAACAATCTCATTCTGGACTTCAGCCATTACGGTAACTCGAGTGATGCTCAAGTCAATGAATCAAAACTCATTCTTTATAGACCACCCGACGCTCGTGCTGTGTACGTCACCTTCCCCTTCGACAATTGCATCAAAGAATTTGAAAAGTTGCTAAAGCTTCTGAAATCCGAGCCTCACCTGGATAGTGACATGACTCTGATGAAGGACTCTCTGCTGTCATCGCTGCCCAAAACAGACTCCCTGCTGCTGCTGATTCCCTTGCGTACAGAGCTGCTGAATCTGAATCTGACTCTGGCAAACTCGCTCACGGAAATAAGTCTGGGTGATCAGCTGGAGAAGCTGCTGTCTACGAAAGTGAAACTGGAAACGGAATCCTCTGCCAATAACAGTGCAAGCAGCAGTGCCAGTGGTCTGGCGAGCGGCCTGGTGCCGCCACAGTCCATACAAATGCCACCTAATTCTAAGTCACTGCTGTATCTGCTGCAAGGTCTGGCTTTGGATGGGGTACCTCAAGAATTGTCGCCCGGAGTTGTCGGTAACGAGTACAATCGACCCAGCTTGCGCCGATACCTACGCTTTAACAAATTTGATGAGCAGATACGTTTACCTTTGCCCAACCTGTCTGCTGACTTTCAAAACTCTCAAGCGAACGAGCAGCGACGCTCTTCTAAGAACTCACCCCAACAGCACGATCATAAATCGAAGTCGGGGAGCTTAGAGACTCTTTTACCACCGCTGTATATGCTCCAACCTCATTGGCCTAATAACCTACCGACGATGATGCCTCATGGCATTGTTTCTCAATGGAACAACAACCGGGATGAGTCAGCGGACGAATCCGAGGAAAAAGCTTCAGACAATTAATTTCAGGTTGCGAAGCCGCCTCAATCAATAGAACAAATTCATAGCATATCTTAAGCCTCGTAGCAAGGGCCACAAGTGGTTTGAGAACGTCATTGTGGTTGTCAACGGATGGAAGGGGTTAGTGGGGGAGCTAAGGCGTGTGTTTTATTTTGTGGAGCAAGTCCGAATCCATTTTGCACTCAAAATGAATATATGGACTTTCAATATTATCGTTTTCGAGTGCACTGTGAATTCATCCGACCATTTCATTTTTGTAAGAAACATCAACAATTGATCTACATTAACTCCGTAGACGAATAGCTGGAAAACCAGTATTGCTACGATGAGCAGAGAAAAAAAAACTGGAAGTGTTTTGGGTTTATTTTGTCTCAGACTTCTCACACCTCCACTTATATATGCAGGAGATATACGCTAAGGCTCGGCAAGATACTCGGCCCTTTCGCGGTGGGATCATGCACAAGATACTCGTCGTCATAGGTGCTGTTACGTGGAGTGAGCGCAAAGCGCATGTAAATCCGGTGGCGACTACAGTTAGCCACGTTTTTGGAATTAAGCGAGTTTATTTTCTTAAAAGAGGTCATGCGCGATTCGTCAACTCGCCGCAAAGAGGGTGAATATCGTTGGCATGGCTGTTTTCCGGGTTGCTCAATGGACCAACGTTGAACTATATAAGTTTCGTGGGAATGAGGGTTTTTATAGCTTACAGCAAACGACATCGTTGAAAATCAATACGTGTTTCGAAGAAAGCATAATTTTCGCGTAAGTTCGTTGAGAGTGTTCGGATTAAATCATTTGACATAAATCCTACCCGACTGTGAGACACGGAGCGTGTCGAATTGCTAATTGGCTCACATGTGAGACACTTTGCTATCACGCTGAGACAATGTTATTATATACCTTCCACCCTCGGAATGCGCCTAAAGCCTATTGCGCGGAAACACTACAAGTCGTCCAAATCCCGAGCAATCACGCAGCGCTATCGCTAACAAAGATGAACTTAGTTGTACCGTCATAACATAGACCTTCTCAGAGTTTGCGATGGGCACGTTGAGCTTCACAGAAAGAAAAATGGAAGTGTTTCAACACGCGGCCGGAATAATGTCGGGATATGATTCAGGGGTTGTCTGGGCGAAAAAGAAATACGGGGGCCAATGTCGGCTGCGAGTATATTTTTTCGACCATGGCCATCACCACCAAATGGACCCGTTCGGTGGCAAACGCCGACGTCAACGTTGTGCATGTGTGACTTTCAATTGGACCACAAACTGGACCGGGGGCAGATTTACGGTAAACTCCGAGTCTTACGCCATATGCGCCTAACGAAAGGACTAGTCTGAGACACCAACATATGAGCGCATTAGTGGTTGAGCGTCCGTTATCCGTCGATTGGTGCCACAATAACTTTGAGGCGCCGTTATCTTAGTGGCACATATAGCAAGCTTCATGCCGGCAAACGCGGGCTAGCTTGCCGCATTTGGACCTGGTAGCGCTTTGGTGTATGGTCTAGGTTACTGCATTTGCCAAGATCGCATCTCTTTATTCGAAAGCAGGGTGATCTTGTAGAGACTCTTCTCCCATTCATCCAACTGATGTAGGAAGTCATTATGCACCTGACGGTTGGCGTTAAAGGCAAAGTTATTAATTTCAATAGCACGGACTCTCAACATATCCATCACCGTCGCCACAAGTTGCTCATCCCGGTACATTTCACAATACTTGATGATAAGCGCGTAGTAGTGGGCGGCGATGCGATGAAGATCCACCAGTGTCGGCAGGGTCTTGATGGCATTAATGACTTTCATATTGACAAACTCAGGATTGTCAATTTCGAGGAACGTGTGGGTGTTTTCATCGTTTGCTGGCACGAGATTGAGCACTGACGCCAACCAAAAGGGAAGATCAATCTTCGTTCCCGCTTCCATGTCGCCTCGAGGGTTACCCTCAAGGTACCCTAGACCGGGAACATTTTCATTGAAACGGCATGACACTTTTTGGGCGTCCGCTAGGATGTCATCAAGGTCATAGTACATGGTACCTTGGGAATTGGCTTGTGTTCGAAAGTGCGACACGTCTGGCCAAGCGCGACTGAAAATCGTTTGACGTCAGTGAATGAGATCACACCACAACAAATGAATACCCTTAATGAGCTTAGGGAGGTGGTAGCGCAGGCGAAGCGTGAAAACCAGCAAGATTTAGAGGAAGCTCGCAGGGCACAACGGGCGAAAGGGCTGACAACCCATCTGGACCACGAGGATCAAGATGAGCACAAACTAAACGAGCATGACTACGACTCACGAGATCTCATGGATATGACGTTGGCCGATGTCGAACAATTGGAAAGCAAAAAACGACCACGGAGTCTGGTACGGCGGGGGAATATGGCCGACTTAGCCTCCGCTACGTACGTCAAGGAGTTGCAACTGATGGAGGCCGACGAGGATGGATACACGCAACAAGTGAACTCAGGAAAGGGATCGGTAGAAGATCAACTTCGCGCGTTGGAGGCACAACCCCTGTCACAAGCAGTGGAGGAGATGGCAAAGTTGGTGGCCGACGCTGATAGCAAACGGAAATCAAAGAAGACTACGGGGTACACAAAGAATGACCGATTCAATGAGAAATTGGATAAAATGTTGGGCTAGCTCAGCTAGTTGTTGTACTCGTTTAAATATCCCAATTGTCATCGGTTATAAAATATCTTTCAATTGTTAGAGTTTCGAAAGCATGCTGACACTGACGACTATTACTAGTGAAGTAAGGTTTTCGTATCTTTAAGCAAAGCAGGAGCACTTTCAAGACTAGCCTCAATGGTACGGACAAAATACACTCCATTGACGTTTTATGAGATATTTGAGGCATGTTGGAAACATTGTAGTATGGAGATTTGAAGAATAGTAACCTAATACACATCAACACCACAATTTCATAGGTCTTACTTTCGCCTTGTAAACCACACAATCGCTTGTGTTGATTTACTCATACCATTCATAAAGATGCGCGCGTTGAAAAATTATCTCAGCTTCGACCCCCATAGCGCCATGGTCAAGGAAGAAGAAGCCATGGCCGGCGAAAGCGAGATTCGCGACTTTGCTCTGGACAATCCCAGTGAAGAGGATGGCGATGATGTCATGGAGGATCTGTCCGAAGAAGACGACGACGACGATGACGAGGAAGCGATGCAAAAGGTACGCGACGGCTTCATCGTCGACGATGACGAAGAAGAAGTCGAACGCAAACGACGCAAAAAGCACAAGCGGCGGAAGGAAAGAGTCGACGATGACGACGCTTTGGATGCCGACGACCTCGAATTGTTGTTAGAAAACCTGGGGGAACGCTCACGCAAACAACTGAAGTTCCGTAGACTCAAGCGGGCTCAAGGTGGCGACGATGATGGCAATCGCCTGGCAGCTACCCTGAAGTTGAGTGGGTTATTCAGTGACGACGAGGGCGAAGAAGGCGGTGATCAAGGCATCGAAGACAACAGAAACATGATTGACGAATTCGAGGACTTTATCGAGGAAGATGAGTTCTCTGACGACGATGAAAGAAAGCGTGCCAAGGTGGCTCGCGTCAAGAAGCCGAAAAAGCTGTCATTGGACACGTCTAAGCTTTCAAACGTTGATCGTGAGTCCTTGCAACAATTGTTTGAAGTATTCGGTAATGGTGCTGAGTACGAATGGGCTCTTGACGCTCAGGAAATGGAAGACGAAAATCGTGAAGCGGCCAGTGGGGAACCTACCACCTTGGATGAAGTTTTCGAACACCTGGAACTTAAGGAACGAATGCTTACCGAAGAAGACAATTTAGTGCGTATCATCGATATTCCTGAACGCTACCAAAAATACCGGGCCAATCTCAATTATATCGACTTGGATCAAGATGTATTGGAACGTGAAAAGTCCTGGGTGGCCGAGATCATGTACATGGAAAAGCTTGGGATGTTCACGGGCGACTTGGAAGTCCATTTCAAGAATGCTGTGGGCAAAGTTGTCGAGTTTGTCTCTAAGGATGCCTATGAAGTGCCTTTCATTTGGACTCATCGGCGTGATTTCCTTTTACATTCCGAAGAGACTATTGGCGCAGATGGCAACCCCACCACAGAAGTGCATAAGTTATTATTTGAAGATGACCTTTGGCGGATTGTTCAGCTTGACATTGAATATCATTCGTTGTACGAAAAGAGACTCAATGTGGAAAAGCTTATTTCTCAGATTCCTGAGGCTATCGAAGATGATGATATTTTGAGAGACATTGGCAGTTTGGAATCTATGTCTGCTATTCAAGATGTCAATGACTACGTTCAATTCACCTATGCAGATGCTCTCAAAGAGGCTCACCCTCAAAAGAAGGGAGCTAAGCCCCAGTTATATCACCGTCTCAAAGCGAATATTTTGTACGATGCCATTGCTGCTTTTGGGTTGACTGCAAAGCAATTTGGTGACAATATCCACGACCAAAGTTCGAAAGGATTCCAAGCTGCCTATCGGGTACATGCTACTGACGACCCTTTAGAGTCTCCTGCTGATTTGTTGGAACGTCTCGTGGATGACGATGAAGTTTTGTTCAAGGATGTGGCAACTGCGCGCGATGCAGTTCGCAGAGTGTACGCTGAAGAGATCGCTCACAACCCCAAGGTCAGAGCCGAAGTCCGCCAAACTTTCAAGAAGTTTGCCAACATTTCGGTTGCCATCACCGAAAAGGGTCGTACCACTATTGATGTACATCTGCCTTACGCTGACATGAAGTATGCTATCAATCGTACCCCCGCTGATCTCGTTAAAGACCCGCTGTATTTCTTGCGGATGCTTGAAGCGGAACGTCAAGGTTTATTGGTTATCAAGGTGCAAACTAAAGATTACGATCTGTGGTTCAGATGCATTTTCGACTGTCTTAAGCTGGATGGGATGTCTGAGGTTGCTGATCTTTGGAATCAAGAACGTCAAATTGTGCTTGAACGAGCATTTTCGAAACTTTGCAGTATGGTTGCTCTTAGCACTAAGGAAGACTTGCGTCGTGAATGCGAAAGATTGATCGCTCTGGAGTTGCGTCGCAAATTCTTGTATCGTGTTGATCAAGCTCCCTACACTCCTCAAGGTTACGATAAGGGTACCAAACCTAATGTGCTTGTGCTCACATTTGGTAAAGGTGATCCCGATCTGGCTGTGGTTGGTGTTTTCATCAAAGAGAACGGCAAGGTTGACGAGTTTTTCAAGCTGGATGTGAACCCCATTCATAACCGTGAAAATCAAGATGCTTTTAACGGGCAGCTCAAAGAGTTTTTCGATCGAAACCTTGACTACGTCAAACCTGACGTTGTCGTGATTTCTGGGTTTAACGCCAATACTAAGAAGTTGTATGATGTCATCCGCCAATTTGTTGAGGAGCACAACATCTCGGTGCCCCTTCCTGAAGTTGCTGATGCAATGGAGGGCGCCCCTACTTCGGCTCCGCTCCCGGTGGTCTTTGGTCAAGATGAAACTGCTCGCTTGTACCAGAACAGTGAAAGAGCGAAGCAGGAATTCCCTGATAAGCTGATGTTGGTCAGATACGCAGTCGGGGTTGCTCGTTACGCGCAAAACCCGTTACTTGAGTACGTGTCGTTGGAAGACGATATCTTGTCTCTCAACTTCCATTCTTACCAAAAGCTTTTGGATCCTGACACGGTGATTGAGGCGATTGAGCTGGTTTTTGTCGACATTGTCAACATGGTTGGGGTTGAAATCAACGAAGCTGCGAGAAATCCGTACGTTGCCAAGCTTTTGCCCTACATTGCTGGCCTTGGACCACGGAAAGCCCTGGGTCTTATCCGGAATATCAACTCATCTAAGATTGGGCTGTCTTTAGCCAATCGTGCGGACTTAATCGAATTCGACTTGATGCCGGCTAATATCTTTGTTAATTGCAGCTCGTTCCTCAACATTCCCTACGAGGATGCTGCCACTGCCTCGCGCGATCTGCTGGTTGAACTTTTGGACGCTACTAGAATCCATCCCGAAGACTACGATTTGGCTCGCAAGATGGCGGCGGATGCTTTGGACTTGGACGAAGTCGACATTGCTGCTGTCGAGAAGGATGGCGGTATCATATACCAATTGATCATTCAAGGTGTCAATAAGGTCGATGATCTCAACTTGATTGACTACGGTAAGGAACTCGAACTGAAGCGTGGGAAGAAGAAGTATGCTACCCTCCAGATTATCAAAGAAGAATTGGTCAACAACTTCCAAGAAATCAGACGGAACTTCCGGGTGTTGGACAATCTGGACGTCTTCCAAATGTTGACAGGGGAAACCCCCGAAACCTTCTCTCGAGGACTGATTGTTCCAGTCACTGTGATCAAGGTACTGAAGAACTACCGTGACTACAACCACCCTAAGGTGCGGTGGGCTAAAGTCATCACCTCAAGTTCGATTATTGGTAACATCGAAGAAAATCACATTCCGGTGGGGAAGGACTTGAATCAACAAGAAGTGGTGCAAGCGGTGGTGATGGACATTTACTACGATCTGTTCACTGCTACCTTTTCGTTGCTTGATGAAGATCTCAAGAAGGCGTTAACACCCAAATTCCCCATGGAGCGTGGTAAGTGGGATCTCGATGCCCAAGAAGAAGACATTCGCAAACGGGATGCAAAGGAGAGAGCTTTGCTTGCAAAGACCAAAAACATTTCTCACCCGTTGTATCACAATTTCAACTTCAGACAAGCAGAGGAGTTCTTGGCGCCTCAACTGGTTGGTGACTGTGTCATTCGTCCGTCGCTGCGTGGGTCACAATTTTTCACTGTGACGTGGAAAGTGGCAAACAACTTGTTCCAGCATCTTTTGGTGGAAGAGAAACAAGCGCCGGACGGTCTGCGTGTCTACGTTGTTGATGGTAAGCTGTACCATGATATTGATCAGTTGATTTTCCAGCATATTCAAGCGATTGCCAAGAAGGTGTCAGAGATGACGAGAAACCTCAAGTTCAAAGAAGGGACTTTAGCGGAAGTGAACGAATGGTTGGAACTGTACACCAAGGCGAACCCGCGACTGTCGCAATACGTTTTCTGTTACGACCACAAGGCACCTGGGCTGTTCTTGTTGTTGTTCAAAGTAAACGCCACCACTCCTACGCTGACCTGGCGTGTCCGCACGGAAGTGGAAGGGTTCAACTTGAAGGGTTTCTCATACCCCAACATGTTGTCGTTGTGTAATGGGTTCAAACAGACGTTCAAGTCGTTTGTCGCCAAACAGAAAAACGTTAACTACGGTTATTGAAAGGGCCTGGCGCCGAGGCACCGAGTATCATGATGACTTCAAAAATAATTCTGTGGATAGTAAATCCCTATGTACTAATTATATCATATTAACTTTGTAACTCAGTCTGTCCTCGCAAAGGCAAAAGTCGCTTTGTGGAGTAAGACAATGCGCTCTCGGATTATCTGTGTGCGTTGTGTCAATGCGCTATTTCTTTGTCAACAAATGTGAGATGTAGAACTTTGCATACAATACCAGTGCCGAAACATCCGTGCACTTTAACCGTTGGCCGACTGATCAAAAGATTCGACAATGCCGCTGGAGCACTCACAAAAATGGTGAAAATTCCGCTTGCAGTTCGCGGAATTTTTCACGCCATCCGCGCCACAGTTGGCCTTGCAGGCTTATCTATAGCTGCAATCGGTCCGAAACACCCTGTCCCCTCATTTATCGAAAGTTGGTGTCGTTACACGTGCATATTCCCAAACTATGGCGTCTATAACGAAACTTGATCCATGAGTATATAGTCTCGATGATCGACGCAACGAGTCCAATTTAACCGTTAACAATTGCCAATTGCGGAAGTATGACGGTAGGAACCAACTTTCTTGTTATTGTTGCCGATGATCTTGGCTTCACCGATCTTGGATGCTTTGGTGGCGAAATCTCCACTCCAAACCTTGACAAATTGGCCAAGCTGGGGACAAGAGTCACTGATTTTCACACTGCCCTGGCGTGCTCGCCTACTCGGCTGATGTTGTTGAGTGGTACCGACAATCACATTGCCGGTCTCGGGCAGATGAACGAATTTGCCCGCAGACATCCAGAAAAGTTCGATGGTAAGCCTGGTTACGAAGGTTACCTCAACGACAGAGTGGCTGCACTCTCGGAAATCTTAAAGGATGCCGGTTATCACACATGGATTTCGGGTAAATGGCACTTAGGTCTTTTCAAGGAACATTGGCCCATCAATCGCGGGTTCGATGACTCGTGGACGTTGTTGCCTGGTGCTGGTAATCACTATAAGTATGTCTTCCGCGATGAGAATGGGGAGATTCCCAAGTTTTTGCCCCCGTACTACGTTGATGGTGATCACGAACTTGATCCCGATACCGAGCTTCCCGATGATTTCTACCTGACAACATATTTCACCGACAAAGCCCTTGAATTTTTGAAGAAGCCTCGTGACGGCCCGTTTTTCGGGTTTTTGACCTACACCGCTCCTCACTGGCCTTACCAAGCCCCCGAAGAAATTGTTAAAAAGTACAGAGGCAAGTATAATGCTGGTCCTCAACATTTGAGACAGCAACGTCTTGCACAGGCAGCCAAACTCGGGATTGTCGATCCCAAAACCATCCCCCATCCGGTCACTTCCATTCACAAGGAATGGGATGAGCTTACTCCCGCAGAACAAGCTACTGAATCTCGTATCATGGAAACATACGCGGCCATGGTGGAGATTTTGGACAGGGAAGTGGGCAGAGTACTTGACTATTTGGAAGAGACTGGTCAACTCGATAACACATTTATCTCTTTCATGAGTGACAATGGCGCTGAAGGTATGTTGATGGAGGCATTACCATTGACGAGTGGTCGTATTCACCACATGATCGACACTTACTACGACAACTCATTCGACAACATTGGTCGCGGGAACCTGTTCGTGTTTTACTCCGACCAATGGGCTCAAGCAGCCACGGCTCCTCATTCAATGTACAAAATGTGGACTACGGAAGGTGCAATCGTGTGTCCATTGATTGTTAGACACCCTTCTTTCAAGACAGGGGTGGTAAATGAATTCACCACTGTCATGGATATTTTACCTACTATTTTGGACTTGGCCAAAGTCCCCCACCCTGGTAATGAATACAAGGGGCGTAAGGTGGTACTGCCAAAGGGTAAATCATGGGTTCCTTATCTTCAAGGTAAAAGTGACCACGTGCACGACGAGAATACTGTTGTGGGATGGGAATTGTTCGGACAACAAGCTATTCGCCGGGGTCCCTACAAAGCGGTATACATTCCAAAGCCTTTTGGTCCAGAAAAGTGGCAATTGTTTGATGTTCGTAACGACAAGGGTGAAACTAAGGACTTGTCGAAGGAAAAGCCGGAAATCTTAGCTGAACTTCTCGATCACTGGGCAGAGTATGTTGCTGAAACCGGCTTGATTGAATTAGGCTCGGACTTATTCGAGAAGGAGAAGCTTCATGAAGATGACACTGTCGATTACAAAGTGATCAAAGATTAAGTTTGATAAATTTAGAACAATAGACGCAATTCCCACTTTAAGTCCTATACACCACGCTGTGGTACTCTGTCTTCTGTGGTGCTATTCATCGTACGATGCGCATCAAGTGAAAAAAGAAGCTCGCGGTAGCTGCAAATCACCAGATAGTCAGGGAGATGTTCTGGAGACGGGCGGCATGCACACACCTATCTAGGTTGTGGATGCCTCGTCGTGTACTACTACGAAGGGGGTACGTTTCATTTGCTTCGTTTTATGACACCCCGTCCCCCACAGCGCCCCTCGACCCCAAGTTGACCAGTATGATCGATGATCATCGTTATTCGGAACTCCTTACCAGTCCACAAGTGTATGATGATCCTGAATTCATCAATAAAGTCATGCTTTACGTGCTTGACAACTGTCCTGACATGAATTTGACGGTGTCAGAATCGGACATCGAAATACCCTACTACCGGTTTGCGGAGAATCACCAAATGCGACATATCAACGTCGATACACCGTTTTACCACTACATTTACCTGCACATCCCTAAACTATACCAATTTTTGCGACTGGTTGAGCCAATGATGTTTAACAATCGTCAGTTCCATCAATATCTTGTATGGCTTGCGTTTCACATGGACGACTCAGCGACGATTCAAAGACTTACGTTCAGTGGCGATGAATATGACGTGGAGACTTTGGGATACATGGTGGCTCTGTTCATTCAGAATTACGAGCTCGACTTCACTAAACGCGTGGTGACTCACTGGCTAGATAAACGCCAGCTATCGGACCCACTGCGACTTTTGGAGGTCATATTTGCTGAGTTGGACTCAGTCGATGCATTGCTCAGTAACTACCAGTTTTTCTTTCGTCTCTGGCGCGATAAGCAGTTGCCAATCTCGGGTAAAGCTTTGTACTTGTTACTCCGCCAATATACCAAGTATGGCAATGCTGACCACATGAATGAAATCAAATCTTATCTCGATGCTTCACCCCACCGTCATCATTACCTTGTCTCAACGGTATTACTTCAACATCGCATTCGTCAACGATCACCGAATCATAAAAAGCCAATTACTGAGGATGATATCATTGAACTTGGAAAAATATCTGAAACAACCAGCCTGGAAGAAGAGCTTATCGACTTGTATTATAATTGGCTCAAATTCTTTGCTGTTCATCTGTCATTCACATATATCCAACTAATGCTTGCGGAGATGAAGCGGCATCACCTTACCAAGTCCCCACTTTTCGCAAAGTTCCACCTAGTTGTGGTGCGTCATCTTGGGAGTAATCTCCGATTCTTTGATTTATGGACGTACATGAAGGCTTTGGTTGTCAGTAATAATGAGCCTTTTAGCGAGCCTTATCTTGTGGCTTTTTTTGAAGCGTTTGTGGCAACTTATCCTCATTATGTTCCTCAGTTCAAGCGCCAATTTGACGACTGGCTTGTTGCTAATTTTGCATCCGAGGACGTCACTCGCTTGTCGCTGATATTTTCGGTGACAAAGGTGGTTTCGCAGGTCACACCCTATAATTTGGATATACAGCCATTACGAGACAATCCAAAGAAGTATAGCCTGGTCTATTGGAAAGATATAAGTTGGTCGCGCCAGGAGGTTTTACCCAAGAAGATCGTTAAGGATCAGGTTAACTACAGAGCTACCAGAGGTTTCGCCGATGTTATCAAGAAGGGAGTGCGGGTCGACTCTCTGATCGTAGAGGCGACATTTCGGCGAGCTGACTTGTCCACGAGAAATCGCATCATCGAGCTTTGTCGGACTATGGATATGCTTCCTCGTTTGAACCCCAAGTTTGAGTTGTATAAGGTTCAAGCAAATCAAAACCCACGTGCTCTCCAACAGTTCATGAAACATATTGATTCTTTGGGTACCAACGATCGAATCGTGTACGCCAGAATGTTGATGAACGCGGGTCTTGGTGAACAATGTGAGAGTGTCCTTGCCACGTTGACTGATTTGACTGATCACCAAAAGATGGTGACTTTCATCATTGGCTTGCGTAATCATATCAATTCAGGTGCATATGACGACGCCATCAACCATCTACAGAGCTTTCCCCTCGATCATGTCGTGTTGCTGCCATTTTTGTTCAATCAAGGCTGTTATATTGAAAAACATCTTGTGTCCAAGATAGAACAAAAGCGTCAACATAACAATGTGGTTGACGACAATTTACTTCGACTTACGTCGATCCTTCAAGGATTTTTGGGTGATGTGAACCTTCGCGTTGAGCGAGATAGCCAAGAGTTGGAAAGCATTACTGAAGAAATGTTGCTGTTCATTGAAACATGGATGAACGGTGTTACCCCAGCATAATTTTATTCCTGTATATATATTTGCATTAGTATTAACGTTTTTGACGCCTCTCTCCACAGTAGTGGGGGCTCGTGGGTTTGCCGCGCGCCGCTGGACACGCGTCGACGGAAAATTCAAGGCTTGCCTCTATACAAACTCGAAATGGCTGAATACTCGTCACAGACCGTGGCACAATTGAAGGAACTACTCAAGGGGAGGGGTCTTTCCACCGACGGGAAAAAGGCTGATCTTGTCAAGCGTTTGCAAGACGCTGATAACGAGACTGCGGAAGCTCAGCCTGTGGAAGCTACCGTTGAAGTGACTGAAACCGAAACGGTTGCGACTGAAAATCCTACTGAAGAAGCTCCGACTGAACAAGCTCAATCTACTGAACTCACTGATGCTACCGCTGAAGTCGCGTCGGAGAACAAGGAAGCTTCCAAGCCTGAGCCTAAAACGTTGACTCCTGAAGAGCGCAAGCTGTTAGCTGTGGACTTGTTGCAAAAGAAGATTGCCCGAGCCAAGAAGTTTGGTGATGATGCTGGTGCTGAAGAAGCGCAAAAGAATCTTGCTCGTATCGAAAAATTTGGCGTGGAACCAGGTACCAAATTGGCCACTGAAATTGGCCTCATTGACAGAAATTTAGGCAGTGAGTTGAACTCAAAGAACTTTCGCAGAGGTAAAAAGAGACACGGCAAGGGTAAAGGTGGCCGTGGTGATAAAATTGGGAAAAAGTAATCCGAGAAGCAGGTTACTGACTTTAATCGCGGTCTAAATATTTTAGAACCCTCAACGATTAGATAATAACGATAGATGATAAACTTTGGATGTATATCGCAAAGCGAGAGTCGTAGCATCAGGCCCTAAACGTTTTCAGTTTATTGTGTATTGTGAATCAAAAGTTAGTGTTAATCAATTCATGAGTCAACTTCCAGTTATCCTTTTCGGCATAATCCAAAACGACAATACCAGATCCCTTCTTGAAGTCCAGATCAATGTGACCATCAATCATAGCTTGAGCACAAGGTTGAGGCCAAACCAGAGGGTCAAAGAAATTCGAACCTGAGGTAAAGTTCAAAAACAACTTATCGTCATGGGTCGAGTTATAGTCAGCGGCTTTATTGATCATGTTCTTGACACAATCAATCTTCTTAGCCATATCGTCCTTGTTTTGCACTTCACAATAGTCTTGCACGCAGAATTCACCCCGATCATCATCGACGGAGTTGTAGGTCCATGACAGCGCTGGGATCCCGAATTCCTGGCGCCGTTGTTCGTTTTGAACGCCAAAACGACGGAACAAGATCGCTTTACCTCTAGTCTCACCAACGGTCGGAAGCGAGGTATTCAAGAACCACTTGTCCTTGTTAGGGTTCACGTAATGATCCCAAATGCAGTTGCCAAATTCATCATTTTGATTGTCCCACTCACCAGTGCCTTCTTGCTTGATTGACACGATGACCGATTCACTGGGATTGCTGTTCAAGAAATTGTAGACTTCGTCCAACGCGTCAGCAAATTTGAGAGGAAAAGGAATCTTAACGGGAAACTTCCCATGGACAACCATCAATTCGTTGCCATCCTTCATCAAAGCACGGCCAACTCTGAAGTCAAAGAATCGAACACCATTGTTCAATTGGTCGGTAAGCGACGCCCCTTGGCATTGAACTGAGGGTAAGGCTGTGTGACAGGCCGCCGAGTTGTGCGTGCCGGGAATCGACAACTTCGCAATACGGGTGTCGTCGTTGAGTTCCTTCAACCACTGCTGGTAATTAACCATGATTAAGTGAATACAAGTTTTTCGTTAGCCAAGAGTGATTATGTTTGGCAATTCGGGGGGCTATGTGTCGGACGCGTTTCATGACAAAATAGCAAGATTAAGTGCAGGGGCAACCCTGAAGCGAGGCTATGCAGACAGTACACTATGTTTTATGAAGGTCAATGCCTCGTACTGAATTTGACGTGGAAATTGAAGAAAGGTTACAACCAACGTGGGCTTGATTATGTAATTTTCATGAAAAGTTAGAGGTAGCTGGTCCATCCGTTAGGATCGCTGGTATTTGATGAGTACGCGCCATTACATTACACATAGGTGAAGGGCTCAGTGGACTTGAACCGTACACCTAGTCAGATTATTTAACTTGTATAATACAGTTAACAGGAAACTTCTCCAAAAAATATACCTCTTACAATCTCTTTACCATCGGGTAATTCCAACACTTTCTCGGCGAGTTGATGTCCAAGACGGTCTTTCAATTTTTCCTTAATTTCGTCGCTAAGGTCTTCATCCATGGCATTACCATCCAGGGACACCTTGAGCTTACGCAACGCATCCATCACTGCCAGTACAAGAATCTCACGCTCAAACTCCAGTTTGTTATCCACTTCTACCACCCCTTTGTACCACACTTTAAGGTTACCAACCACGGTCAATTTGATGACCTCAGGTCCCATATTCAGAAGACCTAAAAGCGTACCATAGTGAGTTCCGATTGGCTTGCTACTGTCAAGCAATGCCCGTAACAACGTCCGAGTGACACGAGGGCGCAACGTGGAGTACAGCGACCCGTAAACACTAATGATGTGTTGAAGCAAAGCCAGAGCGAACTTCCGCACTTCAAGCTGGTTCTTAAGGAGTTGTTGTTGCTCGGGTGAGGTGGTATCATTGATTTGAGCACCAATACGCTTCGCCAACAAAAGGGTAAGAATACACGGCATAAGAGCGTGGACGTAGGGATCTAAAAAGATCGTCTTGTTTGTAGTGAGAGCCAAAATGACTTCCAACATGGTTGAAAGCACCTCGATATTTCCCAATTGATTGGTGATCTGTTCAGCCACAAACTGAATGAAGTATGGCACCAATTGATGGAGCCCAGTGTCGTTGCGTAACGAGTTAATAGCAGCCTGTTTCAAATTATCTTGTTCTGGATCCAGCAGGATAAGAACTTCAGCCACTTTGTCGAAGTACAATTTGAGTTCTTTCGAGAGAACATGTTTAACCTTAGGTTTGATTTGCATTTCCTTCTCGGCCAGCTTTTTGTCTTTGGCAGCTCCAGGCTTGCCATCGACGCCAGTAGACTCCTTCGTCTTGTCATCAGTCGTATTTCCAGTACCAAGCTGGAGAATGTCACCACCAAGATACAGCAGTGTTGCCCCGCGAATTATCGGGGGTAACAGTTTGATTTCCAGGGGCAACGGGTTTTGGGGAACCATTGGTTGCACCCCTTCAATTGCAAGCCAATGGGCGGTGAACGTTGCTTGGCGAGGAACTTTTGGAAGCTCCTGGTTAATCAATTTTTCGAATTCGATTTCATGGTCATCAATATAATATAACAGTTGACCACCGGCCCCCACAAGTGTTTCCTTGAATGTGAGTGGTTGCGAGTTGTCGTACCCATAAAGCGGTTCAATATTGAGCTCTTGCAACGCGTAGTTTATGTCACTTGTCATCAAAAGCTTTCGCTTGGAATGACGCATGAACTTGATAGCTGTTTCGAGGATTTCATGGATACGGTATTCAACATCCATCGCGAGATTCTTGGCGGCCTCGTCAGGGAGATTGACACCCAAGAACTCGGCAGCATCCTTGACGGTGTCATGTGGAGACCATAACGTGTGGGACACCGGGATTTTCGCCGATGAATCCATAGCGTACGGAATGTTGTAGAGCACTTAGTGTGGAGTTTTTTCCGCGATGCGCGCTACCATGTGGATTACACTATTAAAAACTATTCACAAGGTCATGGTCAACATGATTACCACCCGAATCTCAATTGATTGGCAGTGAACAATGGAGGCGTCCAGTTGAGCTTGCGCTTATCAAGTTCATGTTTCTTTTTCTCCTTGACCTTTTTCACAAGCTTCTCGTATAATGTCATGATCTGGTCGGTTATGACAATAATGTGTTGGCCCTTGTAATAACGCAAAATTTGAAGGGTGGTAAGAGTATGGAGTATATCGGTGGTTGTCATACACGTAAGTGCTGAAATTTCTTCGATGGTAATCTCCAGTGCGTTCCCCTTCGGGGCATCCTCGTCATCACTGTCGTTGGGATTGTTTTTCTTGTATAACAGAGGGTTATTGCGTTCAACTAAAAGCTTCACCAACGTGTCGGTCCAAAATGCACGGTATGAAAGCAAACCCAAATCTGATAATGGTTTTTCTGGACTGCCGATTTTATGTTCAATCTGCGAAAGCATGTAGCTGAATTGAATCAACAATTTACCGTAACCCATCTTTTGATAGCATGGAAGTGTCAAAATACATGCCAAGTTGTACCCTTCGGCACTTTCCTTTTCTTTCGAAAAATATCCGACAATATGGTGGCCATTGTCCAGCTTCTTCGTCATTACATAAAACATGAAAGGATCCACATCATAATACACCGTCTTGTGGTCCAAAAAGAGCTTGGAAAGCAAGCACAAATTTCGGCACCAAGTTCGTTGTCTGCGGCCATCAATCTCCCAAAAACTGACCTTTGAGTCACGATAAATTTCGTTACCTGGAGGATGCGTCATTGAGCACTTTTTACGGAATCGTTCAAATTCCTTCTTGCTGCCAAAGTACAGTAAAGTGAAGTCGCAGATGTAGATTTCGTCGCATTCTGTGAGCTCGATGGGATATGGTGAGAAATACCATGGCTCACAAATGTGCTCTCCAAGAATCACTGTGCCCAAATTCCGAACCCGCAGAACTTCACTGTGACTTTGAATCATCGAACCCCCCGTCCGTAACTTCTTTATTTCATCCTCTCGAGATAAGTCTTCGCCGTGACGCTTGAGACCTTGAACGTTCAAGTTATCTAGATCCAACTCATCGTCATCGAGTCCTGGCAGGTCAGCCTCCTGAGGTGACAGCTTGGATGTCTTAGACTCATCTTTAGACTTGCTGTCTTTGCTAGTCTTGCTTGTCTTGCTAGTCTTGGACTCCTTGGAGTTTTTAGAAGCCTTACTCTTCGAACTCTTCTTCTTCTTGTCATCTTCAACTTTAACTTCGGGAAGAATAAGTTGGCGGTTGAAATCGATCCGCTCAACTCCAATCCATTCATCTAACCGCTTATTATATTCTTGAAAATGAACATAGTACTCCTTTTTGCCTCTTCTCTCTTGCTTGTGAAGGATCTCCGCTAGACGGTGTTCATTGTCCTTGAGAGCCCAGACTTTGCACCCTATCACTAACTCATCCTCTGTAAACAGACCAGAGGTATTGGTAGTGAGCTTGATTGTGCTCTCGGGCGAAGGACTCATTGATCGCTCCGCTTGTAACGTGCCTTGTCAGGACGTTTTTTTCGTGCGCATGAGATCATCATAACAAGGAAGCTGTAATCTCACCAAATGAATGGAAATCTACATCGAGTTGTGGTATGCTACTCCAATTAAAAATATCTATCCTATAGCGCCGAAGTGATGTTGAAAAACAATTCCCAAGGGGTTTTGTGGTTGTGGGTATAACCTAAAGGTCCTTTACAGCGTAGAAGATCTGGGCCGCCGAACCACCGTTAATGAATTGACTTCTGCTTTGGCCATTAACGTTACTATCGCAGAAGTTGTTCGCATCGGGTTCGTAGGCGGCGTTGGTGAACAGAGCTTGGAACTTAGCAAACACCAGCTTGTCGCCAGCAGTGGCGTCATCAACGTACGTGTTCAGGTTGCCAACTTGCAAGTATTGGTGGACAAACTCGGATTCACGCTTGACCTCGGGTTTGAAATCGTCGAATTGGCCGGGAACCAATCTCCAGAGGTCGGCGAAACCTTGATAAAGCAAGTGAACGTATTGCAACCGGTTGTTCCACACTCCGAACTGGTTGTAGAATGCACCCTTCCCTGCAGCAGAGGCCTCAGCAAGCTGGCGGGCCTTATCGATGTACTGACTGTCACCAGTGTACTTATTCAAGTATGCCAAAACCAGCAACGTCACCCCTACAGTGTAGGTGAGTTTACCCTTGTCGGGCGTGTTGGTGTTGATATCAATACCATCGATGAAAAGTCCATCTGAGGGGTCGGTCAACTTGGT
Organism: Diutina sp. Y7414; assembly: GCA_037042415.1. Lineage (NCBI taxonomy): Eukaryota > Fungi > Ascomycota > Pichiomycetes > Serinales > Debaryomycetaceae > Diutina > Diutina sp. Y7414. The sequence continues at coordinate 162,617 of JAXQKI010000100.1, forward strand.
TTCCATATAATTCAAAGTGTTTTGGGCGAAAGAAATGAGCGAAGCATCACCAGTATGCTCGTACAATCTAAGCGCCGCCAACCCGGCTTCACTAGTGGAAATCAGGGCGATATAGTGACCGTTCAAATCCCAGCGAATACCACCACCGTCAATTTGTTGCGTCTTGATGTTGTCGACCAACTGTTGGCAGGTTTGCAAGTGGTTAGGGTCATGGGTGAGCAGATACGCGTCACAGTACACCCAGGCGATCTGAGCGTTGTCGTCGACATAAACGTCATTGTCCTTAGCCGTTGAGGCACTGAACCATCCCTGAGGGTTCTTGTGGTCCTCTAAGTTAGCGATGACTTTGTAAATGCGGTCGATATTGCCCAGTTCCACCGTAGCCCGTCCAGTAATGGCGATCGGCCACACTGCAGGGGCCTGGTCGCCCTGGTTGCACTTGGGATCTTCATCGTCAAACGATCCGTTTTGATAAAAAGTGTTCCAGACCGCGTCGAGAGCACCAGAGAATGCTTGGTTGGCGTCAAAAGATTGGAAGCTGCTGGACAGCGATGACAGTTGGGGTTGAGACGGCGCCAGCAGCGATGACAGCTGAGGTTGAGGTGGCGCCAGCGCCGATGCTACTGCAGCAGGCTGGGGCTGTGACGGTTGTGGTTGTTGTGGTTGTTGTTGAGATTGAGGTTGAGGTTGGGGTTGAGGTTGAGGCGGCGTCAGCGACGACGGCGCCTGAACGAGAGTGGTGGGAGCCTGATTCGGAGTGTTGGTGTTCCCATAAGTGTAGGTGACTGTGACCGCATAGGTGTTGTAGTCAGTTACAGTGACTGGGGCAGCTGCTTTGTTGTCGGCGGCAGCAGCAACGGCGTTATCTTGAGCAGCGGCAGTCGTGGCAGCGGCAGCAGGTTGAGGCTGGAACTGAGTTTGGTCGGCGACCTTAACGAAGTGGCCAAGGGAGTTGGTGGTGTAGCCAAGCTGGCTAAAGAAGTCATTTAACCAATTGGCCGGCATTGGTAATGCCAGGACCATGGCCAAGTGGGAGGCCACCAACACCAACGGGAGTTTCATGGAATCAGGTTATCGGAGGTAAGAAACTGGGCGGCCGATGGCTCTTATACCAGCCTCCCTTGCTTTGCGGTCATTTTTTATTTACTTGTCCACTTATGCCCCTTTGAAACAAATTTCTGCGGCACCCACCGCAGCATGCGCGACTAACAGATTTACCGAATCAGTTAGGCGACGTCGAGGCTTAAACAAGAAATTTGTCTGTTGCCGCACGATAAGCCCACTCAGGTTGCCGGGGTTACCCTCAGGGCTTAACAAATATACCTCATTGTATGTCCGGGGAGAGGCGGAGGCTGGTTCTCGCAACCACCTCAAAGTACCCTTGGCGGGACTCGCGATTTGTCCACCATGCAGACGCAAGGGACTTTAAACTTGTAAACGTCGATCTTGACACCCAATACGAAACGTATCCACCCGAATAAGAGATGGTCGTATGTACTTCATTTATGAGTTTGAATGTGTCGGGTCTGTTTGGTGAACAAACTATCAGTCGTTAGTCTTTTTAACCCCACTCAGCCCGTGACGTTGATTAATTTCCTCACTGGGTATCCTCACCAGGAACTACCCAGCACTTTTTGGTGCCAAGCGTTATGACGCGCATCGGGACAACCGTCACAAAAGCCGTTGTACAAAGCCACCGACAAAAGAAAGAAGGGGCGGGTGATAAGGTCCCAGGTTTTACCGCAGAATTTAACAAGGTTCCCAACTATTGTACCAAGCCACTGTTGCCACCTCTCGGAGGTGCCTACACGCACTGGTTTCAAAATTGGTACACCGAGATCACAACTTACATGACCAGCAGTGCGACCCCTGTAGGGTTACGCACGCGGGGTTACTTTTGGCAGGGTAACCAGCTAGGGGTGCGCGAGTCGCGCTAAACTGCTAGCACTTGACAACCAGAAATGTAACTGCGTGAAGTGGGGACAATAGCCATTTTGTAGAAAGAAATATTCCTATTTAGGAGTGAGGTGTCCTCATCCGTTATCGGACCTAAATAAATGCGTATATTGTGCCCAGGCACATGCTAATATGCTGAAGAAACAGCTCCTTATGCTAAAGTGGACGCTGAATGTAGAAAAGTAAATAGGCTGATGTCGACGTTACCTCCTCTTTGTCCACCATGGTGATCACACTGTCGTCGAACTTGTACCATTGCCCATCGCCGCCTTTGATAATCACCACGTAGTGCCCAGTATGTACAGACCCTGTGTGGCAAACTAAGGCGAAGAGCTCATAAAATAAATTTCCTTGGGGGTTCTCGCAGTATTTGGCCAACTCCAAGTAGAGAGGTACCTCAATAGGGTTGTCGATCTTGGAAATCAGGTCTAGATGGTGTTTGAATCGCTTAAGTTGAATGGAAAACACTGGAGCCACCAGCTTGAGTCGCAACAGTTTGATGGCTTCAGTCTTGTCATTACACAGTTCACACGTGTACGGAACATCTAAAGGCTCATCTCTGCAGAAAAGATCAAGACAATTGTATAATGTAGTGGACCCCTTTTTCAATTCTAATGACACGTCAAGCACCGGATCAGTGGTACTGGTGATGCTCCCACAACTTGTACACTTGATCGATGAGGATAATTCGCCCAAAAATGTGCGGTGAGTCACACAAGAACACTTTTGAATTGATTTACCCTCTTCTTGCTTGATATTCAGTTGCCGAACCAACCGTTCGTGGTCGCTGTGCAATTCGTTCAAAATGAACTGCCAAAACTCATGGGCATCTTGTTCTTGGAATCCAGCCAACAGCTTTTTCTTGTACCATGCTGTCAGTAAAAGGTGGGTGAGTCCGAACCCTTCGTGCAGAGTTGCCGTGTAAAACGACGTAAATATGTTATCGAGAGCACAAGTGATACATGCATTATTCTCGTCAACCTGTTGACTAATGAGAAATGCCTTGTTCTTCTCGCAATGAAAGTAGTGAAAGTCATTGTTGAGGAAACACTCTTTGAACAACGGATTGTGGATGAATGTTTGTAAAATCAGAGACATGTAACAGGTGGCGCCTAGATTGACGAACCCTTTGAGACCAGTCATGGCAACCAGCGATGGATCCAGATAATGCGTCAACTCGTAGTTAAAGGGCTCTCGATTGAGACGGACACAATCTAAGTCTTCGTTGTTGGTGTATCGGTGACAACTGAAGCAGTACATCAACCCACACTCCAGATCAATGCCAAAAAGGTGGTTATGGCTCTGGGAGTGAGTGAGTGCATGCGTTTCACACCCGACGTGGGGACACTGAAGACAAATGAAATTCCCCGGTGCATAGGTATCACAGTCACCACACCTAAGGGCTAAAGCTTTCATTTTCATGAGCTTTGATGACGCCACGATCAGGTTGTCTTTGCGCGATACACAAGTGGCGTCGGGCGTGATGCGGGTGATGGAAACCGCTTGTCGGTATGTCGATATGACATTATCCCGGGCTTTTTCTAGGACCTGGCCCAAGTGGGGACATGCCGGTAGCAGGGAGTAGTTGTCAACCATCATCTCCTCAGGTGCCAGTCGTACCGTCCCTTGCTTGTTTTTCGTGCGGCGAACAGTAGTGTGAAGATTCATTGAGATCACCAGTGAAATACAACAAAGCACTCAAGTGTGTTCAAACATTTTGATTGACTGTCCTAGGATCGGTACCATAGAAGTTTTGGGTAGACGTACGCTCTTGCGGCTCTCGATATGAGCCACCACTGATGCATGTCTGCAATTTACACCTATGGGCAAAAGAAACCATGAGGATAATGTCAGTCTTGTCGGTATCAACGTGTAGCGACATTGTGCTTTTTTGGCTGCTACCTTATCCCCATCGTTTCTCCGGATCTGATGATTATTACAATGAAGGGCGCCAAAACAATCCCAAGTGTTGATAACGTTAGCCACTTGCCGCCGATCTTGAATCATAAGATTCCCTAGTTAGTGTTGAAAAATCAACAATCTTGACTGGTTCGTTCCGATTTCGGATCACAGTGTTATCAGCGTAGTCTTGCGTATGGCTTAGTAACCTTATATTACAAGGGGTGTGACAACAAGGCGGGATTTAGCAGACTTGAGGAGACATCGATTTGTTTGTAGTTTATTCAATTAGGGGTTCAAATATGTTAAGATCCTGCAGTTTCACTTTGCGATAGATTTCTGGTCGCCTCATGGTAACCGAAGGGGTTGTTGTAACGTGGGCTAGATCATGTGCAACGTACTGGAAAGGGGTCAGTTACATGTTTGTTTTTGTGACCTGGTCTCCATGTTAAACTTGTTTTTCCTTTTGAGTAAGGCGTGCTTTGAGTTGGTCAGCACGGAGTTCCCCAAAATCATAATTACAATGGATTAAGCTTTTTTCGCAATTTTATGACTGCTTTGATCTTTCGAGATTAATATCAAACTCCTCACGGATTATTAAAACCATTCAGCGCCGAAAAGCCAACTTTATGATGTGGGGTATTGGCATGTAAATTCCTTCTTATCAAAAAAATCAAAATAGCATCAATGGTGTAGTGGTAACATTTCACTTTCCCAAGGTGGAGCCAGGGGTTCGATTCCCCTTTGATGCATAGTTTTTTCCATTAAATGTCATTATATACGTATATCTAGTCCATGCAGAACACATTGTCAATGAAGTGTTTCACAACTAATTTGCCTTCACCAAAGTTAGGGTCTTGGTGGCGGTGGATTGCCGCAGCATGGGTTGAGTTGGTGTTTCTTATTATCACCGGGTATTTTTCCCACCCAAGAGTATTCAAGTTTTCGACGATGAATTCTTGGTCTTTGGTGAGCAGTAACGTTTCGGGTTGCCGGAGATGTTCGTCACGTTCGTTCTCCGTGGTGGTTTCCACCGCACTGTAAGCGCTGTTCACAATTTGCTCCTGCTTGTCGAACACGACGTCCTTCAAGCTTTCGGCGAAAGACGGGTTAGGGTGGTACATGTCGGTTAATGTGTTGTCTCTGAAGAAAGTCTTCACCCGGCGCTGGTGGTAGTAGCGCTGAACGATGGTGTTGACAAGGAAGGAGAGCCCCCAGAACGGCGTCAAAAGCACCACCGATCCGAACACCTTGAACCATCGCCATTTGCGAAGAAGGTAGGTAGCAAAACCGCCTTTATCTTTCACATCACTTTTCTGTTCAGGTTTGACTGAAGTGTCGCCATAGGTGATTGGCTTGGTGCGATCGATGACAGTGGGTTCATACCCTTTAATGTAGCTGGCTTGAATCTTGTAAGGGTCGTGGTTGTGGAGGGAGTGGAAAGGGTCGTAGCGTGAGATCAGGGCGGTGTACCACGCGGTTCGTCTATCGTTAATGGCGTTAGCGTAGAGGGCGAGGTGATGGAACGATGCCAACGCCTTGTAGAAACTTGACTTGGGATCAGCCATCCACACAAGCAATGGTTTCCCTTTACTGCCATTATCAAGCAGCCCCACTTCGGAGTCTCTCATGAACATCTGTCCCCCGGTGGTGGCCAAAAACTGAGGCGCGAGCCAGTCGTAGAGCTTGATCGCCTTCAGTTTCTTTGGGGACGGGACCCCAACGTGAGGGGTGCAGAAGGTGATATAATTCACCGGGGTCACTTCGTTGAAGAACCCTTCTTTGTAAAGGATGCCGATGGCGTATCTCAGGATGAGACCTCCCAACGAATACCCAATCACCGAAAGCTTAGTCACCTTATTGCCGCCACGTTCAAGCTCTTCCTTTTGCTGGACGATCTCGTCACGAACCCGTTTCCCGTTGACGTCGATGCCATCGTAAGTGACGAACTTGGAGTGACTGTTGGTCTTGTAAGTTGCGATGGTTTCGGGGCACTTCTGCTTGAGCTGTAAAACCTGCAGCTCGAGGTACTCCATGTGGGCAGGCACCCCCCAAAGCCCGTGAACAAGGATCACTAAGTGATACTCTGTCATCGTAGATATGTCAAATCTGGTTTTGGCGAGGCCGAGGCACCCTCACAGTATATATGCGCGGCCGTTATCACATGTCCCCGGCACACAACCAAATGCCTATAAGTCATCGTGCACATAATCGGCGGGGGTAGACCGGGTTTTGGTGGTAGCGGGATTCCCCTCAAACCACGAGACAAGCCGTAGACGCCGGTGCCGTTGCTACTGTAGTTATTTTGGTTTATTCTAGTCTCGCGGCTCGAGCACTACGCGTTGGAAATTCGCTTAAAACTGTAGTGGTATCCCTCGGTGACGCCACCGTCGTCTACCCAACAAACCGGCGGAAGTTGACGCATTGCGAACGGCTACTCAGCAGATACTGGGGGATGCCCACATTTGGGGCAGACACCGCTAGCGGTCGCCGAAAAGCCGTTTTGGCGTGCGCCCGCTTAATTTCTTTTTTCGGCTATTGCTTGCGGCACGACATAGGGGGGGGGGACGATCAACTGTAATCGAGCAAAATTAGGGGTCAAGTGGTTCGGGTGGCAGTGCCTCCCATACCACCAACAAAAGGAAGATGGGAGAAATGTGACTGTAGTGATCTGGATAGAATTTAACTGGAACAGTTAGACCAGAGAAAGCATCAAGGCTCACCCTAAAAACCCTTGTGCTATTGATAATGTCAACAATACGTTATCGATAACGGGTCTTGGCGGTTCTGGACCAAGAGGCAGACATTACCCCTGAAAGTCAAATGGTGTATCGTCAAATCGTCCCACTGTGGCAGAGGATAAATTCGTAATTCTCAGCCGCAAATCGGTGAGTACAAAGTTGAGTTAAAAGTGCCCGAGATGGGGGAATATGCATTGAATAAGTCTACTTTTTCGGTTTATATATCGACATGGTGGGATTCACGGGGAACCGATGCTGGCCAGTGGCAGGTGGGGGAGCTTTTGCCGCCGCCGCCGACGGGTTTTTCGACGGGTCGTACTCGAGGATCGGGCCAAACGTGATTTCCATCTTGTCGCCTTTAGCGGGGTGTCCCATCCCCACCATCCCCGGGTGAGGCGGCGGGTTGAGAGCGCCCATGGGGCCATGGGCCAAAGTGTCAAAGTCGGCCAACATTCGTTGGTCCGGGGGGAGTCTATGAGCCTGCATAAACTGGTGGTCGTACTCGTCGGGGACAGCACCCCCATGCGGAGGAGGGGCGACAACGCTGCCCCGGCACAGCGGGGCGGGGGCGTATTTCGCCATCTGGTCGGGGTTGTAGACCGGCGCCGTCATCGGCCCTTGGTGGCCCATGATGAACCCGGCGCGGTCGATGTCGATGGTCATGTTGAAGCGTTTTCGGGGCATCGGCGACGCCCCGTAGTCGGCAGGGGTGCCGTCGTGTCGCGGCGTCAGCTTGTACGGCAGCGAGTCGGCAATTACCGTCTCGTTGTCGTCTTCGACGTCGTTGACGGTGTATTGCTGAGTGTCGTTAGTGGTAGTAGCAGGAGGCGCCACGTACGCCGGGGCCATGAACTCCCGGGATTCGAGCGGCGCCGAAAGCTTTACTGTGCTGAAGCGAGACCCTGGTTTCGCGACGCCGGCATCAGTAATGCGATGTACCACCACCGCGTACGGCTGGTCGGTGGGGTTGGTAGAGTTACCGTCGTAAAGCACCTGGGCCACCGTCAAATTGCACTCACCACCGCCCTGGATGACGAAGTTGATGTACCCTGCTAGGAGCGTCTTGAGAAACGGCACCTGGACATCGTACGCCCCCGGAGGTTGTGGCGACGACGCCAAATCGGCACTGGACCCGGCCAAGGGGTAGCCATTAATGAAGTCGGTGTTCTGGTAGATCTGCTGGTTGGTGAAGTTGTTCCACACCATCGAATTGCAACGCCACAGAAGCATCGGCGGCGGCGGCAGTGGCAGCAGCAGCGGCGTTTGAAGGGTGGCGACAAGCCGCATATACAGTTTGAATGTCCCCAGCACGAGGTCTAACGGCTGAGTGGGAGCAAGGGGGATCTTCAAGTCGAAGGCGTGCTCACCGATAAATACGGGAATGTGAGTATTTTGTGGGAACACCATCTGATTGACGAAATCAATCGCTGGAGTACACTGGTCGATCACCTCACCCAATACCGACGCGGGGGCCGCGGGTGACCCCGGGCGCATCATCGTCGCAAAGCGATGGGCGGGATCAGTCAGTTGTGGGTGGTAGGAAAGATCGAAATGGGTGACGACGAGTTCGTACGCGGTGGCCAGCGGCAGAAGCAAGAACAGATTAAGTTCGCGGTCGATGATTTCATTAGTGTTGACCAGGTCTTGCGCCGAGGCTCGCGGCACTGGTGCCAGGGCCGCCGTGGCCCACTCGTCGAGGTTGTCACGCGTCAATACTTGGAGGCGCTGAGCGATTTCGGCCGCCAGCTTCGTCACCCCCGTCTTGGCGTGGACGATGCGGCTTAATACTTTAGGCGGCGGCGTCGCCAATAGCGTCGGCGCCGGGGGGTTATTCGGGTGGTGGCGGAAGTGGTTGAGCTTATGGTAGGCTTTGAGCAACACCGCGTCTAGTTTCGCCGTCCACTCCAGTGGAGCCAGCTCGGGACACGGTCTTTTCGCCGGGGGCGGCTCCTCGTAGATGCTCGTCAAACTCGTCAGCAACGTGTTGGCGTCTAGCGTCGTCCACAAGTCCTCCTCGCCCAGGGAGTCGATGTGGGGAGTCAGCGTCGCCAGGAGAGGCCGTTTGCGGGTGGCTAACGTGTCCAACAACAGCTTTTTGGGTGGGGTTTGAGACTTCATCATCATCGATCCCGGCAGCGCCAGCGGGAGGGGCAGGAGGGCGAACAGGGGCAGAAACAGGAGCCCAAACAGCATCTGCGGTGTCAGCAGCACCATCCCGCTCTTGCTGCGGTTGCGTGGCGTCTGGGGCGGCCCGGTCTGGTTCATCGCAACTGGATGGGGGTCTGTTCACTAGTGGTGTGTTGCTGGTGGTTTTACCGCCGGCAGACGTCGAACGCGAAAAACCGCGTCGTCGTCCTGCGGGCTATAGGGGTGCGCATCTAACGGTTAGTAGGGTTGGCCCCTCCGGGGCGGGCGCGGTGGCGGTGACTACAGACGTGGCTAGCGTGATTCCGTAGAAGAGTAGCCGATGACACGGTGGTACCCACCTGTTGGTGAAGTTGTCTATATCAAACACTAGCCAGGCACCGATGTCGCGATCCACCTGAAATTATCGGGGTTACGATATTATTTTTCTCCCGAACGCGTTGTTTGTGTCGGCACCGATAGACTCGGGGACCCTGAGGCTGAAAGTGGGGCGGGCACCAACCGACGACCACCGTGTAATTGAGGGGACACGAGGCGGGCTCTTCGGGACCTACCACCCTCGTTACGAGTAGTAAACAGTGATTACGGGGGAGCTCGCAGCATCTCGCTGAGTTATGCATTACTCCGGAGCCATACTACCAGCCATGGCCGTAGCAGGCACGACAGCGGTAATTTCCTCATCTGACTATATTCACTCAATCTTATTGTGACTCGGTGAATTTCGCCAGAAGTTGTTATTTTGCCCAATAGTTATTTTTGGCACTTTTTTGGGGTCCCAGGCGGGTCGCCGTTTCCCATACTAGAGCCGTGGCCACTTACTCCCCCTACCGCTACCCACTCGCATGGTAACAGAAGTTCCCCCTTCGTCGCGGTGACGGCCTGCGCGCGTAGAAAAATCGGACAATGCCTTCATCGGGCAAAATGGCTGCAGCGAACTAGAAGCAGGTCAAATCAATAAAGCTATCCAGCAAAAAGCAGTCAGAGAAACTTCAAATTCAATTTTTTTAGTTATCGACTTCATGTGACACTTTTTACGAGGATTAGGTTTCCTTTTTGGGCGGAATATGCCACTTGTGTAATTTACGTTCGTGTCGTGTTTAACCCGCACACGACGCTTGTCTAGGCAGTGCGGCGTTCGTAAACTGATCCCATCGAACTACGAGGCAAGTGTTTAGCAGATTGGCAATAACCTTAGCGGTTATTAGACATTAATTAAGGCTGGTATATATACAATCATACGTCATTAATTAATCAGTACCTCGGCTTCTTGCCGTCGGCACCGTCATCGTCGTGAGGCCGCTTCAAGCTCGGCAACACGATGCCTTGTTTGTTTTGCAGAGGCAGCAGCATCGACCCGAGCGCCGGGAGCATTGGCGGCGGCAACTGGGTCGAAGCACCAATCAGCGGGAGCACTGGCGGCTGCGGTTGCTGCTGCTGCTGCTGCGGTTGCTGCTGCGACGGTTGGGGTTGATGAGCAGCTGGCTGAGGCTGATGGGGCAGTTGCAGCGGTTGAGAAAGCTGAGGTGGCTGCGGCTGTTGAGCTTGAGGTTGTTGCTGCTGAGGTTGTTGCTGCTGAGGCTGTTGAGGCTGCTGTTGCTGAGGCAGCTGAGATTGGCCCAGATTGACCCCTGCTGGCAGTTCCTGTTGGGGGGTAGTCTGGTTCTGGTACACGGCCCTAGGCGACAGCTGGAACGTTTGTGGCGACAGTATCACCCCGTATTGCGGCGACTGCTGTTGCAGTTGTTGTGGCTGTTGCTGTTGCTGTTGCTGTTGCTGTTGCTGCTGTTGCTGCTGTTGTTGTTGTTGTTGAGCTTGAGAATTCAGCACCGGCACCACACCTTGCATGTTGGCCAAGTTCATCATATCCTCCAACCGGTGGCGCATCAGGTCCTCGCGAAGACGCAGCGCTTGTTCCATCGCCTCAAGCTCGATGATCCGTGTTCGATAGAGATCATTGACGAGCTCAAGCTCCAGGATCCGCGTCTTGAGAGCGGTGACTTCCAGAGATTGCTGGCCGGGGTTATTATTAGGAGGAGACCCTCCCAGCGGCGGCTGCAGCGCTGATCCAGGAGCCAGCAGCGACCCTGACGGTTCTTGAGGCAGCGAACTGGCTTGTTGTTGAGTCGCTTGAGACGGCAATGCCTGCGATGGCACCTGGTTGGTGGGGGCACCGGGATTAGGATTAGCGGCGGCGGCGGTGGCAGCATTAGGTTCATTAGACGCCTGAGTCATGTTGACGGCAGAGAATATCGTCAGTGCCCCTTGTTGCTGAGTCGGGTGAGAGTTACTGGCAATTAGCAGCACCCCTTGCGGCGGAGGCACTCGTTTGTAGGCCACGTGACCCAACTCATTCAGCGACATCGTCTCGAGAGCCAGAGCAGCGGCGCGGTCGTGTTGCGTCGCCGACGACAATAAAAGCGGCGACGTGATCCGTTCCAACCCTCGAGGGAACAGCGGCGGCACCAGAGTCGGGTAGTGGAGGGGTTGCACTGCCGATTGGTTAGGGAATCGAGGGTGGTTCACCGCAGGAAGGCCTGGGGTGGCACCACCGGGGATCGGCCCGTTAAACTGGGTCTGAGGGTGGCCACCAACTTGCAGCTGTTTAATCATAAGCGGCGTGTAGTCGCCCAGCGATTTTCGCTTGACGCCAGCAGCACCTTTAGGCGACAGCCCCAGCGGTCGACGAGACTTGTCGTGATTGGCCCGCAACTCAGGAGTGTTAGGCATCAGTTTGTGATGATTCTGCGGGTGGTTGGTGCCCAGTTTTATCCGGTTCCGCAGCTTGATGGTATCGGTCTTTAACAGAATCGGGCGGGGACGGCCGTGTAACTTGAGGAAAAGACCGCAGGCATTGCAGAGAACCTGGCCCAGATCGTCTCGACGCCATAACGGAGTCGTTTGGGTCTTGCAGTTCTTGCACACCGGCGACTGCACTGGTTTCAGCAGTGGTAACGGTGAATGGACCTGAGGGGTGGGGGCCTGAGGTTGAGGGGGCGGGGTATCGATTTTGGTGGTGGTGTCCTTAAACATCGGCCCCACCTGTTGAGGGATCCTCGAGATCTCGTTCATTTTCCGCTATCAAGTGTCAATCGTAGAAACAACGTTGGTGATAGATAAAAAAAGGGATTTTTCAATGTGTGTCGTGTGCCACTCAATTTTGTTCGAAGACGAGATCAAATACGATAGTCTAAGCGAACAATTGTCGATGGGTGAGGGGTAAAAGCAGTGGTATAGTGGGTTAAGGGGAGCTTGGCTATTTATATTTGCTAGATAATTGGTGTCAAGGACAACTGTGGCGTCAGTTATGGGAATATAACCCTATGTTTTCCTTTGTAGATAAGATCTTGGGTACTGCAGATAAGCGTGAGCCGATAACCAAAGATAGAGGGCAGTAACCATAATCGACGGTATCTTGATGCAGCTCGAAAAAAAAAATGTAGCATGGAAAAAAGCTTATTCAATCAGCCTATGAGATTCACCATATTACCACCATGCAAAAATTAGTAAAGGCAAACAATACAAAGTAGAATACAATTGATAAGGCGCATCGACGATGGGGTTACAAACTCGTTTACGTCGATAAAGGGCAGCGATTACATGGCTACACACTTTAACGGCACGCGATGACTTCGCGCACGGTACCAAAATTACATTACGCACAGATTTAGGACATTTTGCAAGATCCGTACCATTTCGCACAGTGCGACCAGCCTCTCACTATGAAATCATTAGTTCGAGAACCCTCATTGACAATTGCCATGAACTAAATTCAAAATGGATTTAAAAGCTAACAAAACACCATCGTATACACTAGGTCCAATTCAAACTCTCTGACGTTGTATCCTTTGAATTAACTTTTACACAGTGATCTCATAGTTTCACCGCCGCACTTTCTGGTACGACTGAGACGGTAGCGAACGTGGATGGCGTTTCCTTACCCCGTGGACCGCGAAGAGTATGATCCAGAAACAGTCCGCCGCTATGGGTACGTGTTTATAGCGGTGCTCTGGCTGGGTGGTCTCATTGCTCTCAACACGTTGCTCGGGTTGTGGAAGCTTGTGGTCCCTCAATCATCACCATTCTACCAGTGGTGGGTATGGTTCGATTGGATGGTGCTAGGGCTTTTTGGCAGCTACGTCGTTGTGTGGTGGTGGTCAGTGATCAGCTGGTGTGGCAACGAGTTGTTTAAACACCTGCAAGGCCTCAAGGGCAAACGGGACTGATATAGGTGCTGGTCATCTATATGTCCCCCCCCCGCAATTATACATTCAGGATTATGGTAAAGACAAACACTCTGATGATTTAATAGACAAATGGAAATAACGACATAATTATAAACAATCGTAATCTTCCCCATTTATTGCCATTAACCCCACGGTTCGTGGTGTCAACCCTCGACCCTCATCTGCGGCGTTTGCGAAATTTCGGTGATCCCATATATATCCGTATAAATGCTTTCACGGCTAGCTCCCCGGCGGGCGTTGGCGTCGCCAGGCGGAGCCGTCAAGGCGGTGTACCCTCGAGTGATGTTGACGGCGTGGCTGATTCCTCATCGGGCTTACTCATCGCTGTTCCCTCTTAATGATAAGGAGCGCCAGGAACAGGCCAAGTTGGCGAAGATGACGCGCCTCCAGCGGTGGGGGGCGTACCTAGACTCAGACAAGTTCAAGAAGCTGATGACCAAGTATTACATCGGTGGTTTCTTGGCTCTCTGTGTGGCGTGGTACTACTACATGCGGGACCGGTACTATGAAGACAAACAAATCAAACACGTCAAGGAGAAGTACCAGGCGGACCCGGCTCTGCTCAGTGAGTACGAGTACTTGATGCTCAAGACGTTGAGTCAGGAGACGTTGCGTCCCAAGGAAGCGAAGAAGTATAAGATCTACCAGTTGATGCGCAAAGAGTTCCGTCGCAAGCACTTGTTTGATGGCGAAAAATTCTTTAACCCTCTGCCCGAAGACTTGGAAGCGTGGTACCAAAAGCAACCTCGGATCTCCCGTAAGAAGGCCCCCGTGCTTGATGAACCTGATACCGAAGAGGAAGCTAGTGCCGAGCTTAAAAACGCTCCCCTCAGAAACGCTGATAATCCCAACATCATGCCGGCTGAAGACACCACCGAATTTTACGATGAAATGGCTGAAAAGTATGACGATGAAATTAAGTGGGAAGAACGTGGGGTGATGATGGGCCAGCGCCGGCGGTGGTTGATGAGACAAGTGAAAGGTGATGTCCTTGAGGTCGCGTGCGGTACTGGGCGTAACATCCCTTACTTTTACCCTGATTTGGTTAAACTGATCACTTTTGTTGATTCGCTGAGGAATATGGTTAATGTCGCTCAAAAGAAGTTCCGTAAAGCGTACCCTGATTTCAAGAAGGCTCACTTTGCCGTCGGTAAGGCTGAAGACCTTGTACGTCTTGCTGGCGAAGGCAACGGCCCTCGTTATGATACCATCATCGAAGCCTTCGGTTTGTGTGCTCACGAAGACCCCGTGGCAGCGTTGAAGAATATGGCTATGCTTTTGAAGCCTAACGGACGGATTGTGCTTTTGGAACACGGGAGATCGACGTGGAATTTCGTCAACAACCACTTGGATTTCCGTTCGGAAAAGCGGATGAAGACGTGGGCGTGTCGGTGGAACTTGGACATCAACGAGTTGGTGGATGAGGCCGGGTTAGACATCACTTACGAGAAGCGCGTCCACTTGGGAACTACCTACATGTTGGTGTGCAAGCGTCCCGAAGACCCCATTAACAGCGACGAAAAGTCGTTCATCAATAAGCTTTTGGGTAGAAACCCTGAGCCCATCAAGCCCATCACCAGAGAGTGAGCTTTTGTACATAGTATTACCAAACATATATACATAGATCAGATTATCATGAATGTGTGTGAGTCATTATCATTAAAGGTATACGCCCTCATCATTGGTGTCGGCGGTGTCAGCAGTCTCGGCACCTTCAGCAGCCTCAGTGGTGGACTGCGGTTCCTCGACACTATCAGGCTGGAGGTCATCAGTATCTTTTACCATGTTCCACACCACATCGACACCCATTTCCTGTTGAACTGCCAGTTTCAAAGTTGACACTCGGTCGTCCAACTTAGTCTCCTGAGTCTGCTGCGACGATGAAGCCATCGTGCCTCGTTTCACCATCTCAGCGTTGGCGATCTTAACTCGACTCACTTGGTCATCAATCACGTCATTATTCTCACGGATCGTCTCCAAAAATAGAAGCAAGTCCTCTTTCAACTCGTCGTGGTTGTCGTCAGGTTTAAGTGCTTGGAGTTTGGTCTTAACTCCCGTTACTTCCTTAGCAAGCTCCAAATTGGTGTCGAGAAGACGGTCGATGGAATTGAGCAATTGCGCTTTTACCAGTTCAATCTGCTGGTCAGAGATATCGGTAATCGCTTTGGCAAACTCACCAGCAGTAATCGGTTTCGTCTGGTCGCTCATTTTTTGGATGGTGGCGGTCAGTGGCGGAGAGGCCGGTAGGGGGATTGCAGCACGGGTGCGCACTATGATCGCTAGCCTGGATTTGAGCCTAGAGACATCAAGATGGTGTTGGCGATAGCCCAAGTTGGGGCACGAGTGGCACGACGAGTGATCCCAAAAGCCGCCTATGGCATACGCTGGAACCTGTCGGCCGAACAGCCGGTGCTGGTGCTCGATAAACTTCGCCAGCTCCCGGAAGTGCACCCTTTACTTTTGAAGCGAGCCGACACCATCGCCGCCGAATTTACCGAAGTTGAACGACAAATGCTGGAAAAGTTTGATCTGGAACTTGCGGAGAAGTTTTCCCGCATGCTGGCGGTGCTCGATCACTACCACCGCTACCAGGAAGATATGGCGACGGTGGATGAGCTTAAACTGATGATTGACGACGACAGCGACGCCGAACTCAAAGCCGCTGCCGAGGAAGAATTATCGCAAATGCTTCCTCGGGTACACAAGAGTATCAGTGTGCTTCAACTGAGACTTTTACCTCCGATTAAGCACGCCGATAAACCCGCGATCATTGAACTTCGACCCGGGGTGGGAGGTCTGGAAGCATCCCTTTTCACTGACGACTTGATGCAAATGTACATAAACCATGCCAACCACCACAAGTGGCCATACCAGATTATTCTGAAGTCTGAAGGGTCCAATGGGTTCACTAACGAAATCATCCTCTCCATCGACCTGCCCCAACTGTACGATGTTCTCCGCCACGAACTGGGGGTTCATCGTGTCCAACGGATCCCTGCTACCGAATCTAAGGGACGTATTCATACTCTGACGGCGGCAGTGGTGGTACTTCCAAAGATGCTGGCGGGTACCGAGCTGTCGTTGAAAGAAGATGAGCGTCTGTTCGCTCCGGGAGAGGTGAGAATCGATACGATGAGAGCTGGTGGGAAAGGTGGTCAGCACGTCAACACCACCGACTCGGCGGTGCGGCTTGTCCACATCCCCACGGGGATCATGGTGTTGCAACAAACGGAACGGCTGCAACCGCAGAACAAAGCGCGGGCGTTTGCCATCTTGCGGGCTAGACTCGCCGAACGCGACCGGCTCGAGGAGCTCCAACGCCAGCGCCAGATGCGTACCGACCAGGTCACCACCACCGACCGTAGTGACAAGATCCGTACCTACAACTACCCGCAAAATCGTGTCACCGACCACCGGTGTCTGTTCAGTCTCCACGACCTCACGGGGTGCATGGACGGGTCGCGTCTCGACGAGATCATCGACCACGTCGCTGCTTACGAGGTGGAGACGCGTCTCCAGGCATTGATTGATGCCAAAACCTAGAATTTTGAAATTTTCTCGAATCATTGGGAGACCGATAAACCCGCTACTGTCATATAATACCGAGGTCTACTCCACGGTGACCTCTCACCACTTTTTTTCATGTACCGTGTAAATAGTATACGCATACGCGTCGAGGGTCGTAGTAGACGCACCGCTGCCGCCTCATGCCGGATGCAACCTTAGGGGACTAAACGGCACCATCGGCATCGTCATTGTTCTCGCCCCCGCGGGTCGCTGCTGGCCACGGATGAACCAAGAAGTCGATAAGAAACGTAATACAATGTAATGGTCGGACGGCACCTACCCTGGCGGGTGACCCCAGCGGGGATTGTCGGAGCCGGCGTCGACCGCGCTTTCCACCGGGTTTGCTGCCCTGCGGGCCCATCGTCGCTCGCCCCCGCTGAAGGCCTGCATGGACCGCCCTAGGCACTCCAGAAGAAAGCATAAGAAAAAAGTAGGAGCGGTGGCATCAATAGACTCGATTACCGTGATTTTTTTGTCGCTGTTCAAACGGGAAAAAGCCCTTGTGTCTGTTTCATATTTACAACCGTTGAAGGTGGAGGTGCTGCGACGACGAATACACTGAATGAATCCGTGGAAGGCGTTTTTGCTTCTAGCGGTCGGGGTCTGGGGTCTTGGGCTCGAAGTCCCCCCAGTCAAACAGGGCGACCGGGCTCACTACCTGAGTATCAATAACTTGGCCAACTGTGTTGGCTACGAAACCGAGCCTGACGAGATTGTCGTGCTCATGGTGAGCCTGGGCGACGTGCTCACGAGCCAGGACCTCGCTATAAAAGTGTTCGATGACAAGGATAATTTACTACAGTATCAGCGCCAGCTCGAAGGCGACAAAACATTCATCTTTTCCCAGGTCCACGGTGCCTGGACTCAGCAGGAACTGTCACTGGATATCCAGCTAAAACGAGGAAAACTGGAGTCTGGCGACGACGATGACAGCAATACTAAGCCGCTGCTGAGGATCTACGTGTGTTTTGATAACATATACACCGATAAGCTGTGGTCTTTCACTCCTCAGGTCCATGAGGTAGAAATTCAGGTCGACATCAAGACTCGAGAAACTATCGCCAAGACCAACTACGACAGCTACGCACAATACTTTGATGCCCTTCGCCGAAATCATGAAGGCATCAGCGAAGAGGCGTTTGACGACCAGATGAACATCGTCCAAGCTGAGCTTGCGTCGGTGATTAACACTTTGGACAACCTGGGCAAGATCTTGGAAGAGCTTATTGAAAACGAAAGTGCCCTTCGTAACACCAACGAACGGATCTTTGAGGACTACACCGGCCGCCACATTGTGTTATACGCGGTGATCGGCTTTGTCGGGTTGGCCCAAGTGCTCTACTTATACCGTTATTTCAGAAAGACCAACGTCGTCTAATCATTATTCATACATTTTAATACTCGCATATCTACAGTTCTTATCAAAACCACCTTGTCGTTATAATTTAAATTATAATATATATATATTTACTTACAATCTCGACTTGATGATGTCAATGAATTCAGGCTTCAACGAAGCACCACCGACAAGGAACCCGTCGACATCGGCCTTGTCCTTGAACGAGGTGGCGTTGGCACCGTTGACGGAACCACCGTACAAGATTCTGATCTCGTCGGCGGTGGCGCCAATCTTGCTTCTGAGGTAGTCTCTGAGGTCCTTGTGGGTTTCTTGAGCAATCTCAGGGGTGGCAGCCTTACCAGTACCGATGGCCCACACGGGTTCGTAAGCAATGACCACGTTGGTCCAGTCAGACACCTTGGCAATGACGGCGTCCAATTGCGCGGCACACACCTTCAAGGTGGTACCGTTTTCACGTTCTTCAAGGTGTTCACCAATGCAGACGATGACCTTAAGGCCGTTGTCGAGGGCGAACCTGGTCTTGTCGGCGACGAATTCGTCCGATTCCTTAAGGATGGATCTTCTTTCCGAGTGACCGGTAAGAGTCCATTCAACACCGAGGTCCTTCAATTGCTGGGGGGCAATTTCACCGGTGTAGGCACCGGGGTTCTTGTCGAACACGTTTTGAGCACCCACTTGCACGGTCTTTTGCTTGTTTTCCTTGACGGCAAGCGACAAGTAGGGGGCAGGGGGGCAGATGACGACTTCGACGTTCGAGGGCAAGTCGGCACCGTTGAGTCTGTCGACAATCTCGGTGATGGACTGGGTGGTCCCGTTCATCTTGAAGTTACCGCCAACAAAGAAAGTTCTCGCCATTTTTGTCAATTAGGGTTTGATTTAGTGATAGGTTTGATCGAAGAAAATCTCGGTAGTTTAATAGGTGCCCCACAGTGTCCCGAGAAAAGCCGGGGGGGCGGCTGTGTGCAGGCCAGAGTACTTCGCGCTAAATGGCGTCACAAATTTTCGCGTTAACGGATCAAGCAGGTCCGGTTAAAATAACTGGCTTTATTTATCTATGTGATGATGTAGAAATGCGAGGTTCTATTGCTGAGATCTCTGGGGAGCTCGCCCCTGGCGTTCAGGAACCTGGAGTGAGACACTACCGCGGTGGTTAGGGGTCTCGGGTGAGTGGCGCAATCCAGGCGGCAACGGCAGCTGGTCTCGTGCTCGAGCATACATTTCGCGAATGCGGTTCAGCTTGCCGCGGAGATCTTTAATGGCGTCGCGTTGGGCATCGATGATCGCCTGGATGTCCATGTCTTCCAAGTGGTCAATTTTGCCGCGAGAATTGAACCGTACTTCTCGGCTCACCTCCTCGGCAACGTTGCACTCGAGGTTGTCGTCGTCGATGTCGTCCCACGTCTCAAGACGCGACTTAAGCGTGTACCGGTTGTCAGAGCCGCGCTTCATGATGAGGTACTTGCAGTGGGGGATGTTTTTCAACAGCTCGAATTCTTCGTAGGTCCAGCGGAACCACCTCATCAAGAACACACGGGCCCAGATCCCGTGGGTGACAAGCACAAGGACATTGGGGAAGTCCTCCAGCTCAAACTTCCGGAAAAGAGTCTCGTTAAACAGCAGCACCCGGTCATAGACGTCGGCCGCCAGCTCCCCGTGGGGAATGCGGTAGAAGAAGTGGCCGTAGTGAGCACGCTCCTCCCATATGCGCTCCATTTCCTCTGGCGTCAGCTGGAAATTGCCAAAGTCCTGCTCCCTCATCCGAGGTTCTTCATGGATTTTGTAGGACACGTAGTCTAAGTCGTTGATGCCTTCACAGATGTAGCGGCACGTCTCCCGGGCTCGAAGGTAGGGACTGGTGTAAAACCACACCAGGCGAGGCTTGCACTTCATCCCGTCCTCTAGAGGCTGGTCAAACAGCTCGTGGCATAGGAACTGTCGAAGCACCTCGCCGGCTGCTTGTGCCTGACGTTTGCCGGTCTCGGTGAGGTCAACTTTGTGGTTAGGCGTTATCTGATTCACGCTCTTATCTTGATTGGCAGCGCTTTCGCCATGTCGCACGAGGAGAATATACTGTCTGGTTAGTGTCCGTGGCGTGTGAAGAGAGCTCAAACTCGACGTGGATACTTACTTTGGGCCGGCCCATGGTTGCTAAATGAATTGAATTTCGCTGGGGATGCGGCTTGCACTTTATGGAAGTGATTGCAGGAACGCGGGTCAACGGAATTTATGGTTATGCCGTATCGCCTGGTGGCAGTGCCATTTCATCGAGATGGCAGTTCGCAAAATTTGGCTTAAATAGCGGTATAATATGGCTCGGTCAACCGTGCTTCGCCCATCAGGTCATTTACTTTTTGCGGGCGTCATACTTCGCCTCCTTAATATGGGCCCAGCGAGCAAATCAGCTCACCCCTCGCTATCACTACCCCCTATATGAAAAGTCTCAACAGGTCACGGCAAGAAGGTAAAAGATAGAAAGATGTTACAAAATGAAACTATGGGACATTTAAGAAATTTCAGTGGATCTATTCTCGTACTGCAGCACAATCTATTCTATCTTTACCACTACTATACTTGGCAAACGTAAGGCAGAGTATGCTTACATCGGCGCGGCCCGCGCGCACTGAGGATTCCCCACACGATGAAGCTCTCGAAGTGGATACTGGCAATGCTTGGGGTCGCCTCGGCCCAGGTGATCTTCAACCCTCAGAGTAATGCACCCTCCACCGATATCATTGATCTCCACCGTCAATTGGTTGAAATTGAGCTGATTGCCCCCAATGAGGCCGGGGTGGCTGATTACTTATACGACTTATTGAAGGCTAAAGGTTATACAGTGGAACGGCAAAACATCAGCAAAGGACGCTACAACATCTACGCCTACACCGGGAAGTCTCGAGACGCCAAGGTCCTCGTGACCTCTCACATCGATACTGTGCCTCCCTATATCCCCTATTCCAGACAAGGCTCCAAAATATTTGGCCGAGGCTCAGCCGATGCAAAGGCGAGTGTCGCAGCTCAAATTGTGGCTGTGGACCAGCTCGGTCTCGACGAAGACGTGGCGTTGTTGTACGTGGTGGGTGAGGAAGTCGACGGCGTGGGCATGGAAACCGCTAACGAACTTGGGTGCAAATGGGATGTGGGTATCTTCGGCGAGCCCACCGAGCTCAAGTTGGGCGTCGGCCATAAAGGGAACTACATGTTCAATTTGACTGCCCACGGGAAGGCGTCCCACTCGGGATACCCTGAATTGGGCCGGCTGGCGGCGGAAATTTTGATCCCTGTGCTTAACAAGTTGATGCAAATTGAGTACCCTAAAAGCGATCTATTGGGGCCTCTGACGCTCAACGTGGGTAGATTTGAAGGCGGGGTGGCGGCCAACGTGATCCCGGCTTTGGCTACCGCTGAATGCTTCATCAGAGTGGCTGCCGACATCGAGAAGATCGATAAGTTGGTGAAGCTGGTGGTGGAAGGTGTCGACCACTTAGAATTCAACTTACAGGCAACCATCCCTCCCGTCACCTTAGACTACGATGTGCCAGGCTTTGACTCCATCGTGTTAGCTTACGCTACTGATGTGCCTCGCCTTCGCGTTCCCCTTAAGAAGCGGGTGTTATACGGCCCTGGGTCTATCCACGTTGCCCATGGCGACAACGAAAACGTCGAAGAAAGCGACTTGTTCGATGCTGTCGAAGGCTACAAACGCTTAATTGCATGGGGACTTGAGCAATAGAGGTATAGAGTTGATAAAATGTCCACAACAATCTATATCGACCACCGGTAGTAAATCCTTCGTGGTTGACTCAAACAGTGCGGCTTTAATCTCGCAAGGTATCCCCCGATGGAATACCAACACTAATCGTGGAATTCCTCATCTCGCAGGGAGATGATGAGGGGGGAGGTATGCTGATTGAATGATGAAGAGTTTACCAAGGGATCCCGCACCATTTTATAGACGTGCGACCATATGCAGTACGCGAGCTTGCCTCATCGGAGACATCTCTATGCACCACCACAGGACCCGTTATCCATCCCATCATGAGTGAACCCGCCTGGAAGCGGATTGGGCTCAAAGTTACCCAAGAAAGCGATCCTCTCGCTTTAACGACCCATCTTGAAAGTGCAAAAGCCACCAAAAATGAAAAAAAGGCCATCACCAAACAGATCAAGCGTAAAGCTCCCGAAGGGACAAAGAAGCCCCCCAAGCGGGTTAAGCTCCCGAAACTGGAGCGTAAGCGACCTGAACCCGATCAGTTAGCATATCTCCGTCAATTCAAAGAAGACAAGCTGCTGTGGAAGTTTTCTAAGCAAAAGCAAAACTGGATCTTGAAGAATTTGGAGACCATCCCCGCCACCTACGATGAGGCGTTGTATGAATATTTGGAGGGTATTCAAGGACAACTGCGAGACCGCTTAGTCGAACAATTGAAGGAAGTGACCACTCAGTGGAATGCTATTGCCGAAGAGACGCAACGGAAAGTCGAAGCGGAACTAAATGGTGAAGGTGAAACTGAAACGAAACCCACTGAAGAAGATCAACTGAAACCGAAGTCCATTCTCAAAAAAACCAATGACAAGCAGGAACAGGACAAGCCCAAGGGACCGAAGTTTGATTGGGCAGTTAAGTGCCAGAAGCTCGTCGAGTTATTAGACGGGGAGAAGATCACTTTAATCGGAATTGACGACAAGCTGGAATCTGCCGACACCATTGAGGAAACGCCTTCCAAAGAAGAGCTGCCGGTTGAGGAACCTAAGGAGAGTGAGAAGCCTGACGAAACCAAAGCGAAAGAAAGTGATGAGCCCAAACTTTCCCTCAAGCTTAATAAATCGAAGCCTAAGAAAACCGTCAAGTTGAAAATTGATGAAGTCAACGTCGATGCTATCACTGAAGGTGAGCCTACGATCACGAAGAATGTGGTCAAGCCTTCCCCGAACAATGACGATACCGATGCCGACGGAGTTAACGACTTGCAAGGTGAAGAGAAGACTCTGAAAAAGGACAAGAAGTCGAAGAAGGACAAGAAGGATAAGAAGGAGAAGAAGAGTAAGAAGAAGAGTAAAGACTCCCTGGATTAGCAGGATGATTAGCATCACGAATATTAATTACGACACTAAACATACGCATGAAATCAATTTTGTAAAGCTTCTCCACAATTTGTTTGTAAACTACATCGATCCGGTTTTGTGTAATTTGAGACCCTGGAATGCCTCGCTGTGCACTTGACGGTCGCAGTATCTTCAAGCGCCAACAACGATATACGCCCCGCGCGAACACGTCTGACATGTCCCTCGCCTCCGACCTCACCACACTAGCGGCTGAGACCAAAAGGAGGCACCCTGAGATTCGAAAGCTCGCCGAGTCGGCAGTGGAGCTCCTCAAAAGTGACCCCGCTAAAGCAGATGTTGTCGAACCGCTTCTCCAACTGTGTCGAGCTGACCCAAAGTTCGGACCAATTGCCCTCTCAGGGCTTCAAAAAGCGATATCTGGATCACAATTGAAAGACAACCAAGTGGCTGGGGTAGTGGAAGCATTCAATGCGGTGGCAGGGAACCAAGAATGCCAATTACGTGTGTTACAATGCATCCCACCATTGGTAGAGAACTACCGCGATTCAGTCATGCAGCAAAACTTACTCAAACCATTACTGGTAGTTTGCTCTCGCTTGGTCGCCTCGAATGATCCCATTGTTCAGAATACCGCCTTTGCATCCCTCCAACAACTTTTCAGTCTGGTTTTTCGAGGTACTGATGTTAGTGAAGAGTTGTTTGTTGATTTAATTGCACTTGTGGAAAAAAGACCTTTGAAGTACTTACCCCAGCTGGTGGCTCAATGCTTGACTCCCGTGCACCTGCTTGAGATTCTCGAACTGGTGATGTCGAACCACCCTCAGTTTTTGTCTGATCATCCCGACAGTGTACAATTGGTAAAGGTTCTGCTTGTACCTTGGTTGTTAGGAGTTCTCAATGGATCCCAAGGGAAGTTTGCCTTATCGGTACGTCTGATGAGAGTGCTCATGGTACTTGTGGCTGTCCACAGCGCATTATTCGAGATAGAGTGTGAGCTCTTAGTATCCACTCTCAATCACATCCTTCTTGCCGAAGAGCTGCTGCTATGGTTGAAGATTCTTGTGTTAGAAGTGTTCAAAGAGATCATGGGAGATTTCAGTGTCGTGGAAAGATTGTTTGGTGCGTACGATGCTGATGCCAAAAAGAAGAATGTCGTCGAAGAAATGATGTTTGTTGTTGCTAACTTCGTTGACAACAATAATCAACTTCTCACAAATTCGGTACAACCATTTATACCCGATCCGTCGTCTCTTGATCCTCTTCCTTATTTGGCGAGCAAACATCTGGCAATGCGAGTATCACTCCTTGATCACTTAGACAAAACAGAACCTCCATCCAGCATTCCAAGTACTTACGCTCTTCTTGTGGCCTTACAAACAACGCTTGTATTCTGTGATGGTGTTTCAAGTTTCGTGTCGCATGCTCTGTCGCATCCCGAGGAACCAGAACTTGAAAGACGCATTGAGTTTGCTAACGGAGTCATTGCGGGAACGTTTACCAATGTCCACATGCTACTCAAAGATTTCCTCTACACTCGAATGGATCAGGATCTTTTCCATCGTTATATTAAGCTGTTTCAGAGAATCACACACACGCTGGGCCTTTTGGGACTTGATCGAGCTCGTGACCAGTTGTTGACAACACTCAAGATGGCCATTATTACGGGTGACTCTAGCTCCCGACAATCAACAGAGCCTACGATACGTCCTACCCAAAAGCATCAGAGGTCAAGTCTGTCGATGGTAAACATCGTGACAGACTCTCTTCAAACCTTAACTGGTACTGGGGCCACGACTAACAGCCCAACAATCCAGCCACAACAGGGATTCAATTCGCGCCAAACTGTGTGCCTTCGAGCCATGGCTAATATAGTTCTGCATTTGGGGCTGACGCTTGGTCGGCTGTGGATTATTGTGTTGACCACACTTGAAGCCTGCGAACAAATTGTGGGTCTGGGGCCCGAAAGATCTGCGTTGGATCAAGTCGAGGCCAGAATCCTTGACATAGATCTGTATCCGGCTGAACTGATCCGTGGAGTTTTCGAACTGTTGGTTGCACTCGATGGGGATGGCTCTAAGCTGTATTATACCAAACGCTTAGTGTCCACCGCTATATTAGATCCCCGAAAGTTTCTCATCGATGACGAGCTCGGTTGGAAAATAATACGGGATCACTTTGAGCTGAAGTTGTGTCAACGTCTGTTAGCTCCTGGTACTCGTCTTCGATATGCTGATGCGTACACACAAGTACTCAATGCAATCGCTGATTCTGGCTTCCAAGGAAATGACACTGAGAGTACTGCAGAGCTTGTTATGAATGCGTTAACACATACCGTCACCGCTCTTTATGCTCTTGGAATGTCACTGGAGAAGATTACCACTAATTGCGAAACTGAAATTGTTTTGAAGTTGCTTCAGTTTCTCCACTCAGTGGTCGATCGTTATGATGGACACTTGCAACGTCAATGGCCGGCAATTTTCACTATGCTCAACACTCCATTCGAACGTGATCAACCCGAGCTTGTGCCCGCTGCATTCGATACTCTCAAATTGGTAGTGAGTGATTTAGTTCCGGAACTTCCTCACACCGAGCTTCCAGGCGTTATTGATACCTTGGCTCGATTCAGTAATGTTGGTGACATTAATGTCTCGTTTCTGAGTGTGCTGTACTTTTGGGGTATCGCTGATAAGATTCGCGAGCGGGCCGAAGGTATGCGTGAAAATGCAGCTGACTTCAGCAAACTTGAATCGCTTGAGGAAACGCCTCAATTTTACGTGACTCTTGATCTCTACTTGCTTCAGAAACTTGCCGAAGTAACTATGGATCCCCGTGCTCAAGTTCGTGACGGGGCCCTCCAAACTGTGTTTCAAATCATTGACGCGCATCCCCTGGCCATTGATTGGAATCTTGTGTTCAAGTATTGTGTTGACACTATATACCAGTTGCGTGTTGAGCGGGAAAAGGATTGGCTCGAGCTGGCTCGTCTCATCACGTCTGGACTTACACTGGTTTACACAAAGTTTTTAATTGAAGGAGATCATCAGGACAAGTGGGAGCAATTAATTGGTTACTTTAAGAAGCTCGTTGAAGTAAAGTGGGTCGAGTTGCTGATAGTGGTCTTCACTACTTTCAAAGACCTCTTACTGTACTTCAAGCATTTGAAGTCTCCTCTTGATAAGTTGTTCTACGACTTTTGGACGAGTATGGAAATACATTGGGATTTCATTGATGCTCAGTACCAAGAAATGCTAGCAACCTACTTGGCATGTTTCCCGCAACTTCATGCCATCCTTCCCGATGGGTGGGATTATCGCCAAGTCATGGCTGTGTTACAGAAGTGCGCTGCTTATCCCGTAATGCCAGCACTGATTGTTAATTTTGATGATGCTAAGCGCCCACTGCCACTTCAACAAAAGGTACTTGACAATGCTGGAATCTTAACCAAGGACATGCCAGAGCACACCATCCAATTCTTGCTGAGTGTGGTCGCATATCCCGTCACGGTGAGACCTAGAATCGCTGCGAAGGTTGCGCAGGTTGATCCTCTGATCAAAGTTCCTCTGTTTGTTGCCATTTCCCGACAAGCACTTGATCTTGTGCGTACTCAGGTGGCATCCTACACCCAATTCGCCCGTTTAGTTGATGATCTCACCGTAACTAAAGTCCTCATGCCGTTGGTGGAGGTTGTTAGGGCTGAAGGTCGCCCTGAGGCCAGTGAACTTGTGTACGACGTTGTCGAAGCGATGATGAAGTGTGTTGACGAATGGAAAAATCCTGGGGCGCCAGAAATTTGGCAGTGCGTGCTCGTGGTACTCTTGTTGAACCTTGAAGGCAGCAAGGATGAAGAATCTGTTCAGCTTGCACAGTATCGCAAGTTGTGTGATAAAGTGGTTCCTCTCATGCTCAAGCACGCTCCACAACAAGTGGTGGATGAATTTGTTGAGCAAGTGTACCGTCATCTGTTTTTGTATGAAGATGGCGCGGGCGAACACGATGTTTCCCTGCTTGTGGACTACGATTTCGATGAGGCTCTTGGACTGACCGATCCACTTGAAATTTTCGACCGCCAACAAACACGCTTTGGATGTATGAGGCAGCTCATTTCCTTCTTAAAGTTGGCAGAGCTCGAGGAGGTGGCGACTAGATGGTTTGTGATAAGAGCCGCTCGTGCAATGCACCGCTACATCAGTGATGCCCGTTTGTTGGCCAAGTGTCCCATGCCACGCATCCAAATTCGCGAGTTGGAACTAGTGCTCGAAGGGCTCAACTCAGTGGCACAACCAGCGCTGTTGAAACAACTTTACCCGTTGCTTGTACGGGTTGATGCCAAACTGTTGTTGATGAAGCTTGCGAGTGTTCAATGAATTAACGAATGCTTGTGTTGAGATAATCTGGAATTCATTCATTCTTCCATAAGGGTCCAGCGTGCAATACTAATATACAAATCATAGATATCCAATTGCTTTGAATGCTAGTCTGTATTTGTCCAACCGATCAATGATCTGCACATTTGGTTGAGACCAATGGTGACGTAGGTGTTTCGAAGATGTAAATGATTTGAAGCGATCCTGTCGTAGCATGAAATTGTGCTTACTCTTCAAGCCAATATTTGTATCGTATAAAAAATGCATCATGAATTGCTTATCGGGAAGGTCTACACGATCAGGCAGTTCTATTCGTTCCTCATGTATCTCTACTTCGAAAAATGATTGAAAGGCCTACGAAGCAAACTTCGATGTCTCATATTGCTTGACTTCATAATAACAAGCATCATGCCAGGCTATTACGAGGTACATCGTATTGAGACTCAATCTCACGCCTACGTTTAGTTTACAAGAGATTGGCGATGATCATCCCTAATTTAAGGTTCAGAAAACGATTCAAGCATGATGTTTTAAATACATCACAATGATGCTGGATGACAGTTATAGGGGCTGTTGGCGGTTGTCAAGTCGTGCGTGGTGAGGAAGACATCAAGCGTCACAGTGCAACATTCGTTGTTTGCCCAATATCGACAATCGAAACTTGCTCAATTCACAACCCGTCTGTGGAAAGCTGCTCAAATTCCTGTGATTGAAGGCCGATGATCGACATTACGCAAGCAGATCGGGTTCTCATGCCGATAACCCGGTTATCCTTGCGACGTATGAGTGGTGATGAGTGCGTGGGTGCGTGCCTCGATTCGGCTATACGCCATCCTCGATTTGGTAGGGAAGCCGCCACGCCTCGCAGCGAAAGAACAATTGAAACGTGCAGGCGGTCAACGTAAGCCTCAACCACTTGTGCATGCAGAGTGGAGGTTCTGTAATAATATCGTAGCCTAGAACACTAAATGCAACAGTAAATATCCATTGATTTCTATATACAAGGATGTAATAAGGTAGTCAGAAAGATCATACCTACTTCTTTTGGGCCTTTTCGTGGTTGGCAATCAACTCACGTTGGTGTTGAGGCGAACACGGCGAGTACTTGAGGAATTCCAAGGAGAATTCACCCTTACCTTGAGTACCAGCTCTCAAAGAAGTAGAAAAGCCGAACATCAGACTCAACGAGCACTCAGCGGTGACGGTAAATTCGTCCTGGTTGTTGACGGTTTCGTTAATCATACCACCCAACTTGTTGATCAAACCAACGACGGCACCTTGAAATTCATTGGGAGCCGACACTTCAACAGACATGATGGGTTCCAAAATCACGGGCTGAGCCGCAAGGAAGGCTTGCTTGAAAGCACCGTGAGTAGCAGTTCTGAACGACAATTCTGAAGAGTCGACAACGTGGGTTTGACCATCGTTGATGTGCATGTGGATACCCAAAACTCTGTGGCCGATAAGAGGACCCTTTTCCAAGCAGTCTTCGAACCCCTTTTGACAGGCGAACAAGAACTTTTCAGGAATCTTACCACCAACAATGTGTTGAGTGAATTTGTTTTCACCATCGATGGGGGAAACTTCACCCATGACTCTACCATATTGACCGGCACCACCAGATTGCTTCTTGTGGGTGTAGTCGAAGACAGCGGGGACAGTGATGGCTTCACGGTACGAGACTTGAGGCTTACCAGTGACACACTCGACACCGTATTCACGCTTCATTCTTTCAACGTAGATTTCCAAGTGCAATTCACCCATACCCAGGATGATAGTTTCCTTCAGTTCTTCGTCGTACTTCACACGGAAAGTAGGGTCTTCCTTTTGGAATCTGTTCATCGCCTTCAGGAAGGAGCCGTTGTCCTTAGACTTAGGAGCAATCGAAAGCGAGATAACGGCTTCAGGAACAAACATCGACGACATGGCAATCTTTTGTTCCGAGTTGGGAGCGATGAAAGTGTCACCCGAGGCACAGTCGATACCGAAAGTAGCACAGATTTCACCAGCACCAACTTCGGCAACGTCTTCCATTTCGTTGGAGTGCATTCTCACGAGACGAGCAACCTTGACCTTCTTACCCAGCTTGAGATGGGTGATGTATTGACCCTTCTTGAGCTTACCTTGGTAAACTCTGATGTAAGTCAATTGACCGTAGGGACCTTCTTCCAACTTGAACGCCAAACCAACAAAAGGAGCTTGCAGCGACGGCACCAAGTTGACGGGAGTTTCTTGGTCACCGCTAACTTCCAAACCAGTGTTCAAAATTTCGTTAGGTTGGGGCAAGTAGTCAACAACAGCGTCCAACACGGGTTGGATACCAGTGTTGGCAAGAGCAGAACCCATCATCACGGGAGTAAATTTACGGCCAATGGTAGCACGACGGATAGCGGCCTTAATTTGTTCAGTAGTAGGCTCTTCACCTTCGAGGTAGATGTCAGCCATTTCGTCATCAACGTCAGCCAAAGTTTCGATAAGCATCGCACGGCGTTCTTCAACAATGTCAACAAGATCTTCGGGGATGTTTTCGTCACGACGGATGATTTCACCCTTGGGACCTTCGTTGTAAAGACAGACACGGTCAATAATGTTCACCACCCCCTTGAGCTGGTCTTCAGCACCGATGGGCACTTGAATAGCGGCAGCAGGAGTCTTAAGCTTGGTGTTAATTTGCTCAATAGCGCGGAAGGGGTTAGCGCCCATACGGTCCATCTTGTTAATGAAAGTAATCCGAGGAACATTGTAACGTCTCATTTGACGGTCAACCGTCACGGTTTGCAGCTGGACACCGGCCACAGCACACACCACCAACACGGCACCGTCCAACACCCGCAACGCACGCTCGACTTCGATGGTAAAATCAATGTGACCAGGGGTGTCGATAAGGTTGAAGTGGTAGTCTTTGCCGTCCTTGTTCCACAGGGCGTAGGTGGCAGCGGATTGAATAGTGATCCCTTTTTCTCTTTCCAACTCCATGTGGTCCATCTTCGCCCCGACGGCGTCGCGACCCCGGACTTCGTGGATATCGTTGATCCGACCAGTGTAGAACAACACTCTTTCGGAGAAAGTAGTCTTACCCGAGTCAATGTGGGCCAGAATACCGATGTTCCGCATTCTCAGAGCCGCCTGCTTATCGGCGTCACTCAAGCCTTCCATGATCTCATCGATGATCACCTTCTCTTCTTCATAGGTTTCGGGAAGTTTAGCCTGGTTGAACCGGACGGGAGCCACAGAAAACTGACGCAACGTACTCGATCTAAGCGACGCCAGCGTCCGCGGAACCGCCGCCAACGATCTGAGGTGACGGGTGAACATTTGGAGCGTTGAGCTTGACTTTGGACTAAATTTTTCACTCGATTACGTCCGACTATATGCAGGAATTTTCATATGCACAACCATCACCAGAGTAGTATACTGAGGAGATCTAATGAGTGATTGAATTCTTCTTAAAAGTCACTCACTGTTTGATTGGTTTAAACCACTTACACTAATGGTTTCCGTTCAACTCATATATTTTTGCCAAAGCGTATTGCCTTCCGTTTATATACATGATCTAATCTAAGGCTTTAACACCAATACCATTGGAGTTTCTGTACATGAACACCCCAGGAGCCAGCGAGTTGTCTTCGACAAATTGACACATTCTCAAAGTCTTCCACAACAGCACCCACATGCTCTCACCTTCGTAACGGTAGTGAGTGCCCATCACCTTTTGGATCGCAGCCGAGGCTTCACGAGCGTTGTAGAAAGGAATTCTCAGAACGTAGTGGTGCAACACGTGGGTTTCGATAATGTCGTGGAAAATGTGTTGACCAATGAAGCCGAAGTTACGGTCAATAGTAGCGGCAGCACCACGAGCGAAGGTCCACTCATCGTTAGCGTAGTGGGGCATGGTGGAGTCGGTGTGTTGCAAGAAGGTAACGAAAACCAACCAGTGGTTCACCCACAACCAGGGCACAAACCACCCCACCATCATGTTGAAAAGACCAAAGTGCTTGTACCATTGGTACACCACAAACGCGGTGATACCGACACCGATGTCCAGCAACACGATGAACCAGTAGTGGTGAGGGTCAAACACCGGCGACAGAGGCGCGTAGTGGGATTTGGCAAACCACGAGTGGTTAGGGTGAGGTTGACCGGTGGCGTTAGTGGCCAAGTAAAATTGAAGACCACCAAGTTGTTGGAAAATGAGCACGGCGAGGGTATAGATGGGCAGCTCTTCCAAGAGCTCCAGCGCCTTGAGGACGTTGTGCTTTTCCAACCACTCCTTCTTTGTGTAAGGCACAAACACGGTGTCTCTGGTCAAGTGCCCAGTGGCCTTGTGATGCTTCGAGTGCGAGAACTTCCACGAGAAGTACGGCACCCACAAGTACGAGTGGAGAACCCAACCGACAAAGTCGTTGATGTTTTGGTAGTCGGAAAACGCGCCATGGCCACATTCGTGGGCCAAAATCCAAAGCCCGAAGCCAAACAACCCAATACCATACGACATGAGCATCCAAAGAGCCCCGCGGGCCACCCACGACGCGGTGTCATAGCCATCGATTTGTACCTGAGGAATGAACTTGTTACCGGTCCAGAAAATGAGACACATGAAGAAGATGTCCCGCACCACGTAACCCAACGACCGCACCAACAGTCTTTCGTAGCAGTGCTTGGGGATCGCGCTCAAAATGTCCTTCATCGTGTAGTCAGGCACTTTAAACTCTTTGCCCATGGTCGTGGTAGTCTTCAACCCCGCGGTGGGGTTGGTCAGCCCAAACTGAGCCCCCCGTTGTTTCAAGCTAGTCTCGGTGGTCGACATGAGGTTGATTAGATTTTTGGCAGGTTTTTCACCTGGGGGAGCGGCTGCGATGCCAAAAACCTGGGCTCACAACGAGGCATTAGTGCAGCTGTTGTCGATCGCGGTGTTGGGGGCCGATTGTCGCCATCGTTACACAAAACCGAAGCGACTGTGGTTCCGATGAATTATCGTTACCCATATACAGATTTCCTTTCGAGTGAAGTTGGCAAGCTATGTACTACTGAGGCATTTTTTGGCGTATGTGGCACTATGTATCTCTTATCACGAAAAAAATTGCCCCCTTAGACAGCATCGTGCTGTTACCGATTCTCCACACGACTAGCCTTTTCTTTTTTCCAGTTTTTTTTTTTTTTTATCGCGAAGTCAACGAGTTTTCATGGCGATCGAGACTCTCCCTTACTCATCCAAATTGAGTAATACATCCTGCACCTGCACCGAAGCAAAGTTGACTACAACAACGTCCGTATCCGTTTACGATGTTTATAAAAGCGAATGTGGCGAATGTCATTACACCAAAACAGTAGCAAAGTAATACTAGGCGACTAATTGAAAATGAAGGATGGTTCTCTGGCACAGATAGCGCACGATCGTGACCCGCGAGCGAAGTTCAAAAACGTCTAGTTGCACCTATGGAGAATGTCATGAGAGCGGAAGTCACGGTGGTGACACTGACAAGCTTTCATTTCCCAATATCAACACGGTTAATATACTCGGAAACCGCAAAACCAGGACATACCCACATTAGTAAATGCGGCCATGTGATGTATATCTGGTGAGGCAAGTTTTATTGAGATCTTTCAATTATCGCACTTACGCTTGCACAGCACACCACCAATTGACAACGAAAGTGACCTGGTTAAGAAGTGCCAAGAGAGAACTTACGACCATGATGGTGGTAGAGTCTATGCTAGCTGTTCTCGGCAGGCGGTTGAACCGTATCCGAGGACGTCTGTGAGGGGCCCTCCTTTTGTTCCCGCTCAGGCAAAAACGACTCGGTTGCGAGCATCACATTTACCTATTTGGGAAGTTAGCTAGACCGACAATAAATTGATGGAAATGCCCCATATAACCCAAGTTCGGGAACGTCGAAACATACTACATTCGTTGGATCAACATGAAGGTATCTGGTGCTACTTCGTTCGCTACTTTGACTGCTTTGGCGACGGCGGCGCTGGTCGCGTCGCCTCAAGCTGAAGCGGTTGTGGGTCGTGACAACAACGTCGACTGGAGCTCTATCCTTGCTCAAGGCACCGCTGCCTGGAGCCAGATTCAACTGCAGTTACCACCTGAAGTTCTGTCCCAATTGAACGGCTTCATCGGAAAGGCCATCAGTGCTTACAGCGCTGCTCAACACAAGCGTGAGGTGCCGAACGTCGACTGGAGTTCCATTCTTGCGCAAGGTACCGCGGCCTGGAGTCAAATACAGCTGCAATTACCTCCTGATGTCCAGTCACAGTTGAACGGTCTTGTTGGTCAAGCTGTCAGTGCTTACCATGCCGCTCAACAAAAGCGGGAAGTCCCTCTCGCTGAGCGTGATTACCAAGTTAATTGGGGCGCGATTCTTGCCCAAGGCACGGCTGCTTGGAGCCAATTGCTGGCCAAGTTGCTGGATCACCCTGAACTTCAAGCTCAAGTGAACGGGTTTATCTCCAAAGCCATCAGCGCTTATGGTGCCGCTACCTCCTCTCAACAAAAGAGAGAAGTGATGGAATTGGCCGTACGTGATTTCAGCGACATCCTCAACACCATCATTAACTTGCTTCAACCCATTGTCAGCAACATCTTGTCCCTGGTGGACTGGAACCTGGTAATTGTGCAAGGGGGTACTTACTTGGTCAACGTTGTCGAACAAGTGTATGAATGGGCGAAGCTGCTGGGAGCTTTGGACAAGTTCACCTCGTGGTTGTGGAGCAACCTTGGTAGCATCTTGAGTACTTTAATTCAGTGGGTGCTTCCTGCTCTCTTCGGGGGGTCTAGCTCCACTACTGGTAACACCGGTGCTACCACCACCACTGTGGCTGCTGCTGCTACCACTACCGCTCAACAAGCGAAGCGGATGATGTATTAAATGCCTTACGAACCGATAAGGAAATACCGGAAAAACTCTCGCGTTAATGGCCCGGGATGTCTCTGACTGGATCAGAAATATATGTTAATTTTTGAAAGCAGATATGACGTAACCGTAGACCCTGATTTGCTTTGTACTACCTTCGCTACCTTCGCAAGTTCATGGCGTATCTTCTTTGCAAGCTCATGGCATATGCCACAATTTCATCTTGGCCTCAGCGCAGACGCATCGTGGCTGGTTATGGCGTTTGCAAGCATTCGCTCTTCAGGATAGGAAATAAGGCTCACAACATTTCCCGAATGGGACGGTGACCTTTAGTGACAGACAAAATCAAAGGGAACCAGCCCTTCATGAAACCCTACCTCATCCTATTGTCTCTATTGTTCCAGTATCCCATATCCGGACATTGTGTCGGGAATCCCCTTCCGTTGCTGGACACAAACTGGGGTCACAGCTACGAGGCGTCGCCACATTCGCTACACTGCACAGAACCCCATCGATGTCGGCGAAGGATTGCCTCTAGTTCAATAGGAGTTATTTTGCGGGACCAGCGCTTTACTTTGATTGGTCAAGACTGCATTTGCCGCGTGGTCCTCTTCGGCAGTACACACAAATGAAATACCTTGGACCATGCATCAACTAGCCCTCTAGGCTCCGCTTAAAGCGACCATGAAGCTTGATTAAGGTTGCCACGCTCGTGAAACAAAGTTTCATCTTGCAAATGATCTTGATTGTCTTTGAAAGTCATCCAGCTCAATGACAAAAGTTGTTGGCTACCGTAGGTCCGACTACCTTGCTTTCCTTTGAAACTGATAGAAGTAGATATCGCGCCTCGAGGCGGTAGACAAGAGTCGGCGATGGACAAACCTCGTTCCCGACATACGTGGCCGAATTCTAAATGAAGCCCCTTGGCATATACCATGGTCGCGACTTCGGCACCATCGCAAGTACGTTGACCCTTATTTTCTCGTATCACTGCCGGACAGTTCCCCTCCTTCACTCCGAATCACGGCTCTAGAGGATTGGCGAGAAGCCAGTTTTATTGTCGGTGACGTAATCATCGGTTATGTGTAAGCAGCGAAGGTGAGGTTGCCTCTCGCCTGGAAAAACGACAAGGAACACTAAATAATAATCAGAAATTTGAATAATACCGAAGTATAGCCTGAGACTACCCGGAGAAAAAGAAGCAGCCAAAGTGAAACTTTATCGTTTACTAAGTAACTTTAAGATTAGCCTTTGGGTCGCCTCTCGAGCTCAGGTTACATCGGAAAATCGCTTACGGTAGCCCCTGCTACCCGAAGTTCACGGCAGCACCCCGCGTTGCGGCGGATAAAAGCACATGACGGGCGGTCCTTTGATTTCATTTTGGGAAGTGGGGAAATTTAAACACGGCGAACGTTGTAAAGTATGCTGTGGACCCTTCCGGATCTATCCGGGTCGACAAGAGCATGGCTTGTTACCGACGTTTTGTCATTACCAGCCACCAACAGTGTACTGGGCACAGGGGTCTTTGAGGGGGGTACAGAAGCGACCCGTGGGGACCAGCATATTTTATTTCGGCAACGCGGGTGTTGCGTTGCGCCTCGGCCGAACTTGCCTTCCTGCGGGAAAAACACCCTTATTACATGTAATCATCATTTATAATAATGTTGCCGATTACGAGGCGGAAGATGGCCCGAAGGGTAAAATATCTGTAATCAATCGGCGAGGTTGCAGTTTGCTAAGTTCGCCTTGATATAAATATCGGGGTTGTCGCCTTCGTTTTCAGATTGACCAAACGGCTCCCCATCAAAGACAATGCTTTACGCTCTCGCCACTCCCGGCTCGGCATTCAAGCCCTCCTTAAAGAAGGTCCCCAACACTTGGAGATTGAAGAAGTTCAAGGACATGTACTACGAAAAGGGCGGGTCCTACTCCCCTAGATCATCGCAAGTGTCGTCGAACACGTCGTCGTTGTCGATTAGCTTCGATTAAGAGAGCTAAGCAAGTATTCCTGGTCCAGAGAGCAATGAGACAGTGGACTCGTTCTTGAGAATCTAGATGGCCGGATGCTACGAAGTTACGTTATTTTTCTTTCCTTGTTTGGGTTTAGGTTTTAGAGCTATTAATGATAATGAATTATGTTAAACCGCGTGTAAAGCCCTTCTGGCCCCAATTGCATGTAGTGGCTTGAATTGAACGCGAACTCCTTGCTCCTTGTGCATCGTCAACGACTTTGTTTACGTTAGGCGTCACAGTCGCTCTTTCATGAATACATCCCTAATGTCGGTGTCGGTGGTTATTGACACCGTACTCAAAGCGGTACCCCATGATATACCAGTTAGCCGAGGGGTACCTCTATACACAATCAGACACTAAGCCGCTCACTATCTATTTCACAGGGTGCTGACTGATGTCGCGACCCCCGTTTTCATGCAGGGCTCGCAATTTGGGGCTTGTTTTCTCTCTGCTGCACAAATTGACCGCAACCTTTGCCTCGCTGAATTTCATGCCGTATTCTCGGCAAAATTGCTTACGCGCGCCTAACATGCTTCGCCTTCCGGTAAGCGAGATGACTGCGTAAGCCACAGCATGCCGTTGGACTATTATGAAAAGACTCTCAAAAAATTTCTTAGTCATAACGGCCAAGAAACAAGTCTCTAGGAAACCTATCATGATTTAGGTGGGGCCAAGGGCACATACTAACCGACGCCTGCTTTACTGAAGCTTGAAGCCATTACACTTGAATGAGGGACCTGAACCTTCGATTTAGTGTCATCAGCGCACTCAAAGACGTAACGCGTCTGATGTCAACATGCCGGCTGAATGGAACGCCATCGTATGGAATAAGGAGATAAGGTCGAGGACGCGATCAAGTGATATCTGTAATGATACGGCAGTGGTCAAAAGTTGGCAATGTTATTCCATTGTAGTTTGCTTACAATCAACTGTGCCCCCAACTCCGCGACGATGCATGCTTTTTGTCATTGTAAGCAAGCATGTATGAATATGTATCTCGAGTCCACTGACAGGTCTCATTTTTCCGCCACGGGGTGGCGGGTACCAGGCGGCTTTTGTGAGAAAATTTCAGCATGAGAACGATTCTTCGGCATCATCACCCTGCAGATCGTTTCTCATCCACATGGTAACGGACCAAATCGCTAATTCTGGATAAAATCGGCACGCTGCACATCCTGAGAGGCCATCGTCACGTCTTTGTGGTCTATGATCAAACCCTGACTAGCCAGTCAATTGAGACACGAATGCATGAAGCGAGCTTGGAGGAAGTACTGACCACTTGAGCGTATAAATAACAGCGTAAACCGCTTTTAGGAAATTTAAAAATGATCGAAACTTATAGAGTTTCACATGGAGTTTAATGTAATTAAGATTAGATGCGACTTAAGATAAACAGAAGCCCGTTACGATGATATCAGTGTGTCGGCCTGGCGGTGATGCACCATCTGCATCGTCAAAGCTTGAAGAAATTGCGTTATACCTACTCGTAATTAAACGTCGAGAGGGGGTTGAGACACATTTCCGAGTACGATGGACTGAGTCAACTGGTATATTCATAGGATTCTACAAATCTAGCCACCTACCTCCTGAACCTTACCCAAGCCTCTTGTTGGGAATGGACTCACTTCCATAAAGTTTGCAGGCACATGTAGCGTCGACACGACTGAGTTGTCGTTTTTGAGTTTTAAAGAACCTATTACGTGGGTCTACTTTTCAATAATCATGGCGATCACAGTCGTTATCGTATCATCATAGATTCGAGGTATTCATTATTAAACACTAACCCAGCGACTCAGTGTTAGTGCTGGGGTCCCACGCTGCCATCGGCACTTGCAACAACCCCAGTTCACCACGTTGCTGTTGTTCGCTGTGCCGTCTCATCCGTTCAAATTCTCTCCACCGCTTCATAACGATATCATTACCGTCGAATTGGCCATCGGCATTCGAATGGTCACCCTTATCGCCACCTTGCACAACTCTTGTTTCACCCCAAGAGAAGTCATCAAACTTCCAATACGCATAAGCAGGTAACACAAAGTTCCAAATGGGAAGAGCAATAAGGTAAATGAAGAAGTAGATGATGTACTTGAGCGACGAAACAGTGATGACGATCAAAAGACCTGGTAACCCGAAGATTACCCCCAACAAGACGAGCGACAAAATTGGCGTGGGCCTCGATACAATAGCAATGATGATCACATAAATAGTGAAACAGATGGCCGCAGGCAACACAAGAGTACCCACCAATTCAATGAAGACAACGAATTGCATTGAAAAACAGAATGTACCACACAAGTCGTTCACCAACACTAACTCCATCAAATTGTGAACAGTGGAGTTGATCCATCTTCTGCGTTGAGACAACAAAACTTTGAATTCGTCAGGGACAATTGTCTTACACGCAGCTTTCAGGACAAACACTTGTTTACGCTTAGGGAAGGTTCTAAGCATAAGCGACAGTAAGTACCGATCCTCACCGAGTAACAACAAATTCTTTCTGTGTAAGGTGTTGAGTACGTTATCAGAGTAACGCTCAACAATATCGGGATTGGCAAGAATAGGAACCCAGTAGCCATCATGACCCTTAGGAGCCTTGATACGATACATGCAGAAACACCCAGGTAAACAAGTCACACCACCGAACACTGATTCGAACGCCTTGGCTTGATGATGCGAAATATAGTACTCAAAGACTTGAATCAACGTTACCCACAGCGCGTTTTTATTGGAAATCTTGGTTTCCCCACAAAGGCCCATAATTTCCGGATCTTTAATCATCTCAGCACACATGTGGGTAAGCGAATCAGGGTAAACCTTAGTATCGGCATCCACCATGAGAGTAATCTCATACATTTCCGCCATTAAACCGGTCAATTGCCAGATGGTCAACAAAAGGCTGTATTCCATTTCGGTCATCCGTTCGTCGAACATAACCTTTTGGAGGAAGTTCATGAGAATGATTTGCGAATCACGCTTACCACGGTTACCCGGCTTAGGAGTGGTGGCTTCAGCAGGGGTACCACACTTGACGACGGTGACGATTGGCACACGTTGCTGCTTTTCGGGCGGCACAGTAGCATCGTCGTACTTGTAGAAACCCCCATAGATCTTAGCCATGTTGTGACGTTTCGCACCCAGGGCCACAGCAACATACGAGTAAGGTTGAACATCTTCGGGTTCAACAACAAAGTTGTCCATCATACCAAGCGCAATCTCAGGGGTTGTTTGATCGTTCCCCAGACCCTTGATAATACCGTCACAAACAACAAGGATTAACTTGTGAGAATTAGGGTAGTCAGTGGTAGCAATGGAGTCTAAAGTGGTACGCAAACCAGCTTCGTCTTCGGAGTAACAAGTAACCAAATTAATCGTGTGAGCCAAGGGGTACCCAAATGGTTGGTATTCCACAGGTGGTTGAGGTACAACCATTGGGGAGATAAGTTCAGCAGGAAGGCCGGTTACATACTCATCGCTCATATCAAAGCCAGCGCCAAAATATGTGGAGCCCGGTCTCGACGGATTTTGACCTTGAGTCAACAAATCAGTCAGAGAATCGAAATGGTCATTGAGGTAGAGCGTTGAGTTGCGCGCCAGGCGGTTTGCACCCGAACGCTTCTGGCGACGTCCAAGAAGTGCCTTTTGAGTGGCCATTGTGGTATACTTGAAGTGCTTCAGCATTGCCTCGGGAGAGTCAAAGTATTGCGATAATTCACTGCGAGACAATCTTGTAGGATCGTTGAATCGCTTGAATACGGATTGGCGGTTAGTGGTCTTCTCCAGGTAATTGGCTCGAGCCTTTGGAGGGACGGTCTTGGCCAAAACTGCGGGATTGGCATCTTCATCCACCCACTTGTCGATCTCAATGTTGCGCTTAGCCATCAGCTTGTTGTCAATCTCAGTGGCACCCTGCTTCCGCAGCAACCACCACCGGTAGTAACAAGCAAACAAGAATTTAACAACTACTACCGATAAGATAAACACAAGCGACACAATTAAGACCACTTGCGAGGCAATGCACCCGATAGTGTCAGAATCAATCGTACCCACTTTGACAATTTCGGTGAGACAGCGACCCATCTTACGCTGTTCAGCGTTATTGAGTACTACCAGGACATCAATACCGCGGTAGGTTGGGTCGTCACGAAGCTCATCGAAAAACTTAGGGTAATGGACTTCGTCACGCAAGATCCAGTTGATCAAATCCAAATCCAAAACGTTACCCAGGTACACAATGAGGTTACGCAGCGAGTTCTTAATGTCGTCCCAGGTGAAATAGACATCATTGGGCTGTGTTAACCCGTAATAAGTTTGCCGAGCCTCGTCCAGAGTGTGACACGCCCAGCCATCATAGTACACAAAAGAGCTGTTAACTTCCAGCAGACCATCTTGATTGAACAAACGACAAGGCATATACCAAGCCAAATCATCACCATCATGAGGGATTGTGGTGTTGTCTCTGGGTGTGATCAACCCCTTACAGTTGCCGTTGACATTTTGAAACAAGAACAGAGCATCCATACCGCCAGCGTTGACGGGGGGATATAACACATTCAGGCTATCGGGAACGCCAGCTGCAGCCGGGTGGGTCGAACGCAGCAAGTCATAGGCACGTCCGTTGATAATAAGATACTCAGGAGCTACCTCATTATTACGGATCTTCACCTTGTTATTGTAGCACACGGTTTGAGTGAACCCAAAAGTCAAGTAGGCGACAAATGCACCAATGTATAAAATGCAAGAAATCAACCCCATCTTTTCACGCCAAGCAAACTGACGATCTTTACCCCTAATACCAAATAAGTTGAGCAAAGGGGCTGGAGCCCAGAAAGTGATCACGTAACAGTATACCTTCCAGAAGTAAATGTCGTGCTTGGCCTCTTTCACCGCCGCTTGTTTAACCTGTTGCTGTTTACGTGTCGGTGGTACATGCACGTGGTTTGCTTTGAATGGTTGGTGTCCAATCTTTTCGTTGTTATTTTCCATTTCATCGTTAAGCCCGTAGACTTCGCGCCCACCCTTGAGATCATCAGTGGCTGGGTGCATGTCCATGAGCGGCGCCCCATCACTTTCTTCGTCGATCTCCAGCATGCGATTATCAGGCAGCCGGAGCGGTTCCATGTCCTCAAGTTGAGGATTGACCCCAGTCAGCAGTGGCTGAACTCTGATGTGACCCAGCTCTTGGTTAGCCACCTGGGCGTAATGATAATAAGGGTAAGACTCGTCTAGCCGCTGTCGATCATGACGAACAAGCGACCGATGACGTTGGATATCCCCCAGCTCAGGATCAAACTCGGTGAACCCAGTCATGGCGGCGTATGGTAGCGATGTGGAGGGCGAGGTTTCAGAATAAAAACAGGTGTGTAATGGGCTCAGCCCGCAATCAGTCACGTGATATTGTACTGCATAAAATTTATCCCGATTTGGCGAATTTGACAACAGCGTCGGGGCAACTTTAAAAGGGGGTGAATGACAGGGGCTCAAAAGTTCACATCGCGTCACTACGTGCTTGATATGTATCTCTCTATATTTGCTCCTAATCGCTTTAAAGCTTCAACCTTCATTTTGTCCGTGCCCTTTTGCCTTAACGCATACCGAGACATTCCGCTTTAAACGGCAAAATTTTCGATTTTAGTTAATTTTAGAAGTCGCGCCGCAATCTCCCGATTCGATATGATACATATTGTAATATTGACTGGGCTGAGTAACAATACCGTAAAACGCTCGTGTTTTTTTTTTTTTTGCTTTACCTTGACTACGCTGAAGAGATTCGAACTGTAACTGGCTTAGTCGGAAACTTGTGAACGGCCGTCGCCGAGTA
Source organism: Diutina sp. Y7414 (assembly GCA_037042415.1). NCBI lineage: Eukaryota > Fungi > Ascomycota > Pichiomycetes > Serinales > Debaryomycetaceae > Diutina > Diutina sp. Y7414. The sequence goes on from JAXQKI010000100.1 coordinate 204,648, forward strand.
AATCTCTGTAATATTCGAAGGGGGATTCGTGCGTGGAGGCATCGTGTGTGCTATGAGCCCAGATCGTACAGAAGAAGCTCGGCGAACGTCTCTCTGTATGGGCATACCTTTTGAGCAAATGGAGGAAATGATATGCATCAGCATCGAAAACCTGGTAAGTAATAGATCCTCGAATACCTTGCGACTGTTCGCTCTGGTATTGAAGTATTTGTGAGTCTATCGGCCATGTCATTAATGAAACATCTCCAAATATGTCTACTCTCTAGGAGGAATTGTGGGTAAATCACGGCTTCTAGCTCGTTCTAGCGAAGCAAATTCCCGTTGTAAATTTCCGTCATCACATAGATTCTCAAAGATATTCTCAGGTAACCACAAATGGACAGTTGGATCATCATCAGTAGATACCCAATGGAGCCACTTGCCAGTGATACTGTTCATGTAATATCTTCATTTGTTTGCACCGGCTTCGTCGCTCTTGTTCATATGTAGCTATTAAAAACATATAAAAGAATCATTACGCTGAAAACAGCTACAATTTGAGTAAGATGTAATCAACTATAAACTAGATAACGATTAGAGTTAATTTTGAGGTTGGCTAAACACCGAATGCTCAAAAATAGGGTACTTGAGTGAGCTCGTAACTTTTATAGTCGCCTGGGTTTGCGAGGTGAAACACGCACGGGTTGGGGCCCAGGAATTCCCAGATGAAATTTGTCAGAACTGGCTTCACTGAGATTAAGTGGCTTTCTCGGATCACTTGAGGGTTTGCACAGGCGCAGAAGTGCGTCATCCATCGCCTTGAAGAACTCTTTCGTGGCTTCACGCAGTTCACGTGTATCCTCGGTTTCTTCGTCAGAATCATCAATACGGGGTGACGCCCGTGTAAGACGGCCCAGCCGTCGAGTTTGATTGAGTCTTTCCCTCATGTTTCGTCGTTGACGCAATCGGAAACCACCGCCACGAATCCCAGTGAGAGGTTGAATCCCATCATCCTCATCATCTTCGTCATCTTCGTCAACATCATCGCTACCATCTGAGTTGCTAAAGTGACCCATGAGGTCATCGACAACAATCTCTTGTTCCGAATCATTCACCTCTTCATCACTCTTGCTCGGGGCAGGCGTATTACGGGCTGAAGTGGGGTTCTCCTCTCCACGTACAGCTTCGTTTTGAGTGATGACTGGCTGCGTCCACTTGACATTGGGTAAGCAGGGAACATACTCAACGACGTCGTCGTTTTTAGGGAAATTTTCGTCAGCGCCTTGATTTGTATTGAGCACCTCAATCTCTTTAATGGCTTCCATTTGGTATGACCAAGGGTTATTGATGTCGTCTTTCAAGAAGCCAATGATAGATTCAATAGTGTTCATGCCTTGTCGCCTTATTAGCGGCGCACTATTGATGCCTCCCAGAGGTCCAAAAAGCATTGGCTTCCAAACGAGTAGCTCGGGTTTCAATCGAACATAGTCTTTTGCCTCCCATTTATCAATCACAGCCGATATTATTTGAGGACGTATCGTAACCCCATATTGGCCCAGAATAGGATTGCGCACCAACGCCATAAGTTGTTCCAAACCGACAATGACGTCCAGGGGGAGCATACCCGTAAGCTTGGAAAGCACCTCAATCAGAATGGGCGGCATTTGCTTTTTATCATCCCAGAAACGGAGTGTAAGGTCACGCAATTTATAGGCCATAGTGATCTTCCAGTAGTTCCGGTACAGCACAAGACCTAAGTCAGAAAGAGGTTTTTCTGGTGTACCAAACTTAAATTCATTTCGACTCAATAAATAGGAAAAGTCGATTAGAAAATTGCCGTATCCCTTTCGTTGGTATATTGGGAGAGTGACGATACAACTGAGGTTGTAGTCACTGCTGTTTAGCTTCTCTTTGGAAAAGTAGCCCACAAAGTGGTAGACATTGGGGGTTTCAGGCTTGAATTCCGTTAGCACGTAGAAAATGAAAGGTTCCACATCGTAGTACAAAGTCTTGGAGTTCAAGAAAAGCTTCGCGAAAAGGCACAAATTTTGGCAATAGTTAATTTGTTTGCGCCCATCGACTTCCCACACAGCGATGCCGTTTTCAACGTCTCGATAAATTTCAACCCCAGGCGGATGATATCCGCCATTGGCAGTGCAGTATTTTAGTCGGTGACGGTTGTAAGTAACCAATTGGGGCATGTAAGCTAAACAGTGCTCGCAGATGTATAAGGTGTCAAAGTGGGAATACTCCTCAGGATAGGGAGCCGTATACCAGGTTTCAATTTCGAACCCACCAAAGACGACATGACGGATGCGATCGCTGGATTCAGCCGACGTGCTGCTTTTGGCGAGTTCTTGGAATAGTCGAGAGTCCTCGGCGGTGGGTTCAGTATCGTTGATTAAACAATCGGGATATGGTATCACACCATCATATGGGAGGGGTGCCAGTTTTGCGACCAACTCACGGAGCTTGGCTTGATCGTACTTTATACGGACAGTCGTTTTGTTCAAGATCGATACGCTTGGATTGCTGTATTGGGGCGCTGGCTTTAAAAGCTGCTTGAAGTTGAGCTTGACATCATATGATACGGTATCTGTCACCCGACGACTCTTCCGAGGGCTGCCTGTGGCGCCATCATCCGCAGTCATAACATACGGTGTGGAGGTAGATGGGGTCACAAACACGTCTGCATATAGACCTAGTGCGAAATGAGTGTTCCCGCGAACGCGACGTAAAATCGTTGCGAACTAGCAAGTCACGAACCTCACATATAGGTATTCAGACCATCAAATGAATTGAAAGGGGGGCAAAAAAAGAGCCCACGCCCGGGTTCGAACCGGGGACCAACAGATTTGCAATCTGCTGCGCTACCACTGCGCCACGTGTGCCTCACAGGCTTGTATCGCACACAAGGTCGTACACGTACAACGCATTGCCCATGAAAACTAATTTGAGGGGTATATCAGTTTTAGCAGATGATGTTTGCTCGGAACCATAGCGTAATGGATATCACGCTTCTGAAAAGAAGAAATCAAGGCTCGATTCCATGTGGGAACGAGTTGAATATCTCCCTGCTGGCTGAACAACTTCTTACCATAACATATATCACGGTGAAGAGACAACCACACTAGTGCTTCCTCACACCACACGATCTGGCTGGCTTTTTGTATGACGGACTAACAAATGAGTACCCTCTAAGATGGACTTTTTAGACATTTTTACAGCTTAGATCCAAGTGCGAACGATTAGATTAAAAATCTGAGCTAAGACACCGTTCTGTTTACACGTGAAGGCGACAGTGGTGACAGCAAGTTTTTTGTAATTGGTTCAATTGATTGTTGAGTGTTTTTATTGTGATTTTGAATGATTGCATGAGTGTCCAGCGTCGTATGCATTCAGAGCAAACCATTGGTAAACCCTTATTTCAATTATCATCCGAACTAATTTTGACTATCATTGAAAGATCGCGGGAGGCACCACACTCTATGTTTTTATCAAAGTTTAGTTTTTACTCTTTTTCAAAAATTCTGCCCATTAGTTTTGATTACCTAGATATTGATTGATAATTGAATACCTCGAGAAAATTGAAAATCAAATTCGATGTGTGATTTTGACAATCATAAATTTGTACAAACAAAATCAAGAAAAAAGAGCCCACGCCCGGGTTCGAACCGGGGACCAACAGATTTGCAATCTGCTGCGCTACCACTGCGCCACGTGTGCACTTGCACGAGATTGTCAAATGAAAGCTCAACATAAAAATGTGCCGAACAATGTAAATCGCTTCTTCCTATTTGACGTATAATTTGTGAGTTACACACCTCTTTTTTTGCGGAAAAATTAATTGTTGCCATTTTTTGCGTCAATAAAGTCACTTTCATCACAAACTCTTCGTAATATCATCTCTCAAAAAGATAAAATGAGAAACACAATCAACGTGACTGAAGAGTAGTTCACCTGGACAATGCTACTATGGTTTCTAATAGCCAGTATGCTTTTAAAGGTAATCACAGGGTTTGTTTTCCTATCGAGTGTCGGTAGAACCCTGATCTATTAATTAGCTTTATTGAATTTTGTTTTACACCCTTAGATCAGACGAGAGGAGAATTTTGCCCCTAGTGTCGCGAATGTTTTTATGTAACTTTTGAATATATAGAAAATGTCAATATAGGTTTAGCAACTCATTTTGACTAACGAATTAGTTGTAACAATCAAAAGAAAAAAGATAGCTAAATAGAACTATACTACAAGGGTTCAAGAAAAAGTTTAAACTATAAAACGATAGCGAGCTACCTTGAAGATGAGAGGCATCCTGTCCTTTTCTATTAACCTTGCTGGGCCAAAATGCTGACTACCCTCTTGAATTGAGTGATAATATAAGAGAGCTTCACTACTACTTGCGAGCAATAATGGTTGGTGACTGGAAAAACGATAGCGCATACTTTCAATATCTTTAAGCTGATGCTGATTGAATTTTACAGCGGCTCAATCACGTCCTTAATTTTCGTATCAATTACATAAAAGTAAGCTGCATATACAATAAGATGAAGCGCAATAACGAGTGCTACAAGCATCGTAAACAAAAGCCAACACAAACTAAACGAATTGACTGTTATGCAAATCAGATTACGAAACGTATAGATATATTTTGTGGGTTTTAATTTTTTTTTTTTTTTTTTTTTTTTTTTTTTTTTTTTTTTTTTTTTTTGAAAGAATGAAAGATCTGCTAGTGTTATTAAGTATAATTTGAATTGTCTGATCAAAGAAAAGTCATTACGACTCACCTGGCTTGTTTCACAAATGACAGTATCTTGACTTGAAGTTGACTTCCTATATGCAGAATCCATTTAGGACCGCACTTCGAAGCTTGATATTTACTTCAATTTTCCCATTATACTCATTGATATTTGTAAAACCAGTAGTAAGCCGAATTATAGTTACGATGGTGGTAATATGGATAACTCATTGGTGATGTCCAACTCAAAATAGATCGATTTTCATGTGTACTGCAGATAACATCTACTCCTGCAGCTAACATGAATAATGCTTAATCGCTCCAACTGCTTCATATTGAACGTGAACTCAACCAGAAATACACCAGCTGTACTTCAAGTGTCAACAAGAATTGTTGTACAAAAAGCAAATCTGTACCGATTTTTCTGATTTTTTTAAAATTAGTTCTAGTTTTTCAAAAAAAAAAATTCAAAAAAACCATTTAATGGCTGTTGCAATAGTATTCAAACCTTATAGGTTACGGTAGTTGTACTTAACGCTTCGTGAAGTGTAATATACATTGTGAAAAGCCTGGTTGGAAGCGTGCATATTACATGCAGTCTCAAAGATGAAATGCAGGACGAACTTTTGCAAGCATGACAGTTGTATCAGTAAGCATGCCAAATCCGTGATAACTGGTCAAACCAAATAAACGCACTCACTGATCACAATGGTAACGACAATAACAAGCTAGCTACTCTCAGAGCACATGTTGTGGTTTTCCTGCATCTCTCGCCATGCACCTGCATAAAAGCACGAAGTTGACTTGCAATGTTTTCAAAACCATGCGTTCGATTTTCGGTATTGGTGTTGCCATTTTGAGTAGAGCGAACTTCGATTCAAGTGAACCACAATAATGTAGGTGTATAGAAGAGCTAGTGCAGACACATATTGTATTGCTGAACACTAGTTGGCTCATTTGATGGATATGGTTTCAAAGAGAGTCATACAAAGTTAGATACTCACGATATCGCGACCAACGTTTATTGAACCATGCTTGATATCATATTGTAGTCTGCACACGATGATAAATCTCGTTGGCTGCGTTTGTGTAAGTGTTCCAGTCGGATTGAGGCTGCAAGTATTCGAGGTAAAGACCGGCGCACGAGGATTATTGGTCGTCCAATTGAAAGCCTTAAAGGTGTTCTGCAACTCTTCGAGTCACATTGAGCAAGATTCAGACTAAACGAGGTATTACTCAGAGGCTCAATTGGTGTACTGACGTCCGATTGACTGCGGCCCAAATGTCGAATCTCCACCCAATGCATTATCAATCGATATATTCCTCAATTGCAAAAAAAAGATATGGTTGGTGCCTCACATAAACACGTGTGACAAACAAGAAAATCATTACTTGAAAATTTTGATAGTTGTGGCCCACAAATTTAAATTCCCTTATAAAATTCAGTTGGTATTCTCACAGAACAAAATGTTTCCAAATGGTGTCTAAAGTAGCAAAAGCCACTTGAGTACTTTTTCGTAATGCTTTAAAAGTGAATTCTATCTGGTATTGAAACTGGATTCGTTGAGATAGACTTGGTGCTACAATGATGCAGTTTGATATTCTCACATGTAGCAATAACTATCAGAACAAACTATACAAAAAAAATCGGGTAAAGCTCATAGTATTGCTATAAAGCACTATTGAAACAAACTAGATAAGGTATTGTAGTTGATCTTCTTCGAGAAGGACTTCTTCTGAAGCATTGCTCCAGCCTGTTCTGCAGCACCTTGTAGACCCCCTTCTGAGTTCAAGAATTTATTGATTTCAGCATCATCTGCATCATCGCTATCCTTCTTCTTTCTACGCTTGCGCTTTTGGCCCAGTGTGTTGCCGGTGAGTTCATCCGCCTCGGCCTTCAAACGTTTCGCCTCTTGAGCTTGAACGTAATCAGCGTTGATACCCATCCAGATGTTTTGCTTGACAAGAAATTCATCATGCGACAATACCACACCCTCTATCTCGTCATCGTCATCATCACTACCGATTGGATCATCAGGTACACGCTCCAAGAAAGCCAGAGAGGTTTCCAACTTGGACAAGTTACGAGGCCAATTTGTCTGAATTCTTTCCTCAAGCTCCTTCAAATGCTCTTCCTCAGCAGGAGTAGTGTAAATAGCATTGACATCAGCGTCCGTTTTTCGCTTCACAATCCGTGCAAGTTCCTTCTTAAGATCTTCCTTCAGTAATTGGCAACTTTGAAAGATCGATCGCAAGACATCTTCTTTCTCCAATTCTTCTCGTTGGTGTTTCAATGCTCTTTTCTTGGCAAGCGTATGTTGTTTGCCCTCCTCTTCCATAACTTCTGAAATCATATCAGTAATTTCGGGTGCCACTTCCTCAACAGATTCATCATTATTCTCAGCACGCACAGCTTCGTCATTGATTACACCTTGTTCGGGCTCATTAGTGTTTTCCTCTTGAGCAGCTCTATTGCTATTCTCGGCGTTTTCGACTTCCCCGCTGTCTTCAGGTTGTTCAGCGACCTCCTCGTTCGCAACGTTCTCAGAAACATGACTCGTCTTTTGCTTAGCATCGTTTTTGGTAGAACTAATATCATTGTCCCTGATACTTCTTAAGCGAGAGCTCCGTCTTCTCGCTGGCTCAGCTTCTGGCTCAGCTTCTGGCTCAGCGTCTGCCTCGGCATCAGCCTCAGCCACAAATAACTCTGAAGGTCCCGCCTTCGATGGAGTCTGCTTTTCGTCCTCATAAGGAGTGTCAATGTATTTCTGGATTCTGCTTAGAGTTTTCTCGTGCCATTGAACTCTTCTCTTCAAGTCTCGTTCCTTCTGTCTATTCTTCTGGAAAGAAGGTGGATCAGCGGTAACGGCAAAATCAGAGTTCTGCAGTTCTCGAAACTGTTTGATCGAAAGCAGCCCAGCATTAGTTTCGCCAAACTCATTGAGTCTCTTTTGAATAGTTTCTTCTGCAACATGGGAAACGGCAACTACTTCAGCATAAGTCCGTCGAAAACCGTTCATTCTCGCAGCGAGCATTAAGCAAGCCCCAGCAATACCCGCTGGGCGTCGGCCGTATTGGATCCAGTCCCCGGACATTCTATCAGCTAATTTCACAGCATCTCTGACAACCTGGATCGTTTTGTTACCGAATTTAAGCCTCTCTGCAAAATGTTGAATGAAAAGTGAGGGATCCGCCAACGGAAGAGACTTTCGAAGTTGCTTGACCAATTTGAGGAAGGTTGCACCAAGTGAGTATACACTGATTTGGAGAGCGCTCGAAAAATCAATGAGCATATGATGGGTACGCTCCATACGACAGGAGAAATAGAGACACGCAGCGATCACATTCAGCAGCCTCCGACCTTGAACAAAGTTCTGAGCGAGGGCCAAATTGAAGGTCTGAACTGCAGCGTCACAGATATAACCCGGGATATTGAGAGCAAGGGCGATTTTTCTGATCTTCCGCTTAGCATTTGCCTTGGTCTGTTCTCTTGATTCCATTGCATTTTGGCGACCCCCTATAGGAGCTCGAGCTTGATCAGACCCAACTATGGACCCTTGGACCATTGCAGCTCCCGAACTCAGCTCACCGAACTGAACTTCCAGGACAATATAATTCGAGTCCATCACCACACCACAGGTCAAACAGACAAGATCACCAGTAGCATTAGAGTGATCGCGCCCGAAAGACTCGGAACCACACTGACATTTTCGTGTAGGTGCCATGATGGTCAAATCTTTATTGGGATGAGGCTCGTTTTTTGCTCCGTGGACTTGTGGTATGACCGTGTGTAGGAACGCGCGCGAATTCAAAGGAAGGCGTTCGAGTTAGGGTTTGCCTGCTTGCAATTTGGTACCGCACGACCCCTGTTTCAACCGCGTCGATTTGATGACACAGGCGATATTGAATACATTTGGCATGTTGATTTACTAATAGGTTAGACGGAAAAGTTGTACATGGTTTTTATTTCTTGAATCACGCCGATTTGGGTGAACCGTTAATTTCGTTTGAAACCGGGTGTCCTTTCACGTGACTTTTGCGTCAATTACCAACAGTCCGGTATGGTGTAATGGCTATCACGGTTCGCTTTCACCGAGCAAATCAGGGTTCGATTCCCTGTACCGGAGTTTCTTTTTGTGCATCTTCTATAGTGGGCCCACGACCGTACGAAGTATGGTGTATGATAAATTAGCTTGGATGCTAACATTGAACCTTTTGAATACTAAAACGTTGACGAACTTTCTAAATGGTTGACAGTGGCTGAAGTCTCGAATTTTTTGGTTGTTTTGTAAATTCAGATAAGTGAAATTTACTGAGTAATTCTTATGTATGTACAAGATTAGTTGTTAACAACGTTTAACAACCGAGCAAGAGGGTCTTCCTTGGAAGTGTGTCTGCCAGCAACTGAGTCAAACATGGGGTTCAGGGGTTCAAATCTCTTTTGACCATTGCTACGAGCCAGGTGCGAGGAAACCCAGTCACCCACCTTCACGTACTCAACGTTGAGAGATACGGAACCGTTATCCCACATCGACGCCAGAGTCACCTTAAAAGGCATAGTGAATTGACGCGAGTGGTGACCAGGAACATTGCTAGCGTACAGAGCTGGCTTTTGCACTTGCCGCTCGAGCACACCACCGGTAAAACCAGCGATGGCAATGGTGTTGTTTTCAACCAATCTACCGGGAACAACTGTGTGGTACTTGATACCGTTAGGGGTGTTGGTCAATCTTCCCGGTTGAGCGTAACTCAAACCAGCGGTGCCTTGAATTTGCTTGGCGTTGGCAGAAAGCGACGTGCGACCATTTTGGTCCTTACGCAATTGCTGAAGTTCCAACTTGGACTTAACAATGTCGGGGTTCTCCTGAAGGAATTGGGAAACAAGCCGGGCAATATCAGCATTGTTCTTAGTCAAGTAGACTTGAGGATGGTGCTCAGCCAACCATTTTTGAAATTGACCGTGTAACTTGGGATTCGCCTTCAAAATCTGTTTAACTTGAGAGACCGAAGCACGGGGGTGCAAGTTGAAACCCAAAAGAAGCGATTCGTACTCGTTTTTCTTGGTGCTTTGCTTTTCGGGGCGACGGAAAAGAGGATTTTCCAGCTTGTTGTCAACTTTGGGGATGATGTTGTTTTCCTGTAATCTCACTCGCAGGTACATTTTGGAAGTGTTCTTTTCAACATCGGGCATGCCAGTCTTGTTGTCGATGTTATTGAAGGATATGTGGGAGTAGCCGATCTGTTTAGGGAGCGTCGTCTTGATACCGAACTCAGATCTCACGGCCGCAGCCTTGGGGGTGTAAATGACTTGATGAGTTGGGATTTGTTGACTCCCACCACGGATCAGCTTCGATATAGGGGTGGCCACTTGGGCAAGCTTCGACGCCCGAAGCAACGTCGAGAAACTATCCATGCTGATGGTATCCACTTCGAGGTCAAATTTTTCAAGTAGTGCGAAATGTGCACGGCGGGCACAGTGTGCACACAAATTAACGTCTAATAATTTATGCTTTCTAATTATGTAAATAAAGAGGATCAAAATACATCTTCATCATTCGTCTTGATAGCACATATACAACTGACACAATTTTTCATAGTTTGATTGGTTTTATTTCGAATTCGTGAAGATGGTGCGCACTTCAATTTGCACTCGGCAATTGAGTAACCTCTTGAGATGGAAAACGCTAAATTCCAGGTTGAGGTCGATCCTAACGAGGACACTGAGTGGAACGATATTCTTCGATCCCATGGTATAATTCCAGAGAAGCCGCCGTCCCCACTGGCCCAGCTTGAGGAGGCTTTAGATGAGGCTATCAAAAAAGCTCACGATACCCGTCTCGATGATTTGGAGTTGGCTGAGCTCGAGGCTCTCGAAGATGAGGAAGATGAGGACTTCTTGGAACAATACAAACAAAAGCGAATGGCCGAGATTCGAGAATTGTCTGAAAAAGCCAAGTTTGGTCACGTTTTCCCGATCACCAAACCTGAATTCAATGACGAAGTTACTGAGGCTCTGAAGAAAGGTGACGATGGGACCTGGGTCTTAGTTCACATGTCATCGCAGGCTGCATTACAATCAAGGTTGTTGGCTCAATTATTGTCTGAGTTGGCGATCAAATACCCCGAAATCAAAATCTGCGACATTCCTGCTAGATCAGCGGTTGAAAACTATCCAGAAAAGAACTGTCCCACATTAATCATTTACCACCAAGGTAATATCGTCAAGCAGTTTATTACCTTGACCCAATTGGGTGGCAATGCCACCACGTTGGAAGATCTTGAGAAGGTTTTGGTTGACACGAGTATAGTGTCTCCTAAGGATCGACGTCTTTTGGTGAACCAGGACGATTCGGGTGAGGAAGACAATGGGAGAGGCAAGTCTCTCAGATTCGCTTCTAGACGCCCAGTGAACGAGTCTGATGATGATGACTTTTACGATTGAGCAAAAGGAACTGGTAATGGTGGAAACCCTGTTCAGACGATTGTTAACTTTCATAAGAATTGTGTCTCTGCTACTTGATAGATAATGTTACGACATTTGGAAAAGTGATCTGTCTCAAGGACATATGAACTGTCTCAATCTGGAAGATCTGTGAAGAAATCTGACTTGAAACTGTACAAGATCTGTCGTATCGTGTCTTGTTTTAGTCTGGAGACAAGCAGGAGTTATGTGATCGAATCCGATTAGAAAATCTAGTGTTATGTTGGACTGGATTTCTTGTAAAGACTGAAGTGTGCGCCAGTTTCTCTAATTCTTCGTAAGGTAAGTCGGCGATATAATTGTAAGCTTGATCAGAAACCTCTAGTGTTTCATACTTGAATCTTTAGCATATACCTGCGATGAGGGGCGAACATGATCCATCGAGAGCACTTGAAGGTGTATAAACGTACTTTCCTTTCTAATTTCATCTATAATTTGCGTGGTATTCCATCTATTAACAACCTTAAGTTTTGTAGTATCTGTTTTGTGTGTAAGGAGCTTATTGATGTCGGCGAATTCAAAGAAGCCGGCATTCGTCTGAATTTCAGGTAGACATTTGTGAGGAAAGCAGTTTTTTGACAAATACACGGCCAGCCGCCCAAACCATACAGAAACGAGCCTCGTTATTTCTTTCCAAATTGCGCTATTGTTGTACACTATAATTTCAAGCGATATCATATGTTCAAATGATGCATTCATGCGGGTCGAAAAGAACTAAAGATTGAGCCAAATATCGCCCTCCTAAAGTGAAAAACAACTCATAAATTGACTCGGTGGTTTTTGCTACGCCTAATAAATTTATTATTTCTTTTTGTAACAAGGAATCGTATACTGAGTTGACTAAATCTCGAATTTCAAAAGATTGGACATCGTCTATTATGATCCATATTATATATAATTAAATTAATCAAAAATGCCTTTATGGCCAAGTGGTAAGGCACCTCACTAGTAATGAGGAGATCGTCAGTTCGAATCTGGCTGAAGGCAAACCTTTCTTTTTGCTCATTGTTCCTCGTAACTCTCTGTCTTTCTCATTAAACAATAGAGTCGACCTTGAGCCGAAGCTTTATGTGATTTCAAGCTCTATGGAGCTTTTTAGACTCCCAAATTTGTTGATGTGTAGACTTTTGACGCTTGTAGACACCATGATCTTGAATCGTGTAATCTCTTTTACTATTATCGATTTAACCCTGTTAGTTATATTGTTGTAAATGACGATTTTGAGCTTAATTTTGACGCGTATCCATCTAATCGTGATAGAAGTGTGAAGTTTTCAACAAAGTATTATTACTCCGGCTTCTTGTAATTTTCGCAACTTGTCAGAAATATTACTCTTCAATGTCTGAATCGCAGATTTATCACAAGTTCGAATTGATAGTATGCCAAATTTGATTGAGTAAATAAAGCCACATCAAGCTTCGAAAAATATTACTTTAGCCGTTCAATCACAAACCCAACACTGATAAGACTCCTCAACCCCAGATCATTGTTAATGCATCAGCGACTCTTCCCAGTCTTCGGATCCGAGTCAGCGTCTCGCGCACCAATAAATTGAACGGCATTCCGTCCAATGACATGATTTCAGTTCCAAACATGCACAATAGTCCCGTGCTGGGTTCAGTGAGACATGTCTAAGTTTCAGCTTTTACCATCGAATTTGAGTTTTTCTTTCACACTTTAATGAAGTTACTTTTCAGCGAGGCTGACCTCTAATCTATCTCAAAATCTGTCCAACGGTTGCTGGCTTCGCGTGCATATGCGAGCCAAGTGAAAAATGTGACAAACTCATCGGGATGCGATGCAAATATAAAATGAACATTTCCCGCACATTGTAGATCTCGGACATATTGTCCCCTATGCCTCTCAAAGGTTTTTTCAAAAAAGCTACCTCAAGAGAGGTATGGCTTGGTGACTACGACTATGCTCAATTGTTCGTCCCCAAAATCCCATTCATGAAGCTTCCCCGGAATCCGACCCCATTCTTCGGTTTGGACTCGGAAATGCCTATTTTGTTAGGTATGTTGCTTGGGTTCCAACACGCTTTGGCTATGCTTGCTGGGGTGATGACGCCGCCAATGATCATGGCTCTGGCGGCCAACATGGAAGGTGAACTTATGAGTTACTTAGTGTCGGTATCTCTTATCGTCAGTGGTATCCTCTCGTCCGTGCAAATGGCTCGGATTACCATTCCTTTACCTAAAGGACGCAAGCTCTACATTGGTACGGGGCTTCTTTCGGTGGTCGGTACCAGTTTTTGCACCATCACCACCGTCACTAAGGGGTTTGCTCAAATGTATGAGCAAGGTATCTGTCCCACTGCCGAAGACGGTACCAAACTCCCTTGCCCCACAGGATATGGCTACATGTTGGCATCGTCGTGTGTGTGCGCTCTCCTTGAGATCTTCCTTGCCATCGCTGTGCCCGCCAAGGTCCTCAAGAAGGTATTCCCTCCCATTGTTACCGGTCCGGTTGTGCTTCTTATTGGTACACTGTTGATCCAGTCTGGGTTCCAAGACTGGATGGGTGGCTCTTCATGTGTCGATGCTGCCGTGTGCACTATGGGTAAGGAAAGCTTGAGTAAACCTTGGGGTTCCGCCGAATTCCTCGGTTTGGGGTTCTTGGTGTACGCCACCATCATCATTGCTGAGCGTTGGGGGTCGCCGATCATGAAGTCTTGCGCTGTAATCATCGGGTTGTTGGTTGGTTGTATTGTGGCTGCCGCCGTGGGTTACTTCTCTGCCGACAATGTCAACTCGGCTCGTGTTGCCACGTTCATGTGGGTGCACACGTTCCCTCTCAAGGTGTACGGCCCAGTGATCTTACCCTTCCTAGCAGTGTATCTTGTGATCATGATGGAAGCGATTGGCGACATCACTGCCACTTGCGATGTGTCCAGATTGCCTGTTGAAGGTCCTGATTACGAAAAGCGTATTCAAGGTGGTTTGCTTGCTGATGGTTTGAACGGCTTGCTTGCCGGTTTGATGACGATTACCCCGATGTCTGTGCTTGCTCAAAACAATGGGGTGATCTCGATCACTAAATGCGCCAACCGTAAGGTGGGCTACTGGGGGAGTTTCTGGATGATCATCATGGGGATCTTTTCGAAGTTCTCCGGCGCCATCGCCTCTATCCCGTCACCAGTATTTGGTGGTATGACCTCATTCTTGTTTACTCTGGTAGCAGTGCTGGGGATCAAGATTATCAGTACCTCAGGGTTGAGCAGACGTGATCGGTTTGTACTTACAGCCTCGTTGTTGCCTGGTATGGGGTCTGCTCTCGTACCCGGCTGGTTCTCGAAAGTCTTCACCTACCACGGTGACAACAACGCCCTCAAAGGGTTCTTGAACGCCATCATCTTGGTTATGGAAACTGGGTTCGCCGCCACCGGGTTCATCGGGGTGTTGCTCAACTTGTTGATTCCTCAAGAAGATGACGAGCCTGAGGAAGTTGTGGATGTGGAGATTGTCGATGGCTCGTCGCTGGTTGACGAGTACAAGAAGCCCGTCAACTAATTGCATGGTCCTTTTGGGTCGCTTTAGCATATTATAGAATTTATAGAACGATATTTTAATGAAATTATGAATTAAATTACGACGTAGAATCTACGTACATGCTGAAATCAATGGTGTCATCAGGTTTTGTCGAAGTTGTGACCACCTTGTCTCGCAAGTCTTTCAATGCTCGTGCTCTTTGCAGCCAGATTTGGAACGGGTGGTTAGGGTTATGCCATACATGGGCAAAATGATCGGCCATAATTGCCAACATGCGGACGAATTTAGGTAAGTGCAGCGAGCTGATCATTTTGAAATGCAGGGCAGCAAACAACAGAGGCACGCCTTCGCGTCGGTACACTTTGACACGGAAAAACTCTTCATCCTCGGCTGCATCCACTGCAGATGAATACTCTGTGCGCCATGTATGCGGGGTGATGACAATAGCCATAAAATTGAATTGTGATTTGATCAAGTCAAAGTCGAACGACATTCCCAGCTCATCATAATAAATGTTGACATAATCGTTCCCGATATGTTTTTTGCGTTGTTGGAGTTGAATAGATATCGGTAATTGGCTTTGGGTGGTGCTGTTCATCATCGTAGGAACATGCCAGACCACTTGAAGGGTACGATCACGCCAGTAGCGGGTATACTCGCCGTCCATATCATTTTCTGTATCAAGACCGCCAACGTAGATTTGCGGGGGCAGCTGCTTGAGTCGATACAACAGGCCCATCTGTTGCAAGAACTCATGAAAGCGTCGCAGTCCACTTTTGTTGGACAACACTTCAGTTTCAAGTGATTGGCCTGGACCGACGTACACGATGCCGATTTTGTGAAATTCCACGGTGGGAATACGATCAAGTAGGGCCAACGCTCTCTGTGCCACTGGTGTGTCCGGAATAGGTTTCGGCTTCAAGGCCTTAGTATGGTCTTTGTCGACACTCAGATAGAGCTGAAGCATATAGAACGCCAGCAGCACGTCCATGTCTTTTCCATCCCCATGAAGTGACACGTGTAGTGCCAAGACCCCCAGTGGTCTCACGACTAACCACTGCGACTTGCCCAGGCTGGCATCAGTACTCATGGCAATCACCGAAAGTCCAACCATCCAGCGCTTGGCATCAGCATCGATTTGCGGATGATAGATGGAAAGGGGCACGTTTGAGTTCGAGAATTGACCCACAAAGTCGAGAAGACCAGCAGTGTTGTCGTCAATGTCCTCAGGCTGGGAATTGGTCAGAACAATGTTTCTCATAAGATACTCCGTGAAGCTGGCTCTATCTTTGAGCAGCATTTTGAGAAACCATTCACAAATGACGCGATACAGCATCGTGAGCACATACTGCCACGGAATATCGCTACCCTGAGACTTCGCCTTCGTCAAGTTTTTGTTAGTCATATCCTGGGCATACTGCACATATTTGAACGCAATACCAAATACACGCTTATAGTCATCAGCAGTGAAATTAGCTTGCAAATCCAGGTTCTCACATAAGGCCATCAATAGCTCTAAAGTATGCGTGGAAGCGCCCGCCAGCGTCACCCTCACCTGAAGCTTGGTCAAGATCACCGGTACAAAACGTTGAACAGACAACGGAATCTCGTAGCAACAAGCGGTCAACATATTGATACAGGGCACAGCTGTACGCTCCCACCAGTCAAGTCCCAAAATGAGTGCTTTGATCAATTCATCCTCATCACGTTTGCTAAACTGATTGTGATAACCCAAGAGAGCCAGCATAGTGCGAATGAGGGCAACTTGGATTTCCGCCGGAGTGATCTCATCAGTGGGTGTCTTCACCGCACTTGATAGCCCCAGGGTGAGTTGAGTACAAATTACCAGCTTGAGTTGAGCCACCAAATCAAAGTGGGCCGCGAAGAGGTCCAAGTTTGCAAGTTGAGAGCAAAAGTGGCTCCACACAAACAGGTACAACTCAAATGAGTAGAACTTTTCCACGATCTGCAACACTATCCGAATCCATGGTTCAATATTTAAAGAGCTCACGTCTTTTGCCACAGGGTTCACCTGAAGTCGAGTGCTGGGGGTGTCCAAATTCTCTTTTGGAATGTAGGAAATAGTATCGGGGAATGTCCACTTGTGCAGACTTTTCGCCACGTAATTCTCTTCATTAAGGTTACGTCCGAATGTCAGTGAAAGCCCCGTGATGTCTGCCGGCTGAGTAATGTAAACGTATCTTTCAGCTGTCACGCGAAGGCGCACGAGCAACTTCAGTATCAACAACGCAACATCGGTGTATCCTGTGGCCAACAGAAATTCCAAGAAATCAATCAAAACCTCGTAGGTTCGTGCAGCCTTGGCGGGGAACTTGACATACCCGACACAAAAGATACGAACAAACACCATCGCCATTTTCGACAAAAACTCAGTGGAGAATCTATCGGATGATTGTCGGTACAGCAGAGCTCGCAGGATCAGACCAATCAGACGGAACAGCGCCACCGCTTTTGCCAGCGCCTCCCCCACCAAAAGCTGACGGAACAGCTTTATATCACGGAGAAACGTGTCACACATCGTGAAGTACACTGAGTCGGGACACGAGAAGGCAATGTAGGTGAACATGGTGTCAATGAGAAAATCCAATACTACCGGATCCTTTTCATGTTTCAACCGGGGAAAGAGAGAGCACATGATTTCGTAATCCACATGATCCTCACCAAACACAGCCAGCAGCGCCTGATGTGCCTCATAGACCATCTTCAAGCATTCCAAGCGAACCAGAGGCAGCGTTGAGTGGAAGTAGAAGAGATTAAGACACCGCACACAATTGTCACGCCAAGAGGGGTTCAATGCACAGCATAACTTAGCCAGACAGTAGTACTTGATGACAAAAACCAGACAGGCTTCGTTTAGTTGACGAGAAAAGTGAGTGAACACCTTCACAACTGCTTCCTCATCGCACTCTAGTTGATGGACAGACCACAAAAGCTGTATGGACAGTAGAATCAGCTGAACATACAGATTGTCTGCGTCGGTAGTGGTATTAACCAGGGTGATCACATCGAACATTGTAGGCTTTGTCAACCAAGTGTAAAATGGCAACACGTCGGTAAAAAGTTTGCAGTGATTGGTATAGTGTTCTACCCAGTTTTCCATAGCGAATAACCGATCAAGACATCGAAGCACCTGTGTGTTCACTAAGGTCAAATTGTGTGTATCCACGACATTTTTGAATGCCAAAGCAACGGCCACTGGATCTGATTTTCCAGCAACAATGGTGTACGTAGCCATTGCAATAGCTCCGAGAGCGCCGTAAAGTGTGAGAACATTTGCATTCAATTTTGACGGCGTACGAGACTCCGCAAGCGCCATCAGCCGACACTGAGTGATCTCCGGGGCAGTGATTACCCCGCATAAACCTTCGATGATCACTTTACGTGTACCCTCGACACTCGCCAATGAGTATATTGCCGGCCACGCGTCGTAACTCTCCAGGTCAATTGCGTAGAGAGCGCACAAGAAGCGTACCACTGGTGTCAGCGCCACCTGGTATAATTGCAAATAGTCCAGCACTCCAGCAAACACCGGCGCCCGAGCCGCTTCAGACGTGCACGCCAACTCAATCATTTTGCTGACCACAGCGTCGGCGGTATAGTCTTCGAACTGATGATGGTGCAAGCACTTATTGATGAAGTCGACAGTTGCCTGCCAATTAGGATCATGAGCCGTCAACCTTCGCGTAAGGAATATCGCTAGTTCTTTGGGCATATAGCTACCAAGGTCCAGGAGGTCTTGGCCATCGTTGGTGAGCACAGAGAGCGCCTTAAGAAACAAATCGTAGTCGGGATCATTGGCTTGACAGGCCTTCAAGATGTCACGAAAGTACACCAACCGATTGGCCACAAGCGACAGACCCTGCGCTATGCACCCTCTGAGCAAGCGGATCGCCGGCCGACGAACCAGTCGTGGCTGGCCAGGGTCAATCAAGTCGCGGGCCCGGTACCAGATCTCGGGGACCAGGGCGATCAGGTACTGGTCCAAGAGCTCGGCAATCTTGACAGCGGCCTGCGCTCTCACGGCTACCGGGCCATTAGTGTGCAATTGTTTTAGAAGCTTTTGCAAGTCCTCGCCGCCGACAATGGCCGGGTTGATCAGCGTGACGCTGACGCGGGGCAGGGCGGGGCGATTGAGCGACTTGGTGAGCAGCTTGAGCACCAGGCCGAGCCCCAGGCTTTTCGGCGGTGGCGGATTGTGCCCCGACATCGTCCCTGAGCGTGGCGAGTTAGCCTAGTACCGTGGTGACCCCGTGACGACGACGTGCGATTAGGGGGAGCGTCGCGAACGTCCTAGTCGCATGTTGATTATTGACTACAGCCATTCGGTGGTTAGCGGTGATGGTAGACAGGAGGCTTAGGAAATTATACATCACGGCGAACGTAGTGCCGATTTGGGATCACCGTATAACATTACACAGAAGTGAGCGATGCCCTTCCCAGATACGGGCTATGCTCTATGATATTTGAGGCAGGCCAGCGCGAGCCCATAACACAACCAGAGAAAGCTTGGCGCATAAAAAGCACCATCGCCACGGCAGCGTTTTGACACCCATGGAAGGAAACTCGGCCTAACCAGAGAAACACGGTGTTACCGCCGGTGGATAATCCCGATTAGGGGCAATGGTTGCGTGCCACCAAATCCGCACCTTCTCGGCCGAGCTAATTTCCCGTTTCCGTATAATGGCACGGCGGCGCGAGCGCTGAGATCCCGCACCGGAACCTTGATAAGGCAGAGCACACACACGGTGGCGCCCGCCGCCCGGGGTAGAGCACGGCTAGCGATGCTGTTATCTCCCTCGGAGACATAACTAATCTAGATACGCCAGGGCATAATCGATTACTCAAAAGGCTCTAATTTAACCACTATAACCTCCATTCCGTGCCATCGGCGCAGATAGGCAGCTTCACTATCACATATGTCGCGCCCTACGACGCTGGCGAAGGTTAGTCAAGAAACAGCAATGCTCGATACGGTGGTGTCTGGCTCCCGACGCGGTGTTCCGGCGGGCCATCCCCGGCTAAGGCTGCGGCATACCCCGATGTCGATTTTTCACTATCACTCTTCTTAGGCTGCGTCGCTTTCGCTGAGGCAACATTGAAACGGGTATGCAAGCGGAGTTCAGATTCCGATGCGAGCGGGCGGCTTGCGATAGCCATCGCCGGCCAAACGACGCTATCAGTAGGACAAACACGTCAATAAGGGGCGCGGCGATATCGACGACGCCGGGATGATACGAGCGTGAGGTTGGTTTAGGTCGCTATCGAGCCTAGGTGGCGACTTCTCCTCTTTCACCGGCTTCCCCCACGGGCGTCCGGTGCCCCTCACCGGAAAATGATTTCCGAAGGACAAAACATGACTGGCGACGTAGACCTGGCTAATGTATGCGGTGAAGTTTACCCCAGGATCTCCGCCTACTTTATCGACATCTTCAGTTTGTCGCTGTCCGACGTCTGTTGCCCTCGCCAGGCCCCGTAGTTGGCGCAAGCGGCGTCGGTCGCACGTCGGATAATCTTGGTACCGAGCAATGCCAATGTGACAGCCTGCGGCACCGAGGCAAAATAAAAATCGATAACGCGAAATTTTGCTGAGTCGGGGCAAAAGTGGGGGGGCGCCGATCGAGGGGACGTGTCACTATGGCTGCTCGCCTCTGCCACCATGGGCATCGCCTCTACCCCACATTTGCCGCCGGCGACGATCGTTGCTCCCGTATCCCTCCCCGCGGTGAGTTTCCCCTCGTGACACCTCGTCGATGCCGTGCGTATTAGGCTGTTAGCACCCGCAGCTTCTTCGCCGCGGAGCTGCAGGTTTAGGAAGCCGTGCCGACCAGGCGGCGTTCAGAGATGAGGCCCCGTATTTCTGGGGAAGAAAATTTCTGGGATACATATAGAGGCCCGTCCCGGCGTGCTTTTGAGGTTTTATTGGACATCTGGCCCCAAGAGTTTATGCCCTGGTACTTGATCAGCCATCCCCCTAAAAACTACTTGCAAGCCGTCCACTAATCCCATTCCATGCTGCTGTCTGACGACGACCGAAGTGCTGAGAAGGTGTTCGTGACGGCCGACCCCAAGACCCACGACAACGAGCCGACGTACGCCGGCTCCGACTCGATGGAGGGGTTGGCGTCCGACATCAACAACGAGAAAAAGGATGATCGCCTGATCATCGACATCGAGCTGGGCCATCGAGTGACCCACGAAGAGACGCCCAGAATGGGCCCGCTCGCCCGTATCAAGCTGAGAATGAAGCCGCTGACGTGGCGGCTCGCCTGGCACATCTTTTGGGGGTGCTTTTTCACGTCGTGGTGGTTGCTGATCGTCATCCAGGACAGCCACCGCCACATGTGGCTTATCCCCACCATCTTGTGGATGTTGATCATGGCCCGCTTGATCACGTGGCACTGGAAGATCCTCTACTGGGCGCTTGCCCGGGCCAAGCCAATCTGGGCCTACGCCATTCTGTGGGTCCACCGCATCCTCCCCAAGCACTGGATGAGATTGTGTGCCGGGGCGTTCATCACCGTGGCCGTGATCCTCATCGGGGTGTTTGTTACTCCCGAGACGTCGTACTCGTTGCGTGAGGACCGGGCGGTGTCGTTCTTCGGGCTTGTCGTCGCCATCTTTGTCCTCTGGGCGACGCTGAGACACCCGAAGCGGGTCAACTGGCACACCGTCATCGGCGGGGTGCTCATGCAGTACATCATCGCCTTGTTCGTGTTGCGGACCAAGTGTGGGTACGATGTGTTTAACTTCATCTCGTTTTTGGCTCGTAAGTTGTTAGGCTTCGCCAAGAACGGGGTGGCGTTCTTGACCAACGACGACGTCTCCCAGTTGCCGATGTTCTTCTTCTCGGTGTTGCCTGCAGTGGCGTTCTTCGTCGCCTTCGTCCACATCTTCTACTACTGGGGCGTCATCCAGTGGGGTATTCAGAAGTTCGCCTACTTCTTCTTCTGGACGCTTAAGGTGTCTGGTGCCGAAGCCATCACTGCCGCCGCCTCTCCCTTTATCGGTATCGGTGAATCGGCCATTTTAATTAAGGACTTGATGCCCTACTTGACCAAGGCCGAATTGCACCAGATTATGACCTCGGGGTTCTCCACCATTTCCGGGGCCGTGCTCGTCGGTTATATCGGGTTAGGGCTTTCGCCGCAGGCGTTGGTGTCGCTGTGTGTGATGTCGATCCCGGCGTCGTTGGCGTGCTCGAAGTTGCGGTTCCCCGAAACGGAAGAGTCGATCTCGAAGGGTAAAGTGATCATCCCTAAATCGGAAGCCGACGACGAAGACAAGCCGCAAAACGTGTTGCAGGCGTTCTCCGAAGGTGCCACTTTGGGGTTGCAAATTGCCTTGACGATGATGATCCAGTGTTTGTGTATCATTGGGATTATCGCCCTCATTAACGCCTTGCTCACTTGGTTCGGTGGTTTCTGGAACATCGAGAACTTGACCCTCGAGCTCATGTTGTCGTACTTGTTGTACCCTGTCGGTTTCCTCTTGGGCACTCCTCGGGGTGAGATCTTGAAGGTGACCAAGCTTATTGCCACCAAGTTCATCCAGAACGAATTTGTCGCTTACGACATGTTGATGCACGAAGCGCCTTACAACCAGCTTTCGCAACGGAGCACTTTGCTTGCCACCTACGCTCTCTGTGGGTTCGCCAACTTTGGTTCCGTCGGTATCACCTTGGGGGTGTTGAACACCATCTCCAAGGGCAGAGGCAAGGACATCTCGCTGGCAATCTTGCTGGCGTTGGTCACCGGCGGGGTGGCCACGTTGATGTCGGCCGCGGTGGCCGGTATGGTCATCCACAACTTAGACGCTTATGTCCCCGCCCAATCCCTGTAAACTAATAGTTAGATGTCATAGTCGCACCGTTATGAGTATACGTTATATGTTAGTCATTTGTAAGCGAGGTCCCCCTCGCATGATAACGCCGATCGTGCTGCATCGACCTTATCTCAAATCCATCAGAGACGTATACCACCGCGATTAGTCATCGAGCCAAACGTGGAGAATTTGACTAAATGAAAGTGTTGTCCGAAATAAAAATTCTAGACGTAATATCCAACGAAAAAGGTCACCGTTTACAAGGCTTAGGAGTCAGAGAGATAGCTGATTGCAACACCGAATTTGCTATGTTCGAAGCTATTAGTTTACCATACTACTGAGCTAGCTCGAACAAGCCCGATTGTCAAGAGCCTCATTACAGTAGGCTAGACCCGTGATTAAAACTTGTTGGGAAGTGATCGTAGCCATGACTGCTCTTCTATTAGCGTAAAATGGACCCAGTTGTCTCTTCCATGGCTGTCCTGAACTGCCTCGCTTCCACGAGCCACACACAGCCTTGCCTATCCTTTTGGGCTAAACTGCATTCACAGCTAGTCTCCAGACGTCCCCATTTTTCAGGGGTGAGAAGGGTGAAAGGACTTAGGAGCTGTATACGTCGATGAAATCGTGTCAGCAACAACCATGTCAGAGGCAACCAAGCCACCATACTCTAGTAGAGAAGTAGCCATGACCAAGCTTGGAAGTGTGAGGAGATGATAGAAGAAAAGGCTCGCTATTTATGCTGTTCGGCAAGACTCTCGGGGTAAAATGTTCAGGTTGACGACAAAGACTCAAGGGGCGAAGGCGGGCCAACATTCCGCAGTCGCCATTGTTCGCATTGTCATCTCGTCAACGGCTCCGCCCAGATTGCGTGCATTGTCCAGCATTCCCTAGCCGCGCGATCTTCAATCGTAAAGGGGTGGCAACGGCGACAGCAGGTAGATTCAGTCAAGATCCATAGCGCACGAATACGATCGGTGGCGAACTTAATTTACTCACTCATCTTCATAATCCTTGGTAAAATGACGATGATGACTTTATGGGTAAAGACGGGCACGGTTCTCTGCAGTGCTCATTGTTCGCGAAGTCGTCTCCTCAACGGATCCACTTCCAAATTTGGTACGTCGTCTAGCATTCCCTAATCGCGCATTCCCAGATTGTGACCATGGTGGCAATGAAGGCAATGAATGAGTTGAATTGAGGTTTCCGGTACACGAGCAACCACCGTTGTGGTGGTAACATCAAACAGCGTTTCCACACTTCCCAAGTCCACCCGAAAGCCAGTGTTTAAACTCAACTGAGCTTCACTAGAGCTGGATGACGCCAAGTAAAACAAGTGGTTTGTCCAATTGTGGAGGTGCCAAGGCAACAATGCCGTTGTAGAGAGGAATGTCATTAATGGCAACCAGTTGACGACGCGTCGGTGCGAAAACATCATCGATACCGTGTGGGTCTAGACCCAGGGCGTGGGCTCACTGGGGACCGAGTCACAATGCATTGTCCTGAGGCTCAGCTTGTGTCATCAGCAGTTGACGAAACCCGCCATGGTATGAGTGGAATCCACCTCTGTGTTTACAAAATTAAGTGCGACCAAATCTATGGGGTACATATCACGTGATCTAAATCACAAGAGACGAGATTTAAGCTATAAATGGCAAAGTTGGCGACTAATAGCCCCAATAGAAAGAACTTCAACAAACTTATTGTTGTTTGCTACTCTATTTGGTTGCCTTCATCTACCATAAACTTCAGAGGATTAGTGGCTTGGAGCGCCGTCCTGCTGGACGTGACTCGTGCTCTTCTACGTTGTAACACTCCACGACCATCCCGTAGGCGGAGAAGATAGAGCACCTTTTTACACATCATTTGTGGGCGGTAGGCAAAGAACTTTATCCGCAACAACAAATCAGCACCGGTCGACTGATAAGTGTTTGCTTGGTACCTCGCACAAAATCCAATGGCACTGGATCGATTGTTTGGTCGAGTTTAGACCCGTGGGAAGGTTGATAAGTCTCCATTACCAAATTACTTGTAGGTTTGAGGTCTAGTTGTAGTGCTTGTAGATACTTGTTTGTCTACACTTATAGCATAGCCATATGATCTGGAGTTACCCTCTTCAAGATAATGCCAGTGACCAGTACTCTTCGTACGTCTTGAGTGCGGTTTTGAAATTTCGCTCACACGATGATTTCGCGAAGATTTTCCGGTTACGGTTTGTGAGGTGAGCCTAATGATGAAAAAAAAAAAAAACAATTGCCCTGCGATGGCGAGGGAAAATCATATCCAACACCATCAAAAGGAGGGTACCGGTGACCGAACCAGAAGTTAAATCGAGCTTACAAAAAGATGTATCGTTTCGAATTTTATTATCACTATATTACACCCCCGGGTTTACTTCTTAGCGGTCATTCTTCTGACGTAGAAGGCGAGTTCTTCACCTTCCAAAATGTACCCGTCACATCTACCAGATTGACCGGGTCTCGACGAAATGCAAGCGTACAACTTACCGGCGGTGAATTGCGATTCAACACCAGCTTCGATCTTGGCGGCGCCCGATCTCGAGGCGAGCTTTCTTTCGACCTTCTTCGATCTCTTGGTGGGCTCTTCACCTTCCTTGGTCTTACCCAAGACGACACCGTAGTGGTTGTCGAACCATTGCTTGAAGGGGGTGGCGTCGATTTGGACGATGGCCGACTTGGTCAAGGTGTTGGTTCTGACCAATTCGTTGTTCGAAGGGTGGTAGACGACCGAGGAGATTCTCGCCTTTCTGGCGACACCTTCCGAGGCCCACGAGAAGTTACCGGCTTCAACACGCAAAGCTCTGAACTTTTGGTTACCACCTCTGGTTCTGACGGCGTGGACTCTCTTGGCGCCCAACTTGGTCGAGGCGGATTGACGGCCCAATTCGAACTTCCGCTTCTTACGGTATTGGGCTCTCTTGGCACCGGTGGCCGATCTCTTGTGACGCGAATCTCTGGAAATACCCATGGTGTGTCGGTGAGGGAGTCTGTCTGCGGTGAAAATTTTTGAACAAGTCGGTGTTCGCACTGTGCGCTCGCGCGAGTAACCCTAATCCACGTGACCAAGTGACAAGTGCGAACATTTACCTAAACGATAGCATCGACGCCGCGACGGCGCGTGTGTCTCTTAACTGAGGGAGAGCCTAGACTGCCACTACCATCTGAGCTGAACTAAATTAACCAGTTTATTGTTGCCACCCCTCTTTCTCCTCTTTCCATCTTTAACATCTAACCTCATGTTATCTTACTAAACCCAAACAACCCACCTACTCCACTTACTCCACCTACTTCGGCTACCTTTCTTTTGTCTGGCTCGTCACACTGGCCGTCTATTTAATTTTCGGGACTCGCGCTGGAGGCCATCGCTCCCCTCTCCATACACACTCTCCAGAACCCATACACGCGAAGCGTACCCCCGCCATGCTGGAAGCCATCTACGACGAGATCGAGATCGAGGACTTCACCTTCGACCCCGTCACCCAGTTGTTCCAGTACCCGTGCCCCTGTGGCGACCGGTTCGCCGTGCTGATCGACGACTTGCTCGACGGCGAGGACATCGCGGTGTGCCCGCTGTGCTCGCTCATGGTGCGCGTCATCTTCGAGCCCGAGGACTTAAAGGAGTACCAGGACGAGCTTTAAGTGTGAGATATTGATTACCGTCGTCTGCTTCGAGCAAAATTCGAACCTCGTCTTCTATTATCGAGTTAGCCATTTTGTCGGTCACGATGGCGTTTTATACCCAGTGCCCCTAACCGAGGATGAACTCTTTAAGAAAATATGAGCCCTGGCGCCAGCAGTGCTAACCGATCATTCGCAAGACACCAGGCGCACCCTCGCTCCAAATGGTATGGGGTACGGCAAAATACCTGACCAATTCCGCCCCCGGCATGTATGGGGTTGCTCCGAGTGACCACCGCGAGAAACGCACGCCTAAATAGAGTAATATCAGGGTAGGCCTAATCGAGGCCCGTTTGAGTTTGTAGCTGCCAGGGCAATTGCCTTAGCCAAACCCCTCACTTCCCCCTTACCGCAATCGTGGAGGCCACCAGCCGTTGGTGGGGATCAATTGTCCCGTACACCAACAATGTGGAGCTACCGGTGTGGGTCCCTCGGGGTGAAATCCTTTCGGAAAATTTTCACTTTTGTGATCGCTGGTCATGGTACCCCGACACCGGTTGCCCCATTGTGGGCTTTAAGCCTGTTTCCGAGCGGGCGGTGATAACCAGCGGTCGCGAGACGCCACAAACAGTGGCGGACAGCACGCAGTGCGCCGAGGATCACCCGGGGTTAGCGGCGTCACTCAATTGGTAGTGGGGGAGGAGGCAGCAATAAACTCCCATAATTTGCTGGCTGGAAGGGTCAAGACACATCTGATTGTTCTGCAAGATGGTTTGTGGCAATGCAGCCATTGCCCGAGGCGGTGCCAGTGTCTGGAAGCAGTCAGGTCGACCCGGGAGGGTGTAGCCCTTGACTGTTTGGGATAGCGTTAGTGGCTGGCTTCGTCTTTGTTTGTGAATGAATTAGGACTTGGTCAATTGAGTCTATGCCGGTAAATAATCACCGAAGCGGCCTCATACGATGCTGAAACGTGTGGGGAAGCGGAGTTATAGCAGCGCTAGAGATATGTTTAATCAATGACCTATGTAAAAGACCAAAGGTGTACTATACAAAATCGGCTAGAGCCATCCCCGGGCGGCTTCCATGCTATTATGCCAATCATTATTGTAGTTTCAGCCCCGGCTTCCTGGCGTAGCCCCCTTGATTCCAGATCGAGAGGGCTACAGCAACAAGTTGCGCATACTCATCTTATCCTCGCCGTCGTCGTGGCTGCGGCGTTTGCGCGAGTCGATATTGTCGCCGTCGGCGTTACCGTCGGCGTTAGTTTCAGGGTTACCCTCGTGGGCGCCGTCAGCGGTGTCGACGTCCATGGCGCTGGTGGGGGGCGGCCCCAGCGCCGCGCTCGACACCAGGAACCGCGTGTTGGGCGTCATCAGCGGCGAGTTGTAGCTCAGCGTCTGCAGCAAGTTGCGCTTGTGTGCCAGCGGCGTCGCCATCGGCGGCACCAGCGCCACCAGCAGGACCAGCCCGTGATGCCCCTTGTGCAGACTGCCGCTGAGGCTGGCGAGGTTGGCGGCGGCGATTTGCACGTCCTTGAGCGGGTTGGGGAACAAGTCGGGCGCGTACAGCAGGCGCCGCAGCAGCGCCAGCGTCAGCGGGTTGAGCAACTCAAAGTGCAGCACCAGGTTGTTGCGCAGCGCCTGGGTCAGCAAAAGGAGCGGCAGCCCGTGGTACGGGGGCAGCGCCAGGCCGCCCGCGAGCACGGGGAGATTCAGGTGCAGTTGCAGGTGCACGGG
This sequence comes from Diutina sp. Y7414, assembly GCA_037042415.1. Classification (NCBI taxonomy): domain Eukaryota; kingdom Fungi; phylum Ascomycota; class Pichiomycetes; order Serinales; family Debaryomycetaceae; genus Diutina; species Diutina sp. Y7414. The sequence continues at coordinate 232,553 of JAXQKI010000100.1, forward strand.
ACCGGCGCCGTGGTGGTACAAGTGCGCCAGCACCGACGAGTGGCGGCGGCCCACCAGGTCCTCAAGGAGGCGCCGCTTGTTCGTCGCCAGGATCGGCGGCAACGTGATGGCGTTGGTCTCGGCGCGGCCGACGTCAAACAGCGCCAGCCGCGGCGGCGCCGGCGCCGGCTTATGGGGCAGCGCCAGCGCCTGCTCCAGGGTTTTGCCGAACATCAGCGTGTTGAACAGTATCTGCGGGAGCTGGGGCACCTGGGGGTACTGCGACGGCGTCGGGAGCTTAGTGGGGGCAGTGGCGCCAGCGGTAGACGCCGTCAGCGTCGCCAGCGCCTCGGCGCCGTTGACAGCGCCGCCATCTAAACCGCCAAGGCTGCCTGACAGCTCGCGCTTGATATAGGTCCCCGTAGACTCTGATTTAATCGAGGCGGCGTCGCCGTCGTCGTCGTCTTTCTTCTGCAGGGCGCGGCGGCGGCGGTTGGCGCCGCCGTTCCACCAGTTCTTGATGGCGTTGTCCAGGCGCCCGTTCAAATGGCGCAGGATCTCCGCCCACTTCTTCCCGTATTTAGCCACCAACACCTCGATCAACTCCCCTTCTTCAGCGGTAATCGGCAGCCGGTTAAGCAGCGGCTTCAAGTTCTGGTGGTAGCGCTCGCGGCACTGCTTGGGAGTCCGGGTCAGCAACGAGTTCAGGATCCGGACCCAGTTGGTGGCGCCGAACATCGCGATCAAGTCCAAAAGCTTTTTATCCTCTAGCGGCAGCCACGGCCCCCGGCGCGTTGAGTGCTGGCCTTGCGCCTGGGGCGCTACCGCTCCTGATTGAGGCTGGCCAGGGTGGGTTAGCGGTTGGCCCGGCGGCGGCGCCAACTGGGCCGGCGCCATCGGCGCTGGCGGTCCCGGGGCGATTGACGGCACTCCTGGCATCAGGGGCGGTGCCGGCGACGCTCCCACGGAGCCTCTGGGGGCAAACTGGGGCGCCATGGGGGGCACGAGCGCCGACGGGGGCGCCGGTGCCGGCGGGGCGCCGGGGTGGCCGGGGAGGCCTCGCGGCGGCGGCGTCATCCCCTGGTGGTGGGCCGGCGGCGCCAGCGACGGCGGCGGCGGCGCGTGGTAGTACATATGGCTGTGTGGATAGTTCATCCCGGTGGGGCGGTGGGCGCTGGTCAGGTGGTCAACGAATGGTGTGCGAGGTGAGCGAGCTAAAGCGTGCGCCCGGCGAGGGTCGCTGCCCTGCCACTGGGAGGGGAAAAAATATTCTCTGCGGTGGGCGGATGGCTAAATTAGGTTGGCAAATAATAAACCCCCCCAGCATCACGGGCTAAAAAATCGGGTCCGGGGAGGCTCCACCCACTGCGGAGGACACATCAACTGAGATAATAACGAAACAACAAAACAACAAAACAACATATATCTAACAATTGGCATTCTACGACTAAAGCTTTATCATGTTACAGATTGTTATTTATTTGTTGTTTTATCGCTGTTGTTAGTCGTTAGCACCTCATATTTATTACTCGTCTCGGGCTGGTTTGTTTCGGTTTGTGGGCATGCGTACGGTCTAATGTCGGTGCCCTTCCACCACAGGGATCCTGGGGGAGGTGGTGGAGGTGTGATCACGCTGGGACGGATGCCGAGGGGGCAAAGGCATAGGGAGGGCCACGGGCGTGACGCCACTTGCGCTAGCGACCCGTCGTCGCCCGGCAGTAAGCGAGGCAGTGTCGACGGACGTGGGCGTTTTATCCCCAATTAAACCCCCTAACGTGGGTCTGCTTAACTAAGCGGAATGCCGTGAGAAAACGTTTACCTGAGTAGGGATACTATGAGATACAACTGAAGTCTCAGGTTGGCCTCGGCAATCGCCGTGGCCACGTCCACCTGGACCTTAGGGTGTCGCGCTGGTTTGTTAACTTATAGAGTATCCGGTACACACCGTGCCGAGGCGGTGGTTGGGTGGCTTGATCCACCCGACAATATCCCCAACAAGGCATGGCGGCACACAGACCACCCGGACTATACCCATAATAGATATATGCGGTATTGATAGTCCGGATTATTCCTAGTCAGGCTGGTAACGGCAACCCGCAGGCCTCTGTGTAATTCTTACTGCTTCCACGCTATGCTCGGCGCGGATCATACGATGATGTCTGCTGGCTGGCAGTCTGATGGAAGCTGTCGACGACGAGCAAAAAAAAAAAAAATAGAAGGTGTCCTTCCCCAGCCACCGGAGTTAGCCTGGCGTCGCCAACGCCGACACCCACACCTCTCAAGCAGACACGATTAGCGGTGATCTCATGCCCCCCGTGACATGGCCTGCCCGCCGATAAAACGGTGTCTTTGAGGTAACCGTTGGTATCGCCGTTGGCCGTTGGGCCATTCAACCCCGGGGACTGGTGCCTGTGGGGTGCCCGCGTATTCCCTCTACCACATAAACACCATCGCCCCTGATACCTGCAGCGTCCAACCCTCAGCCAAATAGGGAGTTATTCGCGCCCGTTCCCGGGGTTCCGTATCCCCCGTACTTTATCAAGTATTGTAGTCAGGGTTTCCAACCGGGGGAACGGCGTTTTTTGCTTTGTCTCCATATTTGCGCTCCTCGAGGTCACACTCCTCCCTGGTATCCCTCCGCAGAGAGGCAGCCAGCGGGATTCCTTCGCGTTGCGAGCCCGGGGTCGGCGCGCATCGTTTCAATAGGTCCGGCTGTCACCTGGCAACCGAATGCGGTTAAAGGCCAATTACATCATTACGCCACCAGCACACCCCGTCTATGACGCCGCCCATGACGCCAGTTGCCGTTGGCAACCCCACCGACAACTCCCAGTTAATACTGTAGTGGCAAACCTCACACAAAAACCCTCGTCCCGGCCCCACAGTGTTTATTCTCAGCATACGTCTTCCAATTTATGCCTGTCCACCACGTCCGCCTTGCCGCGGCTAAGGTAAGGAATGCACCGCCATTCTGCGTGGGTCCGATGTGCATCAATGGGCCACCTGGGATTTATTCTGAAATGCGGGCCCGGCTACTCGGGTAATTGTACTGTGGTGATCTGTACTCCCTAGACGCACCCGGCGCTGGCGGCGATCCACGGTAGCGATTACAACCGTGGTGTGATAGGCTCATGTTTTAAGTGGCAGTGTTATTGTTTTGTTTACCGTTGCCACGGCGTAAATTTAGAGTCGGTGTTTGTCATTGTCTGTCTGCTTGGCATCATACGATATTCTTAGGCGACGGGCTAACCTTAAATTTTCGGCGACCCACTGGCGTTTATCGATCGGGAGGGCGTCAGATTGACATGTGAAGTTGACACGTTCCCCTGGACGTTTATGACACTTTCGACACCGACGTCAGACACATGGCATCAACGTCTTTCAAGATTTCTTGAAAACTTGAGCTTATTCGTTATTTTATAGTATTTGTTTCCAGGGTAGGTCTCACTGCTTACAGCTATGAGTAGCCTCCCAGGCTGACCACATTAATTAGTAACAACATGAATTAGTCTCTTTTCAGCCCAGATAGTCTTTACATAGTCGTAGTTCCCCCTGCAACCGACCAGTCGCCGGCGCAAGTCTTAATTTACCCATTGAGAAAAATCACATGGACGGGTGTCGTGTCTCCTTCGTTTACCCCACTAAGCTCGCAACCGTTGATTCACGGTCCCCCAGCATTGTAAGCCTGTAAATAGAAGGCTTCGCTTCGTCTCCCCTTGCGTTACCGCTTTGGGCACTTAGCTCTCCATATACTACACTTATAGACTTACTCTCACGCACGCTACTAAAACGACAAACTACTCTGCCAAACAGACGCTACTCTAAATATCGTTTACCTAACTATCAGCCACTTGAAACATTAACTCTGACCGTATGCTTGACTTCTTTTCAGCTCTGCTCTCCCTCAACTCAGACTACCACTGTTGCCACCTCACAGGCGCACCGCACCCAAATCACCACCACCACCGTCCACTGTCGCACATGGCCGATAAAGTGGCTAGCGCCCTCAATGGCATCCACCAGCAGCTGCTGTTGATGCAGCAGTGTCTAGCCGATGGCAACTTGATGCAGGCGCTCAAACACGTCTCCAACTTCCTCAATGAGCTCCGGACGCTGCTGGTGACCCCGAAGCAGTACTACGAAATCTACATGGCGGCGTTCGATCAATTGGAGATTGTCAGTTCTTATTTGGCGTCGCAACCGCTGGGTAACCACCAGCGTCCGTTTTTGGACTCGTTGTACGAGTTGGTCCAGTACGCAGCCAACATCATTCCCCGCCTTTACTTGATGATGGTGGTGGGGACGACCTACATGCAACAGCCGAACGCCCCCGTCACCGACTTGATGAAGGACTTGATTGAGATGTGTAAGGGCGTGCAACACCCTATTCGTGGTCTCTTTTTGCGCTACTATTTAAGTCAGAGGACGAAGAACTTATTGCCCATTTCCACCGACGAAGAGTTCCGTGCCACCATTGACTTTCTCGTCAGCAACTTCATTGAGATGAACAAGCTCTGGGTTAGATTACAACACCAGGGACACTCCAGCGAACGTGAGCAACGTATCCGTGAACGTAATGAGCTCAAAATTCTTGTGGGGTCGCAATTGGTACGGATATCACAAGTGATTGACGAATACCAAGGTGATCTGTACCTGGCAATCGGATACTATCGTGATAGAGTGTTCCCCATCATCACTCAACAGATTGTCGCCTGTCGTGATGTGCTTGCCCAGACTTATCTTATAGATGTGTTGATTCAAATATTCCCTGAAGAGTTCCACTTTGCCACTTTGGATGGGTTTTTGGCGGTGATGTTACAAGTCCACCCTAACCTAAATAAGAGTGAGTTGGTCAATGGATTGGTGGCTCGCTTTGTCAAATATCAACAGGACAAGGCTGAGAAGAAACAACGCGAAGAGGAAGAGGCTCAAGAGGCTCAAGAGAATGAGACTCAAGATAATGAGACTCAAGAGGATGAAAAGAAAGAGTCAGATGAAAAGGAGACTTCACAGGACGAAACTTCAAAGAAAAAGACTGAAGAGAAGGAGATTCACAATGAAGGTACTGAAGAGATCAAACCCGAGGAGAAAGAAGACAAATCCGACGGCCTTACAGAGGCGAAAGTTGAGGATAAGACCACCTCTAATGCCAACAAGGACGACAAATCTGAAGAAGGAGCTGAAGCGAAGGCAACTGAAAAGACGACTGACACTGCTGAAGCCGATGACAAACGTAATGCGCTGGAAAATGAAGCGAAGGCTGAAGAGTCTAGTGCTAAGGACGAGGTGTCCAAGCGTAATGATGATATCAAGCCCAGTGTGGATGAATCGGAACTTAATAAAGACACTATTGATCAACAAAGTCAGGTGGCAGATAGTCAAAAGAACAAAGATGATGCCGCTCCTCCAAAAGGCGATCTTTCAGCATCCCTTGCGCAGCTTTCTCTCACTGACGACCTTCTGTCTCAACTTTTCGCAGTCTTCTGGGATTTCTACCTTCAGCTTTTCGAGCTGGATCCAGAAATGCCTGCTTCCGAGCATCTGCAGTTCCTCGCAGCCATCATCCAAATTCTGCTTGCCTTCGATGTTGACCATGAACAACACCGTGAAAACATGGCTAAAGTCTATGAGTTCTCTGGCAAGCACTTGGAAGCCGGTCAGCTGGTGGATATCTTGGTGGCACCACTTGCATTCATGCAAAGCCCCGCTGATCTTAAGAACTCTCAATACCAGCGTACTTTGTTTGATCAATTGGATATCCCAGGGCAACGTCGCGTGGCCCACGCCATTATTTCTCGTTTGTTGACTGTCGAGGCACCCTTTCAAAGTACTGAGGAGATTGATGGAGTGTTTCAATACCTCAGCGTTCTCATCTGCGAACAGCCAGAGCAAACTACGTCGGTTGATCTTGGCTTAACTACTACCGTTAAGATCAATGACCAAGACATTCCCCAATCGTTCTTGGACACTCAGGAGCAGTTGTGCAAGATTCTCCACTTGATCAAACCGCCAGGGACTCCCATCGACACCGTGAGTGCTTTGCAGTACACCCGTCGTATGTGGCTCAACAAACTGAAACAAAATATCGTCTTCACCTACCCGACATTGGTTGAAACTATTTTGTATCACTTACAGGTGTTTGGTTTTGCCCTTAAACGGGTACCTCAAAAGAAAAGAAGCCCCACCCATATCGCCACGCTCAAAAATCAGTTCAAGCAAGTGCTGGTGATTTTGAATGAGTTGTACATGGCTCACCCTGAGCGACTGTACGAGATCCTTCAATTGTATTTGCATGCCGCCACCGTGGCCGATAATGTCGGCTTCAGTGATGCTAGCTTTGAGTACATCAATCAGGCGTTAGTGTTGTACGAAGAGCAACTCTCATTGGGGCTGACGGACAACTACTACGCCAGTGCGTCTCCTCATGATGCTTTGGGTGGGTCGCTGGCGCTGTATATGCTGGTCATTGCGTTGGTAAATTCAGTCGGCATTAAGCGTAGCTACGACAAGGACGCCTACGTCGAGCTAGCCGCTAAAGTTACCCATTACGGGCTGCGTCTTTTGCGCAAACAAGATCAATGTCGGGCAATCTACACCAGTGCTCATTTGTGGTGGTGGACTGATGATTACGGTTTTGAGGGTGAGCTTTTCCAAGACGGTAAGCGAGTGTTGGAATGTTTGCAGAAGAGTTTGCGGGTGGCTGACTCGTGCATGGACCCTTACTTGCTGCTCAAGTTGTTCATTGAGATTTTGAACCGCAGTATCATTTTTGCCTTGTATGGAGTGCCGGTGGACGTGCCGTACATCAATGGTTTGTTGCTGCTTATTCGCACTAACATCACTGAGTTAGAGGCGGATAAGTTGAACTCGGCCAATGCTGACACGGAGGCCGTTCTTTTCCACATTCTGAAGCGCATTTTCAGCCGTACTTGCGAGTATATCGTGCAACAGCAAGACGACGGTCGCTTAGTAGGCGTCATGGTCTAGATAATGAATACGAATACAACGATTTAGCAACACTTATGGCATCTTAGGCTAGACTAGAGCAAACTAAATAAGCTCAATGTGTAGAATTCTGGAGTTTGGCGAAATTCTGCATTCCTTCCTGCCTCGTTCCACTCACATATAGGTATCAAAAATCAAGAACGGTTCCGTAGTCTAGTTGGTTATGGCGCATCCTTAACACGGATGAGGTCCCCGGATCGAGCCCGGGCGGAATCACTTCTTTTTGCCCTCTCAGCGGCTGATAACCTTTAACAAAATCAACTTTAAACTTTTAGCTATCGCCAAGATTTCCAGTTTTTGTTACCAGTGTGTACACATCATCGCCTGTCGTCATGACCACTGGCCCCTCCCCATCGTAATTTATTCAGCCCCTTCAAGCATGGTTATGGGCACTACAGCCAGTACGGCGTTCCACTCTCTCTGTCACTTTCCGACAGCCGTACTTGCACTAGTGATGAGCAAGCCAAAATGTCCATCTTATCTCTATTTATTTTTATACCGACCTCGTAAACTGTCAATCGCCGACGACAATGTACCCTCAATATTTTTCGTTCGCAACCGCATTTGTTGAAATAATTTACAATATTGGCACGGAGGTGTCGCTGGCTGGGTGCCACTTCACTAGCTCGACTCCCCACCTTTCCTAAAAGACTACTACATTCTTTACTTCTTCTAGACTGATTGTCACCACTAGTGGAGCCAATTATCATACGAGGGCTCCCCCACCGCCACTGCTAGCCGTGATTTCGTATCGCCAGCACCCCTGGCGGCGACGTGTCGCTAGCTAGCTCCGGGCATCACCATCGCAGGCCATGGCGGCGGCCACCGCGAACACCATCGCCGCGGCGCACGGGGCGCGAACGTCTGGCTCGCCCCTCATCTAAACCACACAATTGCTAGCAATCACGGCGCCAATGTCCCCCGGCGACGACACGTCGGCGTCGCCTGGCGCTGGCGCCGATCGCTAACTGCTCTTCGGCCGTGGCGGCGCTGCCCCTCGCCCCCTTGATTGCTGCGTCTTTTTTCTCCCCCATCACCACCGGCCACTAGTCCACCACTCCCTTCGCCCGCCGCCCTCCCGCAAGCCACCGCCATCCACGCTCCCTTAGTGCCCCACCCACTGCCCGCGCCACAACGACTCCCACACCCACTCCTTTCCCTTAATGACTGAATCGTTGTTCGACACCAAGTTCACCGGCGACGCCGCTGGCGACCCCGCGCCCGTCGCCCTGGAGGCGCCGCTGTACCCGTCCCCCGAGTCCGGGTCGCCCGCCGCCGTGGCCACGCCGCTGACCCTGCTCCCGCTGGTCGACGACACCGCCCTGCTGCTGGCGCTCATCGTGTTCCGCGTGTTGGTGAGCGCCAAAGAGGCCGGCTGCCTTATCGGCCAGCACGGCCTGGTCATCGACTCCATCCGCAACCAGACCAACACCCGCGCCGGCATCTCCAAGTTGCAGCCGGGCTCCCACGAGCGCATCTTGACGGTGCTGGGCACGCTTGACGACGCCGCCAAGGCGCTCTCGTTGTTCGCGCAGACCCTCGTCAACTTGGGCGCCCAGGGCGCCACCCAGCCCGAGTACGCGTTCTTCCCGCTTAAACAGTTGTCGGCGACCCCCAACATCGACGGCGAAACCACGACGTTGCGGTTGCTTGTCCCCCACAAGCAGATGGGGACGTTGATCGGCGCCAAGGGCGCTCGCATCCAGCAGATCCAGCAGAAGTACGACGTGCTGATGATCGCGTCGAAGCTGTTTTTGCCCAACTCCAACGAGCGGCTCGTCGAGCTCCAGGGGACCACCGACGCCCTCCACAGCGCCATCCGCGTCATCGCCCGCTGCCTCATCGAGGACTTCTCGCTGATGGTCGGCACTAATTACTACGAACCGCGGGGCCTGGCCGGCCGCAACGACGACGCGCAGCTGCCGCTGCAACCGCCGCTGATGCTGCTGAAATCGCTGTCGCTGGCGCCGTCGCTGGCGTCGGCGCTGCTGCCGCTGGGGCCGGCGGCGACCAAGCTCACGTTGCTGTTCCCCAACGACTTCGTCGGCGCCCTCATCGGCAAGAACGGGCTGCGCATCCAGGGGGTCCGCAAGGTGCTGGGGGCGGTCATCGGCATCAGCGACGAGGAAGAGGGCAAAAACGAGCGCACGTTCACTATCTCGGGGCTGCACACCGCCGTCGGCAAGGCCAAGGAGATGTTGTACCACAACTTGCACCGCGAAGAGCTGCGGCGGGCCATGGTCCCCTAGATGAGGAGGCAACCACACTACGCTAATATTATTCCCCATTCTACACACCTTTCAATCTGAGACGTCACTAAAAAGTTTGGCGTCGACGTGGCTGCGTTCTAGTTGTGGTAAAGTCTTGCCGTGGTCACCTCTGTGTATTTAGTATACCACTAGTCATGTAACTACACGATTTATCCCTTTTTTACATTTAGAATGTTGATATCTAAAACTTGCAACTGGTGGCAATGGCAGTGGCAAGCTGTTCCAACCACTTCTGGTCCTCCTCAGTAAAACCTTCTAAAGTCTCACAATCAATGTCTAAAACAGCCACCGTTTTACCATCAACCACTACGGGAACAACAATTTCCGAATTGGTCTCGCTATCACAAGCGATGTGGCCTGGAAACTCGTGGACATTAGGTACCAATTGGGTAGTTTGAGTCAGCGCAGCAGTACCACACACACCGACACCAAACTTAATCACTTGACAGGCAACTTTCCCTTGAAACGGACCCAAATAAAGCGTATCAGCGTCGCGAGTGATGTAGAAACCGGCCCAGTTCACTTTGACGCCTAATGAGTGGTAGGCGTGCCAGAGAAGCGACAGCGCATTAGCTAAGTTGGCAACGTAGAAATCGGTGTCTTCGGCAAGCGCCTTATACAGCTCGACCACCAGTTCAAGCGCCTCTGCCCTCAGGGCAGCGGTGATGTTAGCGTAGTCGGCGTGGACCATGATGCGATCGCGCTACCGCCAACTACTTGTAGTCTAAACGCCACAGTTGGATTACCATACCAAAAAATTATAAATCATTTTCAGTAGAGATTTAATAAGATTTGATATTATTGTCATCAAATCAGGATAGTTTCCTTCATGTGAATTGTCGTATCAATAGTGGATGTAATGTAAATCAATTGAGGATGTAAACCAATTGAAGACACTGATTGAGAAAGTATTGCTTTCTTGGTTATTGTTGATCAATTGCAATTCTGAACTTGAAATCAATCTACATCTACTTCCCCTCCTTCCACTGCTTGGCTGAATCATCAAATACCCAACATCGCGCTCGTCCCACATGAGCCCTAATCGCAAACCTCAGTGATCTCCGCCATCGCCAATCCCTATCCAGGCAACACCGACACTATTTTCCGACATCCGTTCCTTCCCCTACACCTCACCGTGCCCGCCACTGCCTCGCTGTCCGCCTCGCCATCGTCGTCAATCCCGCACACCGCCATGGAGGTCGAGCTCGAACGACGGTTTGTGGGACTCCTCCGGGCCCGTGGCGTCGTCCGCCACCACCACCGGCCAGCGTCGTCGATACTACACATCCAGACCAACGGCAATGACGTCAGCGACGAAGACTCGCTTGATGAAACCGACTACCAGTGGGGCGAGCCTGAGATCGATGATCTATACCAGTTTCTGACGGCCACTGATACCGACTCAATGTTTTCCCCCTTCCATCAAATACCCCCTTTGATTAAGCATGTGATATCCAGTGACCACAACGTCCACTATGTCGCTCAGACTACTACAACTCCTGAACCGCCACGCAGTTCCTCGACTGAAGACGTGGACGATGCCGCCGAACCAGCCTCCCAACCGTACCGAGCGTTCGCCATGGTGATGAGAATGTGGCTCTCTTCGCTGGACGAAGAGGACCACGACGACGATGATATCGACGATCGCATTGACCTCACTCCCGACCCACAATTGAATTATTCTGACGAGTTCTGGCAACAGCTATCCCTGGTACCGAATAAACCACCACCCACAGGTCACTTGATAGTTAATTTGGTCTCGGCAAACCAATTGGACGTGCCCGCATTGTGCAAGTATAAGAATAATCTTGCCTGCACTATCACCGTCGATGATACCGATTATTTAGTGGTAGCGGTGAACTCAGCACTTCACATCCACGAGTTCAGCGCCATCAGCCATATGCCTCACCGTGAAGGCCATCAGCTCGAAACAAGACCGCGATTTACGACTACCATGGACTCGTTGGTGTCTACCTGGCAAACCTATCCGCATACATTCAATTACATTCGAGCATTCCCTGATTTTAACGGATCGCCAGTGGTGGTAGGGTGCATGGATGATGCCAATGTGTACGTGTACAAAGTGTCTACCATCATTGACAGTATGCGAGCTAAACACAAAAGCATCAAAGCTGACTATACCTGCAAGACCGACAGTTCATGTTGGGGGGTTGACGTGGTGTCATACAGCGATAAATTTGGAACAAAGCATGATTTGATGGTGGTCAGTGATAACTCACGCAGCATAAAGCTCCTATACTATTCCCGTGCTGATCAGCAATTCAGCCACTGTCGTTCATATCAGTTAGGCCATAATATCCCTTCAGTGGCGTTTTGCGGTGCTCCAGAGATAACCAGTGATGGTTTCCACCGCGTCAAAGTGGCTTGTGGTCTGATATCCAAGGAAGTGGTGCAGTTTGAGTTCAACTTCGTGGTGGCTGAGGGTCCTCAACCGCAATGGGATCCGACTCCAGTGTACTATGTTGATGGAACCATGCAACAAGATGCTCTGTCGGTTATGGGGGAGCCAGTGGGCGAACCTCCTCGAGGTGCGTTATCCCGTGTTATATTCGACCATCCACAACTCATTGCCCGAGTCCATCTTGATGACCATGTTTGGGGGGTAATGCTGGTGGAATCACGGCATTTTGTCAAAGTCAACTCCATCACTGAAGTATACGGTGAATCGCCCGACCCAATCACTGAGGCGAAAATCATTGAGGAGCTGAAACTCATCGACAGCGAATTCAACGCTTGGGAAACCGACCTGTTGGGACCGGCGCTGATCTTTCAAAGCTACCGCAGCCCGCGTTATTGTCGGGGACGCCGCGTCAACTTCCCTTACACTGACGGGCAGTACCGATGCCTTCACAAACTCATGGCTCAGCATATATTGGAGCCACCACTGCCTTACGCAAGCTACAGCTTTCTCGTTACCACTGCTAAGGCGCTGACTGGTCTTTTCAATCAGTCACATCTTTACTGCAACCACTACATCCCCCAGCTTTTGAACCCCGCGTCCATCCGAGGGTTTGAAGGTCATCTGTTCACCAACCGGCTCCTGCTCTACGTCCCTATCCCTGAGCTCCTGTGCTGTCTTGTTGCTACTCAACATGGGCTTGTTCAAGTGGTAAGAATGTGCCAGTATCGCGGAGTGTACGGCCTTCGCCCCGAGACCGTCGTCCCCACCACCCACTTCATGCTGGCTCTCGCCTCCAGCGGGTGCCGTACACTTGCTAGTCTCACCGTACGCAACCGCACCGTCGACTCGCTCTGTCCAACGTTTTTGGCCTATCTCATTTACTCAGACGGGCTGGTGGTGACCTATACCCTCCGCGGCGGCGACCCCGCGGCGAGCGACGCGTTTGAGATGCTCTAGTCAATTATGTAATTTTGGATGTCAATGTGTAGGGCAAAAATAACCCCCTCTCGCCTTTGTGATGTAGGTATTTCGGACTCTATGTTTCTGTAAGGGTCTATAGATTCTGCAACCGAATTCGGCATGGAAACATCGAGCATGGCGTGGACATACAGCGTACGTCACCCACCACCACCACCCCGCTTTCTCCATCCCTATATTTACCCCAAAAATTATTTATACTGTGGTTGACAAACTTTTTCCACCACCCATAGTGTGTGTCGGTAATCTCTATCGATGATCTCTTCGCGTTTTAGTGCACATATACGAGGCACGTTGCCACCCAAGCCGACTCGTGGAAGGGGAGTGCGTGTGCATTCGCCGATAACCCCACCGCTTCCGCCCCCTACGCCATTGTCACCCTCGGCAGAAAAACCCCACTAAAAACCATAGTTGATTTTATCCGTTATATGGCAGTAATAACGATCTTCCCGAGATTGCCGGGTTACCGTTCCGCTTCGGGAATCCGTGACGGCTTAGCATGACTGTTTAGCGTGACGCGCATTTAAAAATATATAAAAAAAAAAACAAACGTCACGTTTCGTCTTCGAAGCCCATCTCCCATCCCAGGCCACCACCCACCCCGACATCCTGCTGATACTGTTAACAGCCCGCCGAGACGCTACCCGTGACATGTCTCGCCTGGTTCTTGGAGTACGCGGAAGGACTCGGCGGGGCGCCGTTCTCCCAGGCAACGTGCAGCGGGACAGCCATCACATGGAGGACTTGGACGAGTTCTTCGCCCAGGCAGAGGCGCTGATATCGCTGTCTCTGAAGAGTGGACGCCCCCGCAAACGTGTCCGTCTCCCCCAGCCGCCGCTGTCCCCCGCTGGCGATGCCGAGTCCACCGCGCCGCCCCCGGGCCCTCAAGCGACTCCCCCGAGCCTCCCCATACAGAAACCGATACCAAAGCCAGCGGCAGTGTCTCTGGGACACGAGTCCACCAAGCTGAACAACTACGATCCCGCGCATTTCACCACCATCGCTCGCAAAATCAACTTCGACAACGATAACGACCACGACGAGTACTCGAAGCTTTCCCCTATTATCAGCCTGGCATCGTTGCCGATACGTGGTGACGAAAATAGTCCGCTACGGTCTCCCCTCCCTATAGAAAGGAACGACGCCCCTGCAAGCAATATCGGCGCTAAACGACTAGGCAGCGCCGTCCATATTGAGAACCTCAAATTCCGTGGAAGAGCCAACCCCCCACAGGGAGGGTTGTTTGTTCGACTAGATGACGACGACGACGATGACGAAATCCTCATATACGAGCCCCCGCTGACGCAGGCACCTCCTCCTCCCCGCAAGCGTACATCTTCCCAGACAGCACCAACATTGACAAGCAAACCTAAACTGACTAATAATCAGCAGGTTTCGCTCCGGTCGATGCTGGGAATGGGACTTGAGACGACGCTTCCCCTCGATGCCGCACCCCCCACCAACGGTACCGGCGAGATCAAGTTGTTGCTGGCGCCAATATATATCCCCGGCGAGCCTCAACCGATTGCATACTGTGCTCTGGAGGGACGCAAACGTCAAATTAACGACGACGTGTGTCTCCACAGTTACTGGGAACACGATAACAAGAGTGCCTGCGGGATGATGAAGATATCGGGGATCAAGCCTCCCCGCGACCTGGGGGAAGCCTACCTGTACTTCGTCGTGCTCGATGGACGCGTCGAAGTCACCGTGGCCGACGTCACGTTTTTGGTGACCCCGGGGTGCACGTTCAAAGTGCCTCTGCACACCGTGTATGGCCTCCGCAGCTTGGAGCCATCGCGCGTGTGGTACACCCAGGTGCGAGACGACCCCCGCTGATGATTTTAACGACTGTAACATTACTGATAGATGATTAACGACGTACTAATATAAGCATAAGCCATTTATTTCTTCCCCCTTGTTGTTGTGTTTAAAATGGCGCCAACCTAGTCGCACTTGATCCTTGCTCCTTGGATCGTCTTCCTACACACCCCTCTACGCAGACCCCACATGAATCGCTCCATCGTCCGCCGGCTAGGCGGCACCGCCACACGAGCCAATTTGTTTGGTGGCAAGAAGCAGATGAACAACAAGCAGCTCTTCACTCCACCCACCAAAGGCGAGCTGTCACTGAACCCCGCCGACTTGTTTAAGAAAAACGATATCCTCATGTTCTCGGAGAAACCCATCAACTACATTGAAAGCGTGCGCCCGTTCGGGTTCCACCTTGCCAATAACATCTTGATCAAAAGTCCTAACAAAGAAGGCGACGTCATCGGAGCGTTATTCTTGATGACAGAGACTTTCGAGGTAAACCTTAAAGATGGGGGCTACAAAATCGATGGTGTAGTGGTTGAGTTTGACGAGACACTGGTGCTCTCAGTACTAGAGAAGATCCACCCCAAACCTGAGCTTATCGTCGTCGGCGTGGGCGCTAAAAGCCGGATGTTGAGTCCTGCCAACCGCCGCTACCTCCTGCTGTTGGGGATGCAAATTGAGGTTGCCGACAGTTCGCGAGCGGCGGCGCTCTACGATCTCCTCGCCACCGAGCGGCCCAATGTCGTCGCCGCCTTGCTTCTTCCTCCTAACGTGTAAATAGTGTTCTTTAATGTCATTCGGATTGCGTCACATGATCCGGCAATTTTTAGTCCTGTAGATAAGCACCGGTTGCACGCCCCCACCCCACTCTTTGTTAGCCGCTACCGTATCGTTGCCATACGCCATGAGCTCGCCGCCAACCACTCCTGAGGCGCCGGACTCGCCTATTCCAGCATACGACGACACCGTCGATCTCGCCCCGGAGTCGGGCTACAACTTGGACGCGAAAATCGAGTACCGCAACCTCAAATACAAACTGCCCACCGACCACTTGAATTGCCCTATATGCCAGCAACCATTTATCGAACCGCTCACCACCATCTGTGGACACACCTTCTGTAAAGAGTGCATCCAGGAATGCTTCAAAATGGCCAAGGACGGCAATGTCACCCGAGGAAGTTGTCCTCTCGATCGCACACCATTAGACGCCACCAACATCAACCAATTATTCCCCACGCCATTACTCATAACAAACTTGGTGGATGACCTCAAGGTGTACTGTCTCAACCAAACCAGAGGTTGTGAATGGAATGGAAGCCGTTGGGAGCTCGAACACCATCTCGACTTTGACTGCAGCCACACGGGTGTGGTGTGCCACGGGATAAGGCACGATGAAGTCGACGACGAAGGCAACCCTGTGAAATGTCAACGGCTTGTGGAGCGGCAGTATCTTGGCAAATCTTCAGAATGTGCTCACAAACTATACACTTGCAAATTCTGTAAGAAGCAAGTCTGCAAAATTACTGAAAACACGCACCTCGAAACCGAGTGCCTTTTCAACTACAAAACTTGTGACTTGTGTTTGAACGACTGTATTGCTCAGAAGAATTTGGAGAAGCACCGAGAGAACTGTTCACACGTCGGCCACATTACTTGCCTGGCGCGCGATCTCGGGTGCAAATGGATGGGGGGCAACGAGACCCTGCTCGAAATCCATTTGGAAAATTGTCCTCTTTTCCAATTCATGCCGGTTTATCAAAAACTCTCCGACCAAGTGAGTGGCCTTGCTACTGAAAATCAATTCCTCCAAAAACAAATCAACAAAATACTAGACCTGATAATACAGGGGAAAATCACAAACTTGGGATACGCCGAAAACCTTGAAACTATTCTGCTGGAGAAGTCATCTGCAACTGACCAGCAATTACTTTGTGTGAACTTCGAACTTGACCGGCTCAAATACGAAGTCAACGAGAAAATATTGCCATTCATAAGTAAGCAACGTCAAAGCGAGCAGGAGCTGATGATGTCCAATATCATGAATGATTCATTCATGATGCGGGAAGACCTCAACCTTCAGCGTATGGTGATCAACTCTTTACGCAAACAAATCCAGTTTATGATGTTTTCTCGAGGCCCTCACCGGATGATGGGCCTCAATCCAATGTCGGGCCCCTCTATCGATAACTCCATGGCTCCTCCTTTTGATGTGCGACCTCCAGGTGCTGGTGGCTACATGAGTTACGAAGATATGGCGCAAGATCTTTTAGATTCCTCGTCACGAAGCAGCCTGGAAGAACGTATTTGCTTGAAACTTTAGGTAGTATTAGCTATTGTATTAAGAATGAATTATGAACGCTTATTGGTAAAATTTTGATATGAGGTAGCTAATACTTCGATGCTATCTTCTTCAATCATCATCACTATCATCATCAGGAATGTCTCCCCAACCATCGTCGTCATTAGGAGCGATGTCCTCAGCCTCTTCGTCATCTTCAATGTCACCCCAGTCATCATTTTGAGTACCTTGCTGAGCTTCCTGGTCACGTTCATCACCATGCTCGTCTGCACTCTCATTATCATCTTCAATGTCACCCCATTCATCGTCGAAATTGGTAGAGCCCGCTACAATTTCGCCTTCATCGTCTTCATCATCAGGGATGTCACCCCAACCTTCATCACCACCATCGTCGCCTGCGATATCATCATTTGTTGGTTCAACCACTGGGGTTTCGTCATCGTCAGCAATGATGCTCCAATCCTCATTGTCAAAGTCTTGTTGATTTCGGCTTTCTTCGAGATTCTGGCCGTTCGCAGTAGTGTCACCAATACTTTCAGCTTCGGAATCAAGGTCTGGCAGACTAACTGCAGCTTGTACTCGATTGACCAATTCGACATTGACGATTGACAAGTTTTGAAGTTGTTCTGCAAAAAACTCTGGTGGAATATAATAGTCATATTTTCTTGCTTCCTTGATGTCGCGTTCGATCAGCTCAATCATAATCTCAGCTGCGTCTGGGTCAAGGGTAGATGCACATTTGCCAATGAGTGCTGTCGCTCTGATACAATAGCAAACACCACTCAGCAGATACGGTTCGGTTACCATCAATGACTCGAGCCTCTCAAGACATTGAGAGTATTTCCCATGGAGAACAAGACGCCACAAGCGTGCAACGACGAAACTTCCCGCCAATTTCTTTGATGCACCCTCCCACGTCAAAGATTCCGGCGTCAATGAGTAGTTTTGGACGAATCGCAAGCCAGAGATGAAACGTTCCAACCAATTTGCATATTGAGCTTCAACCAGCAGCATCTTAAGTTGCTGTAGGATCTCCATCCCCATTGGCCATAGTCTTCGCCAATCCACCCGTGACATCCGTGATAATAATGCAAAAGCCATGTATGCTGTTTTCCACTCCTTTCGCATAATGCTTATGTGCACCAATGAGAAGAGTGTTGTAGCATTGAGACGATCAACTGATAAAATGTTTTCGTCTCGGTAGATGATCTCGTAGCCCCCCACAAGAGAATGTAGACGTTTTCGATCCCATCTTCTCATGTATAAACGCACCGACGCGGACTCCGAAAGAGCCACACGGATAAGATCCCAATCTTCATTCAAAGGATCCACCCACTCCTCGTCTTCTTCAGGAATGTCTTCCATGATGTCGATATATTGCTTTACCAACGCTGCTGTCGGGGCCTGCTCTTGTTTGACTGTAGAATCCTGGCCTAGAGCAGGCGGTATAGGATACGTGGTGTTCTCCACGGCCACACGCATAGTTTCGTCGGTAGGTTCATAATTGGTCGTGCTGTCGATCTTACCATTCCACTGCAATTGGTTTGTGGGTCGGAAGTACCGTAATAGGATGAGATGGCGATAGCGAAGCACCTTCGCTTTTTCGTCCCGGGGTAGCGTCTTATACAACCGATAGAGCTTGCGAAGAGCTGAATAAAGGCCCACGAATTTGTGGAGCTTTCTATGCAGTTTCAGCCATAATTTTGTTGATTTATGACCCTTGACGGGAGTCTTATACATGGCGATGGGGGTCGGTGTCGGTGCGACTTGACGTTCTCCAGCTACACGCTAGCTACACGCGCGTCGTGTCATCGAATCTAAATTATTATTGGAATCCTACCTCACGTTTAAACTTGTCAAGACGTCTTTGATGGTCTTGGATGAATTTGATAACTTTACGACGGTTCTCGCGCAACACGTCGTTCCCGATGACGTCGATCTCATCTAATTTCATCAACTCTTTGAGCAACATCTCTTCAAAGTAGTTGTATTTGTAGCTGACGTCTTCGTCGCTCAATTCCTTGTAGTTCAAGATGTACTCGTCGATTTGGGGCACGTACACCAGCTCGACAAAATCCAAAACCGCCTGGATTTGGCGATTGGCCATTTTGGCCTTCAGCTCCCGCTTCTTCTTCTTCTTGGGCTTCTCCTTGGCCGCCGCCGGGGCTGCCAGACCGAGCACCTTACCAATTATCATCACCAACACAATCGTGGCAATACTAATGCCAACCGTGTTTGTGGTCACCTTCAACTGCTTGAACTCATCCACCACTTGCTCGACCGTCACCAGCTTGTACTGCTCGACTATCGGTTCAATTTTGTACTTGGCCCATTGCAAATACTCGTCAATGACCAGAGGGGTCTGGGCCGACTTCAGCACTATCAGCTCGATACGGCTCATGTTAAAGTGAGTATGATTTTGTCTCTCGCACTGAAAATCTTGTTTGATTCATTGAGCAAACATAACGAAAGGCAAGACAATAAACGCAGGTCGAGAAACAAAGGCAACGTCCTGCTTCCACAGGAATGTGACATTGGCATGAGACTATTATAATCCCTTATTTATCGTAATTTGCGAAAACTTCAATTCTAATTTACTATGATGCAACGTGAAAACGATTGCAACTTTCAGTAGTGCCACTTATCATATTGCTTGAAGCCTTTTTACGCTTGTGATAGTAGATTTTTGATTACTGGTGTGGCTGGGTGTGTGTGTAGTTTGGTGTGGACAAAATCCGATTGTGACATCACTGTCCTCGTGATAAGCGCGTGACTAGAAGTAGCTTGAAGAAGTTGTAGGGAAGACCTACCACACCAGAAACAAGTAACATGTCAATAATAAACCCGATTCCTACATGAAACTGAATTGTTGAATTAACTCAAACAGTTCATTTCACAAGTCATCGCGATTTGACGTATCTATCGCCCCCACGGGGAAGCCGTCGGTGCATCCACCGGGCATCCCACGGCTGCACCCATTGCAGGAGGTTATCAACGTACGGCCAATCGCTGTCTCACCTCATTTTTCTCAATGAGTTCCAATCCACTCGAGGTTATTGACGTGTCGCTAAAGGATGCAGCGACAGCATCTCTGCTCGTGCAGGCAGCTTCTTCGCAAGGGTTCCTTTTCGTCAAAGGCCACGGCTTTAGCGCTGAAGAGGTAGCAGCTTTGTTTGATGTGTCCAAACAATTCTTTGCTCAGGATAGAGAGCAAAAGGATAAGTTGGCGATGGATAAGTCCAACTTTGGTTACCAATACGGGGTGGAATCGCTAGCGCTGAATGCAGTGCCTGACCCGAAGGAAACGCTTAACATGGACCCATTGAACATTCCTGATATCGAGGGGAAGCACAAATTGGAATCTGCAGTCACTAAGCTTCAGGACCTCGCTTTGACTATTCATCGAGCCTTCGCTGTGGGGCTAGAAATTGATGAATCTGCTGGTGGAGCGGCCTATTTTGACTCAAAGTATGCTAAAGACAAACCCCTGGGTCTGGTATTTCGATTCCTTCATTATCCTGGCCAACAACTGTTGAATCCTAGCGAACAAATTCGTGCCGGTGCTCATACAGACTATGGGTCAATCACGCTTTTATTTCAACAAAAGAACCAAGAAGGGTTGGAGATTTACAGTCCCGTGTCTAAGAAATGGCAAGCGGTGCCATTTATTGATGCCGATAACGACGATGAAGCTCCACCAATTATTGTAAACGTTGGCGACCAACTATCGTACTGGACGGCAGGGTACTTACGACTGACTATCCATCGTGTCAAGTTCCCCGAGTCTGTCCAGAGAACCGGTCAGGACCGTTACTCAATTGTTTACTTCTGTCATCCTGACGACGACACTCTCCTTGAACCGATCCCTAGTCGTGTGATTGAGGCCCGAGGGAACACACGAGGAGCAAACAGTGCCAAGGAGACGTTGACGGCGAAGCAACATCTTTTAAACCGGCTTTCAGCCACATACGGTTGGCAATATTAGTAATGTGTAATAAACTATATATGGAATCGTAAAACGCAATCAGTACTTCACTTCGAGCCACTTGAGGTTCTTGCCCTTGTACATTGGCCACGATGGCGCCACTGCAATCACCGTGATCAAGAACAGGACGGCAAAGGCGATGCACAACACGAGGAGATTGTTGGTGATGATGCCGGCACCAAGACTGACAATCGCCCCACAGATGGTGAGCATCTTCGTCAATTTGTCCACCCTTTCCTGGTTGGGGAGGGTGATCGGGAACTCAATCACGTTTATTGCTTCCATTATCTCAATAGTGATTGACACACGTAGCGGTACACGTAGTCGCGCTCGGCGCACTCCCTAACGTGGGACGACTACGGGCACGAAAAAACATACGCTAAAGTATGGTAAACAAGAGTAATGATTATTTGAAACATCAACACAAAAGTTGCTGAAGCGCTTCAGTTCAGAAAACCATATATCACTCGGTGAACTGAGCATACGGTTTCGTGTGTCCTTAATTATGCATGCTATACCATATGGAATAAAAATCTAGCGTCCTATACAAAACCGTTATCATAGCTTATTCAATCTTGGTGACTTCGTTCGATTCACCGTCATACCAAGCGACCATCCCCACCTTGAACTCGTCGGCGGCAATCCCGAATTGCTTCAAGATAAGCGCTTGACGAACGTCCAAAACATCGCCCTTCAGACACACGTGGTAGGGCTCAGCGATGGTGATCTTACCTTGCTTCATCTTGGTGGGGATCTTGAACTTATTACGAAGAGTCTCTTCCAACGAGTGGGCCATGGGCACGTCGTCTTCAGCGGGGATTTGGCCACCACGGGAGTAGACGATGCCACTGGGGATGGTGAAGTCGAGGGGAGCTTGCGACTTGGCCCGCAGGTAGTCAGCCTTGACGTAAGTGTCGAAGTATTCCTTGACGGTGTCGGCGTTTTCGTTGGTGAACAAAAGACCAGGCAAACCCTTGTCACACTCTTTGGCGAGTTGCAGCAAGTTGTCCTTGTACTCTTCTTCGACGGTGTCGCCAAGGGCTTTCTGCAACACTCTGCGCTTGCCCATAATCAACTTGGAACCAGTCCAGGCCTGACGAATTTCTTGAAGGACGGGGGTCCGGACATCATCGAGCTGGAGGACCCACACGTAGCGGTAAGTGTCAAGGGCACTGCGGACGTCGTCGAAGATCCGCTCCTTGTTTTCCTTCCCCTTCTTGTCGGTTTGGGCCAATGTCACAAGTTTTGATCGCTTCGAACGGGGCATGGTGCTTATACTGCAACCGACCTCATCGCGCTCTTGCGATGAGTGCGATCGTGCGGCGCTACCATGAAATTGTTCACCTTATGAAAGTGGGGAACCTCGTCAAAGAATGAGCTAAATTTCACTTACATTAACATCCTGTCGTGTGTTCGTCATGGGCTCGTGTTTTTACGATGTTTGGGATCTTTCTTTTTTTTCTTTTAAGATCAAGTAGTGAAATTTAGGAATTGATAGCACTAATTATTTAGACAATTGTACTACTGTTATTGCCAAATGTAAATCCTAACCCACTTCAGCTTATCGTATAAGTGTGATTGATGTTTGTTTGCAAATTTCAACAATAATTTCAGAAATTCACATGTCTTAAACATCGTTAGTTCAATTATCACCGATTCCACATTATGGCCAACAAAACCAATAACACATTTCTATCAATGTTTAACACTTTAGATAGTCGTACTACTGTGACTCAGGACTCGTCAGCAAGTTTATTTTTCAGGAATTAATAACTACTGTAGGTGGACGTTCCAACCAGTCTCGAAAGGCAAACGTCCACCAATCTTTTTGAACAACGGTCGTAATTCTCGTCTATTATATGCAATGGTCTATATCAGCTGAACCTGGCTGACAACAAACCGGCTACCACGGACCAGGAACAAGGGGACCCCGGGCCACAGGGATGTTTCTTTGGTACTTGGTCCCGCCAGGTCTAGAAGCAGGGATATAAGGGTCGGGGTGCTTCCATTCCTTGAGCTTGGCTTCGCCCTTTCTGAACACTTCGTCCAACTCCTCGGCGTCGGAAATATGTTTGTTGGCGTCGAAAGCCCGACGGATCTCGATAGTCTTGTCGCGGTAGGCGTCGAACTTGAGCGACGTGTCGAACGCAGTTCTGAGCGCTTGGCGGAACAACAGGGCCACCCGCTTGGAATTGGCCTCGGTGAAGGGGAGGACAGGCGAGGTCATAAGGTCTCTATGCTGGGGTTTTTTTCAAACCAGTGGCCAGTGATTGGTTCGCGCGCTCGCCCACTCAACCTGTACATGGGATATGGTAGCGCCGCACCACCACGGTTCGAGTCCCAGAATTCTCAAAATAAATATAAATTGTTGTCGCGGCAAGAGTCAAATTCGTGGGAAAACGCCATATAAGCTGAGGCATTTGAATCGCGATGATGTAAGCGTTTCACCAAGGAAAATAACACACTACCTTCTGCCAACCTTGTAGAACACATTTGAAAATGGCAGCGGTAGTGGTTATCACATCATATGTGTGAGTTTGGGTCATAATTGTTGTTGTGTTGATTGTCTTCATCACCGACGATGACTAGGTTCGGAGTTACGGAACGAGCGGATGTTTCAACCGAAATTTGCCACATCGTAAATGCAGACTGCGCCTAATTTTTGAATGTGGGGGTATGTCCTACCAACTAATGTTGGGGCTAATGCGCACCCCCGGTAAAATCTGGCATTCGATGACCCGGATCAGTGCTCGCTCCATCGGTCCCTGCGGGACACTCCCGTGGCCATTTTAGGGAGTGTAAGTCCAAGCGAATTTTCCTACAAGGCATCATCAGATGGTTAGCAAGATTTGCAGATCAAGAAATACACCACAGCTCAAAATTGAGTGTGGGCTGGGCTCGCACGCTCATGCACCACCAACCCTCGACAAGCCTGTTTTTTTTTTTCGAGTAGTATACATCTTCGGGGATAACCTTTCATCACGTGAGTACTAAAACATTTTGAAAAACACCAAGCGGATCCCCGGGTGGCGACCATTCCCCGGATTTACCTTAGCACCAGGTGTCTGCGGGCCAGCCTCCAATGGTGCCGAAATTTGTGCATGCGTAATTGCTTACACGGCCCAGGTGCACCTGGCGGGTGCGAGATGAGCTGGGCAAGGTGGGTCATTGCCATCGCCCCTATTGGGTCCTTATAAAGCTCCAATAGGAGCACTGCGCTCAGCAACAACTATATTTACACGTACTAATATGCTTGTGTGTGGTTTTGCAGCGATTATCATTCGTTTCGTTAGACCATCGGCTTCAGTAAACGACAACCCTGTTGACTTTGCCGACGCCGTTTTCGCTCACCAGCACTGAGGCGGCAGGCGTGTGAACAGGACCGTCGCCTGCAATGTAGGTGTACACGCGACACCAGCCGCGATGCTGGAAAGGCACTCTCGCCACAGAGAGCGAAAAATAGCCTGCCCCGTATGCTATTTGCTTGGCTACACTGTCTATAGTCACTAAACCCCGACGAAATTTGCGGACCCGTTCGCGGCTCTGTTTTTTTTTTCGGATGACAGGGTTGCGTAGACAAACGAGCCGCTAACGGTAAAAACCTCTACTTCCCTGTTATTTACGTGAAAAACTTCTGTTGTTAGAGCGGTGCCTGAATTACCGCGGTGGGTGCCGACGTGCTCGACGTGGCAGCAGCAGCAGCAGCAGCAGCGGCAGCGGCAGCAGCAGCATTGTACCCACGGAACGGGTAGAGGCATCCTTCCCGTCATCTCGCACCTGCATATAAGCCACAAAAACAGTGGATCCAATTTCCAAAATCCGTGTTCCGGCGACCTTCGGGGATTTACACAAACAACCCCCCCTGGGGCGACTCTGTTCCGATTAGGGGTAGATAGTGTAGGGGAATCCTAGTCACGGTGGCCAACGTGATTGATTTTAGGAATGCTCCCCACCTGTTAGTCGTGGTTATTTACGGGGTTTGGATCAAGGCATTTAAGGTACGCGTGTGTGGGTGCGGGCCCGATTCGGCCAACCAATTGCACTCGCAGTTAACGTCAGCAACGACCCGGAGCCCACCATTGAGGTAAAGCCAGCACAGGCCCCCCTGGCTAGGTCGGCAGCCACACACAGGTAGTGTTTACGTGTAGTCTATCCCACCCCTAACTCCCCGAGTGACACCCGCCCGTCGTCTACGGCGCGAGCCGGACTTTTACAGATGCCACCGGTCATCCCAGTGATTATTTTCTGGGGTATTCCGAAGATGATTCAAGAAAGGAGTCATTCCGCGACATTAACCACGGGAGGTGGCGATAGCCGCGAATTGAGGGAAGGTGTCCCCGGGGGAGTAATATTAAGGGTTAAACCAGCCAAGCAGGTACTCTGGGGGTACCTGTCACAATGTAGCAACAATACGCTTAGGTGGTTTGATACTACGATAATCTTTCCCTAATTCTGTGTGGTTAGGAGGCTTTGGCACCGCCAGGGTCGCCGCAAAACCAGTCTGGCGGGCCGACCTCGCCGGTGTGGCAATTGTCCGATATCCCCTTCGACCCATCTGATTACACCCGATACCACCCGTACGCTCCCTGCACACTGGCGGCGGCAATACTTTTGAGCCCGGGGCTAAATCTGCGAGACGTGGGCCTGAGAGGTTATTATTTCCACCCTACATGGAGATGAAAAAATTTTGGATTCGGGCATATATATATACTTTCCACTCCTTGCTCAACCTGCTAATACCCGTTCGGTCAGTCTCTACCCCGGATTTTCCCTTTTGCATTCCCACCGCTCCTTCATTCTCTGTCTCATGCGATAGAACTGCCTTCAAGGAGATGTATCGTAAGTTTCCCTCAGCGGTTTTAATGACCCCCCTTTGTCCATGGCGAATGGCACCAGATCATCATCAAATTCCCGCAAGATTTGATTACATTACCATCACCGTGAACCGTTTCTGTTATCGATATACTAACCATTGAAGCGACGACAACCAACCCCCCGATTGTGGTCAAAACTCTGAAGCAATGGGTGCTTCCGCCCCGGCCTAAGCCCGGTCGAAAATCGACGGGCAAGGAGCTCGCCGCCGCGGCCCTGGTACCCATCAAACGCAAGGAACGCCTGTCGCTGACAGCGCTGACCCCGGCGTCGCTGTCTCTCTCCTCCCCTTCTGCGCAGGCGCAAGTCCCTACCCCGGCCCCATTGGCGCTGATCCTGGCGCTGATGCCCCCGCTGAAGATCATCGACCTGCTCAAGCTGAACATCGCTCTGATCGACCGGGAAAACGTCGCGTTGAAGCTGAATTTGCTCGCCCTCATCAACGACTACCGCCAATTGAAGCAGATGGTGTTGGCGGGCGACTTCACCGACGCCATGGCGCCGGCGTTCAAGGACCCGGTGGCGGAGTACACTTCCCCTGAAGCCGCTACTGACAACAATAACGGCCGGTCATCGCTCAAACGCAGCTTCGGCGAGGTGCTGGAGATGCTGGAGTTGATCAATGATATCAACGAACTCCTGTACGGCACCCCGGGAACTCTGCTGGCGCTGCTGCCGGCCAAGGCTGAGGAGGACGCCTTCTCCCAGTACATCATGCTTGAGCTGAAGCTGTACTTAGACGAAAGCGACGACGACTCCAGCGACATCCACAACGACATGGCGCTGCCGCTGCTGAGATTGCTGAGGACGATCTCGCCGACGCTGGACTTCGACCTCACGCTGAGTCTCACGCGGACGACGACGCTGACGCTGATTGGCGTCGCCGACACCCCGAAGCCGCGCGGCTTCGCTACCCGCAAGTTCTTTGAGCTCCCCAAGTTTGAAGAAGAAACTCCCGCCGCCTACGCGTTCAAGTTCGACGCGATGATGGCCTCCCCTCACCCTGACGACGAGTACCACATGGTCAATGATTTCTTGGAAGAGAAATTGCACGATAACGACCTCAAGTACTACGTCGATCACGACCAGATTTTGGACAAGTGGTGAACAGATTAACAACCGGTGTATATTAGGAAACTACGTGGAGCTCAGGGACTTTATTTTTTTTTTTTACTATGTTATATGAGCTCCCGATGGGAAAACATTGGGAAACAACGGATGATTTATGTGGCACGACCCTCGAAACGACGATATATTTATTTATTCAGCAAATAAACTGGCATTTTTAGACTCGAAAGCTCTAGTTGTGATTTTGTATTGATGGCCATTGAGGCACGTGGAAGTTAAGTACCGAGGATCCCGAGGGAACAAAACTGGCCCGGTTGCGACACCGTGTGCAGAATTTTTATGTCGTGTTATCTAATTCCATCGCTTCCGCTTGGCGACGGGTTTTGTGGCGCGGGGGAAGACGGAGTTATATCAATTCACCCGGTCGAGTGCTGACTCGCCGGAAAGCACCAACTCGAGATTGGCTAGGGCTCGCTTGGCGGTAAAATCAAAATTCTCCGTGGTCAGGGCACCAATGTGAGGGGTAAGCACCACGTCGCTGCGGCCAAACAACTCGGGGGTCACCACGGGCTCGTGCTCAAACACGTCGAGCCCAGCGTAAAGTACCTTGCCTTGCTTTAATCCCTCAACTAACGCGTCCTCGTCAACAATAGGCCCGCGCCCGATGTTGATGAGGCGGAACGGTTTGTCCATCATCGCGATCAGATCACGGTTAATTAAGTGTTTAGTCTCTGGGGTCAATGGCGCCGCAATCACCACTAAGTCAGCAAACGATGCCAGCAGCAACAGCGAGTGGTAGACAGCTTCATAACCTAATTGCTGGTGCTCGTCTGCCGTAAGCGGAGTGCGTTTCACATAGTGTATGTTCATGCCCAAATGAGCAAGACGAGATCCAATGGTCCGGCCGATATTGCCAAACCCGACAATGACGACGTCGTGGCCTCGCGGACTAAGTACGGGACGATTATTCACCATCTCTCCGAAAGCGTATTTGTTGACATCATTCACTCTCGGCTGGCCCCGTACACTATCAAATTGATTCAGCTGATCTAACCATTTCCGCAAAAAAACTGTGTGGTTAGTGTTGGCGCCTAAGTGACTGGAAAATGTCGAAAATTGTCGGAAGGCGTTTATCGTATTGTAGGTCACAAGATCCGCCACCGGCTCCGCGGCGCCGATACTGGGGACGTTGGTCAACACCACCCCCTTCTCTGCTAACGCCTGGCCGTCATATCCATCGTAGCCCACCAGACATATCAGAATCACCTTAAGCAGTTTGGGAGCAGCCTCAATCAATTCTCCTCGGCAACCCCCCACAGGTACAAACCCAAGCCACGCCCCGTATATCGCGTCAATGTCTTTCAAATCGTGAGCGAAATCATGAAGGAGTTTTTCCTTAGTGGTGATCTCATAATGGATGCATTGGTGGCGCTGGGAGAATTGCTGGTACTCAGGGAGATCCTGGTTAAGATCACCAATGAATAAGACCTTCATCGTCGCCAAGTCGTGCTAACACCGAAAAATTTTCTCGCCGACGGCCCGGCGGGAATTTTTCAAAGGTGGAGGGGCAACATGGGCCTTGCAGAGAGCGGCCCCACACTAACATGGACTTTCGGAGTTAGCCTCGTGCCGTAGTCGCCAGCATATGCCCAGGCATAAACTACCCGATCGATACCTGCTCCACCATGCTGGAGGGAAAGGGGTTCCGTATGCATCCTTCGTAACGTCACCTCCTCGGAGTTTTTGCTTGCTGGCGGAGGCAATATTTATCGGGTAACTAAACTCCCACACCCACCTCCCAGGCTCCCAATCCTTGGCCATGTGGGCGTGCCGAGACATGATCAAACATGAGCTCATTGTTGTCGAGAATAAAACCTAACAGCTGTCATCGGTGGGCGCGAGGTGACAACATTGCCTACCACACCCCGAACAACGATATCTCCGACATCCGAACAGCTCTACCGACATTTGTTTGGTGATCCGGAGGAAAGTGAACACAGAACGGGTGCATAATAACCACTACCGACGCGCTTAAGTGGTACGTAAATAGAAGGTTCTGTTGTGCTTACCTAACTGGTGTCAGCACAACCCCGCCTCACTTTTTGAGCCCGTATTTTGTTTGTCAATTGCAACCTAGTACGATCGGTGTAGATGCAAATATTCACAGCAAAATTGCGAATATTGCTGGGGAACCAAAAAATAATAGTTTAAAAGAGACACACTCTCATCATCTCCACGAGTATTAAGTGATGGGATTAACTTGATCTCGTTCATTGTGTCAAATTGGTGTTAATACTGACGAAATGTCAAAGAACTGGATTGCGACGATTCTTCAAAAAGTTTCCAATACGAGAAAGCAAGATTCACGTCACAAGTAGTATTATGGTACGGCCCCGTGGATGGTTCAATATCAATGTAAGGTTTGCGTCAATGTCTACTTTCGTTGAACAAAGAAGTTATTTTATTCAAAGCCGATCATGATGAGGTCTCACTCTTCTATATCGACCCACTTTTGCAATCATGACTAGATGTCATCTGATCGACGGAAGAATTTCTTCTACCGACGTATGCAGCACTAATCTCATTCGATGTTCTACTGACAACGCTTTTCCAAGAATTAACTCCCCAAAGAGGAAGCCGCGAAAGAAGCGAGTTTCCTTGCGTCTTCCCCAGAAATCGAATTGACTACGTCGTCTACGCTCACTGCGTAAGCCATCTTTCCCCAACTCAGGTCCCTGATCATTTTATATCGAGCCATAGTTTCTACTCAAACTCTGATGTGATAGCATTATATTCATTTCCGACGAGTCAATTTTTCAGCAATTAATTAATCTCTTGTCCAGAACTCAGGTTATTGATTTAGCCACTGGCGCTCAATTTTCTTCAGAACACACTGGTATTCTTACACTTATCAAACAATCTCGACCGGTTATCTTTTGAGACAATATTACTAAGCGTCGCCGTATCAGTATTTGCGCCCCCGTGACGTTGCAATTAGTCGCACTCACATCGAACCAACCAACCTCTTCGCACCGAACCGCGGCAGTAACGGATCAACAGTGAGCATCATGGTTGCCACGATCACCACTCACGATATATTCTGTTACATCCCCAATATTATTGGGTACGTGCGCGTGGCTACGGCCATCGTGTCGTTTTTCACCATGAAGGAGCATCCATACTACACGCTGGTGTTGTACGGGGTCCTGTCGATTTTGGACGCCTTCGACGGGTACGCCGCTCGTAAGTTCAACCAGGGCACCCGGTTTGGCGCCGTTCTCGATATGGTCACCGACCGGTGCGCCACCCTGTCGCTTATCGTGTTTTTGGCGGTGTTGTACCCTCAATACTACGTGGCGTGGCAAGTGTTGGTGTCGCTTGATTTGGCGTCGCACTACGTCCACATGTACTCGCTGTTGGCCCTGGGGCTGACTTCTCATAAGAACGTCGACGGTCAGCTGAAGTTATTACAATTATACTACACCAACCGTACGGTGTTGTTCATCGTTTGTGCTTTCAACGAACTTTTCTACTTCGGCTTGTACTTGCATTACTTTAACTTTGCTATCTTTGGCACCGGGATGACGATCGTCCTGACACCGTTCTGGATCTTCAAACAAGTCGCCAACGTTATACAGTTGAAAAACGCATCCGTTACCTTAGCTGAGCTCGATGCTAAGGATCGCAACAAACAGCAGAACTAGGCGACTAATGCATACGTGGATCGAAGCATGTTGTACGATGTTGACTGTACGCCAGCTCTTTTGTGATAAAAATTCAGCCTCGCACATATTTCATTTGTTAAACGGCTGCGACAAGGGGTTTGGATAAAGGTGTAATAATAAAACTGAAACGCTTTAAATTTTCATGGCTATACTAGGCGTCGTTCACGTGGTGTAATTGGGACACACAAGTCTTTGTTAATTCAAGATGATCCAAGAAGTTCGAAAAAAGAAACTCCGGTACGGGGAATCGAACCCCGGTCGCGGCATGGAGAGTGCTGAGTGATAACCACTACACTATACCGGATTTACGGAAAATTCATGTAGCATGATTCTGGAACGTTTAAGCCAATGTGGAACATTGCTCGCAATTTCACGCAGGAGATAGAAATGATAATTGGTGGTGAATCGGGTGACTCATCAAAAAGTAAATGCACTATTTGAATCTGTTTTGCGACATCTGAAGCAAAGGTAAATTGGATAAAAGCCACCCGCACTAATTCGAGGAATGAGGTTCATACGCTAGTGCTGACAATGAAAATAAAATGAAAATAAAAGTGCTTGTCTCACTGTAGATACAGTTTCTAGACACATTAGTGGACGAACCTGGCAGTTTTCTTACCATCCCCAACTTGTGTCACCAGATTTTACGACTAGTAGCGCGAGATAGACTATGATGGATGCATACGAGAATAGAGTTAGGTTGTTCTGTGCGTAAATTTCATATTAACAATACTCAATTTAGGCCTGAGCCATAGTGGAGAATTCCTTTCAGAGACAAACCCATTAGTTTTCAAGGAGCGATAGCGTATTCCCCACACTGCATGCATTAGTATTCCCCGCGATCTGCTCACTGATAATTCTAGTTATCCATTTTGAGGCTTGTCAATACGCTCTGTGCAGGAGCAAGAGCATCGTACAATCCCCAAGATGGTGATATTTTCCCCCTCACATTGTATGAGATCTGGAGACCACTACTTTCACTTTGCTTAGTTGCTTTTGGTCTAGACCCTTGCGCCAGCATTGCCTAAATACGGCGGCTTTAGCAGCATGCAACCCCATCGAGATAGATCGTGTTTGCTTTTAAAGGGGCGATTTGGTCCAACACGGCCACGTCAATATCAAGTATAATCGCGCGGTTACGCCGTCGCCCATCCTGAGCACGTTTGCCATCGATTATACTACGTAGTGCAATTATCTTAGGAAAATAGGGGGGCAATAGCAAATTACTCAGCTGACAAAACGGGTTCCTTGCTCACAGTTTCCTTGAAATTCTAGAGATTTCATCTCATTTGCCCAATCCGATGACTTCCCCCCACTTCCTCGAAGTCATCGTAGTAGGGGTGGGACAGGATGTCACTCCCGCTGCGTGGAATCGGACACGCTTGGCGCGCGTGCCCGTAGCTGCCGAAACCGGGCCGCCACCAGGCAATGAGTGACCACAATAAACCTTACTAATAACATTGCATAAGCGTAACACCTTTGATTCCGCTTGTCTCCGTGTAGTCATTGCTGCCAACTTGGCGACACAGCGATCCATATCTTCCTTTCCTCCGCATTCTGGAAGTGTCGTCACTGCACTGACCTATCTCAGGCTCCATGTTACTTCCCTGCATTTGTACTTCCCCACTCACGCATGGTGCATGACCCAAACGTGACCTCATACATGGCTGACAAGCAAAGTACCCCCGGCAGTGGCGGCAAAGTCTCACGAACAACACCGTGTCTACAAGTGTTTTCCCGGTACCTGGCGAAAGATAACGGTTAATTTGCCTTCCAATCACCCCTATAAATCTAATTACATCTTTATCGGCTTCGTCGTAGCTCAAAGTTCCGCCTTTGTATACTCACGCATTTTGTTTTTCAAGCATACCTCACCACTTGACCTTGCCTTTATATAACCCGATTAAAGCAACCACAGAAAAAAACCCTTAACGAGGTGACCCGTGAACCTGTCAATACTGGTGCCCATGTCTGCGGCACAAGAACGACTGGACCAATCCAATGGGGTGGTCCCTACCTATACACAAAACTCCCTTCGACGTGATCTGACCCTGGTGCCCTCCCGCCCCCGTGGAGACTCAATATACCTCCCGCCACCTATTCCCTACGAACAACTGGCACCGCTGCGGTCTAACCTGATTTTCAGCCTGCTCATTAACATGCCCCCGCTGAATCAAGGCTCGGTCCTGCAACCAGGAGGCCAGGCTGGCGATAAGCGCCAACGGCTGTCCAACGGGTTCTCCGAACAAGTACTGGCGGAAGAGATTGACCTGATCATCAACAAGGATTTGTTCGGCAAACTGCTGATGGATATATTGCTGTGGGATCCAATGGCGCCGGGACTGATACTGGGGCCCGGAGGGAGCTCCCAATTCCAAGCTATGCCCCAATCAGGATCGTTTTCGGATATGTTACAATCCATGATCTCGCTGGGACTGATAGACTTCACCGGAATGTCACAGGAACAGCGGAGAGACCTGATCCTCAAAATGTTGAACGACCCCGCCCAACGAACCAGATTTCTGAATAGCGTGGGAAACCAAGGTCAGACCCGACTCAAGGAAGACATCTTTGGCCTGCTGTCGCAGCACTCATCTAACCTGGCCTCAGGTTTAGGTGCCAACCTCTCACCCGATGGTCGGCGTGATGGCGATAAGGATCGTTTATCTCCTACCCTGCTGATGCTGCTGAATCCTCGCCGGGAAGAACCTCAGCTGCCACGCACGCTGCCTCAGTACTCGAATCAACCTCCTCCGTCTCTGGCTTTCACTGCCCCTCTCCCTCCACCGCAAAGAGGTGGTCAACAAAACCACTCCGGAATTCCTCAACAATCTTCTGGGCAAATGCCGGTCTCTTCGGGCTACCCGCAATACCAAGGTTTTGCTAACGTCCCGGGCGCCAACAATGCCAACGATATCATGTACCGTCAGAATCTGTTTTCGGGACTTCAGGGCCAGCAACAATATGGCATGTATGCACCTCAGCAAGCACAGTATTTGTCGAAACCGTCAGGACAAGGTCAAGCTACGGCGTCGTCGCCTTCAGAGCAACAATCGCCTGATCTTAATGGTGCCAACGTTATGAACCTCACCGCTGCACAAGCCAAGCAACTTGTGCCAGCCCAACAATATGTTAAACTGGAGGACGGGAGACCGCTTTTGGGAGCAACAAAGATCGATCAATTGATGTTGGTGATCCAGGCGAGAGAAAAAGGTATTACGAAGCCCATTGAACAAGCCCCTGACGGTCTGATCTTGGGCGCCCCTAACTATTCGCTCCTGAACCTGAAGAGTGAACTTGATAGGGACGTCTTACCTCGTCCTGTGTCATTAGTTGGTGGGGTCGATAAGCCCAAATCCATGGAAGACGAGCATGATACTAAGCGTCGCAAGAAGGGAAAACAACAGCAATGCCCGTATTGCTTCAAGTATTTTACTCAGCTGACTCATTTGGAAGTTCACATTCGACTGCACATCGGCTACAAGCCATTCAAATGTCACTACTGCAACAAAAAGTTTACCCAGGGAGGGAACTTGCGCACCCACTTGAGGTTGCACACGGGTGAGAAGCCATTCACTTGCGACACTTGCAACCGACTGTTCAGCCGTAAGGGCAATTTAGCTGCTCACAAATTGACCCATGAAAACCTCAAGCCATTTTCGTGTAAACTTGACGGTTGCGACAAGCTGTTTACGCAATTGGGGAACTTGAAACTGCATCAAAACAGATTCCACTTGGCCACGCTCAATGAATTGACGCACAAATTAGCGGAAATGAATGGTGAACAACTTGCGAATCTACCCGAGGCAGAAAAAGAGATGTTGGACTACTTCAAGAAGTTGTACAAGAACAGCAATAAGGGGATTCGTGGTCGTGGTAAACAAACGAAAATTATCACTAGCGCTGAATCGCCCACTCAACAGCAGATGCCTCAATTAGCGGCTGGCTCGCTGCCCCCAGGGCACCCTCAGTATAACCTCGATTCCAAGCCACTTATGGCACCAGTTGTCGGTGCACCAGTGGCACTTCCACGTCAACAGAATTGTCAACAGCTTCCCAATCTGATGAATCTTAAGATGTCTCCTGGATCCCAAGCACCTGGCAACAATGCTCCCGGTTCGGGTGCAATGGATTGGGGATACAGAGACCAACAAATTAGTGGTGGTGCCAACTATAAGCGGATTTGAATCGCCGCATACATGCATTACGAATGATTTCAATTTTTCAAACCTTCCCAGGAAGGCAGGTTTTTTACTATTGGTTTTAATAAGGATAAACTAGAGTCCACCTACATGATTTATGATTCCTTTCACGACTTTATGACTAACGATACCCAAACTCTAGTTTATGGATGAATAAAATACATTTTTGTGTCTAAGGATGTCTTGTATAACAAGTGTACGAATATTTTAAGACCCTGTAGCTTACAAACGAAAAGCTATCGCGCCACCCAAACTTAGTCTAAACGTCTTGATTGACATGTGGATCAAATTACTATATTATGGCAGTACTTCCATTTTTGTTTCGTGGGAAATCTTATATTAAAGTAATCAAAATCATCTAGAAGCTTGCATCGCAACGACTTTAACAGAATTGAATTTACTGTTGCTGTTGAATCACAAACTCAACTTCTTCAGCTTCTTCACGTTCAGCATCATAAGACCCGTACTGAGGGAACTCGACTTCAGCAGTCAAGCAAGTAATAAATTCGTCGTCCTTAGTGTACGCCCGCGCCACCACTAAATACTTCCCAGGAGGGACTTCATTAGGAATGGCAACTTCTTTAGTCAATGTTTGCGACCCCTTTTTGATGGGACATTCCAAGTCAACCTTAGTAGATTCTTTGCACAAATCGAAGGTGTCAGAAACCAATTTAATGAAGCCGTAACGAACATCGACATCAACATAAGCACCATCGACGATATCCTTAGCCAAGGTTCCCTCAGCGGTGATAGTCAAGTTCTGACCGCGTTCAGGAGGGTTAGGGGAGATAACCACTCGCTTAAGATCCAACAATTGCTTATCCTTCACATCACACTGGACAATTGGCGAGTCGCCCGGAATAGGCCGACGATCAGGCGTCCCAGGAAGAGCATCATGGTGGTACCCCGGTACCACAGCAAGGCACGAAGTGAGCAAAAGGGCGAATGAATAGTATGAAACCATCGGGATGTGGGCACTGCTGAGATGTAAATTAGAATTTAGATCACAGACGGTGGCGGTTGCTGGTGGGAGCCGCGCCAAGCAACAATGTGACGACGTGCGGCAGAGGGGTACAGGGGGAAAGATAAAGAGAAAGCAAAATAAAGACGGCTAATGCGAGCAAAAGGAACTACCACTAGAGCTTACTGCACACGATAACATTGTGTGAAATCTGAATAATTGGAAGATTTCGTGTCCGTCAGTGTAGTATAGTGCAAAAGACGGGTTACCGTTATCAGTGAATCAAGGCTCAAAATAGGGGGTGTGCCCGAGGCGGAGAATGACTGAATGCGACCACAGTCAGTGATATCTAATTGCGTAGTAGCCCCGCCACCTGACGGTGATTTTCTAACAATTGATGCTGAAGGTAAGATGCCGTGTTGGGTGGTGAAGTACCGTCCCCTTGAATGCGTGATAACATAATAGCAAATCTTAACTTTTTATCTATTGATGAATTTATATATCGACGCGTGAGGTTAGCACCACACGTGCCAAAGTCTAATGTAGAACGGCTTTTCGGCCAATACTCGTTTCTCCTCGGCAATTTCTGCCTTCATGGCCTCAATGTCGGTTTCACGACGACCGGTATCGACATCGATATCCTTAGCGGGGATGAAAAGGATCCAATTACGTTTCCACACTTTGTGTCCAAGGTAGCAGACAAGTAAAATTACCAACCCGAGATCGGATTTGAAGAAACCTTCAGCAGAAGGAGACTCGCCAATAGGGAACAACGAGATCCAGAATTGGGCCATCACTACCAAGAATAAAATGACAGTACCCACCACTGAACCGATGATACCCGTAGGAGCGACGAATGCGAGCTCCAGAGTGTCACGTCCTTGAACGTACAAAGCTCTCCGGAACCGGAGGTGAGCGATACAGATCGACATCCAGGTGAAGATGGACGACAACGCTGAGATCGACATAAGCCAGTCAAACACCGTGGACTGATCTCTCAGGGCAGCGACGAACGCAATGAGCCCGAACAAATTAGTGATCATAATAGCCACCAACGGTCTTCCTGCTCGGTCGACGTAACCAATGATCTTGGGACATAAGCCTTGTTCGGCCAATGAAGTCAACGTCCGCGACGTGGCATACACACACGACGACCCTACCGAAAGAGCCAGAATCAACACCACCGCGTTCATCACCGAGGGAAGCCCACCAATGCCAGCGTTGTGGATAGCAATAACGAACGGCGACGCATCCACACCGTCGGCTTCTAAGCGCTCATCATTCCAAGGCACGATAAACGTGATAAGAAGAAGCGACGCCATGTAAAACAAAAGAATACGCCAGAACACCTGCTTGATCGCTTTAGGGAGAGCGACACGAGGATTCTGAGCTTCGGCAGCAGTTAACCCGACAAGTTCAGTACCACCAAACGAGAAGGCGGCAGTGATAAACACCAGGGCTTGACCCTTGAAACCGTTGGAAAAAGCCCCCGGGTCATGCCAGTATCTGTCACCATAATGAACATGGTTGGGACCACCACCAGCGGCAATGACAATGGAACAAAGGATGAAACCAATCACCGCGATCACTTTCAACCCTGATACCCAGAATTCGACTTCCCCATAGGCTCTAACCCCGAACATATTGATCAGAATCACCACCACGTAAAAGATTGCCACCCAGGCATCGGGATTGATGTCCTGATTCCAGTAGTTAATCGTCATTGAGGCAGCGACAAGTTCTAATGGTAAAAGGGTCAAGAACTGAGCCACGTAGTTCCACGCCACGGCAAACCCCACACTGGGGTCAATGAAACGACTGGCGTACAAATTGAACGAACCCGACACGGGGAACGTCACTGATAACTCACCCATGGCACACATCACCGAGTAAATAGCGATGGAAATGATGAACCAACCAATGATGATGGCGGCGGGACCACCACTAGCAAGCGCCCCCCCCGTCCCGATGAAAAGACCCAGCCCAATCGACAGCGCGATGGCAATCATTTGCAAGTGACGGTTTTTAAGCTTCCGCTTCAACGGCGATTTGGCGGTATTGATGTTGATCTTTTGCAAATCAGTAAGCTCTTCCATCTCTTCATCTTGGAGCTTTTCTGCTAGTTCATCCTTCTCCTCGATGGCCGGTTTGAAGGAGTCGACGATATGGTGCCACCTCAGAGTGCGTTGGGGAGCGGCCCCGTAGTCCTCCAGAGGCGAGTCGGTGGTATCACTGTAAACCCGGTCGCCCTGGGATTTCTCCCACGGGCCTTTGTCTATGCTCATGACGGATTCCCCACAAAGTGGATTGTTGCCCCAAATTATAAAACTTTCGTACCGCGCTATGCATCGAGGCGGTTACCGGATGCGAGTGACTCAGGGCGATGAAGCAGCAACAGTTATTGAAGTGACGGCTTCGGTATTTGATTAGTGTAGCATCAAAAGATAATAATTTGGCCTCGATATGGTAATTATAGAGCTAGTATTACTGGCTTTCAGTTCGTTGTTATTTCCGTCTCGCCCTACCCTTGCGATGCGATTGTCCTGCACAACGTCAATTTTCTACGGCGCTTGCCAAAAAGGAGTACGGCGTTACCTCCGCTAATCGCGCAGCCAATCGGTGTCATTGTAAGTTTCACTATCGTCGTGCGAGGGGGAGATACGAAAAAAAGCAACGAAAGAGTTGATACTAGTACTGTTGCCAAGCGTAGGCAGCTGTCAACAACGCTCATTGTGTTACATTTCTATAATTACAAAATATAGGCTGCTGCCGCCGCCGCCGCTGCCACAACGCCGAAGGACATTTTCTCGGCAGAGTTCGACGGCTTGCTCGACACCGACGCCAGAGGCGACGCCAGCGACAGCGAGTGGCTGTCCTCATCCTTAACGGTGATGTTGGCACACGTAAGACGGTTGTTTAAGTGGTCGTGGATCACCACCGATAACCCACCAAAGTAGGCCTTGTCCAGACTGTTCAACGAGATGTATTCATCGGCGTATTCGATCTTTTGCGTGCCCAGGGTCAAGTTACCGTGACGGCCGGCCAAGTCACCCACCTCCAGGTCCGCAGGGTTGGTGAATTTGGCAGTACCGTTGTAAGGGTTCAAGTGAGCCTTGGTACCAGTACAGTTCCCATCAGAGGGCACGGGTCTTTGGTGAATGTGGTAGGGGAACGGGCCACCCTCTTCAGGCAAGTTTTCAAGGTCGACATCGACGATGACGGTACCATTCTTGGCAGCCTTGAATGAAATAGTCCCCTGAATATCGACGTTGGCTTTCGGTTCAAAAACGGCTTGCAATGCCGCCCCTTGCGCCGAATCGGTGGCCACAGGATCTTTCGCCACAATGGTCAGGGCAACGGCGAGTAAAGGCAATACCAGGAAGAGCTTCATTGAGTGAATTTTGATACCATTTAAAGGGAATAACTTGCTCACTATATATGCCTGACGCTATCCGGGGGAGAGTATAAGAAGTAGCCATTGACGACCTTTGCCGGCAGATACACAGTAGCGTACACTGCATGATACATCTTCCTCTTCCCCCGAGTCACCTGAATAACGACGACACGCGAAAGGGGCAGGGTAAGTGACACAGAAGCTCGAATGATATACGAATGTTGATTATCTTGATGGCTGAGTTTGAAATTGATTTCTCGTTCCGTTGTTGATGAAAAATTGGCCCGACTCAATTTGGTGGGACTCGTTCAGCCCCCTATTGTTATGCCGTTAAGGTTTCGTCCCATTGTTTTGCCCTGCAGTACACATATCAAGGTTCCTGCCAAATTCGGGGCGACGATGGCAGAATCAGGATGTTAGACTGAGCCGTTTGCAAGATCGCTTTAGCTCATCGCTACTCACAAAGATGACGTACCCTGGGGATCGTCGGGATTCAATTGGTCCTTGGCGCTGACCCAATTTTTCATCAAGATTGTATTGTCTAGATCATCTTGCAGTTCGCGTTATTGATGGAATTGATAATTAAATACAGCCAATCGCCTCGATGCCACATACCTCCGACATCGACTTAGGCATAGCATAACCAACCACATCTTTTCTACACTACAGATTACTGTGGATGTGATTGCGTTAGTCTCTCTACAGCCACGACATTCACAAAATTACACGTGGCGGTCAAGTGTAACAATGACCTTTGTTACTCGTTTACAAACATTGGCCATCGCGTATTTTCTCACTGGGGAAACACTTGGCTTGGCCAAGTCCCGCTAATATTTAACGACTAGCAATGTATGACCTTCCCCAGACACTGGGATATGCGGGCCTCGTGTCGAGTTGTTTTTGTCGGTCACTTTGACAAATAATGCTTCCTGCACATAACCGAAAGTGCTCATGCCAGCAATGCGAGCGCGTGAAGCACGAGTAAGCGTCATCCACATCATGTACATACCACTTCTTGGGAGAGTATCCATACTTGAATGGCCGGTTATCATCCTTTCCTTCTTTTTGGCATGGGGGGAGTATGTGCTTCTGGTTATAACCAAGTGTCTTCCTCAGTCCGCGATAGATGCGTGTACAAGCATAACAAAGTGGGTGTTTGACAAACTTGAAAGAAGTCCCAAATGCCCTGCTGGAGTGGACCAAACTCGTTACCGTGTCCGAGGCAGAATCGGTTCTGCCAAAAACATCCAGGAGATGGCGCAAGTGCACGGGTTTGAAGTTGAAAGTCATGTTCTCCAGACCAAAGACGGATACTTGCTTACAGCTCACCGTATACGTCCGCGAGGCCCTCCTAATGGCAAGGTGGTTTACTTACACCACGGGCTCCTCATGTGCTCCGAAGTGTGGGTGACTATGGTCGACAAGTACCGCAACTTGCCCTATCTATTGGCCGACCTTGGTTTCGATGTGTGGTTGGGAAACAACCGTGGTAACAAATACTCGCTCAAGCACGTCACGAAACCTCAGAACTCGATTAGTTTCTGGAACTTTTGCATGGATGAATTCGCTCTTTTCGACATCCCTGATACCATTGACTACATTTTGTATGTCACCCAAAAACCTCACTTAACTTACATTGGGTTCTCGCAAGGTACCTCGCAAGCCTTCGCCGCGATGTCAGTTCATCCCAAACTCAACAAGCAGATAGACCAATTTATCGGCATTTCCCCTGCCACAACCCCTAATGGGTTGCAGTCACGTTTCCTTGATGCGTTTGTGAAGCTGACTCCTCAAGCCATGTTCCTCATGTTTGGCCGCAGGGTACTTATGCCACTGGTGTATTTCTGGGAAAAGGTTTGCTATCCTAAGTTGTTTGTGACGATGATTGACCTCTCTAACCGGCTTTTGTTCAACTGGAAGTCTGAAAACATCCTGAAGTATCAAAAGTGGGCTAGTTATATGCATTTATACCTGACTACGTCGGTGAAACTCGTAGTGCATTGGTTTCAAATTATGAAAGCTCGCCGCTTCCAAATGTTCAGCGACGTTCAGTTGCTGATGTTCCAAGAGACTACGCCCACGTTCTACAACTTCAAACTCATTAAGGTGCCGATCCACATCATTTACGGTGATAGTGATTCATTAGTGGATATCGACGTGATGAAAAACCAACTCCCCCGTGAATCAACTGTGGTGGATCGGGTTCCCGGCCACGAGCACCTTGATAACTTGTGGAGTGATGATGTCTATGAGACTGTATTCAAGCACGCTTTACGCAGTCTTGGCGTGCTCACGCATGTCTCCGACGCCTTGGTATATGGCCAAGTCCCACTCATTGAAGAGATTGTCGACACATCTCTGGAGACGACAATCATTGACCTGTTGAGCTTCCGCCGGTCAACCCCCGTCGCATCCCCTCGTCGTGAACGCCGCAAAGCTAGTGTCAGCCTGGTGACAGGTGAGCACTCATTCAGCCGCAATCTGATGATTTGATTTCTTTTAACGTAAGCATAACTTGAATATTGAATACGATAATTTGCTTAAAACAATACTCGTGTGCTGTGTCATCGCACGTCGGCGAGCTGACCAGGGCTCATAGTAATGCCATAGACACCGCCGGTAATTCCGCGGCAAGATCAGTTAACCGACAGATCTCAAAATGGAAACCTGGTAGAATAGAACAATGTTCTTTTCAGGGTCTTTCAAAATACTGTTACAATGAAATGAACATCGTCATGGAGTAGCTGGATTTTGTGGTCTAACTTTCGTAATCCGAACACCTCACGCACCGAGCAAGCCAAATTCCATAGGGGGAAAAAATATCGAAGAGTCACACGGGTTTCATTTCGATTGGGGGCACACAATATCCTTACTGGTGACTGGTCCATTTCAGGGGCGCTTCGAGGGATGGCACATGTATGCCTTCTGGATCACATCGACAAGCCGCTTGCGGGTGAATTTTTGCTATTGTGTTGCCACTAGCTGCAGTACCAATCTCGTTAGTGACACCCGAGGTGCCTACAGGGCGGGGGGCTGAAAATGTGACAAATCCACATCTTCACTATCCCAACAGAGATACAGTTAACAGTTTGGGCATATTACTTTTAGTAATTTAGGGTTATGGGTGTCGCTAGCATATTGTGGATGTGATTATATGAATGTCCTGCATACTTTAACAGGCTTAAATTTTTCTCTTACTCCTTGCATCGATTAAAGCATCCCCCAATGGGGCGACCTCAGACAATAGCAACTCGTGCAAAGGAAACGAATATATTAATTCAATTTGTACCTAACAGCTCCATTCTCATTCTAGTGACTTCTCTAACTTCAACAGCAACGTCTCCATTCTGGTGATTGTAATGATTGCCCGCTTGACAGTCGCAGCCTGCACACCTCGCCATCACCAAACGCCTCGTCATTCATCGACAAAAACAACGACGACAGTGGCCCTCAACACTTGTCTACGACTCCATAATGATCATCAAATTCCTTTTTAAATACCATAGAATATTTACGCTAACACTAGTTTCTACCATGCCGTTCCACATCGTAGGTTCTGGGCGAGGGCAAAGTCTGCTGCTCACCGCCGTCATCGCTGCAGGCTGCACCTATGCGCTGGTGCAGTGCGGCCAGTTTTTTTGTCGAGTCAGTTTGCGTCAAACCCATCTTTGCATCCGTGTGATTCTCCTTGACCCGCTAGCGGACCTGGCGCCCAGTATGTCGATAGCTGTCGGTCAAACCACCGTCAGCGAAGCACTGGCTGCCTCCACGATGGATTCATCGTTGAACCTCCTCGAGCCCCAGGCATTGATCGAACGGGCCCGAGTGCAGGTCGATGCCAAAGACCCGGTGGTGGTCCAGCTTCTCAAGCTACGGTCAGGCATGCCGGCCTCATCCGACAGAGAAGTGTCGCCTCATTTAGGGATGGAAACATCCCTCAACGCCTACTCAGCCAAAGTCACCGAGCTCCTCAAAAAAGTGATCGATGACGTAAATGATGTCGACGCCCGTGAGCGTCTCATTCTGTTGACGACCAACGTACCTCGGCGAGCTTCAAGTGTCTCCAAGCTGATATATCCCAATGAAACCTTAAGCATTGTCATCATCGAAAACTTTGCTTTCATCAACAGCATTACCGCCAAGTTTGATCCTGACACCATGGAGTTCGCTGCCCACATGGTACGATTCCTTGTACGTTTAGTGTACAATTTGCGATGCTGGGAGATATACCACTTGTTGCTGATTGTTCCTGGACTTGAGGAATTTTTAACGCTCATCGGATTTGAAATTATTCTGGCTCCATTCGGGCCGCTTGTACGCCCTCCTGAACTTTATCTTGAAAGAAACATGCAGGAAGGGCTCCAATACCCATATCCTTACCCATTTTACAACTTCCTGTTCCACGAACGTGATGGCAAAACTGCTCGCGATCGGAAAGTCAAACGCATCAAAATTGAACCTTACCCAGATATCACCCTTGTGCCTGAACCTGTGGCTCCAGTTTCACTGCTGGATGACGACAATCTGGCTGATGAGTCGTACAAGTCACCTCAGAA
Source organism: Diutina sp. Y7414 (assembly GCA_037042415.1). Taxonomy (NCBI): domain Eukaryota; kingdom Fungi; phylum Ascomycota; class Pichiomycetes; order Serinales; family Debaryomycetaceae; genus Diutina; species Diutina sp. Y7414. The sequence continues at coordinate 276,087 of JAXQKI010000100.1, forward strand.
AGTCATCACAGGAAGACGTCCTGGACGTCCGCGTAAAGTTCAGCCACGGCCTCTGGCATTTGGTTCTTTTGTTGCTGCTCCACCTCCTGAAGCCGGCGGACCCCCGCGGCGTAAAAAGCGTGGTCGCAAGTCTAAAGCTGAACTTGAGCAAATCGCTCGTGAAGCTCGCGCAGCTATGGAACGGGGCGACAGAACTGTCGAGCCTGTGGTCCATCGCCAATTGCGAGGATCGCAAGTGAATCGGCAGCCACCAGCCCAGAAGATGTTTATCATCAATCCTCATGGCGAGCCGGGGCAGATGGAAGTGTTTGGTGGTGGTGCTATTGAAGAAGTTGATGCGGCAATCTTACTGTACGGATCCCTGGGTCTGGATGAAGAACCGGAGGAGAAGTACGGGGGTAACCCTCGGCCCCCTGCCGTCGTGCACCAATGTCATGCTGTTGATCCCACCAGTCAGTTGATGTGTAACAAGGTGTTCATCGGTGCTACGGAGTTAATGCAACATCAGCTTCTGGTTCATGGTTTTAAGAGAAAGGTGTATCCGTGCCAATATTGTGCTGCTAGGGGGAAGGGTAAACTTTATACTAATATTGACTCTTTGGCACGACACTTAGGCCGACGCCACGGACTTGGAGACAAAGAAGCCCAGGCAGCGGTGGACTCGGTCAAAGGTCAAGTGGATTCTGAAGAGACGGCTCGCCCCGGGCCACTTGAAGCCTCAAATAGCTCATTGGAAGCTGAGCCTCAACCAGATATCTCAGCCTCAGTACAGCCTCAACAACTGTCGGCGGTTCCTACGATTTCACAAATGCCACAAAATATGGAAGCATTGCCACCGATGTCACAGTTTGGACCTACGCAATTTCAAACCAATTTTTCGCAACAACTTCAAGCCAAACCCGAGGGTACTGCTCGACTGCCTCAACAACATTATCGCAACCCCAATCTTCTCCAACGCAATAGAATTGTTGAGATTGTTGAACTTCCCGCCATTCAAGACGAACAGCAATCTTCTGCTTACTTGGGTTCTCACCCCCAGATACCCCCCACCACTAAAATGCAAAACGTTGGCCTCCAGTCTCACGGACTGCCCCAACAACAACCCGCGCCACACCTTTCTCCACCAGCTGGTCAGTTCATGCCTCTTCGTGACATGTCAGGGCGACCAGCTCAATTCATTCCGATGGCGACACTGCCGCAATATGCGCAAATGCAACCATACGCAATGATGCCGGGTCGTCCTGGTATGATGATGGGCCCGCCACCCATGCAGCAGTACATGTGCTTACCTCCAATCCATGTGCCCTACGCAATGGCAATGCCCATGATGTCCATGACTGGAGCTCTTCAACGCCCAGGTCCACCATCTGACCCGCAAGAACCTAAGAAATAGTAACGACGTAATGATATAGACGTAATGATATAAACGGCTGTAAGTATCATCAGATTCATGGACTTCAATAATTCTTTCCTTGCTGATTCGATCACAACTATCATTTAGCGATGGCTGCAAATATTTCCTGCATAGTACTAATCCATGTGACAATGGCCACACACGACTTTTTTATGCGATCTAGTCCACACAGACTAGGCAGCTAATACCTTCAGTGTTACCATAAGGCGTTGACTTTTGACTTCTTCAGTTGACTATACAGGAGATCTTGTCCACATACCCGTTTTCCTTACCCTACTGGCATTTGCTTTAAGATCGTGACGAAGATCTAGGTGGTTGCAAAAATCTCATGTCGTTGGACCTCAACACCAAAATACGAATCCTTTGTGAAGCGAACCCGGAAACAATCGACGAATATGTTGGTCATATTTCACACTTGGTAGATTTGCTCAGTGGTGAAATTTTGCCAGGAAGCGCTGCTATCGACGTCACTAATAAATTCAAGGAGTTGGCAGCAGCATATCCCAAGTTCATCTCCAAAAACCCGTTGAAGCGTCAAGGTTGGAGAATTGTTGACGCTAACTTTGACAAAATTGTAAGATTCATGAGTGAAACTACTGATTTGTCCACTGCCGTTGTTGCAATGCGCCTATTAACTCAAGTAGTCATGCTGCTCAACTACTGGGAGGTTTATAACTTGCTAACATGGAAACCAGCACTCTACGAGTTCATGAAAATGATTGATTTTGACTTTACGGAGTGCTACAATGAATTCATGGTGTCATACCACAATGAGAAGTGGGGACCTCCTGTGGACCTACGAACTTTGGGGGCAGGTGGAGGCCGCGACAAATTCAGACGTCGCAGAACAAAGATTAACGATGATATACCAGCTAAAGTGATCAAAAAAATGTCCACTGGGACAGTTTCAACCAAGCTGCTGAATTACGATCCTGATGTCATCCACGAGTGCCAATTGCCACTGGCCGACTATCCTGAAAAGCTTTGCTTACGTCGATTCTCACGAAAATACGAGCTTATTAGACACCAGGAAACGGTGCATTCCAAGAAGAAAAAACTATTCAAGTGCTTTGTATGTGTGAGGCAAAACCCAGCGGTGGGCCCACGCATATTCACTCGCCATGATACTTTGGCCAAACACATTCGAGTAAATCATAAGATTTCCGGTAAAGAAGCCAAAGCTGAAGTTGCCTATTCTAAAAAGCACGCCGAGGTCGTGGATGACAATGATCTTTTACTTCACGCAGGGCGACGAAAGACCAAGGCGGACTTTGAAATCCCTGCTCAGCTAGGGAAAAAAGACTCTGCTGACCAAGGTGAATACTCTGGAGAACTTTTGTATGGTGAAGAACCATAGTTTAGCTTAATACATATCCCGAACCTGACACCTGTAAGCTTCCAAAAAATATAGAGAAAGTCCAAAAAAATGCCTTCAGCCAGATTCGAACTGACGATCTCCTCATTACTAGTGAGGTGCCTTACCACTTGGCCATAAAGGCAATTTTTCCAAAATGAATCTTTACAATAAATCAGTGATGGCAGATATAGTGGGACACTTCAAATTTTGTATTCTGGCGCGTAACAAAATTTTTGATGACATGGCTGTACCGATAATTAGATGAATGAAAAGAGAATATTGCATTTGTAAGCTTTAGAGCGTTCAGATGAGCTCAAAAATGCTAATGAAAAATGCAACAGAAATTAAACACACATTAATCGAAGGTAATTCAGTATAACCCCCAAATCGGCAATATTAGGACGCTCCTAGTGTGATAGATAGCTACATACGTACAAAAATACTCAAATGACTCGACTAATTAGGTTGGCTCCTAGCTTCTGGATAAAAAACTTAGAAGTTCAGGTTCAACAACAGCCCTGTCTGATGGGGGACGAGACATTGGTTACACATCACAGCGATACGAATGCTGAGATGAAAATGGATCATAATGGCTTCATCCTCTTCTCTTTCAAACTGATACATTCGAGTGGCATTTCCTTTACGATTAAGTTAGCTGGTGCACTAATCCGATCTGAAAGGGGTCAACAAGGTTCATACCCTTGTGGTTTGGATGGTCGGCTATCAATTTGCTGAACACTATCTATCCTCAGATTTTGTTACTCAATGCCACTACGCACGAACCTGAGACAACTTGTTAATTGTTCGACTTACAACTCTATAAAATACGTCACTGAATTCATTAAAGATGAGGTGGTTGATTCTTTCGTCAAGTCAAGAAATCGTTCATAAATGGTTTGAATGAATAAATTGATGCAGTACAAATTTAGATTGCGCGGCTATTTCCGTAGAATGTCATTCGCGCACCTCCCTCGAGGCGAGCCGTCGGAGTCACGACAAGCGAAAATTTCTTGTGAAGTCCACAGTACGAACGAAACAGGTTCAATTAGCTTCGAAGGGTTGCTAACAATTGACGAAGGGACATTGTTCGGTTTCAGTACTCTTTTAAACATCTTCTACTATATTACATGAACTCTTAGAGCTAACGTTGACTTCGAGTTCGTGCATAAACGGTAAGCGTGGGTTTACTCTTTCGGCTCGAAAATTCAATTTGCAGTTGAAGCCGCGCTCGATGGGGCCCGACGGAACTTCCGTCGGCTGCCCGGTGAGGGGCTATCTTGCATAAGTCAGTGCTGCAAACGGCATCTACGAGAAAGAAGCCGCATCAAGATAAATGCTGTGGGCATCGCAGAGGCCTCACCATTCTGATTCGCCATGATCGATCCCCCGCCAAAGATTATCGGCCTGTTCCTTCGGGAAGTCATGTTATTATTGTTGACGGTGATGGCCCAGTTCCTTTGTCAAGGTGGTATCACTATGTCGCTTACCCCAATGAATCTTATTATGGAACTGTTCCATTCTGTGGAGGAGACCGCCAAGGTGTGGTTCATGGGCTCATTTGCTCTCACTGTGGGAACATTCATCCTCATCTCCGGTCGACTCGGTGACATTTACGGACTCAAGTTAATTCTTTTGATTGGATGGGCTTGGGTCTTCGTGTGGTCTCTTATAACAGGCTGCAGCGTGTATGTGGACAGTGTGATATTCTTCATCATATGTAGAGCTTTCCAAGGTATTGGATTTGCTCTCGTCATGCCTTGTGCCTTGGGGATTCTAGGCACAGTATATGACGGCCATAGTCGGAAGAATTTGGCCTTTGGGCTTATGGGAGCCGGTGGCCCCACCGGCGCTACTATTGGTGCACTCATGGCTGCAGTTGTCTCTCAATTAGCATGGTGGCCATGGAGCTATTGGTTGCTTGCCATCGTCGCCTTCGGCATTTGTATTTTACTGTACTTCTTCGTGCCGAATGTGAATGAATTACAGCGCCGTGAAGGTCACACTAAACCCAGATTCGACTGGATCGGTCTGACACTTGGTGTCTCGGGGCTTATTCTTTTCAACTTTGTTTGGAACCAGGGTCCAGTTGTGGGTTGGGGAACGGCATACATCATTGTTTTATTGCCCATAAGTGTGGCCTTCATCATAGCATTCTTCATTGCTGAGCTTAAGTTCGTCAAGTCCCCATTGCTTCCAAAGACGATATTCAACCGGCGTATCGGACTTGTACTTTTGTGTATGGGTCTTGGGTGGGGGTCATTTGGTGTGTGGCAGTTCTACTATTGGAACTACATTCTCAACCTCCGCCAATATACCCCCATCAATGCTGGACTCCTGTATCTTCCATTCTTTGTACTTGGGACGATTGCCCTGCTTACCGTATCTTACATCATTAAGTTGACCAAGCCGCTGTATCTCATCATGTTTTCAATGCTTGCATTCATGCTGGGAGGAATAATGTTAGTGTGTACTCCAGTTCATCAATCGTTCTGGCAAATGACGTTTGGCATGCAATTCATTCTTTGTTGGGCAATGGACTTGTCCTTCCCTGCTGCCGCTATCATTTTGCTGAACTATTTACCCTTACATCATCAAGGTATGGCTGGTTCACTTTTACTGACAGTGGTCAACTATCTGGTGTCCCTATTCTTGGCGATGTCTCTGACAGTGGAGATACAAACCATGAAACACACGCACGATGTTTTGAAATCGTACAAGGGAGCACTTTATTTCAGCATTGGTGTTGCTGCCTTAGGCGTGGTGTTCGCCGCAGTGTTCATTTTCGTCCAGCGACATGACGATGTCGGAGCGGATTTTACCCCACAAGTTTCCAACACAAGTGATGAAAAGGAGAGCGTGAGCCAAGAAACAACTCAAATGGTTGCAAAAGTGTAACATTCACAATTTTGCCCAATACCAAAAGTAGATATCTATTCTATACTAATAGCATTTAATGGCATAACATTAGCTTAAAGATATTGTACTTATCTGGTCACGTTGTCAACGAACTGAGATAAAGGATTATTCATACCATATACACCACTTGGTTATCATGTCCGGATTGTTGATGACCAAGTGATTCGACTGAGGTATCTAGTAGCAAGAGACAATGTCCACTAATTCTTTTTAATAGATTAGTGCATCAGTCACCAACTATCAACAGCACAAAGTTTAAAATATACTGGAAACTCATTAGAGATGAAAGAATATTGCGGTGTCATTGATTCTGTTAGTTTTAACTTAGAGATTCTCTCATCGTTCCCCGCGTAGTGTCGCACTTTCTCATAAATCGTAGCGCGTAAAAACCAGGTCCTACACTCGCTTACAGTTCTGACACATAGGTTGAGAGAACCTACTAGCGTTGGATCCGTCTGTCTGTGTCAACAATGACCTCTCCTGTGATGGACACACCAGCGCCTCGAGAAGCTCTGACTTCTGCCCCTGCTTCTGATGCTACCACTGACATACCCACCCCCATTAAGAAAGAGCCGGGTACCATGGCTGTCAACGGTGACATCGTAGCGACTGAGACTTCGGCGACTCCCCTGATCCCCCCAGCATCTACCACCATCCCAGCACTGACAACTCCGGCTCCCAACTCGAACGGAAACGCTGTGGACACTTTGGACAAGAAGTCACAAACTTCCAAAAAACAGGACAAGAACAAGACTACAAAACGGCTAGAACTTGAGAAGCTTATGCGTGAGTTTCAATCCAAGTTGGGACCTAACTGGGAAAAGTATCATGAGGCGCTTCTGTATTTTCTTATTGGTAAGCTCAGCCGGCCCGAGCTTGTTTCCATAATTCTGCCCCTCTTGCGCAATGATAACTTGGTACATTATCACAACAAACTTTTACTTACCCAATTGGCTAACTCCACCAAGGAATTTGCTCCTCAGGATTATGTTGCCGGGGCAGACGACTTTGCGTTTTTCTGGAATAAAAAGGCAGCAAAGCTGACGAAGGTTAAGCTGCTGCAGTACGAGAAATTCAAACAAAATATCATGGGATTGCCAATCAAGGAGCGGTTGCGGATTAAGAGCATCACCAAGGACAGTGGTAAGCAAGGTAAACTCAACCAAGGAATTACTTTGACTCGGCACAGTCTTCTCCCAAAAATCCCAATGATTCAAGATAAAGAACAACAACAGCTACATGTCAATTCTTTGGTACAGTGGCAACAGGATGTTGTTAATGGTATCAACACGCCAATCTGTACCGATACCTATGAACTTCCTGATTACGAAACACTTTCAAAAAGGGTACTTATGACAATGCGCGAATACGGACTTACAGGTGGTGTGCTGGCTTCCGTATTAGAGGTACTTCTATTGGGTCTTGAGCTGTATCTCAAGAGTATAATGGAGAAGGCTATTGATACTGCGAAGTACAGAGAAAACAAGTACAGCAATAATGATTATTTACCATCCACACTGATCCTCGACGAAGACGTTCTCAGCAGCCCCGCAAAGAGGCGGAGGGTTGAGGAGCCTATACGTCAACTGACCAAAGATACCACTTTAGGCATCGAGGACATATACGAGACCCTAGAGATGTTTCCTCACTTGATCGAACCATGCGGACCAAAATATCGTATCAGTGGAGTTATGCTTGAAAACGATGACGCCAGTGCCAATACCTTAGACTACCAATTGCCACCCAAGCTGGATGCAGCCCTTCTATTGGACAAGGATATTGAAAAAGAGAATGATAAAGACAAGCCCCCAGCTCCTCCCAAACCCGACGCCCATATCGGAAACACAGATGACTTGAAATGGATGCTACATGATTTGATCACAACGATGTAAATGTTTAATATGGCTGAGTAAATGAAACGGATTGAGGTTGTTTGCTGTTCCAGTATTATTTGTAGGATACGCAATCTTTCCTTTTAAGCCCTTCTGATATCCATTATTAGAGGCTTGAGATGACATACGCATCATCACGATAATTGAAACTAACTAAACCTTCAGATATGTTAGGAATTAATATTAAAAGATATTTGGAGTAACCGCCAATTCCGCGAGTTGGTCTAGCATAGTTGTGGGGATATCATCCTCTATCTTGACGACTAGAGTCAAAGACATTTGGGAGGCAAGCGACTTGAGATTGTCGAATGAAGAGAATTCGAAGACACGAAGACGTCCAGCGCCCTCTGCTTGCACAACAAAATCAAGACCTTCGTCTGATACCGAGTGCTCCAATGATTTTGTAGCTGTTTTGCCTAATGGAAGTGCGTCCTGGTAGACTTTCTGAATTGATTCAATCATAGCCCTCACCAGTAAGCCGTAGATTCCGATCGACGTATCCCTTCCAGCGGCTGCCTTCTCCACAAGGCATCTTATCACGTCGACATCATAAGCGTCTACCACCTGCGTCAACATATACTGTCTCTTACCAACAATCACTGATCGCTCCTTGATGCTATTGCTTTGACAAATTGCAATAACTCTTACACATTTTCGATATTCGCCAATCTGAAATTCGATCCATCGAAGTTGGTGCAGCCTGATGTTTACATTGTTCATGGCTGTAGTGTGACGAATTTGAACCAGGTCGAGCTTCTTCATAATCATGCTCAATTCTTTGTCAACAGCTGTTACTTCTGCGTCGACACCATCATGAGACATCTTCAAATCGTGCACATGCTTATCGTAACCACCATCGTCAAGTTTGATTTGGGAAAGCTTTTCAGTAAGATCCTGTCGCTTTACGATAAGTTGTTGAAGCTTCTGTTCAATATCCAAAACACGGGCCTCCTCAACAGCGATTTGTTGCTCGCGCTCCATTAAACTTACACGGCGTGTTGCTAACTCTTTCGCATGAGGCACTTCCACTGACTCCAGATACACTTTATCGAGCAATCTTTCCTCCTCATTCACCGACTTATCAACGTCAGATCGACGAAGCAACACCTTCTCATGCAACTTCTGTTTTCGTTCATCAAGCGTTTCAATTGCTGATACAAGATCAGAATACCGAAAGTTCTTGTTTGAGTCCACGAGCGCCTGGCTTTCCGATTTGACTCCATCGTATTCTTTGGTATACATCTCTTCAGTTACGTTGCGCAAACAACGCATTTCCTCCTTGAGTGCTGCGATTTCAGCGTCACCACCCTTGAGTAATTCCAACTTTTCACGAAACTCCTCAACTCGACGTAGTAAAGTTTGTTTAGCCACTCGCTTCGTTGCTAGGGCATGACGTAACCTTTCAACATCAACCTTGACCGCATCACGTTGCACCCCCAACTCTTTGACTTCGTCTAAAAGATCAGGATCGGGAACTGGATATGTATCAAGTCGCTTTGGGCGAGCAAGGACCGTTCGAGGGCTAACCTTCCTGTTTAGAGTTTCCTTGAGAGCACTGTAATCTTGAAGTCTTTTCAGTGGCAGCACCAGCGGGGCCATAGGAAGATTCAGACCCATCGATTTCAAAGGTAGTTTATTTGTGGGATTTGGGATTCGCAGGTCGCTTGTAAGTAGTTGCAGGGTGGCATCCCCACCGCATGAACCGCGTTTCAACTGTAGTTCATCGGCATCGTTGGGTGGCGGAGCTAATTTCGGGCGTTTGAATAGCGAGGAACGATTGCCAGCATCGTGGCGTTCGAACAACATAAGTGAGGGCCACAAGCTCCACTTATCGTAAACAATCAACAAGGTCACCACCAGGAGCGCTACCCCCGAGAAAAAAAGGGCGCGAGTTTGAGACGACAACGTCTTCGACACGCGCAGGAAATCGAAGCTAGACACCCACTTATGAAGAAAGTCTAACAAACCTGCTGCGACTGCTCTGAGGCAGTATTCTTTGTCTTAGATTGCGGTGCAGTCGCCGAGATCTCGGTCGTTGCTAGTCCTGCAGCCTAACGACGGTTGAGCGCCCCGGCTTCAGATTCTCCAAAGCTGCCTCAGTAGCCCTATTGTGTATAGAAATGGTTGGAACAATCTAATCAATGTCACAGTTGTGGAGTGGGAATGAAGTTTAAGACCAAATGTGACATTCTAATCACTGACAAACTTACCTCACTAGTCAGTTTAGAGTGAAATATGTACTACACGGAAAGGCTGATTGTGCTCACAACAGTAATTCTTTGATCAAACCACTTCAATTGTGGTTTTAAAGACTGTTGCACATACCTCTAATCATACTTAAAGGCCCGATACCCTTCGAAGTCGACATGGCGGTTCGCACATCAAAGCCTCTCCTTTAATCAACGTGTTAATATCGACACCAGTCACCTCACTGAGCAATGGTCTTGATGTTAGCTTGATTAAAAAATGCTGATGCCAACAAGAAACTTAGTGTTAAAACTAAGCGATGCTCATGCAAGTGCTATAGAACTTTTTCCCCAGACTTTGCGCCATAGTGCGGACCTTGACGATGACAGACGAAGAAAACAACAGACTATGTAGTATTCTCCCGTCATATCATATGTACAACTCCTTGTACAAAGCAGAGGACAATACAGACTCCGACTCCGATGATGTCTATCAACTGCCTCCAGTATACCTGAGGGAAGATACGCCTGCGATGGGAACTTCAGTGATGGCAACCCCCGTGGCGGCGACTCCAGCAATGCTGCCGATAATGACTCCTCAGCTTGGCATTACTTACAACGTTGACGGATCTTTAGCAGCATCTGTCGCTGCCAGACTTCAGCAGGGACGTCGGGAACGCCCCAATGTTGTTGCCAATGAAAACCTGTCACGATGGCGTCAAACCATGTTAGACAACGTTCACCGGTTGGAAAATTTACTGCAGACATCAAATCCTCATGCCCAGGCCATCTCTATGGAAGTTTGTTTTACCCGGGATCTCTGTGAGCTGGGACGAGAACCCATCATCATCGACCCCAGTCTGTTTGAATATAACAAGGGTGACTTTTTGAATGGTTATATTACTATCGAAAACAAGCTGAGCAAACCAGTTCCGTTCGATATGTTCTATGTCGTATTCGAGGGTACTATACGCATTAAGGGAACCTCAGGCGAAACTAAAGTTGACAACTTTTTATCTATGTTTGACTTCAGTGCCAGCTTTAATGCAGCTCAGATTAATCGTTTAGATACTGACGAGAACAACCCATTTGCATTCAACAGCATTGTCGATCCCCTTGACGGCTCTTGCCTTTCATTTCTTGAAGATCGACTCATACATCCAGGCAAGCGATACAAGCGATTTTTCACATTCAAGATACCTTGGGCCTTATTAGACACGAAGTGCGAGAATGACATCAGCGACCATGTTCAATTACCACCAACATTTGGTGGCTCGGTGGTAGGTGCACAAATACATATGCAGCGACCCCCTTTATCGCGGCAAAATCTGGCTCAAAATGCTGCATCTTCTTTAAGCATGCTGTCAAAAGACTTAGCAGGACCTAATACCTCCATCACATATGGAGTATTAGCCCGTTTCATTGGCCGTAAACTGAAGTACGGAATTGATAAAGCACCCAATCCCAATGGGTCGCGAAAATTGGTGAATAGCCGAGGTGATGAGTACATTATTTTGCAAGAAGAAACCGGTTACGTCAGAGTGATTCAACGGTCAGAATCATTGGAACTTTCGAACTTCAAGATAAAGCAAGCCATTCTGAACCAGCAACTAGCTAATATTGAGAGCCGGGTGCAAGAAGTAATACAGGAGTTCCAAAGACACGAATCCACTTCAATGGACGGGCTGTCGAGTATGGAAAATGCATTGGAACCTGTTGCATCAACCGAGCTGGCGAAGGAACGTCAGCTTTATCGACAACAACCCCGTCAACAGTACTCTAAAACACCAGATTACCAAGAGCAAGTGAAAATCCTCACTAAACTGGTAGGTTTTGGAACGAAACGAAAACCTTACGGCACTTTAAGGATGCACTGCAAAAATCCACTCATCAGAATCGATTACATTCCAACCACATGTAATCTTCTTCGTCAACCTGAGGAGAGTAGCATGCTGTGGGCGTTTGATATAAATCTCGATTTTGGTTTCCTCCAAAGCAGTGGGTCTACACGCTGTCCAGAGTTCAAGGAACTATCAATTCTGCTTGTGGCGCAAACTTATACTACACGGAAGTATCCTATTCCCATGGAATTTGCTCTGCCCAATGTGCTGGATATACAGAGTCGATGCCGAAAGCTCGCTCAAGAACTCCGAAATGTGAAACAACAAAGCAAGGATTTCGCAATCGAAACCCAGCTTATCAGCGACGTGTGGGCACTTTGTGACTTGGAGATACAAAGTAAAGAATTGTTTTTGCGACCACCACTGGTCAAACAACTTAACCTGATAAAGTGGGACGCGAACAAGCAAAATCCGCAAGAGTTTTCGAAGTCCTTTGTGATCCCTGTTGATTTGAAGACTCTCCAATTGACACCTGTGACAGTCGCTTCGGCAATCCCTAAAACTCCCGCATACGACAGGTTTTGTCTTGTTCCGAGTTTTCAGTCATGCTATGTTGGACGATACTACTATTTGAAGGTGACTGCCACGACAAGTGGTGAAATTTTTGAGAATAGAATACCAGTGTTCGTTAATAAGCCAAACAATGATGGTCTGTGGCTCGCGTACAAACAATATTTGCTCAAAGCTACGCAGTCCAAAGTGTCATGAGTGTTCCTCTGCAAGTCCTTTATAGAATTATTTATTTATTTATAGATTATATTACAGCTACCGCTATGATGAGGTGTCTTTGTAATCAGCAATGAGTTTGCGCTTGGTGGCGACGGTCAAATTGTTGGACAAAAGGGGCAAGCCATTTTCCTCGAATGCTCCACGAACAGCCTTAACATCATACAGCTCGAATTTATGGATTTTGGCTTTGATATTGTTGTCTTTGGTATTGAAGGTCGCAAACAATCTGAAGCAATATTGAAGTGGCGTTATATTCGGTAACGCCAATGTGAGATAGCCTGGATTGATCTTAATCACCAACAGTTTGATATTACCATCAAGCTTGTAATGTCCACCACGTGAGAAGACATTGATGAATGGAAGAAGACCTTTGTTATTCGATGTTGTCCCCTCCATAAGAATGATAATTGGTCTATCTTTCAACTCATCAAGGGACTTGATTACTTTACCTTTCGATTCCAAAGACTCATCAAAGGAATTCCAAAAAAGTTTGAATGGGGAATAAAGGTGGAGGAATCCTTCAGGGTCGGCCTTGACAATGTAAACTGATCTATTAGCGACAATCTGATAAATGTACCCATCCATCGGGGTGATGTGATTGGCAAACACAATGTCACCAGGCTTAGGCAAACTCTTGGAAATCGTGTCCACGGCCCGTTTTTTCACCCCATCCACCAAAACGGTACACAGATTGAGGCCGCCAACAATCAATAACAAGAAGTTTGACCCCATCGCAGGCGAGACTAACGCAAAGAAGAACCCAGCTAAAATTAGCGGCAACTTCAGGATGAAATAGATCACACGTAAAGGCAACAACGCCACAGAGCTCTTTGGAGGCTCAACAGGCATAAATGGCGAAATACCGGTCGCCTTGTCCCGGTAGTTGGAAAACTTCTCCATGTCGACGTACGGCTCTGTGGGGGTGAGGCGCGAATTTATATTGTGGGTGCAAAAGTGTTTGATAGGAAGTATAGGTGCACCCCGCATTCAAGAGCTGCCTTCGAAAGCATGAAAAACTTTCCCTAAGGGTGTAACCCGAGTACCGGCCAGCGTCCGTAAATATCGAATCATCGTTGCAGGTGAATTTTCACAAGCTACTGGATACAGCGTTTTAGGTGTTGATACCTATTTGAGATGGGGATCAACCCCAGCTGCGCTTTCGGAATTGAAGACATTCTTTTTTGAGAAATTGCTAGGATAGTTTATGGCATTTGCTACTCCACAATGATGTACATACAAGTTTTAATATACTGCCGCTTACCCAGAAAGCTTCTCAAATAAACTAGTGAGTGCCAGATGAGTTTCCTCTCGCATGACATCGCTTATGAAACACGCATTATCCAACTTCGACTCAGCCGATATAGTTTATGAAAACTACAAGGGCACTATGTGAGCAAAAACAACTAGATTTCTTTGCAATACGTACCATGAACAATGCTTTAGCAACGACGAAGTTGCACGCCATGGTTCTTTCATTACTTCTTCGACATATTTGACTCAAGATCACATCCAGTGTGGCTCCTATCGTCTGAACTTGGACTAACGCTTCGATCGAACACAAAGGCTTTCACCTTTTCAGGGAAATAGCTGTGACCGCTACTGTCGTCAGGATCCAAAGACTGTTTAGAGTCTAGGTATCGATCCCTCAAGAGAAACGCCGCTAAAAACATCGGGACAACGCAACATAATCCTGCTACACTGAGTAACCACTGAATATGATTGTAAGCACTGACCATCCGCGTGCGAATGGGAGTTCCCCAAGGATGCTCCATAATGAATCCGATCGGCGAAGAGTACGCTGCTTTTGCGATTTGTGAATCGCCGATCTCTTTCAATAATCTTTGATACAAAGTTTGTGTCCAAATTGCACCAGAGATGGCAGAACCCACACTCAAACCAAAATTCCACAATGAAAGGTATCCTGCCGTGATCAGACTCATGTATTCGTAAGGTGCGTAAGATTGCACGGCAATGAGAGTGGTGTAATTGATAAACCCAGCAGAAAACCCAACGAGTACTAATGCACCCACAAGACCGCCGTGTGCTTCCTCCCCCAGGCGATACCTTACAAGCAAACCATTTGCAACAAACCATATAGAGCATCCAAAAACAATCAAAGGTTTCATATGACGATAACGGACAACAAAGAGGCCAACAAAAAATGCGGTGATCAGACTAACGAAACTGTAAAGCAGGATCATTCTGGTAGCTGATGTCACTGATTCATTGACAGCCACAAGGAGAACAGTGTACATGTAATCATTTGGAACATAATATACTATGTTCACAAACACACCAATCACCAACGCCGCCCACACAGCACGGTCCTTTAAAAGCTCCAAAGGGATGAGTGGAGCCTTTGCCAATTTGATTTCCCAGACTAAAAAAAACGGAATCAAGCCAAACCCAATGATAAAGGGGGCAAGAATTTTGGCCGTTCCCCATTGAGATGAATCGCCACCAGCGAGAGTGATAGGCACAAGGATCAAACCGTATATCACAATAGTGAAGAGAATGCCAATGACGTTGAGTCTGTGAAACAACCTTACAAATCGAATCCATATCGATGACATCACACTCACATCGCGATATTCAATCTTGCTGTATGCGTTGTACTTTTGATTAAGCTCCTTCCACTGCGAGCTGCATCTAGCCCTCCATTCGAAATACAACAAAACTGCGAGCAAGGGAAGACATGATAACGGAAGGATAAACGCCCACATACCAATACCCCAACCCCATCTCTGACCGAGTTCTGACGTTATATTACCTGATACCCACGTAGTAATAACTACGCCAATATTAGGCACCGATGCACAAAATAAGCGCCAATTGAAATTGGAATAGTCCATGGCTATGAATTGAGCACACAATTGCATGCCACTCAATCCAATCTGATAGATAGCGGTACCACCACAAAAGTAAGCTATATTCGTTGATTGAGAGGTTACAATGTTGCCAACGACAGTGAACAAAATCAGCGTAACAATCAATTGCAATCTCCCAAAGTTATCTGATAATCTGGCATAGGCAAATTGACACCCGGCACCGATAGCAGTACGGATTACATTCACAGTAGCTCCAAGTGAATGCTCGTTGAACGCCAGAGCTGCATTTGTTTGGCACACGCCTCGGATAGTGCCCTCCAAGCCATAAGCAAATCCGAAGAGAAACACCCCGAAAAACAATAATACCTTCAAAAATACCCGATCACATTGCTTCGCTATAAGTTCGATCTTTTTGATGTTGACTTTCACTTCATCATAATCGCCACTTTCCTGCTGACTGGCCTCATCTGAATAATGGGCACTTTGTTGCTCTGGATTTGAGTTCATCGTGCTGACGAAAAATCATGGCTTTCTTGCTCAATATATCTTCGTTCATTGTCTCCAAGGAAATAAAACGCAAAAGTCTTCGCTCGGCATTTTTCAGCCAATGCCTGAGTTGTGTGAGCTTCTATAATGGTGCGCGCATACTTCTGATAAATGCATTGAGTACCAGCCCTGTGAACTGATATAATAGTAATTTGGTTTACATCAAACCCAGCGAACCGAAGTGTTACCTGTCATGCCCTTATTCCAAAGCGAAATGATTACACGTCTTTCGGTTAGTGAGAGCGGAGTTATTTGAGAATTTGAGACAAACATTCATACGAAAACTTCAAACAAAAGAAAGGGTTCAGAGAACACCCTTGTAGTTATTACATTTTCGCTTGTATTAAAGTTTGATACATTCAAAGCCATTGTTAGTGCTAGGAGCCCAAAGAAGTGATTGATCTGATAAACTCTTAAGGCAGAGGTTAAAGTAACGAGTTTGACCAGAAACACCTCATCGAAAGAATGCCATGTTGAAGTCTATATACCTCATATTTTTTCCCAATTGCTATATCAGAAGGGCGTACTTTGTACTTCTTGTGGTTATCCGTTTTCCGGAACGGATATAACATGTCAATCAACCAGTAATGTGACAACACCTGCAGAATTCTTATGCAAGATATTAAACTTACAGAAGGTTGAGGTGCACCAAAACTTAACCGTTTCGCACATACCAGTGGGGAAAGTGCTTTGTAATCTTCCATTATGAAACAACAACTGGTTTTAAGGCGTGAAGGAAGCTTATTGGTAACCAGATCACATCATCATACCAAATGAACGCGAGATCTTTTTTGATGCATCTACCTGTTCGAACGATGCACAAAGTGATATTCTCCCAACTACGCGCTTTGTAAGCGTCTGTTTGTCCGCCGGAGATATGAGGAGATAATGGGTTATACGCTGTACGTTAACTTAAGTACCTGATTCTAGTTGTCGTCCGACAAGTTCGATCGTTTTAGTGAAATAAATCCCTCGCGTCGCTGCAGAAGAGAGCGAATTCGTACCTTTCACCCTCAATTGTTGATGTGATCTTAATTATACAATTCTAAAAAACCCCGAAAGGCATTATACAACCACAAAATTTTTCAATTGTCTGTGGACACACAGGGTTTGTGTCAACAGCGTAAGCACAAAAGTGCTGTTATATGATCCGACGCTTTCATATCCGGTCTCGCATTACTATCAATTGAATTTTTCTTAAGGCCAACACACATGCATTCAATCGCGGTTGACAGTCAGATGAAGTTTGTTTTCACGCATGAAGATCGCTGAAATTGCCCCCATAGTAATTGTTGCCACAGCAAATGCAAATGCCAGGCGACATGCCATCCAGTATGAGTCAGATATCGCTTGTGAAACGTACTTTGGGGCTTTGTAAATATAATCCGAATTAGCCAATGCCTTCTCAATGAATTTCTTGGCTAATTCCGGGTCCAGAACGACCGCGGGTACTCTCCACAGCAAGTTTTTGCGCAAGCCATACTGGAAAAGAGCCAGTGCAATTGATACACCAAGGGTTGAACCTGTAGACCGGAAGGTATACTGGATCGAAGTGGTACAGGCCTGGTATTTCGCCGGAGCCGCCAGAATCAATGCAAGTAAAGTGATTGTCAACATGACAGAATATCCGAAACCAGGGGGTAACATGATGGTAAATTGAGTAAGAAGGGAAGCTTGAGGGTTGATCCAATAAAGTCTGATAATGCCGATAACTGAAATCAAACCAAACACCATGGCCAATTTCCAATACCGACCAGTTTTCTTCATATAAATCCCAGCACCTACTGATCCAACAGACACAGCAAAGAAGTTAGGAATAAGGCGAAGACCCGTTTGAGTGGCCGAGAGTTGCATCACCGTAGAGAAAAAAACCGGGATGTAAAAAAGATACGTGAAAACGCCCATGGAGTAAAACCAATTGGCCAAACTCAGTGAGATAATAGTACGCTCTCCCAACAAGTGAATCGGAATAATGGGTTCCTCAGAAATGTAAGCTTCAACATAAACGAATGCAGCCAAGAGGACAAATGATGCAATGCAAAGGCCAATAAACCAGGGGCTCGAGTAAGCAACGTCTTTTCCACCGATGGAAGCAGCTGTAAGAACACACATAAGCGCCAGTACCAAAAGAAAAGAGCCCAAAAAGTCAACCCGCGCCAACTTAGCACGCATGCTCGAGCCAACTGCACCCAAACCAGGAGAGCCAGAAGGCAAAATGAGATATTTCCTGATTACAAAGGCCGCCAATAATGCCAATGGGACTTGAAGAATAAAGACATACTCCCATCCCAATGCATCCGAAATAAGCCCACCTACGAATCCACCGGAGGCAGAGCCAAGACCAAAGAAGATATTAGCCATCCCCTGATAAAATCCTCGGTCTCTGAGAGGGATAAGGTCCGACATGGTAATCGTTCCAAGACAGGTCATACCCAGGCCACCTAAGCCAGTGACAAAACGACCCAAGACCAACATCGTCAAGGACTTTGTCACACACATTGCACAGCCAAGTCCAAATGTGATGCAGCAAATGAAAAGCATTGCTCGACGACCAAAGATGTCAGAGAGTTTACCAAAAATGGGTTGCATCGCTGAGCATGACAAGAGGTATGCCGTGGCAATCCACGAAATCAGACTGATTGCGTTCAAGTCATTGGCGATTTTGGTAAGAAGAGCTGTAACCACAGTAGTATCCAAAGCGGCCAAAAATGAGCACAAGAAGAGCAGCAGAACCACTACTCGTAATTGGGTGGGTGGAAGTGCGTAACCATTGTAATCGGCGCATTCTTCTTGATTCAGTTCAATAGTGCCGTAGCTTTGAGAGGCTTCTTGTTGATCACTGATGAGGTGCTCCTCTGCGGCAAGTTCCCCTGCAACGATACCCGCAGGACCAGTGGTCTGGTCCTTTATAATATTGGGAAGAAGTTGAGGGTGCTCCTCGAGTCCTGGCATGCTGAGGGGTTGTGTAAATGTGGTGGAGAACGAGCGGCTTTTATCGCGACGAATGTTCCGAATTTGCGATAAAGCGGGGGAAGCTTAAAATTTAATGAAAATTCTAGGTTGATTAGAAAGCGATTGCTTATTAATTATATCATGATGAAAGGGTATATCGACGTATTAAAGCAACTTTGATGATAAGGAACTGTGGCTTTTATCGTCAACTCATTAAAATCGGAAGCCAGTTCCGATGTCTCTCATAATAGGCTATCAATCGCGCTTTCGATAAGGCGCGCAGTCAATCTCATAACCACAAAATTTTTCTTCCTTGACTCGGAGAGCCAACTTCTGAAGCCCTATGTTCGCATGCTGGAGCAATTCCTCATCTCCGTAAATCTCAGCGACTTCCTGCTCCAACTTGAAGCACTCGGTTAAGGGCACTAATGCCACTTCCTTCTTGAACCCCACAATCGCCAAATTAAGAAACTTCAAGACTCGCCCAAGCTTGCAAGCCAGTTGCTGGTACATTTTACAACAAACTTTCGCCAACTCTAAGTAGCCCTGACTTTGAAGGTGATGAAGGTTTAGTGATAAAGCTAGTGGCATCACTTGACATAGCACACCATAAGAATCCCTGTAATAGCCCACAGCTGTTAGATTTTTGGCAAGAATAAGCAGCGCCTCCACCATAAGGCCCAAGAAGCCGAATCTTTTAGCAGCAGTTATCTGATGAAGTAAAAGGGTGACCCCCTTTATATGATTCTCGGTTTTGGAAAATACCAGACATTTCAAAATCTGAAGCTTGAGTTTGTGGTAGCTGCTCAAGGAAACACTTGTGTTCAATTTGTTGGTGATCTTCACCACGGCTTTGGAGAAATTGCCTTCTGCAATTAGAAGGGATATCTCCATAATCAAGATCTCAACTTCCATCTCGTGATCGTGAATGGGACTACTTTCGAGTTGACGATATATTTGGCGAGCAACTCTATATCTCCCTCTCCGTATGTAGGCATCCATTTCGAGGAGAAGACGGCGCACTTGAATGTGATTGAATGATGGGTGGTCTTTGAAGCGCTCCAGCAATGTAGCCATGTCGCTCAAGGCTGACTCATCTTCACCACTTATGTAGTTCAAGTAGTACTGTTGACAATGAAAAGTCACGGCATCTTTGGTACAACTAATGGCGCGTTGCGAAAGGTCACTGTAAACCGCAGCAACAGCCAAATAGCCCACTTGTCTCCACACAGAAGTTGCCATATTTGTCAGGATGAAAAAAGGCTGCGATGACGTTGCGTATAGACCAACAAAATTTCCTTTTAGGATCAGTTCCATGTAGTCATGGAGATTTCCTTTCGACATATTTTGTGCTGCCTCGTAGGTGTAAGCAACCGTATGTAATGGAACTTCATTTTTCAGCTTTTTCAAAAGCACTTCTAGGAGCTGTTGATCATTGGTGGCATTGTAAAATCGTTGCCGCAGCCAAAGTTGAGGTTTGTTTTTCATAAAATTGTAGAGCCACAGGAGAATATAGGTAAGTGCATGGTTATCTTTATTCTCGCGAGCTATCAGTATTGCTTCCTCAATAGTATCCAAAGCTTGTTCATCCTCTCCAAAGTCTTCGTGAAACAGGGCCTTCAGGATGAGCGCATAATGATAGTAGTGTTTCGAATTATTTGCAACCATGTAGTCGAAATATTGGTGAAGTGAGTTTTGTGCAAGGTGGTAATCACGAACGAGAAGAGCTTCGAGAAATCGGAGATAATGATATTGAGGAAGATTCAAGAAATTGGAATTCCCAATCAGCCCAACTTCAGGATTAGACATCAGCTCCATGACGACCTTAAGTTTTGATGGTGTTGGAGTGCCATACTTTTCAAGCAAGTATATTTGGTTGCTGATCAAGGTTTCAAAGTCATGCTTCGGGACAGAGATCACCTCCTCCGGCTTCGATGACCCAATACCAAGGTCAATCAAGTGAGCTGTGAGAGTATTGAACAAAGGATCATTCTGGCTCAGCTTTGCAATCACTAACGACGGTGGAGGTAAAGGCGCACGGTATTGGACAAAAGCATCAAACAATACAGCCATCTCGTCAAATTTGAGCACTTTGAATGCCTGAAATATCATGCTGATATATTTTCCCATTATACTGACCTTGTTAATCTGGATCTTACCGTTCGAGGTATACACCTGATCAGTCACGATCAAGTTGAACGCCGACCTGATTTGAGCATCTAGGTCTTCAGGCGTCATAATCAGCCAAAGCTGTGAGCTGAAAACGTTCTTCAATTCATCAGAATCGATAATGTTGAGCAAATCGTTGACGGTGGGCGTCATTTGCACCGTGCTTTCAGGGGCTAGCAGACTCTTATCATTTTCGAGAAGCTGGATGAGTGGAAGTAAAGGGAGCTTTACTTTCGGACTTTGAGACACCACCGAATCGATAAGTATTAGGATTGCAATGCGATGCGGTGACAAGTCCTCACACAATAGGAGCATTAGCGCTGGGTAAACGCTCGAGATACGAAAACAAGCGCGTGGATCGCGAGATCAGATAATTCGAATGTGAGATAAATACTCATAATAGCTATATTGATAGCTGGTTGATAAGTTTACGCAAGTCGTCAGAAGTGTATTTGCTCATCTAACCCCAGAAAGACATCTTTGAACATTCCATTAAGATCCAACAATGCACTTTAGACCCTCATATCCTTGCTACATCTCATTGAACACTACAGTCGAAAATAGAGATTCACCGGGAAACCATGATCCTTCTAATGTATGGGTGTTTATCAGATCACAACGTCAGTCTGAAACAGCACATAGCTAGAGTCTCATTTTCAATTAGCACCATTCCGGTGAGCGTGAGCAGGTCTTCGACCGCGATAGAACACGTGGTAATACTCGGACAACAAGGTGATCACCTAGTATATGGTCTACCGTAATCCGAAAATACTCTTAAGCGGTGTTTTTGATTTGTATGATGAGATGAGGTCGGACGTTTTTTACCTGCACCTGTCAAGCATTAACCCTCCCGTAACAACCCTTCGCGCTTCGGATCCGGAGTTTGAAAATTCAATACCCTCGTAGACTCAACTCGTCAGATTAACACGAGAAATTACGTCGGTTTCCGTCCCAATCGATTGATTCCGCTTACGCTAGGGTTACTTGAGAGTAGTGATACCAACTATGTCACCGACTTATTGGTGACCCGGTTTTGTCATTGTGTGGTGCGGTGCACGCCCTCTCCATTTGCACCCGAAAAAAGAAATCGGTGTGCCACCATACCTCCTTGGCTTTCCCAACACCGCCGCCCCACACGTGTTTGAGATTAGACCACCGGGAACCAAGTACTTGTTAAGTTGTGATCGATTTCATTTACTTTGGTCTTGCTGAACTAGCCAAATGCCTTCGGAAACAATATGGTCCAGTAATCATGGGTCACCCAATCGCTCCCACCTGCTGTTATCATTGCCACAAGAATCATTGTCGTACAAGCTGACACTTGATGTGGAACCTTCGGTAGCTAAATTCATGCTGGATGATCCCTTTGGACAGCTTTCTCTCAATGATTCCTCGGATATTGACGATGCCCTCCTTGGCTTAAAGAAAGGGTCGTTACTGGCTATAACTGCTCCTGTTGCTCCTCTGACTGCGCAGTATGGACTGAGACTTCAGTTTGGCACCGCTCTGATCCTGGGTGGTATTGCCCTGCGTCATCCTCCAAAGGACTCTTTTCTTCAAAAGTTTTCTCTGGTTGCTGATACTACCAGAGATATTGAACTCAATGGTGGCTTGGGACCCCTTTCGATTGATCAGGGTCTGCGCAGGCCTTCATTCAATGAAACTCCCATCAACATCAAAGCTGATTTAGTGCTGATGTCGCTGCCCCATGGTAGCTTGAATGAAAACATGAACATGCCTATTTCCCGAACCCTGCGCCATCAACTGATCCTGGAAAAAATTGATAACTACAACAATAATCTGCCTATCCAAGCCAAAGCATCGCTTGCTGAAGGGCCTCCTCAGGGTGAACAAAAGTCGCAAAATTTTTGGAACCCAGCTACGGCACCTGCTTTTGTACCCAACAACTTCCAATATGGTGCTCCCTTTAACCCATACATGGCTCCGAATGGGGCTATGTCGCCGCCGCCACCATTCATGATGGCGGGTGGGGGTTTCATGGATATGTACAACTTTAACGCCTACCCTGCTGAAAACAACGAGGAGGCCGTTGTTGAAGACAAGGAGTCCAACAAAAGTGATCAAACTGTGACCGCACCTACTCCCCTCCAACACCCTACGCCTTCAAAGGACCACGAGAAGCATCAACCAGGCGGTGTTGGCCTCAACCATATGAGACAACAGCAATTCACACCTGTGAGCTATATGTTTCATCCATTTGGGCCATACGGTATGTACCCTCCGCCCCCCCAACTGCACAAACTGCCCCCGCCAGTTGCTCCGGAAAATGTTTCTAACCATGTGAAGACAGCAAATGTGGGGTCCCCTAACACGTCCAACAAAGCTGGAGGACAGAATGGCAAAAAGCGTCTGGGTAAGCGGAATCAATCTTCCAACAAGATGGGTCCTACTCATATCTATCGACTGCCTCTTCTCGAGGAAGTCCGAGCCAATCCCAAGAAAGACTACCATCTCAAGGATATATACGGTCATGCTGTCGAATTTACTAAAGACCAGCATGGACTGAGATTTATCCAACAGAAGCTACCTGAAGCTAGTGAGGAGGAAAAAGAAGTCATCTTCAATGAAATAAGAGATATATCTTATGAGCTCATGACTGATGTGTTTGGTAACTACGTTATTCAAAAGTATTTTGAGCATGGTTCTAAAACTCATCAGCAAGTTTTGTTGGAACTGATGTTGGGACATGTTTATGAATTACTGCTTCAAATGTATGGGTGTCGAGTAGTTCAGCGTGCTTTGGAGGCTATCGAACTTGATGGACAAATCAAAATAATGAATGAGTTGCGTGATTACGTTCTTATCTGTGCTAAAGATCAAAATGGGAATCACGTTATCCAAAAGCTGATTGAACGTATCCCTTTCGAGCACACCAAGTTTATTTTGGATGCATTGAGCAATCAAATCTATCATTTGTCAACTCACCCGTACGGATGCCGAGTTATCCAGCGTCTTTTGGAGTATCTGGACCCTGCTGATCAACAAATGATCCTTGACGAGCTTTCGAGGTTCATCTATTACCTCATTCAAGATCAATACGGGAACTACGTTATGCAACACATAATTGAAAGAGGCGATCCTAAAGATCGCGAGCTGATTCTCATCGTCGTTCTTGGTCTGGTTGTGGCATTTTCAAAACACAAATTCGCCCTGAATGTTATTGAAAAATGCATCAAATATGGTCTGTTTGATCAACGCAACCGGATTTTGAATGAAGTGATGTTAGGCAACGAAGATTTTGAAAATGAATCTGTCGCTGATGATTCACCATTGGCACTCATGATGAAAGATCAGTACGCGAATTATGTTATACAGAAATTGGTGGAAGTATTTGATGCTAAGAGTCGTCAAAAGCGAATTCTTGTCACAAAGTTGAGGCAGTATCTCAAGCACATCAGTCTGAAGAATAGCTACGGTAAGCATTTGGCTCTGGTTGAAAAGATGATAATAGTCGCGGAAACGGCTCTCATTGATGCTGAGAACGGTAATTGAATGTAATATGTTGACATCCGATGGTTGTAAATAGCGCGATGTCATTCTATCTTGTGAATACAAAAGAAAATTCTTCTCTCATATGAGTAGCTTGGTCTTCTTTGAAGTATTGTTATCAAAGTGTAGCCATGCTACGAGTTAATTGATACTTTTGACCTGAGAACCCTTACGTACGTTGCCAAGCAGGTGGAATTGTATGGTTTCATTACTTCGAAGGTTTTTGCAAATAGAATGAGCCTTCATTTGGAAGATCAGAGTGCATGAACAAAACCATAAACCGCATTAGAACCTATGTGTCGAGTACTTTTAAAAAGCCTATGAGCCATAATGAAGAACTCGACTCTCGTAGCCAACACTTTTCAAATGAAGTAACAGTGAATTTGTCCTCCTGCATATGATTACTCTATCACTTTGGCTAATGAACGCGAACGGCGATTTTATTCAAAAGAAATACCCTGAGTCTCACAAAACAATCACAATTAATAATGCTAACGGGGATTGCGCGCTGGACGCGGCATTTGAACTAAAAGCATGTGACACGACGCAAGAATTTTAGGCATAATGCGAAAATTCGAGTCCAAATCTGATTACTCGATAAATACCCGATGTGGCATGTCGTCTCCTCAAGGCACCTTTGACCTTCCTGAAGAGAGATAAAGCCTAGTAGCGATATTCAAACCATTTATATCATTATAAATCATAAACCCATAAAACCCATTAAAACGAAACTGGAACGAATGCTAGCATCAATTCCATCTTGAATTGATTCCAAGCATCCTCATCATTCTTCCCTGTGAAGTGGTTGCGGTAAAGCATTCGAACGTGCTCCATGGCCACTGCATGCTTATCATTGGCTACGACATTATCAGTAGTGACCACAAGATAGTCGTACATCGCCACCCACTCGACGAATTTCGAACATTCCCCGTACAGGAGTGCCATCACTTCGCGTCGAGGCACCAGCAACACGTGGGCCAGTGAACCCACGAGAGACAGAAGTTGAGCGTTGACAAGAGTCTCCCGACTGATCAGCTCCGTCGTAGAGATCGTTGGAGTCCCAAGTGATGGAACCCCTTTGTCTTCAGGCCCACTCTCATAGTCACTGGAAACCAGTGATCCGTAATCTTTTGAGGCAAGTTGAGATAATGACACTAACAGAGCAGTCAGTGTTTGCGAGCTAATTTTCATGTGGTTATCATTCAAATGACTCAAGTTGAGACCGATAGATCCACCAGGATGCTTCTTTGAGAACTGAGTCTTCCGTTTGAGCAAATCGTCCTCGATCATTTCGGAAAGAGCTAATATTGTGGCATCAGCCAATATGAGCGAAAGACTCGTCAGTACTGTAGGAGCTGGCAACCCATGAATCAGGTCTTCATTTAAGTGGGGCGGTAATTCAACATACATCAATGAATTCACCATAGGGTGGTTGGAAAGCTTTGAATTCTTAGAACAAGTCAATAAAACCATAGGCAACTCAGGCAGAAGATGAGGCAACAACTGAAGGAGTTCAGGAGTGTTACCTGATGCTGTCACCAATACAAGACAATCAGTTTCCTCATTGATCAAACCCAAATCACCATGTAATGCTTCTGAAGGGTGTAAAGGTTGGGAAGGAATCAGCAAAGAGTTGAGTGTGGCCACCAACTTGTTAGCGATCTTGAACAGCTTGCCAATACCACATAATATGACCTTGCCACCTTTAACGTAGGTCAGATGAAAGATATCAAGCGACGCGATGAGATTTTCAATACTGAACTCGTCCAGAGTGTATTGGCGGCTAAGCGCTTGCATCGCCTGTTGGTGGTGGTCGAGACATTTGACCACGCTATCTTTGCCACTAGCAAGGAGTTCAGGCTCGGTAAACACCATGGGGGGTGAAATCTTGGGTGGCCCGCCGGTATTTAAGTCGCACAAAAAATGCTCCACAGTATTAAAAGTACTTTTGGGGTTACGTCAAGGTATGAAGCAAACCAACTGCAGCAATGAGAGTCGAAAAAAAAAGCGGTGTATATAAAGAAGCAAATTGTTACGCTTTCGAATCGAGTAAATTGCCCTTCTAGCTTTTCTTTTCCTTCTAGCACCGAGCGACAGGTGCAGGGTGGAGGCGTTGTAACGAGCGTGCAGTACCTTGCCGTCACCGTTAAATACGTAGCGATTGTGCAATCATGCGGTTACGTCATGAGCATGACAAATTGCTCCAACAGGTTTTGATCATACAAAGTGAATTCTTGGGACTAAACACCCATGATTCGAATATGAGTCTGCAAGCAACACTGATCATTCGTTTAATTATGAGGTTGTGCCTAGCGAATTATTCATTTCCGATATCGGCCCGGGTTATCGCCTAATTCGTATTTGTTCCGGCGGAGTAACGTGCGGGTCCGACGATCGTATTTGTGGCGTCGATTGTTCGAGCCTCATATAGTAGATGCAGGAATCGCGAAACCACACTCGTTTCGATGAGTCCTCGACCGGACCAAATCGAAGGATGTCTGGCGGTCTTGGCCCTATTGGCCATACTAAAGCCAACCAGTCACTCTCTGAGGCAACACCCGCTTGTGTTGGCAGGGACATTCACCTTGATTGCTTTGATTTTTCTCGAGTATCCTAATGTTAAGCGCCGGGTGTCTGCTGCTAACAGGCAACGGATTGCGTGGCTTTTAGGAATTTTATGGGCTTTCGTCAGTGTTTATTTGTACTACAACAATCGAGGAGAGGACGCCTTACAATTGGCGACATACCAAGTGTACTTGTCGTTGGGAGCGTCAAAGTGGGCGTTTATTCCAGTGGCTTTAACTTCATATATTGCCGATGGAAACTATGATGCATACGTTTTAGCGATGATGTTAGCAAACGCGGGGTTTAGATGTACGAGGCTAGCTTCTATTTTATCCACATGGTGGTGGTGGAGTCTCAACGTTTTAGTCATTGTTAGCCAGGGCCGTTTGTGGACAGCGTATGCATTGCTGGCACTTTGGGTAGCTCTTCGAACTTTGGGTGATTAGACTAATCCTTGCCATACACTTGTTGACAAACGATATTCAAATCGTATATCTTTCTCCGCGTATCTCCAGCCGCAATTAATGCTGGAATTGGTCACCTACGGCGCAGCAATTATTTTTATCATACAGAGATCCATTTTGAAATCTATTGCAAAATTTGGCGGCTGATGGCCCGACGTTACGCATCAATTCTCACGTTTGCTCTTGCATGTTATAATTGCAAACGGCTCGATATCAAATATACACACCTAGGACTAGTCATGAATCCAATCTAAAAGGTCTCGACCCAAAAAGCAAGCAACATCACTAAACTATTCGAGATGCATTACGATCCCCGAAACTAACGGCTAAGGCTACGTAATCTCAAGGTGTAAAGTTATGGAACTGCCCAAGATCATGGAAAACTCGTAGGAATCATATCCGTCTTATAGTGTTGAATTGCCATACGAATACTTCACGATTGAACAAGTATGGCTCAAGCAAAGCATCTTCAACAGTCCACTATTCTAGTATACGCATTCGCCACATACAACCACTCACGGATGTCGCGCAATCGGTAATGCTGAGTGAGTATCCCGAAACCGAGCCGACGGTGGAGCCATCCACCCAGGCATCCACTCAATCCCAAAAGATTATGACTAAGCAGTTCAAGCTTATATCTGTGAACCTTAAAGAGGCTGCGCTTGATCTGCCGTCATTCAGAGCATCTGTGAACCACTTGGATATACAGGTTGATAACGTTGAAAAATGGCTTAGGGCTCTTGTTCTGCTGTGTCGAAAGCTTCCTCTGTACCTCAAAGAACTTCAGTCTTTCTTTAATTCATTCCTTGAGCATTTGGTCCCGACATTTTTGCAAGATGGGTTGATCGATCAGGAGTATACAGTGCAATCGCTTAGAACTTCACTTGAGGGTCTTAGACGGATATGGGGACTTGCCTTATCTATGTTGCAAGTTAACCTTACCTCAATTGAGAGTCTTAACAGCATTATGCAGAAAAGCATCGCCCACTATAAGGAAGTACGGCAACGCTTTGAGGTGAATCAACACAAGTACGAACATTACTTGGCATTGTATGCGAGTACTTCAAAAACTAAAGATGCGTCAATGATTGTTGAAGATGCTCAGGAACTTTTCAAGGTTCGGAAAGCTTACATTCATGCATCGTTGGATTTGGTCATTGAGATCAACCAATTGAGCAGTCAACTCGACCTGTACTTGGTTAAAATGCTGACTAATTTGTGGAAAACTAAGCGTCTGTTGTTTAGCGATACAATAATGCCTGGTTATCGTGAACTGTGGGACAAAATTCAACGGATCCAAGCTTGGAGTCTGATGTATTCCGAAAGTTTGGGGAAATTCAAACGAGACATGTATATAAGTCGACAACAAGTTGAAGACCTGGCAATTGCACAGTGCACACCGTCGCAAAATCCCGAAGATTACCGTACTCTGACCATCAACAGACGAATGCTTGCGAATTCGAATGAAACTGCTTTTGAAAAGCATGGATATTTATTCATGAAAACATGGTATGATAATCTTTCTAAGCCAGTATGGGTGAGGCGATGGTGCTTTTTCAAAGGAGGGGTGTTTGGAATGCTTGTTCTTCTGCCTCAAGGAACTTATGTTCAAGAAACTGACAAGATCGGTATACTCTTATGCAACGCGAAATATTACCCCAATGAGGATCGTCGCTTTTGCTTTGAATTGAAAACAAGTGGTATGCTGATCATTCTTCAGGCAGAACTGTTGAGTGATTTGAAGCTGTGGCTCAAGGTATTTGATAATGAGCGACACCGTATTGCGCAGAACCCTTTAAATGATCAGCATCTTTTGGACGTCGCTCTGGGTAGGTTTCCTCCCCTTGTTCTGGAATTTGCGCTGACGCAACCTAGTGCCGTTGACAGACAACTCACTAGTCTTCGATGTGTTGACGGAAGAGGCAATGTTATCACGTCCAACAATTTGTCTAGTCACATTTCGCAAAACGAAGAGTTGTTTGTTAAGCACATTTACTACCAAATCCCGACCATAAGACCACCATTCATGACTGGGACCACAAAAACTCTGATTATTGCATACCTTACAACTCCGGCGACCCCTTTGCCATCTGCCCTCACGGCGAACATTTGGGGTTCTGTAAATTGGGGTGTTTATTATCTTCATGAAAATCTGGGAACTCACAGACTGACAGCATTGCTGCCTTATTCTACGAACGATGTCACCGTCACACTGTCAAGTGAAGAACCTATAGAAAATGGTAAATTACCAGGCAACACGTCGACGGAGGAGGAAGGCGGTAATGGAAAGTCCGTTCAAAGAGGAAGCTACCCTGAGTACTACCCCGCGAGCTTGGTACCTGAGGATATTCAGTTGAGAGCGCTTTTCGAAACAGCCGTTGAGCCAAACGAGTATTGTCTTCTTTCCTTTCGTTGCATCTGGCTGCCAAATTCGCGTCAAGATTTAAGTGGTCGGTGTTTCATTACAAAGGATCACGTTTACTTTTACATGTTGGCGCTGGGGTTCGTTGCACTTTTTAAGGACAAAGTAAACCGCTTGGTGTCAGTGGATCACGTTGCCCAAAAGAATTTCGACTATCTAAAAATTTACACCATAGATGGCAGCGTTAAGATTAAACTCTTTTTGGATGATGGACGTGCCATACAGAAAAAAATAATTCTGTTGATATCGAACGCCACAAGCAACAAGTCAAAAGGTATCGAGAAATTACTTGATGAAATGAAAGAGATTGATAAGAACGCTAACGATGATCTTCAAGACTCATACAAACTTCATCTAATTGCCCAACTTGCGAAGCTGGTAACTCACCAAGAACGCGTCTATAGCTTATTGCATTCGAAGGGAAGCAATTTGCTAGCAGAAGCAGGTGCACCTACGCTGTCAGTGGTAGAAAAACCGGGGCTAAAGTCTCACGTTTTCCGCACTAACTTTCGCGACGATTATACCTACTCGAGTGTTGATATTTACAATCTTAGCCCGAAAGCACTTTTTCACGCACTTTTGGGAGATCATCTGATTGTGCTTCGAGAAACTCTGACCTTTTCGAAGGTTGATTGTTTTCCTGTTCAGCCATGGCGTGTTGGGGTTCCACCGTATCGACAAGATTATAGTGCAGATGCCAACTCTACCGATATGTGGAGGTGCTTCAACGTGGAAACACGCTATAATCACAAGTGCCAAGCTGTACAAGTGGAACAAGTCATTGACAACATGTATGACGACGAGTACTATACTTTCACACACAGCATGTCCTATTTCGAATTTTTCTTGGGATCGCGGTTTTCCTTGGATTATAAATTTGTCATTGTGGGTGTTGCTGGCAAACGATCTCAAGTTTACGTTTACTCACGGCGGAATTTTACGTCGCGATCTATTTTCAATTGGGGAATTGATAAGTTATGCCACACTGTCAGCCTCACACATGCCAGTGAGATTCATAAAGCTTTGCATAAGGTAGTAAAAGAGGTTGGCCATCACGGCATGGTTGCCAAAGCAATCTACTTTTATGGGAAATTGAGTATCACAGACTTGCCATACAAGCAGGAACCGATTCCAACAATAACTTACAGATTTTTGGACGTGAACAGAGTTCTTCTCGAGCGCGTGTGCCTTATTATCCTTGGCGTGATTGTGCTACTTGTAAGAGGTGTCATCCGCTTTGCGAAAGCAACGATCTCTTCCGTGACCTTAAACAAACTTTTGATTACTTTATGTGCTGTGTCGATGATATTCAATTTGATTCTTTCTGGCAGAATGTCAATCAATTATTGGGCTGTGAGAAAAGCACTGGATACAGCCGACAAATTTGTCCACAGCAAGCCTATCAACATTCAGCGTTCTATACATATGAATGACGTGTATGAGTTGCTTGATGTCAATCTTGATAACGCAAACCTGCTGTCGGTGGCAGCATTTAAGAATTCTTCATTCATTTTGAATTATGATCACTCGTCTAGTTGGTTGCAAACATATGGAGATGAACAGACGCAAAATACCGCAAAGAGATTGGGTGGCAGTATGTCTGAGATCAACGTTCGCAGAAATGAGCTTCTTACAGAACTCAAGATCTTGAATTCCATGGAAAAGGAGCTCGTTGTGGCTGAGTTCAGAAATTGGTTGACTAGTGAGTTGAGGAAATGCTCCGTAGTGAAACGCATTTCATGGGAGGATGTACATGATTCTGAGAAGAATTCTAATTTGGACGAAATTGCCGTGGGAGTTGAAAATATCGAAAAATACTGTTCTGATGTTGCCAAACAAATCAAGAGACTCAATTACTGATTCACGAAGGGTACTATTATTGATGTCAAAATGACTATTGATTATGTGCCCACCTATCGAGACGGCTTGCAAATCTAATTACTCTATATCCATACACCTATTAAAACCCTCTCTTACTCAAACTGTCTGCAACTTCAAGATATAGTGCAATTGCATTGAACTTGGGCTCCTCAGCAAATAACACTTTATCCACCACATTCCGTGTGCGATTTGTCCAATTAATCAAGTCCAAATGGTCAACCTCGTCAAGGGTACCCAAATAGGTTCCCCAGTGAGATGACTGAACACTGACAACACCATCGTTTTCTAACATGTATTTTTTCAACTGGTCAGACAACACCTTGTCCTTATTGTTGGATTTGATTTGATGAGCCATGATTTTCCAGGTCAAATTGAACACATTATACCATTTTGGCTGAAATCGGGCCCCATAACTAAAGTACTTCACATCCGGATCATCTGTGATTTTAGAATTGAATTTTTTCATAGCCTCGGTTGTCATCTCAAAAACCAGAGGCGGACATAACTTTTTGAGCACTTTATTGTTGCCAATCCAATCAACAATAAAATCAGCACACTCTGAACCGTGATGGGGAGTGGAAATTGTGGTAAGCGACGCAACTTTATAGCTTCGCTTTATCGAGCTGTCAGTATGTAGCTTATGTATGAGATAACGCAGATCCAATCCTCCCATGGAATGACTGATTAAGTTAATCTTCACTAAATCAGCCTTGGTAGTATTTTCTGGCGACTCTCTACCCTCGAATCGTTGATTACCATCATGGTGATGCCCAGTTGTAGACGATGTGGGATGATAAACCTCGCTCTTCGATTTTTGACGTAATTCCTCAGTTTGGGCCTCGATGAAGGTATGAAGTTCTTTAGCACGATCCTCAATGGTACCAAAGGCTGAAACCTTTGCTGTCAACACCGTCGCACCCAACTTAGAAAGCGCTTCCTTGATGCCGTACCAGTAGTCGACCTCAAACAATCCACGCTGAATAAGTTCGTTGTCAGATGACTTGATGCCAAGATCTGGGACGAGTTGAAGCTTATCGAATCCTGAAAAGCCATGACACAAAACAATTGGGTAATGAGGTGCCTCATACTTCTCACGAAAATGACTAAACTTGTCTGTGATCACTGCCTCTTCTAGATGGTGATCAGGATCGAGATCAATCACCCGATTAGAGTTGGATCGGTTGAACAATAGAAGTCTCCAACCAGACATGGCACCTAACAGAGCCGCCTCGCAGGCCAACCTGCTGCTACCCACAGTGAACATTTCTTGTGATTCTGAGCGGATGGAGTTGACGCTATCAAATGGGGTAAGCCACACTCGTACCGTAGAGGTTGGATTCCACGACGAGGCAGCAATGGTCCCAAGCGGGGCAAACAGCAAGTGAGGTACAGTCACCGTCATGTTCGCATTCATGGTTACTGGCCCTGACTGTCGATTACAGCCGTCTAAGACAAGCCATGAATGTCTGGGATTCACAAACTCATCACGATCATGTTTTCGAGAAGTATATGGCTACAGCAAGGTGAATATCAATCGCCTTGTTGATTACTGCAGTTGCAGAGTCCCCGAGCTAAAGAGTTGTCCGTGGACGAAATAAAATCATGCAAATCCATGAGCCGTGTATTAAAATCAAACACCCAAACCAAGTTTCCCATTATAAAAACCCACATATTAGTTACCCAACTTCAAATCTCGCGTATTTTACGCTTCTTTCGAGACCCCGAATCTCAGCGTATCTTACGCTTCTTGCGAGAGAACCATGTCTCATTTTCGAGACTTGTTTGTAATCCTTCGATAACTTCCCTCTGGTATTGCAGCATCGTTTCCAATGAATGGAGCCTTTCAAGTAAAGCCAGTACCTCAACCATATGAGTTGTTGATTGTGACATGGTACGTGTTAATTTTGGATGTCTTCGAAATTAAGGATACGAATATTACTTTTAAAGCTAAGACATGGCGGCGCACGACTAATTCTGCATATAACCCGCCCTTGCCACACATTCAAAACATTCTTTAAATATTCTTTTGACGTCGATGAAAAGTGATACAAAGAAATCTATAAGATACAGAGATGCAGAATGGAAGTCGTTAAGCACAGATATATTGATATTCACTTAGTTCGAACAATTGAGCCATTACACGTCCCCTTCTCAACTTAATGATCGTAGTTTTTTTTTTTTTTCCCGTTCGGCAGTTTAAGCCGCATTTGCCGATAAATTAGCGTTTGCGCCACCCGGACCAATTCGATGACTACGTCATGTGAGGGGCGAAGGGGGCTAATCTGCAGATCAACGCTCCACACGCTGGATCGACTACGATGATGAGTAAATGAGCTAAGATGGCTTCATACCATGTCTATCATATATTTACACAAGTTACCGGGCCTATAATCCATGCAACCGGTTTGCCAAGAAGAAAACAACCAGCGTCAACCTCTTTGGCATACTATATACAGTAACCTCTTCGATTGCATGAAAAGTGGAATTCCTCCGATGTTCGACTGTATTCGTTAGTAACGTACTCAGGGTATAGATTTTCTCTTCAAGTAAGATCAGAAGTCTAACGTCTTGAAAATCTTTTGTATCATCATGGTAACTTACCTCGCTAGCCAATGACTTGACCAGATCTAACAGCTTTCGGAATACCTTTTGCAAAACTTCTTCGAGTTTTGCGATCAACGATGAAAAAAACCCTTCCTGCTTGTCTCATCCGTCCCGTGCGACCAACTCTATGGACCAAATCAACAGAGTTGTTGGGAAGGTCCATCAAAATAACATTCTTAACGCTGCGAAAGTTGATTCCTCGGGCCAACAAGTCGGTGGTGACCAAAACCTTCATTGAGCTGTCACCTGTGGTGTCGGAAGTTTGTTCTGGTTCAGATACAAATGGGCGGATGATATCCAGCCGCTGGTCTGGACTCAAATTTCCACTAATTGATAACACATCTTGTGGTTTCCACTGATAATTTTCAATTAGCTGCTTCACAACTTTACCAACTTCATCCCGCTCATTGACGAATACTACCACACGCTTGACATATCCACGATCAGTACCGTCACGCTGAATAGCATATAAGCATTGCGCCAACGCCCGAATTTTTTGATTGTTATAGGGTCTCTCCAGAGCGTCAATGACTTTGAAATGAACTTGTTTAGGGAGCTTGTGAAGATCAGGCGATGCTATTTCGATAACCGATCCCTTATTAGGGAACAATTCCTTGAGCTTTTGGCTGAATTCTCGCGGAATGGTGGCTGAACATAAGATGAGTCCTTCAAGCAGTCCCAATCTTGTAACGATATTGGTGGTCGTGTCGAACCACAGCTTGTCAAACAAAGTATCAGCTTCGTCAACGACACAATACTTTACCTGAGAAAAGTACTTGAAGGGACGATGAATATTTTTGAGCTTGGAAAGGGCTGTGATCTTGGCAGGAGTGGTGACAACCACATCAATTCGACCTTTCTTTAACTCTTTGAAAAGCTCGGTGGGCGCCACGGACAGCCCCCATGAAAATACCAGAAGGCCCATAGTCGACTCAAGAGCGGCGAACTCTTGATATTGCTTTGGCACCTTCGTCGGATCGATCGGCGCAAGTGCCGCCGTCGCGATTGTGTCATAAACCTGATCGACGAGCTCGTTTGTGGGAACCAAGACGATGGCTCGTACCAATGGCTTTTCTCTTTCCTGCTGATACCGACCAACACCATACGTTCTCCAAGTATCATAATCATGCTTTTTAAGTCTCAGAAGCACGGATGCTAAGTATGCCCAGGTCTTACCCAGCCCAGTTTCAGCTGCCATCGTGAACACTCTCATTGGTCCTTCTAGTTCACGCTGGATTTTAACTGAATCCAGCTTGGCTCGATTGATCCGCGACAGGTTGATGATTGGAATAGCTTGAGCTTGAATGGGAGAAGGTGTGATTTCAACGTCATCAATCAGCTTGACATATGTCGATTTGAGGGAGTATTTCTCTTTGATTTCCTTTTCCATTGCCTGTCTTACTGTAGGAAAAATAAGTAACAGGTCCATGGTAGCAGAAACTGGCTTTTTCACGAGTTTGCTGGAGCTATCGTCACTCTTTTGAGAGGGCGGTGGGCTCAATTGACTGAATTTCCCAAACGTGAAGGCATTATGCTTTGGTTTCTTCGGAATGCCCTTATCCTTGGGCTTGACTTTCGTTGATGATTGATGTAGCCATCTTGTGAATGATCGATTAATCATTTAGTGCGATGGCGATGAGGTGAAAATTTATGAACGGGTGTGCACATAACCTTTTCTCACTTGACTGCAAAGCCATTTGGTATGTCTCCAGTAAATCAAATTAGGGCTGAAACTTAAGCGATTTCCTTGGGCAGTTCAGGATATTTTGAACTTGAGGACTTGACTCAACGGATATGCTTCAGAGATCTGGGGAGGAGTAGCTGCATAACACAATCGCGTCCAATTTGCTTGGTTGAACCTAAAAAACTCAGTAGGCAAGAATTGCAGATGGAGACGGTCTCTCTATGAAATATGAGTGCTAAATCATTGCATAACCCCTCGACAGTATATATGTGGTAGCGATTGAAGTCGCGTTTTAGTTTCAATGAGTTACATGGAGCTTGGAGCATTTGCAACCGACAACTCGATATTGGGTTGTTCGAGAGTATAAATCGTATCATCTCTTCTACGTTTCACTTTTATTCCGGTCATTAAGAGTTACCGCTCATGACGACCCCCACTGGCTCTATTCGCGCGGTGAAAATTTTGTATCGAAAGGTTAGAGACCGACACCATGTTAAGCCGGACCACTCTCCATGTGCGGGCATTCCTGCTGACACTGCGAGTGCTTGCCAAGGCGACGGGGCACAATACCGCAAAAAAGTCAGTTTCCTTCAAACCCAAAAAGGATCAGACTGTTGGGAAGGCGAAGAAAGGCGGGATGACCCACCATGAATTTCGTGAGGCTGTGACACAATTAGGCTACGAAAAGGGTGCTCAACCATTGCAAGTTCCCGAACTTACCAGCGTTGAGTCTTTGGGCAACCTCTACAAGTACTCGGATGCCACCAAATCCAAATTCAATGAATTGAAGGTGATTCAACCCTACCAACATCATGAGATGTTCAGCGAACCTATATCTATGACCACTACCAATACTGAACAGATACTGAAGCAGGTGCTCTCTAAGCTTCAGGGTCCTTCTAAGGACAACCGTGTGTGTCTCGTTGGCGCCAAAGGTATTGGTAAGTCGACGCTTCTCATGCAAGCCATGGCTCTCGCCAACACTCTGGACGCCACTCAAGCGCCAGTCTTTTTGCACATTCCTAATGCTAACGCCATCGTTGATGGTCTGTCAGACTACATCCTCAATCAAAAGACGGGGAAGTACCAACAACCCATGTTCACCAAGCGCTGGATCTGGAAACTCAAAAACGCCAATGCTGATGTTTTCAAACAACTTAAATTGTCGCGGGACTTTACCTACGAAAAGGACAGAAAGGAAGTTACTTTGGTGAAGGGCGAGAATACCGTGTACGATCTCCTCAACGATTGTCACGATTTCGGCAAATATGGTCCCACCAACGCCTTTCAATTTTTTGTCGAAGAACTTCAGCATCAATCGCAAAACGTACCTGTTTTGGTGACTATCGATCGCGCCAATGGGTTGTTCGATTTTCCCGTCACGGAATATCGTCACGCTGATTTCTCCCTGGTGCACGTTTCTCAGCTTGAGATTGGGGACTGGTTGCTCAAGGTGGTTTCAGGTGAATTCAACTTTGCTAAAGGTGGCGTCATTTTGGCTCAGTCTTCAGACTTCAGTGCTCATCGCAAGTCCATGAAGGTGGGTCTTGGGCTTGAATCTCACTCACCTTACGAAAAAGCTTGGTTATTTGATATTGATATTGCCAACGCTATGTTGGCCAATGGTGGTGTCAAGCCCATCCAGGTCGCCCCCTTCACCAAAGACGAGACTTCAAAGTTATTGGAATTCTACCAACAAGCTGGTGTTTTGCAAGCTACTCAAGGTGAGACTGAGTTCACTAAGATCGCTAACAATCAATACACCTTGAGCGGAGGAAATCCTTGGTTCCTTGTGCAAGCTGCGGCGTTTGCTTATTGAACAAACTGTACATAGATGGTAATTTAAAAGCCGTATTGACTTATACTTAATGATTGTAGTATGGAATTCTACATGAATATAGTCAAAAACACCGGTGAGCTGAATTCAACTCCCGCTAATCGAAAACCTTGAACCCCACGAAAGCAAAATATTCTCTCGTCCAAATTTTGTGCGTGCTTGCCACTCCCCACGATTAGCGATACAGTTTGTGTCATGCCGAGCCCTGAGTCGCAGTTAGTCACCAAACGTCAAGATTCCGCAAAATAGCCATACTAATTCGATGACAAGGACGGACACTTGAATTATAACTGGTTGAAAGTGGCAAAAAGGATAGGAAGCTCTTTGGCGGGGAATCGAACCCCGATCTCCCGCGTGACAAGCGGAAATACTAACCGTTATACTACCAAAGACTGATATTTTTCTACTTGAAAACCCATACTCGACTTACATTGTATTTGATGGCATATATTCCTTTTCTCGAAATAAACAACGTAGTACATCAAACCAATCGTGAAACAAAAGCTTTTAGGCTTGATGTCGTTATATTTTCGATTTGAAAGCAAGATCATGGATATATCGAACATGAAACTGCCTGGAATTTCGGGAAAATGTGGTGAAACCCGATTATATTGGGTAGCTCAATTTCCAGTACGCTGCTA
The DNA here is from genome assembly GCA_037042415.1 of Diutina sp. Y7414. NCBI lineage: Eukaryota > Fungi > Ascomycota > Pichiomycetes > Serinales > Debaryomycetaceae > Diutina > Diutina sp. Y7414. The sequence goes on from JAXQKI010000100.1 coordinate 314,585, forward strand.
CAACAAAAGACTGGAGTAACAGCATTAGTTTACCAATGACATCGCAGATACAAATGTAACTCAAGTATCTAACCAACTATACTTTGAAAAGAAGATGTGCTACATATATCTGATAAATTCAATTTTATGATTTGGTTATAATGATTGAGCTCTATAATCTTGGCTAACTGCTCAAGGTTAGACGGGGTTATTGAATAAGTAAGACACACTTTCCCCGTTGTGCAAACGTCTGATGGCCTCCGCAAGGGTTGCACTTATGTCCAACACTTCCAACTTGGGACACTTCTCCTTGAAACTTTCAACTGGCATGGAGTTGGTACAAATCACCTGAGTGAGGTTGGAGTTGTTAATACGTTCCAAGGCATTGCTGGAAAAAATACCATGGGTCACAATGGCAACCACCAGCTTAGCGCCATGTTCCAAAAGAATGTCGGCAGCCTTGCAAAGAGTGCCACAAGTGTCAGCCATATCGTCAACGAGCACACAATCCTTGCCTTCAACATCACCAACCAACACCATGCGCAGAACCTCATTAGCTTTGGCCCGTTCCTTGTGGATGAGGGCGAAGTTGACGTCCAATTTATCGGCAATCAGAGCCACTCTCTTCGCACCACCGGCATCAGGCGAGACGATGATGAGATTATTGAGGTCAAAGTTTTCACGGATATGACGCAACACCGTAGGTTCGGCGTACAAGTTGTCAACGGGTACATTGAAAAACCCTTGAATTTGAGAAGCATGCAAGTCCATCGTGATCACATGGTCACAGCCACTGACTTGTAAAAGATTGGCAACTAATTTCGCCGTGATTGGAGCTCTGGACTTGTCCTTTCTATCTTGCCGAGCGTAGGGGTAGTTCGGGATGACAGCGGTAATCCGACGAGCAGATGCGGTAACACAGGCCAGAATAGCAATGAGAAGCTCCATAAGATAGTCATTCATCAGGTCTCCGCCGCAACCAGTTTGCACGATGTAGACATCCTCATCACGTAAAGACTCGCCCACAGCGAAACCAGTTTCTTGATTCAGGTATTGGAAAGCTCCGACTTGTGCAATGTCTATACCAAGCTTCAGAGCAATCTGCTCAGCCAACTCAGGGTGGGAGTTCCCCGCTATAATTTTGATAGCGTTCGGAGTTTTTGGGATCATTAATTGTGGAGTATAGCCATCGCGTTTTTCGATGGAGTCGATACCCCGGGCTGCGAATCATCACGAACCGCCGGGACGTATACCACGTGTGCTTTGGCCCCATTTAATTAGTACTATCGGACGAAGAAAGTTATAAAGAATCTTAAAAATACGAAGAAGTTTGTTCTGTTTTGTGTCGACGATTGCTAAATTTTGATTCTCAAAGTCTTCAAACTTTTCACGATTTTACATACATATCAGAAATTCTGCAGTGGTTATCAAATACCCTAACTCACCATCTCAAGTAAGAGCCCGTTTTGGAAATTTAGGACTATTTTCAATAGTAGACTGGAATTAGCCACAATCTGAAGTGACTTCAATCAGACGAAGGGCTGTTCTTTCGAATGTACCAATTGCAGGAAAATTCAACATCAGAGTAGAGTACAACGAGCTCCAAAACTTCAAGAGCTCTGTGATTATGGACGAGAATACTACGAATACTCCAAAAACTGGAGACTCGGTGGGCAACCGCAATTGGATATATTACCTTTCACAATTTGGGATCGTTTTAAGCTACAGTTAGAATTCAAGCCATGAAATGTAAGCCAAAATAGGACAATATCATCATCATCAGAATTAGCTTCGAATCAATGAATTTGCTATACCACGCCTTGCAATTTCCATCTGATGCACAATTGGCATTATTCTTCGCTCACCGGTTTGCTAAGAGGTATATGGCTTACTTATAAGTTGAGGTATAGTTCTCGATTACTAACGTATGCATCTCTATCACTAAGAAAAACTAAAGCATGTTCATAAAGAATCATGCAAACCGACGATTTCGCCCATCAAACTGATATACTCCTGAATGAAAGAGTTGAACACCCACCAATTGCCGAACGAATTTGAGCCGCCGCCATCATCATCTCCATCATCACTGCGTTGGACGCGCAGCAACAGCATTTGTTGTTGCTTCAAGAAGATGAATTTCAAAATATCATTGAGAATGAAGTTGATGAAATTATTGTAGATGAGAATGGGGTACTTGGCTTTAAAGTGGTTCAGTAACAATTGCTTGTCAATCAAATTGATAAGCAGCAATAATTTTTTGAGCTCCTTGCGAGTCAAAATCATTTCCTTGTCGGACTTCTCACCGGACTCTTCCGACAGTGTTTCATTCAAAAATGCCAAGAGGTCATGCTTAAAAAACTTATCAATGATGCTGATCTCCTGATTGATGAAATTCATCAGCAACAGTTGCAGCGGAGGCGGTACCAGCTTGGGTTCACCCAGAATCGGATCAAAGTTGTACCCAATAAGCGTATACACCAAATCGTTCAGCAAAATGTCCAGTCTGAACGAAAAGTTGCCTTCCAGAAATGCAGTACGTTGACTTAAGTTGAGAAAGAACAGGTCATCATCGACGGGAACCTGGGTATCCGGTTGCTGATGAATCGTTAAGAAATTCTCAATGTCCACCAGCATGATCAGTTTGACGTTTGGCTTAATGATAAGCTTGATAAACGTGATGAGGAGATCATTCAAATTGATAAGCTTCTTGAGCATTATGAGGAAAATCGTTGAATTTTCCTGCTTGAAAACATTACCTTCATCGTTACGTAACTGGCCATGCAAATGATTGATCAAATGTAAAAGGTTGAGACGTAAATTTTTGAGGAAATTAATGTTTACGTCATCCAGCTTAATCAACAACAAATATGGCAATAACTCAATAATAATCATGAGATACACCTTGAGGTCAGTGTTGGTATCAATAGAAGATCCTGAAGCAGCTTTAGCATTAATTGGGTTAACAACCAACTCAATGAAATTAGTAAGCAACTGCAGCTTCGATGCTAAATTTTCACTAGAAAGGAAAACCTGATGGATAACTTGTTGCAGAATTATGGGGACCAGAGCGTAAAGTCGATGAGCCAACTTGTGGAACCAATTGGGTTGCCCATCGTCAAGGATGGTGAATACATCATCAAGGGGGTATTTGGAGTAAGGCTTGATAAATGACAATGTTGGCCCTCGAACCAATGGTTCGGTGTTCAACGAGGGTTGCTCAGCTGGTACCGGTGGTGGTTGAGGCAAATGGTAGCTAAAGTCATCAAACGGCTCCTGCTTGGGCTTGATACGTGGACGACTCTTTTCGGGACTAGCGACCCGCGCCAGCGCTGCCTGATTATTGAAAATATGAGTAAGCTCCGGGAGCTCATTCTGGTCGCATAACTCCTTCATTTCGTGGTCAACAATTTTGTCGTTCCAGATGACGCCCAAATAGTTATACTTGGACTCACCACGCAGTCCCAAACGTTTGATGACCAACTCGGGATACACTAACTTGATGAGTTTGCCGAGTTTCAGCTGGCCCAAGATGAGTTTCTGTTGCTCTCCCACCGTGTTCAGCAACAGAGGATACCCCAAGATGAGCTTGTGACAAATGATATAATAAGTCTTGTAGATCAGCAACCGCGGGATGGTGTAGTGCAGCGGCTCCTTATCACCTTGTGGCATTTCAATTAACATGTCAAAAAGGATCTTGATCGCAAGAAACGTACGCAACAATTCATGATAATTAATCAGCATTAACTTGTTCTCCTTATTGATCAATTCGGGGAACATATCAACCAACATATTCGGACTTTTGAATACATTAAGAATTTGGTTAATCACGTCAATGACGCCATCAGTCAGTCCCGGGTTCACGAACGTCTTATCGACACGTTCATCCACTGGTAACGGCCGCGGCACAGGCTGGTTAGGCTCAGTATTGTACAAGATGTTGTAAAAGTCATCAATAGGTATCTGAGGGTTTTGCAGCAACTTATGCATCACGGCAAGGAGGTAGTTATTGATGTTGCCGGCATCAACCAGAGTCAATTTCAACATCAACTCGTCAATTATCCCCGAAAGCGAGTTTGCCGAACTTTGGGGTTGCAGCGATGGAATTGTTTGCGGGGGAAGCAAAGGTGGCGGGAATGGGTAAGACTGAGGCATGGCGGGGACGCCAGCCTGGCTCGGTGACCCCAATTTCTTGTCACTAAGACTGAAAAGACCCATGTGACTTGAGATCAGGAGCTGGTTGGCCTTGTGGCCCAAATTAGGCGGCTGAGGCCGTTGGTACGACTTAACCGGCGTGAATTGCTCGTAGTTGGATGAAAACTGAGACTGGCCTTGCACGGGAGACACATTTTGGTTATAGCTGTAGCTGGCGATCAGCAGGGGAGGCTGAGATGGGCTATAGTGGGTCTGGTCGTAGTATTGGCTCTGGTACTCGAGCCCGGGACGGTGGGGCAGGGAGAATTCCAGCGGATGCAGCAGCACCACCAGCGTCACTGAGTGGTGGTGGGCGTGATGGGCCAGCGAGGATAGCGGTGGTGCCAGCACCATGGGGGGTTGGAGATGCGGGGGTGGCGCCGACGACAGCGGCAGTTGGTGCTGGTGGGACGTCGACGGCGGCGGGTCATCACGAGGAGGGAATTGGTACAGGGGCACGTAGTCGTGTTGCTGAGGGTGGTGGCCGCCGTACGGGGTGTGGGGCAGTTGAGGGTTGGCGTCGGGGGGGAAGTGGTAGCTGATGTTCAGCACCAGCGACTTCTGACGTTTATGGGATCGGAAGTTGGGATCGGACATCGCAGCATACACCGTCGTCGCTGGTGGCAACGGACCAGGGTTTATGTGGGAGCGATCAGGGGGTGCCACCACGAAAGCGGAAAAATACCTTGTGCCAGCTGTTGAGTCGAGGAGACAGCGGGAAAGGGTGAGGGGTGCAGGGCGGTGCTGGGCGAGGGGGAAATAATCAGGGGACGAGCACGGAGGAAGGGGTGGGTGGGGCCACGATGTCGGGTTTGGTGGGGGCGTCTAAGGGTAAAGAAAACGCTACTAGTGCGGCCTCAGGAGAAATATAGCGTGGGTGCCACTTGCCTACGCTAAGCGCATGACTAAGCTGTCGCTGGGCGGGAATGGCTGAGGGTGGGTGCCAGAGTCTCAGAACCTTATTTGCGGCTAGTAGTCGAGCTTCCCAATTGGCACGGTTTATAAACAGAGCGATGCGGTTATTTTTTAACAAAGTCGTCGTCTAGCTAGACGAGCTCCGGCACCGAGCGGCGGGCGGGCTGGGAAACAGCAATTTCGTGGTTTGCCCCCCTAGTCAAAGCACCCCCCCCAGCCGCCGCCTGGTATTCCGTTATTTCAGGGAGGGGTGACCGATTTCGCCAATATTAGGTGCGCACTACGGGGTGGCCACTACCGTCGCCAACACAACTCACCGTTAACTAGGTTATTGCCCTGACCCCGTCTCCCTCAGGGATTTTCCGATAAACCCGAGGGCGACGGCTAGCAGAATCGAATACGTATACGGCCTGGGGGAATGTGGGGGTGTGAGACGGTGACAGACGTGGCCGCCCTATGGCTCTCGTTACGGGAATGAGGGTGTAGACGGACGACGTAGAAAGTCGCGAGAGCGAAATCGTCGGTCGCAGGGTGACGGAGGGGGCTTATCGCAGTTGTCGCTCGCATGACGCCGCGCTATGTCCCGCACTAGAGTGGCCCCATTAGCTGTCACTATAACCCTCTAAATGTGGGCAGTTGTTTAAAGTATATTGGTGGTTGTCGAGGGTGGGTGTGGTTAGGGTGGCTGTCACCGGAATGGCGGGCGTTTTTGTGGGGCCACGTCATTCACCATGCTTTAATTACCCACATTATAAATGGTTATTGGGTGCATGGACACGATCGTCGGCGTAGGCCTAGAAAAGTGCTAAGCTCGTTTCAACCTAGATTGCTCTCCGGTAATTTTTCGCACACGCACTCGCCTGCCAACTGAAATCAGGGTGAGGGTGTGGAGGTTGCCAACCGTTGATCCGTTGGCTGAAAAGTAAGAAGCTAATGCAGAGAAAGTATAGTCAGAAAGGCTGAGAGTATGGGGGAGCGATAAGAGGATTTAAGGTCTAATGGAGTAAGCACTCTGTTGATATAGAGTTTCATGACGTGCTTTATCGCCTCCACTAAATATCCCGAAGGCAGCAACCTTCAAAATAGTCGTTTCTAGAACCTCTAGTGCGGTCTCACTTCTGGAAAGATATTTATAGCAGCAGCTGCTGAGCAGTATTGTGGAAGATAGTGCCTACTTTCTGAATTTTTCGTCAGGTAACTCCGCGATAGGGAGCAAAGTAGGCGAGAGAAAGGGTGAAAAGCTTCCGACGTGATGTCCCGCGGTAAAAAGTAGTATTTATAGCCGGGGCAGTGGTCTTGAGACATTCACTCGCCGGCAGATGGCACTCGTATGCATACCAGATTTTGTTAATTGAATCAAAGTTTTCGCAGTTTCTATTACATTGCAACCATACATATAACGATAAAATAATTTAGATCTTGGCCTTGGGAGGTTCAAGCACCGACGACAAGACTTGCTTCATCTCGATGGCCAGCTCGGTCAAGCGAGCCTTCAAGTCCGCCGAGCTCAAGCCGTTGCCGCGGCGGCACGAGATGTGGACGTGCAACCAGTCGGCGTTGACCAAGTAACCCAAGCCAAACCCGTCGTCAATAACCTGTTGCCAGCCCCAGGCTTGAAAGTTTTCCGAAGGAATTTGCGACGACGAGATGTACCAAGTTTGCGAGTAGTTGAACACGGGGTCGGTGAAGAATTCAGGAACGGGTTCGCCCGGTTGCAACATGTTCTTAAGACCAAACAAGTGACGGTCAACCCCGTGACCATCAGCAGCAGCACCCAAGTAAGCAACGTGTTGCTTAGCAGCGGCTTGAAACTTAGCAGTCTTTTCTTCGTTGGTGGCGTTAGGGTCGCACCAAGTTTCGACGAAAGCCTTCGATTCGTTCGACACCACTCTACCGGTTTCAGTACGACCGTTCAAGTACTTACGGGTAGCAGCCGATTCGTAGGTGGGTCTCACCTTGCCGGTCAACTTGTAGTAAGCCAATTGCATCATCATTTGCACGTAAGCATCGGGCGAGGTCTTAAACTTCTTGATTTGGTTCTTACCGTAGCCGTAGAATTGGAAGGTTTCGTGGTCCAACGACGCCAAAGTGGCGGCAAAGTCAAGTTCAGCCTTAGCGACGGTAGCCCGGGTCTGCAGGTTGATGTCCCATTGCAACTTTTCCACCGATTCGCGGTTGAAGTTACCTTGGATTTCGGCGATCAACTTGGCGGGGTCTTCCTTCTTGATTTGGTCGTAAACGTAGTTGTTCATTTGCACAGTGGGGGTAGCGTCCATCTTCGAGTGTTCACCGAGGAAACCCGAGTTACCGTTGGCAGCGACAAAGTATTCGACGGGCTTGTCGAACCAACGGTTCTTGCCGTCACCGTGCCAGCACATCTTCAGCTTGTCCTCAATGGTAACAGGGTAGGTGTCATCGAGACAGATAATGAACGCCGAGGCGTGGATGGTTTCCAACGAGGCTTCGTTGATCGGCGACACCAACAAGTTTTGGTAGGCGACCCACAATTCGTCACGGTTCATCAGAGTCAACGCACCAATGGCGACTTCGGCCGGTTGCGACGCCGAGTTCTTGATGGCTTGGAAGTGGTTGTAGAGTTGAGCCTTAGTCAAACGCTGGCCGTTGACGGTGTGGGGCACCTTGTAGAAGTTGTTCTTGTAAGCGACAACAAAGTATTGGTGTTGAGCGGGGTCAAACAACTTGGTGACGTCGGTACCTTCAGCGGGGACCCGCGAGTTGTTGAACATGTAGCGGAACGCGTTCATGCAGAAGGGGTTGCCCTTGATCACTTCGGGTTCCAAGTTTTCGGTGTTGACTTCGTACATGAAGTTGATGGTGTGGTAGGTCAACACGGTGGCCTTAAGCAATTGGTCCTGGCCAATGGCGTTGGTGAGGTCCTTGTGGGAGAAGAAGTACGACACACCGGGCACCACGGGGTCGCGGTAGGCGAGGTAGGCGTAGTCGTCCCACCATTCGGCCAACCAGTTGTCCTTGTCGGCGGCGAACTTTTGCAATCTCGATTGGAGTTGTTCACCTTGGCCCTTGACGAAAGCTTGCGCCTTGGCGGTAGTTTCAGCCAATTGCTCGGGGGTCAAGTAAGGTTCGACCAGCTTCAAGTACTTGGTGACGGTGTCGTTTAAAGGGGGCACCGGCAACTTGGGCAAGTCCTTTTGGTACTTGTACAAGTCTCCGCGGGGGCCGGAGGTCGAGAAGTTCTTTTGTCTGATAACGGTGGGCATGAGCTTGGTGGCGGTGGTGGTGTTTCTCAAAAGCTGAGTGCCTCTCGTCAACATTTCCAAACGAGGATTTTGTGGGGAATTGGATGTGGCTTTATAGTGCGCTCACGCCCCGGTAGCCAATGAATGTGCGCGGGGGAAAATGTGGGGATAACCGAGGAAACACCGGAATTATCGTTGCATTTGCCAACGGGCTCGGACCTTTATAAGTGGTAGCGGGGGTACAATTCCACTGGCAGCGAGTCGAGTTGGCTTCGGAAGTTGCCGAATCGCTCGGAGTAGACCGAAGGCGAAGTGTCGATCAGAGTCACTCGCCGAGTCACTTCTCACCACGCCCCCTTTTGGTGTACCATAGTCAAACTACATCGATACCAACACTTAAACCCCACTCCGTTTGATCATTTACCGTGTGCCAACGGAGGGATCTTCCGAGGGATCATCTCGGCAAGATCTGAGGAGAGTCACAGGCCGACCACATTTGCCGTTCACGTGTACCCTCGGGCTTTCGGCAGCCGCCGCCGCAGGTTAACGGCCGCACGATGTCAACACACAGAGTACAGAGGGCTAAAACTGAAGTAGACCTTAATGCCTAGACGGTTACGAGTTGGGCGGGGGAGGTGGGTTAAAGCAACCATGGAAATCACCGATGGGTTATCGATGGAATGTTTCTTCTTTACCATTTAGGAGAGCAGTGCGCGTTGAGGGATAATGGGTGTGGGTGCTATAATACCGAGGTTGAATAGAGTGTGGTGGCAGCCCGATGACCTCATGTCGAGCGATGCCTCAGATTGGAGGCCCTTCCGAACGCGTCTTGTCCCGAGGATTTATCGGAGTAAGCTCAATTTATTATCCCTGGAGCATAAAAAATTGGGTAAGTGGAGGCTGGGGTGGTGGGTCGATTCCCGAGGGAAGAGAAATTGTGGGGTACCTATGAGCGGGGGGCCATTTCCCAATTTTCTTAGGTAAAATTAAGACTTCTCTTTTGCTTTGCTGACTCGTGGTCAGTATACCTATGACGAAAGATAATCATAAGAAAATTTAATAGTTATTGGAAACTGGTCGTTGTGTTGTTGCCGGTCATATACGAAAATTTTTGTTCGACCGCGTGTTGGGTAAATGAGATTGACAAAGATAGATAGCGCGTTGTGAATCCTCTAAAGTTTGATAGTAGTGCATATCGAGATTTCTTCCCCACTATTACAATCCCAATCAAACCAACAGACTAGTTTGAACCAACAGACTAGTATGGTTAAATCTTTTTGAGATTGCCAACATTCGATCCAGCGACATCGATGTCGTCCCCAACCTCCTTACAACACTAAGGGCCTTTACAGTTAGTAGATAGAGGAAGCACCTTCAAATAAGTTACTTCATATTTCATTATTACAATAGTCAAATTTTCACCCTTCTCTTTGACCCCCTTTTTTCATTCATGTTTTTCATTGACTTGGTGACAAGAAATAATCTGCGTGGTGTCAAATGTCGGGATCGGTGCGACGAACGAGACCCGTGGTCGGTGAGGTATTTTTAGTTAGGAGGCGTTACTTTTTTCGACACGGTAGCGGCCACGGTAGGGCAAGGCTGATGCCACAAACCCCCATGCCCTCCGCTTTCCCCAAAACAGCGATTGCTGCCAGAAATCATCCACTAAACACCACCGCCACGCGATGGCTGCACACAGGGTGAAACGGTCGGCTTCGCGCACCCTGTCAGCGGTACTGCCTGGCCAACCCTTTGCGTCACGGCGAGGTGAAAATTCACGCAACCCCGACAACCCGGTGAGCGATGCTTTCGATCCGACTATCCTTAGCGGTGGTGTTGACGGTGTGGTACGTGGTGATGGTGGCGGCGGCCTGCTACGGCTTTGTCACCATCTTGCGCCGCTTCCGCCAGCCCCAAACCATCGGCGACATGGCGACGGAGTGGGTGCCGGTGACGATCATCCGCCCGATCAAGGGGATCGATCCGGGGCTCCACACCTGTCTCCAGAGCTCGTTTGACCAGGACTACCCTCGCGATAAGCTCCAGATCATCTTCTGCGTCGAAGACGCCAACGACCCGGCGATGGGCACCTTGCGCCGCCTCGTCGCCGACCACCCCGACGTCGACGCCCAGATCCTCGTCAGCTCTAACTATAACGCCGTCAATAACAAGAGTGACGACCACTACGGACCCAACCCCAAGGTGAATAACTTGGCCAAAGGGGTGGTGGCGGCGAAACACGACTTGTTGTGGATCATGGACCTGAACGTGTGGGCGCTGCGGCGGCTTTTGAAAAACGCCGTGTACGGGCTCCAACACAATTTGAACAACGGGGACGTCGTCGGTGGCGCCCGCCGTGTCGGCCTCATCAACCACGTCCCGCTCGCGGTGCTGACGAACCCGCTGGCCACCGACCACGCCGACCTGAGCAAGACCACTAAGTTCTTGGGGGCGCGGCTCGACGAGATGTTCTTGATGACGCTGCACTCTAAGTTCTACTGCAGTCTCAACAACTTGAACATCGCTCCCTGTGTCAACGGTAAGCTGAACTTGTACCGGCGCCTGGACCTCGACCACGCCGTGGCCCTGATCGGCCGCTGCCAATCACTGCCGTTTTTCAACACTGCCGAAGTCAGACGTGATGCCCGTTACTTCGCTGGCCTTGGCCCTGGCCACGCCATTAAGTTCTTTGCTCGTTATATTGGTGAAGACAACATGATTGCCATCGCGTTGTGGGAGCACGCGATGTTGCGCCCCGCGCATACTGGCGATGTTGTGGTTCAGCCGTTGCTGGGGCTCGACAACACGGTGAGAGACTACACCCATCGTCGTGAAAGATGGCTCCGCGTGCGCAAGTACATGGTGTTGTTGGCGACGATGATCGAGCCCACCACCGAGCTGTTGGTATGTGGGATGATGGGCAACGTCGGGTTGCTGACGCTCTTGTGGGGGCGGTGGTTCACCCCGTGGCTCTTCTTATTGCACATGACGATCTGGGCCGTCGCCGACTTCTACCAGTATCGCGTGCTTGTCGGCCACATCAAGTGTCCGCCGGTGCCCTACTGGATCAGCGTGCTTCCTGCGGGGGCGCGGCCAGTGCTGGTGTGGCTTTTCACTTGGGCGATGAGGGAATTGTTGGCGCTCCCGATTTGGGTGCTGGCGATGATGGGCCACGAAATCGATTGGCGGGGGAAGCCATTCAAGATCCTTAAGGACTTGACGGCGCGGGAATTATAGAATATTTGATAGATGCTTTTTTACTCGATCGGATGTAGACACCAATGTAGCCATGATATAGCCGCTATGATCTTCGCCGGCGGGTTGACAATATTGATTTAGTGGCGTCACCCGCATATGTTGCATGCATTGGTCAGGGGTAAGGTACGTGGCGCCGAAGCATCATCACCCGCGGGGCGTGGCAGGTGGGCTCCGACGAGGCGCGGGAGGTCACTGTTTTTTTTTTTTTCTCTCGAATGTTTGGGTCAACAATGTACCAATGCAATGCGAAATTCAGAACTAGACAAAACTGTAGTTTCAACGGAGAATTTTCTCGGCCGCCATCGCATTGTGTTGTCCTTTGAGGTGTTTGTGTCGATTTGTAAAGACTGTTGATCTGAGGGTGAGGGAGGGGGTGGGTTATCAGCCCCGGATCCCCTATAGTCACGTGATGTTTATCAACCCCACGGTGGGTGAGAAAGTCTAGCCCCCCCCCCTCTCAGATCCTACTCCCCTAACGGTGGATGCCGATTCCGCGTCGACGCAGCTTAAGTGTCTTTGTTTTAAGCGCCTAGGAGCTGACAACCCACATTCCCACTGGAAACTTCCCCCCCCCCATAGCCGTGCAATTACCCTGGGTCACAGGGTCGACATGTCAACACCAGGTAGCCGGTTCCCGTAAAGAGGTATACGCGATATTCTTTTTTTAGGCTCTGTCTGCCAAGGTGTGAGTGAGACATTTAACGGGCGATCAGCGGAGATCACACGTCCATGATCGACAAATCGACTTAAATACGGGTGACAGTAAACACTACTCAAACGTAAAAACCTAGCGCATTATTTCTCGTGACGCCAGCGTGGCTCATTTGTCAGAGACGAGCATATATATCACGACAAGCTTTTGAGGGTGGAGACGTTCGTGATTGTCTGCAGGACGCGCTCCCACGCCAATTTTTCCAAAGCGACCAGGTCAATCGCCAAAACCCTACCCTCACCTCCCCAGCCGTGGCCGTTACGCGGGAACAGTTGACGTCCGCGATGCCCGAGCTCCCTCTGGATTTGCAAATCTGCAAGAAGTGCAACCAGCCCATCTTCGAGGGCCACGCCTACGAGCTAGGCGACGATCGGTGGCATATCCTGTGCTTCAAATGCCTGAAGTGCGAGCTGCTGTTGGGTTGCAACCTGAATTTCCTCGTGTTGGGCAACGGCAACCTCATATGCTCCAACTGCCTGTACAACTGCAAGCAGTGCAACAAGAAAATCGACGACTTGGCCATCCTCACCGGCGACCAGGCCTACTGCCTGAACTGCTTCAAATGCCGCCTGTGCAAGATGAAGATCGAGGACTTGCGCTACGCCCGCACCCTGAAGGGCCTCTTCTGTATGGAGTGCCACGAAAAGCTCATGGCGAAGAAGAAGAAGTACGACGCCCGCAAACGCCACCACGAGCTGGCCAAAGACGGCGACAAACGGTCGCTGGTGGCGCTGAAAAACTCCCGCAACTCGTTGCTCAACCTGTACATGCTGTCGCTGGCGGCAGCGCCGGCGCCCCATCTTGCGGATGCGATGTTCGCCAACCTGAACCCGTCGCAGCTGCTGTTGCTGTCGCTGAAGGATAAGCTGTTGCCGGCTCCCCCCGTGCGCAATCAGACGCCCCCGTTAAACGAATACCGCGACTCGTTCCCGCTGGCTCGTACCGAGAACCTGGTCGCAACCTCGCAATTCACCGTGCTGACGCTGGCAGTGCTGCCGGCAGGGGCGCTGCCTGCGGTGCGTTCAGTGACTACCGACTACCTGATCGAGGAAGTGAGAGACCTGGAAGACGACGAAGCGTTCTTGCAACGGGCGCCGCTGTTACGCCAACGGCTTAACCCTCAGCTTGCCGCTGCGTTGAAAAACCAATCATTGGGATCACCAGGAGCTCCCCCGGCTCGGTCGTCGTTAAGACTGCCTCTGCAACCAGCACAAATGTCACAAACGTCATTGCTGGCGCCTGAAGCCGTCACTGAATATAATAGCAAAGACAATTATCTGCCTCGTCAAAACGCAGGCAAATTGGGTCCCGCAGTGGAATTAGCCCCGCAACCGCGCCGGGAAGCGAACAAGAACGATGGCTCTGACAAACCTACCGACAGATCCCCACTGCCAGACATTTCGCCGCTGAAGTTCGGCAAAAACTTGCTTATATTACTGCCGAACCAGTTCCACGATCACGAGTTCCACACCGCCCAGCAGTACGGCCAGCCCGAGTCAGCACCGGGTCTGCCGCCCTTGCGTGGGCGCCGGGGCTCGCTGCTGTTGGCAGTGGACGACTCACAAAAGCGGCCTCCCACGCTGCCGTTTGCTCGGGCTAACCGCCAGGCGCGAGTGGTGGAGTCAAACGACTTTGTGCTGACGGACTCCCTCACCGAGCGAGACTCGGAGCTTGATCTGCCGCCTTCGTCGCGCCGCCGCCCGTCGCTGCCTCTGCCGAGACACCCGCTTAGCCGTCAAGGCAGCGACCTCAAGGAAACCCCGCAAGGTCTTGGGCTTGTCGGCGTATCTATCGATCCCAACGAGCTGGCCCTTAAACGTCGGGCGCCGCCGCCGATGCCCGAAGACGACGCGGGGCTGGAGCTGCTGCTGCAACAGGGCTTATCTCGCAAAACCCTGTTGCGTACCCCGAAATTGCCGTCGCTCCGCCATAAGCGACTGATCTCCGGCAGCGGGCTGTCGTTAGCCAACAAGTTTGGTTTCTTTAAGCCTCGTGAAGGCCGCCAACCGCTGGTGAGCGAAGGCACCGAGCTGAGTCAGACCACGCCTCAGCTCTCGCAGTTCCAGCTGCCTCTGTTCACCGCGACCCACCTGCGACTGACGCTGGATCTGTACGACATTTACCAGGCAGCTGCCGACGACCCGTTGCGTCAAGAAGTGGCGCAATTGGCCGCCCACAAAAAGCAGCTTGAATACGAGGTGCGGACCCTCACCACCGAAAAGCACGCGTTGCTCGCGGAAACGCGCCAGATGCAAGAACGCTATGCCACCGACCAGAAACAATTACAAGGCGAGATTGCCGAACTTGAGCGCCGGAAGCGGGTGCTTTTGGAGACCAACCAACACCTCCAGGAACACAACGCCTCGCTCGACGGCGCCAAGGCGATGGCGAACTCATCACTGTCCACCACCGTCAACCTGTCCTACTACAACGAACTTGAAGAGCCACTGGCGGGAGAACCCCAACGGGCGGCTCGGCTTAAGTTCTGGAAGCGTGGTAAGCAAGCTGGTGGCGCTAACTTGGTCACCACCGGCGTCCCTCTGGGTAATCTGCTCGCAGTACCTGAAGGTAAGGCCTATGGCGGCGGTCTGAATATCCCCGGTCTGACTTCGCAACTGCTGCTCAACGTTAATCACCACCAAAACGGAGGGTCGCTTGCGCCTCCTGCTGACGTCAATGGCCAGAACACTAAACAGAAATACCCTCGCCTGAGGTCGCTGAACATTTTGGAGCTGTTCTTAGGCACTGAGGACGGTAACCAATGTCCGCTCTACTCACTGACCATCCAACAGCGGGCTGACTTTGAGCGGACTCGTGCCCCTCTTATCATTACCAAATGTCTCGCTGAAGTCGAACGACGGGGATTGGATATGGAAGGAATCTACCGTATCCTGGGGGGTAACCTGGCCATCGTGGCTATTGAAAACGCATTCGCTAACCACACCGGTGACGACAAGTCAGGCAAATTGGATGAGACGTTGGACTGTGACATCAATGCCGTCACCTCGGCCCTCAAACGGTACTTGCGCAAGCTCCCTGATCCCTTGATTCCGTTCTCGTTATATGACGAGTTCATCAAGGTGCTGCTGAACAATGCCGCCACTAAGGTCGACAAGCGCGTCGAGTACCTTAAAGTGAAGGTGCTCGACAAATTGCCCCCGGCGAACTTGCATGTGTTGTACTTATTGACCAAGCACTTGGCCCTCGTCAACCTGTACCAACTGGTTAACCGCATGGGCTACAAAAACTTGCTGGTGGTGTTTGCCCCGACCATTGCTCGCGACCAGCTGGGGGAGAAGGAGATGATTGACATGGGGTACCGTAACAACGTCACCGAATTTTTGATGACCTACGCCGATCAAATCTTTGCTGACTACAACACGGAATATAGCTTTTAATAGAATTTTATGGTTTTAGCGTGCTTGGAGAATATAGGCTAATGATAATTTCAATAATAATCTATCGCAAACTAGGATCACGTGACAAATTGCGAAACCTTTCTCGCGATCTGTCACTTAATCATCAACAAGAGGATGGTATGTAACCAGACAAATCTCGTGCAAACATGCTAACACCGAGTTCATTTACTAACATATGAGAGTGCCCTTTTCAACTTCCAAAGTCTTTTAAAGGTTATTCTCCTTTTGATTTGCACGTGCGTGTACGTCCATCTGACGACACCGCGGCTTCTCGACAACCGCAAGCACGGGGCGCTTCTGGTTTTCTGGAAGGCTGCTCGGATCGGTGAGAGATTGAGTCCCTACGTGGCCATTGGCTGCTTCGTGATGGCATTCCAAAGCTAATGACAAGTTATGACTATTTTTATGCTCATGATATTTACAGATGCTGGCGCTACTTAAACTCGTACAGCTCGTTGCCATTGATCATCACCGCCGCTCTTTCACTGCCAACAATGCGCTCAAGAGCAGGGGTGTCCCATTTCGAATACATCGCCCGCAAAATACACAATTCGGCCTCGGCCCGCTCCTTGAACACCATCTTCCCCATACATCTAAGCAACTCATTGTAGAATAACGGGTTCAGTGGGAGCCCGTATAAGAATACCAGCTTCACCCCCAGGATCTCAAATCGGTGGAAGTGGTGGAACCGTTCGGTATATAACATCACCTTGGCTTTGCCCAGGTTAAATTGATAACGGGCCCGATCCTGCGACAGCTGGTCCAGGTATTCGTCGAGGGCAACAAACAGAATCCGAGTGTTGTCTTTCATGTGCTTTTTCACTCGCAAGTAGTCAAAGTACAGGGGGATAAATATAAGGATACCATCTTCGTACGATGATGTTTTGAAAATATTGGGGAGTACCGCGTTGGTAAAATGCTTGAACCGAGCGTCAGGGTCTTCCTGGGGCGATGGCAGCGGGAAGCGAGTGAACTTCTGGTGGATTCTAAGCGCCACGGAGTTCATAATGCAGTTGGCTTCGGTGATCACCGGTTTGAATCGGATCTTACCAGTAAGGTTTTTCAGCTTAGTGGTGATCACATTATTGATGGCAGGGGTGGTGAACTCGCTGAACACAAGAGTTTGGCGGAAAAGAGCCGCTTGGTCGTTGATACTCCACATCCGAATGCGTGAAAAGTCGGCGTTGTGGAATTCTTTGGGGATCTTATTAATGTATTTTAAAATGGTTTGTACGTTATCCCAGTTTTGCATTTCAATGTGGTTGGCACGGTCGATCACAAGCACCTCAATTGACGACAAGAAGTCGTACTGACGTTTAGTTTTGTCGGGGTTTTCGAGGATCCGGGCAAGCCCAATAGCCGAAGCGACAATGATGTCGGCGGAGTAGAATGCAGAATAAAGCTTGACGGCTTTACGAGTAAATTTGAGACCAATGCAAAAGAAATCATTCAGGTTACCTTTGAAAGCGTCTTTAAAGTCATTAGGCTTTGTTTCGGGAACCTTCTCGGTGCTGTGGAATTGGGTCAAGAACCGCTTGTGGTTCTCGACTTGATCCACTCCCAGGAACTTAATGAGCTGTTCAATGGTCTCGTAAGCTGCGTTTCTCGTCGGCAACACGATGAGTACTTTGGGTCGAGTGAAACCTTGGTCACGCACTTCAAGATCTTCATTAGCGTGGAGTCTTTCAGTGTTTTTGAGGATACGATCTCTCGTCTTGTACACATGGTTGACACAATGGGTAGCATATAGACGACGGTACTTCAGGTTGGTGTGTGACTTGTAGGCATAGTTGATGTCCTGGTAATTGAGCATGGGTTCTACCAACGGGTCATTTTCCATCAGGTAGTCCACGGCAAGCTTCACTCTCTGTTTGAGGAACTTCTCCGGGTTCGGCACGATGGGTAACGGCTTTTCAAGAGGAGGCAAGTTCTCAAGTATAGTATAGTTCTTCACTTTAGTCTTCTTTGCGAGTCTCCATTTATTCTTAACATCTTCAGCAGCCTTAGCGACAAACTCTTCCGATGACGCGTTGAAGTGAGACTCAAATGGATCTTGTGCATCTTCCTCATCGTCGATGCCACCGATCTCTTCCTCATCTTCTTCCTCTTCGTTATCGTCGTCATCGTTCTCGGCAAGGTTCTCACCTGCCAACTCTTCGTCACTTTCTTCTTCCGCGTTCTCTTCATCGTCCTCATCATCATCATCTTCCTCTTCTCCCTTGGCTTGTTTCTTGGTAGATTTGGGCTTAGGTTCCTTGTGTTCCAGCTTAAGGATGGTCACCAAGGCTTGATAAGCCATATCTCCTTCGTCTTCATCCTCACTTGGAGCTTCGACAATTGGCTCGGGAGCATCTTCGACAGGTTCGTTGATGGGTTCTTGTTTCAGGTCATCGTTATCTCTGGTTCTTCGACGTTTCTCCGTTCTGCCACGGTCTCTGATCAGTCGTTTCGCCATATATACGTGATGCGATGAGATGCGCGAGTACCAGATATGGTAGCCTAAAATAGACCTAAAGTGTAGAGATCAAAGAAACCTACAACAAAGGAAGCAATGGTTTCCTGATTTGTGTTACTTATCACGAGTAAAAATATTTCTTGTGTGTTTTCCTTAAACACGCAATGATAGGCACTCAACCAAGAAAACCAATGGAGTATACGTTGGTTTCCATAAGATGTTGAACATTATGTTTAGCTTTTGATTTCATATTGGCAAATGTGGTCAGGACGTCATTTCATGCATCTGATTGTCGTCGACGAATTGGGAAATCCCATAAGTATATAGTTCGAATATCCCACCACTTCAAATTGACAATAATGGCAAGAGCTCAAAAACCGTCCGGCATTATCCACAAGTTATTCCTCTTGCTCGGAGCAATCGGACTAATCATATACATGATCCTCTACCCACCAGCCTAGATATAATTTGAATAAATATCGATCGTTAATCATATGCTATATACAAGTTCCTAGCGACCCTGGAGACGCGCCCGTTCCGCCTCCTCTTGAAGCTGCCGCTGCTTCGACAAGTTGCGGTTCAACACCTCCAACTTCTTCATCTCTTCGTGGGCATCGAAGTTCCCCAGACTCAAGTTGTCGTAAGTCTCATCATACTTCCCCGTCAGGATGGGAGCGTTACCTCTCATTCGCTTTCTCATGTCAAACATCCCGTTCTTGCACTCCATAAAATCACGGAAGTAGGCCACACAAAGCTCAGGCAACTCCTTCTTGAGTTCAGGGTTGGTCAAGCACTCCTTAGGGGTATTCCGTTGGATCAACACGCATGGCAGCCGCTGAAGACATATTGCCAACGCCTTTTTCTGGTCCTTGCAACTAAACTGTTAGTATCGCCTGCAATAACACATCATTAATAACATAAAAAAGGCCCACATACCTAGCACCCATGATGTAGCGGGGTCTGAAGACAAGAGTGGTGCGATATGATGTCGCGCGCTGCGATCGCCTTTCCGGGCCCCTTAACCGACAAAAGTGCGATATGAGCACAGTGGCAGAGCCAACAATTTCTTGACCACCACCACACCATGACAATTACCTTTGTCCCGGGGGAGCCCAGTCTGTACAGCCAGACGGTGGCCCAAGGATGCTGGCGGTCGCATCATCTTATCGTGTATGGGCTGGGCAACAATTTGATCATAGGGCTGGATAGCATCAGTGATCACGAGGCCCACCCCACCATCGCTAAAGCCGCCCATCTGTTACAAACGATATATCTCCCCCACAATCCCGAAGCCATTGCCCTTAATCCAGATAACGGACTCATTGCCGTTGCCTTCAGCGAGCTGGTGGTGATATACGGCCCCGTCAACGAGTATATGAAGGAACCAAAATGGCACCAGGTGGGACCTAAACTCGACCTTGAAGGTGCCGGTCGCATCAATTGCGTCAAGTGGGCGTACCAGGAGAACGAATTGTTGGTGGCATGCGCTCTGTGTGACGTATACATGTATGGCTGGCAATCGATGGACGACTGGGAACTCCGATGGCACAAGAAGCTTCCGACGCCAGTGGTGGAACTTGAAGTGAATGCTGATGGTACGGTGTTTGTTACCCGACTGGTATACGACCGGTTGGTCAAGTTTTGGCAACGGCAGAACGTGGGGGTGAACACGATGTTTGAAGTGGCCTATATCCCTCACCTTCGAGGTTCGTGGGTGACGCAAATTCATCTTAGAGGTCCAACATCACTGGTGGCTTCTACACCATTATCTCTGAAAGCAGCACTGATACGCAGCGTGGGTCGAGATCCCACTCGTGATATGCGTTACTTGGCTCACAACAATTCGGGGTCGGAATCGCTGCACGTCATTTATACATTCACTAATGAAGGTGATATGTACGTGTGGGGTTTCTACGACGTTCTGGGTCACCATCATTTGAAGCAATGTGGTCATTTCAAAATTGGCGTTGGTGTTGAGCTGATAATTATTGACCAGTCATTGTTAGGTTCTCAATGTGACTACGATGTGCTTTTTGCCGTTGATATTAAACAGTTCCGTCACAAATTGTACGCCGTGCAGAACGTCAACGATCACCCTCCAACCAATATTCAACTAGCGGAGCTTTGGGGTGACTGGGCGCCATTACCAAAATACACCTTTCCCATTCAGCAAGAGAATGCCAAACCACAATTCCCTAAGCAACTCTCTGAGGACATCATCTGCTCGCATGATTTCATTATCCATCATCGCCCTATCACATTGTTGGTCGACTTTTTGTGGAGCCCTAATCGCCGCAGTGAAGAACTACCACCATTGCTGTTATTGGTACACGATCGCATCAAGTGCACGATACGTGAAGACCTTCTAGAAGTCACCCCTGGAAAGAAGAACTTGACGTTGCTCAACAAACTACTTGGTAACCGCAAACTGATACAAAAGCTTTACCGGCTGAACACAGTTAATCTGGCAAGCAATATCTTGTTATCTACCTCCAACTTTAGTTGTCACAACTACGTGTGGGAGCCACTTTTCCTTGGCAAGGACCCTAATCAGCGCATGTCGCTCTCGAAAAGGTTTGAAATTGATCTTGGGCTGACTGACCCTGAAGCTAATCGGATCTTGAAGGCGGTGGTGATCAGTGATATCGTCCTGTCTGATAGCCAGTTCCGCCGCCATTTAGTGGTGACTATCGACAAGTTGGGTGACATGAGTGTTTGGGATTGCGACAGCAAATTCTACGAAGACATCCCTGCGAAGCTCATATCGAGAGAACACATCGACGATATTGGCACGTTTGGGGCACCGAGGCTGTTTGTAATGGTCCCTGGAACCACTAAGAACGTGTATCACATCATTGCCATCTTCTGCCATGACAAGATCTACAGTTGGACGATTAAAGTGGATAAGCAGGGTGAAGTTTCCATTGAGAAAACTTCAATCTCCGATCTTCCTCAAGAAGAGCCTATCCACTTGATCACTCAGTTCAATACCATCAACCCCCAGGGCAATTTGCTTTCAGTAATAGATGCTTCGGGCACCATGCGTATTTATGGTGTTCAATTCAAGGGCAAAAACATTACATGGAAGTTGAATTACGAGATTTCCACTGGTGTGCAAAACGCTAGTAAGATTCATGGTTCTGATGTTATTGATCGAGTCGCTGTAGTTGATGAACTGGGGTGCAATTTACTGATCTGGGAAACCCGTTCGGGCCTTTTGGAATACGAAGAGAAGTTTGACAGTGGCGATAAGGTTACGGATCTTGACTGGACGTTTGTTCATTCAGGTCAGGTACAGTCTGCGACGAATGCCATTTTACTGGTTGGCTTTGATCGCCATGTTCTTTTGTACACGCAATTGCGCTACGATTACACCAACAACGTGCCTACTTTCGCTGTGATCGAGAATGTTGATATCTCGAATTACACTCTGCATACCATTGGAGACCTGATTTGGATCAACGATTGCTACCTCGTTATTGGATGTGGGAACCAATTTTTCATCGATGACAAATGGATTCACTTGAGCAACAGTAACCAACTCGATCTGACAATTCGTCAGTTGTTATTGGCACCCGCTGGTCAGGAAGAAGTTGTTTATGATGTCAATCACTTGGCTAGCGTTCTCAATGGTCCTCTTCCGGTGTATCATCCACAGATTGTGGTTCAGTGCTTATACATGGGTCAGTACACTTTTGTGAGTGACATTTTTGTTAAGTTGTTTGCAGCCATCCGCAACGATCATATCACTTGGGATCTAGGTTATGATATGGATACTGAACTGAGGAAAAATGGTCTCACCTCTTGCAAGAATCATAATCGTGAGCTGACTCCCGACATTTATGATTCACTGGAGTCAAACGGAGACCTGATTGGTGTATTTGACAAATTCAACCTGGGGCTTGCCAAGTTGTTGGTGGAAGCGTTGAATAAGGTTACTTTGCCATTGCTTACCCGTCACCAGCAACGAACTCTTACTGTCTTAGTTCTGCTTGTGGCTGAGCTTGTCAAATTGTTAGTTCTGTTGGATGAGAACGGTCTCCGATTCCTTTTGGGCTTTAAGTTGTTTATGAGTAATCCTAAGCAACAACAACTCACCATGCGGGACATGCTGTGGGCACTTCATTGTGACAATAAGCCTATGATTTTGTCAGTGGTGGAGCTGGATTACTTCAAAGGCAAAATCACTTGGAATGCGATTCGTCAAACTCTTTTGGTGTATTGGGTTGATGATTTAAAATTAATGACCATTATGGAGCAGTGTGTTCGCTATCAATTCAGCGAACTGCGTGACCCCCTGGGAGTGATTCTGCTCATCTACTTGGCCATTCGAAAGAAACAGATTTTGCTTGGGTTGTGGAAGACTGTGCTGCATCCTGAAAAAGTTAAGATGGTCAAGTTTTTATCTAATGACTTTACCCAAGAAAGATGGAAGCTGGCAGCGAATAAGAACGCGTACGCATTACTTGGTAAACATCGTTACCTCGACGCCGCTTACTTCTTTCTTTTAGGTGATCTGCCCATTGATTGTTGCACATTACTCGCTACGAAAGTGGGCGATGTGGATTTGGCACTTGCAGTGGCCAAACTTTGGCGTGCAACTCTGTTTGACGATGATAAATCAGCTGCCATTGCTGTCGTCGAAAACTACATTGTTCCGGATGCTATTTCTAGGGGCAGTCGTTGGTTATCTCTGTGGGTGTTCTGGCAACTTGGACATAAAGAGCTCTCGGTTCAGGCCCTCATCAAAGCTCCTATGGAAATATTCTCCGCTAACAAATCCCAGTTCAGCGAACAATGTGTTGAGCGCTATATTGACAACACCGTGACGACTCTCAAGGGACACTCGTTCCTTCGTGATGACCCTGTCATTGCGCTCTTGTTCAACAATTTGCGGCAAAATAAAGTCAAGTATCAACAAGGTGCCAAAGGAGTTACACCTCTTGAGGAGTTCCAGTTCATCACTAAAGTGTGCCTGATCTACTCGAGAATGGGTTGTGATTACATGTCGCTCGTGATGCTTCATCATTGGCAATTTGAACACGAGGTCATCGTGTTAGAACAACCAACTCTGCCTACGAAGCAACGTCGCGTGAGTATTATTGATATGACCAACTCGCCGATCCATCGGCGTATGCTGATTAGCGACCTCAAAAACCCACCTCAGAAACAAAAGGATAAAGAAGCTACCAGCTCGAAGGTGACCTCGAACAAGGCACCTCCACCGCAACTGGCATTCGAAGAACCCGATATGCTGGGCTTTGACTTTGGTTTTTGAGAAGCTTACGCACAAGTGGCCATCAGATTATATATTAGAATCAAATCGATAAAACCTCCTTATTCTATGATCGGCGGACTGGATTCGATTCTTTGTAGAGACGATACATCTAAGATTGTAATTCTTATCGAATGGGGCACAGATCACGTGATACGTTTTGCTGTTAGTAGTTGGTCTTATGAACAAGATTGTGATGAAAATGGTGTTTTCGGTTTACGCACGACATATAATCACAAATTCGCTTTTGCACGTCGTTTTTCGAACGCGACACCCAGGGATTGCCACATTTTGTCTGCCTCCCTCATTGTAATCAATTTGCCTCGGTAAAGTCGCCTGATTTCTGTGAGTGAGCCGCACGAAAAAACTCTAGTGTGGGGTCAGGTTGTTGAATTATGCCAACAAAGCTGACGATGCCAATGGCGTACCCAGCGCCTCGGGTGTCGCAATTGGATGGGCATATACTTGATACCGAACTCAATGATCTTTTGATTGATCAACTTAAGGATTGTCTAAAGCTATTGCCTCAGTGGCGATTTCTGTTTTCCCAACACCTGGATTCATACACGTTGTTGGTGAAACTCGTGGTGTTCAGACTTACAGTGGGGCGCAAGGCTCTGTCTTACGGTCTACAGCTTCAGAACTTGAAGCTCTCCGATGGCAACACCACTCGTCCAATTGGGTTCAATAAGAAGTTTGGCCTTTTTCTCCTCATTATTGCCGAATACTTATACAAAAAAGTGGCAGCATATTTGTACCGATTTGACAATGAAGGCGAAGTTGAAGGTGTGGGGGCCTGGGCCGATTTCAAGAGATTCTTGGTGCGTCACAACAAGGTGCTCCTCAAGTACAGCGAGAACCTCCTCAAGGTGCTCAACTTGGTCAACTTCATCCTTTTCTTGACTGACGGTAAGCATATCAACTTAGTGTATCGCGTCATGGGAATCACCCTTACTCCCATCATTTCTGACTTGCTCAAGTTTAACGGGAACAACGTGAATTTCGAATTCCAGAATCGTCAATTGGCATGGAACGTGATGACCGAGTTCTTGGTGTTCTTGATGCCTCTTTTGCAGCTCAACAAGCTCAGAAACATGGTGAGACGCCTTTTACGGCCTCGTGGTCGCAAGGGGAAGCAGCAAGGCACCAAGGTGACTCCCTTCACCAATTTACCAACCAACCAGTGTGCCATCTGCCATCAGAATAACATGATGGCTCAGCAGTCCGGGCAGTCACGGTTGGAGTCGATCGGAGAAATCACAAATGCATACGAAACCAATTGTGGCCATATATATTGCTACATTTGTCTCGCTGCCAAATTCAACTCGATGGAAATTCGGGGATCGGCGGAAAGATGCTTACGTTGTGGCGAAGAGCTCAAATGGTTCAAAGAGTACGGGGTGGATGAGCCCGCTGGTGACGACGCTGTCGACCCTGACGCGATTCTCTATGGTGAGCAAGTGGAGGACTTAGATGACGAGGTGGACTGGAAGGACGAAAACCATAACCCTGACTACATGCCGCGGGTAGTGGAAAGCTACACGGCGCTGGCAAGCAGTGAAGACAGCGAGTACGACTCGCAGGCGGACGAAATTGGCATATCGGAGGACTTCGAGGTGGATGAGGAGATGGAGGACGAGGACATGGATGACGAGTATTTTGAAGAATTTTGATGACTAGGTACGACGATAAGATGAGACATGACTTTTGTTAGTGTAGACTTGCGTATGCTACGGGGCACCAGTGCGGAGCCACCTAACCTTGTAGTTGAAGAAAGTGCGGATCAATAGACACGAGATCGACATTATCCCAGGGGGGTACACCTCGCCTATTTATCAATTGTGACGTTGCCTTAGGTATTGGTGCTCTTTGAGGCACATTTCCGTGATCCGATATTTACCCGCCAACCTCACCGACATTTTGTGTCTCACCCCATGGCCACCACCGATATCGTCAATCGGTTCCCTAATGATATCCTTGGCGAGATTCTCTGTCGGCTACCTTCGGAGGAGCTTCGCCGAGTGTGTCTGGTGCTTATACGATGTTCCCGGCTCCACCCCGTCCTTGATACTGTGGCGGCTTTGAGTCCGCAACACTATCTATATTTGAACGTTGACGTGCTCCAACGTCAGGAGCCAGCACACTGGTGGTCTCGATGGTTGCTGGGAGGGCAAAAGGCTTTAAATATTTCCCCTGATTGCAATTTATTCGCTCGGTTTCGCCGGGTGCTGCTCACAGGCAACAACCACGATTATCCCGACGTTGACTTGGTAGACTTCGCAGGAAAGACCTACAATATACTGCTTCGGCTCGAGTATGTCACCATGCTTAATCCTCGGTTGCAATTGGATCTGCTAGAGCTCATTCAGTGTCGGGGGGACCCCAGTCGCCTTCGACTTCACCAAGGGTACCAAGCGCCCTCTCACGTCGGTGGCGTCGAGTTTACCGGCCGTTATTTCCATTTCGAAGGTGATCTATTCTACTACGGCTCGGTCGAAGCCGATGTGGTCGAAGTCTACGCCAGTGATGTCCAACATACCATTATATCCAAGTGTAATGACTTAATCTTGCGCTGTTACGTGGTGGGTTCAGATTTCTTTGAAGTAGTGGTACCACCTGGACTACTCCCTCAACTGCTAACGACATTGGAATTGGCGATACCTGACTTTCGGTTCCTGGATGAACCTCCCGACCACGTGCAATCGTTAACCATCGTGGGCGAGACGTGGGGTGAGGGCATGCCATGGCCCAAAAATCTCCATCGACTCCGGTTGGTGGGGATCCAGTTTGACCGTCACTTCGCTCTATTTAACCCGCTGTTCCCTCCTCACGTGGCAGTGATCGAGATGGTGGATTGTGTGGTGAGACAATGCCAGGTGCCGGCACCAGCATTGAAGACACTTACGGTCCGGAACTGTGATTTGTGCGAGTCGTTTGCTGCCAGTTCAGCTCACGTCGACGTCGAATACCTAGACTGACTACAATAATATACCCCACTAGAAGAATTATCGTCTTAACTCATTAACTAAACAATCTCCAACAAGAGCTGGCCCCCCTTGTTGTCGGTGTCCTCCTTGATGGTCTTGGCCAACTTCTTGACCTGCTTTTGCAATTTCTTCGCCTCGCTCAGCTTGGCAAGCAGCAACACTTCGTACAACGCCACCACGGTGAACGCGCCCTGGTTGGCGGCCACCCATTGGGCGACATCGATGTCCTTAGCAAGGCGCTCGGCCAAGTCGACCCCGGTACCGGGGATGGCGTCGACACCGTCGACTTTTTCCACCTTTTTCAGCTCGTGGTTGAACTTGTATTGGGTGCCCTGGATCAACAGCTTCAACGCTCTCAGGACAAACACGGCGTGGTTGAGGAGGTGGTGGTCTTCACGGACATCGCCCGAGGTCGACACTTCCACCACTTTGTCGAGCAATTCTTGCCGTTGAGGGTAGTCGCCGGGAGTGAGGATGAGTTCGGTGATGAACTGAGCCGCCAAGTTTTCCAGGAAAAACAGCGAGAAGTCGTCGCCAAGAGCGAGAATTGACAGGTAGAACATCGGCACCATCGCTTCTCTCAATTCGGCTTGACGCTTGTCTTGGGGCTTCTTGGTGGTGTGAGCATAGGCCAAGGTTTCGTACCCCTTAAGCAACGCTTGCACTCTAGGGTTGAAATAACGTTTGTCGAGACCTCTGAGGATATAGAGAGGAGCTCTACGCCCCCACTTGTCGACAACGACGCCGGGGAGCACCTCGGGGCCGTATAACTCTTCACCAAACGCCTTAGTAAGCATCACCGTGTCATCGGTGACCATGTACAAAGTGATAAGCACAAGGTTCCCGTGCTCGTTCTTCACCATATCAGCAGCATGCAGTTTCAAGTGCTTGACGATGTTACGTCTTTCCTTAGCAGTGGCAAGGGCGATAAGCGTGCAAGCGACGTCCAGCCCTTCAGGAGTGTGGATCAATTCAGCAACTTGTTCTTGCAATAATTCGACAAACTCACGGATCTGCGAGTTGTTGGCCTCGACGTCGTCGACCAAGCAGGCGACGTATTCCTTCATCGCCGCATGCAAGATCTGGAACCCGGTGGAGCCCTTGTTGACCGAGGCACTGATGGTGCCGTACAAGTTGGTCATGATCAAGTGCTTCTTTTCCAGCAGCGAGTGGATGACGTCGACGACGGTCTGGTCCTGGCCCAGCTCCTTGAACACGGCGTACTCCGACCCCCAGAACTCGCGCATCATCTGCTTCCGTTGCGCTTGCGTCAGGTATAACACAAACAAGTCTTCGACGACGTACGCCCCTTCCCGGTGACGCATTAACTTGCGGAGCTTACCGTGCAATTCGTTGATCACCATCTGCTTGGCGTTTTTCAGCCCGTAGTGCAACAACTTCACCAACAAGTACTTACCGTAAGCACTGGTGGCGAGATCGTAGAAGTGGCCCTTGAGGGCAGTGACGATTTTGTCCCGGCGTTCTTGAGGCGAGTACTTGACAAGCGTTTGCACCACTCTCAGAGCATCGTGCTTGAGCACCAAGTCCAAAATGACATCTTGCGAGAGCGTCCAGATCTCGTTGGCAAGCTTATCTCTTTCTTCCTTCGAAGGGACGGGTTTGGTGCATCTGAGCTTTTCCCAGAGCTTCTTGATTTGTTGCACTTCGGTACCCGCCTTCCGTTGGAGTTTCCGCTTCTTCAACTCTTCCTTTTGTTCCTTTCTCGCCTTGGCCCGTTCCTCGGGAGACACCTTGGGCTTATCGTCGTTCTGTTGTTCTTCGTCTTCTTCATCTTCGTCATCGTCTTCGGCGTCCTTTTCGTCGTCATTGTCGTCTTCGCTCATCTGGTCCAACTCATCCAACTCGTCCGCTTCCGACTCTTCGTCGTCGTCTTCAG
This sequence comes from Diutina sp. Y7414, assembly GCA_037042415.1. Taxonomy (NCBI): domain Eukaryota; kingdom Fungi; phylum Ascomycota; class Pichiomycetes; order Serinales; family Debaryomycetaceae; genus Diutina; species Diutina sp. Y7414. The sequence continues at coordinate 342,891 of JAXQKI010000100.1, forward strand.
GTTGGACGCCAGACGTGTTGATTTGGTCGAGCTCATCTTCGCTCGAATCGGAGATATCTTCGGACAGCAGCGCTTCCAGGGCTTCCGAGGATTCCACGGGTTCGACGACCTTAGCCTTTTTCAGCTTTTGCGTGGCCTTGCCGGTTTCGAGTTTTCTCTTCGCCGCCTTGATCCCCATACTGTAATTGATAGTACTCGATGGTATATCTCATCGCGTATATTTCCTGGGCGAATGTGCAGGGGAGCGATGCCGATAATTTTCAGAAATGCGTCTAGCGGGGATCGAACTCATTGCGTCGACCTAAGTTATCATTGGCCATCACCAATTAAAGTTAACACACTGTAATTCGTAGTACCAGTTCATACAATTCTTCTCAGCAGTGGGTATAGTCGATTCACCACAAGCAATTGATGCTGATTACAAATTCACCCGCGTCTATATGCCGTCCGGATAGATTCGCAACCCTCACCAAAATCCGAATCGCTAGCAATTCAATCCCCGCCATGTTCCGTGTACTCCCTAGAACCTCGATCTCGCCCTTCCGTGGCATTGCCTGTCGCCCGACTCAGCTGTTGCTTCGTTTCAATTCGTCGAAGGCCGCTCCTAAGGGTAATGTCAAGGAAATCTCGGACTTGACTCAATTTAAGGAATTCGTTAAACCCGACAAGTTGACGGTGATTGACTTCTACGCTACTTGGTGTGGTCCCTGTAAGGCCTTGGAACCGATTTTCGCCATGTTGTCGGACAAGATCCCCGAAGTGTCGTTTGGCAGAGTGGACGTCGACAAGGCTACCGACGTCGCTCAAGAATACCAAATCTCCGCCATGCCCACGTGTCTCTTCTTCCAAAACGGTCTCAAGATCGACACCATTGTTGGCGCCAACCCTCCTCGTCTCGTTGAGTTGATTGCTGAACATGGCAAAGTCGACCTCAAGAACCGTTAAGTCACCAATGCAATGAACTGAGATTGAAATTGTCGTTTTGTATTGATTTAGTATTGATATTATAAATTATTTAGTCTATTTTCACCTGTGTAATCACTTATAGTGTGGTGATTTCTAGCGAGTGGTGTGCTCCTCGGTAGCCGCACCCAGATCGCCCTGCCCCCTTAGAGGAGGTCTCTTCGCGTTTTGCGTATCTCCACTACCCCACGCCACACAGTTCCAATGATCAAAGGGTTGGTTCGAACGGCGATCCCGCTCACGGCGTTTGCCGTGGGTGTGGCGATGTTCCCGGTGAACTGGAGAAAGCTGGCGTGGACTGAAAAAGCGCCGGTGCACTCGAACCCCGAGGTGGTCAAGGCTATCGAACAGACTAGCTTGTACCAGAAATTGGTCCAAGATCCTAACTTTGAGTTCTGGTCTAAGAATGCCACTTTGCCCAGTCAACACCAAAAGAATCAGGTGAGCACCGGTCTCATGTTTGGCAAGGATGGCTTCGAAATTGACCCCATTGGTTTCATGGACAAAAAGAATGGCAAGTTGGTGGCCTACTTCCATTTGGGGAAAAACCTCACCAGTGCTGATGGCCAGATCCACAACGGTGTCATGGCCACCATTTTGGACGAAGGATTGTGCATGGCTGGGTTCCCCTTGTTGCCTCTGAAACGCGGGGTCACGGCAAAGTTGGCGATTGATTTCCACAACCAGGCTCCCCCAGGGTCAACGGTGAAGCTCGAGGCAAATGTCGTCGAGGCGAAAGGTCGTAAGGTCGTGATTGAAGGTGGGGTTTCTACCATAAATCTTACCAGTCCCGATAAGCCCGGTGTGACCATTGCCACTGCATCATGCATTCTAGTAGAACCCAAGTGGTTCAAGTATTTCAACTGGTTGAAACTTCTTTGAGCCTTACTGCTATTTCCCCTGATTGACCAATTATATAGATCAAAAACATCACATGTACCACAATAGCGTTATAATAACACAAATAGCTGTTATCATCAGTCCAGTAGACGTGATTATTAACGTCGTACGCAATACCAATCAATCGAGATTCACGAATGTCCACAGCGTATTCATTCTCAACAGTATAGACTCGCACAGTGCAACAATGTGGACTTCTCCCGAAGGGATAAGTTCTAGAACTCAGAAAAGGCATTCGCTTCCGCCGCAAATCATTAATCGATAGGGTAGTGCTCCTTAGACACAGCTCTGCGGAATAATGTGGCCTTGGAGGAGACGAGATTTTGCGTAACGCAATAATTACCCAAATGCAGGGTACCCCCAGGCACAGCAGATAAAACTCACATTAAACAGTACGTGATGCAAAGTTTGAACCGTCTGCTTTGTGCCAACAACACCTGAAATTAGCAAAAAAAACCCAAACGATAGACCTTTGCAATAGAATTGCCAGGATGCAATGGCTCGAGTCACAACGATAATGATGACCTTCTTCGAATTCACGTTATTGCGTTGTGGGGTGCTCAGATTACACATTGGTATTCATCTTCAACCAGTTGCTGGCACACTCTATTGAATCAAGTTTGAATATTAGCCCATAGCTTTGAGAATCTTGAAAACCTGCTTTTACCTGATTGACCTCTAATTTCCAAAATAGATCTCACGTTTCTGGACAAGATATTTCCTCCCTTGATTTGCAATAGCAGCACGATCCCTTACAACCAGATGAAGTGCAAAATTTAATATTCAATTGAATCTGCTCGATCTGGAAGTTCACCGTAAATTTTCGTGTAAGCAGTGTGTTGCAAACCTCTTGCATGAAATTGAGGAATCAATGAACAGACCTATTTTGTGGCTGATGGACAAGGAAACAAAAATCACCAGGCTTCCCGTGTAATAATCCCTGAATAAGCGTAAGGAGTCAAACTTGTGCTTGAAAATTCCATGAATCTCAACTAGAGCGCGTATAGTAACCACCATAGGCCATAGAAATGAAGTATTCCTCCTAATACCAATGAAATCATCATGATAAGTATTAGAACGCTCTCGTCGTATTCGTGGAATACAGTTTAGATGATCCTTCGCTAATGCACGCCGCCTGAGAATTAGGAGCCACGACATCAACAAAATGTTGGTACCATTCGGCATTAGCAGCATGCATGCATGAGAAGTTTGATTGCAAAAGTAATACCACTAATTGATTGAGTCCAGTCTGCTTCAATGTACTGAATGGTTTTATTGTATTCAAGCACGCTTATTCAGTAAACTTGCATATTTTAGGGATTTTTCCGCCGTGTCGTCTTGAATTCAACTGAAATTCCGACAAATTATGGAGTAGTGAGTCAACAAGACATAACAATTCAATTCAAAAATCAGAAACTAATTCATTTCCACACATAGAATAGTGGCAACTTGGTTGCGTAGTTATTGATCTCATTGCCTCCACATTATTAGTTGTGCAATATGACTGAGCTCCTCACAATTCGGAAATTGCCACTTCATGCATTTCTGGTAGTCTCAAAGCTTTCAAATTCGTTAGGATAATGTTGGTAGGTAGTATCTTATTGAGCTGTTCGATAGGAAAACGTTAAGTTGACTCAAAAAAAAAGTTGTCACAATCAACAAATGTTTGCAACAGCCTTCCCAAATCCTTGGGAAACCTGAAACACCTTCAGTTTCAGTTTTGATTCCTCATCACGTAGATAATAAGCAAAAAGTAAGACATTGATCACGTTGTTACTCGTTTGTGTTACACACATGCTCTTTCCAAGTGCACACACTCGTCTTCCGCTGTTCGTGGTCAACCGCTTCGAGGTAAGCCTTCAATAGGGATAAGGGAAAGCAGCATGTATCGAATTCAACCTTCAAACCTTTTTCAATAATCAGAGATTTGATATCCTTATTAGCATCAAATTTGTTTTTTTTTTTTCCAGGGGTAGAAGTTCTAGAATGATATATGTGGCAAAATTCGGAGTTATGCGATGATGCCTGTAATGCTGAATCATCAGATTCATTAATAATGCCGTGTATTTCATTTTTCATGGCGCTGGAAACTCTAGTTAAAGTCCAATTTCCAACTTTAAGTTGCATCAGTATTGTTCCATAATATTCTACATGAGGTCATGTAGAACCTTACTACCAAATAATATTGGCGGCTATAATGCCTCGATCGGCTGAGTTAATTTCATTTGACCGATGAGTGCCAAGATTCATTTTGTTGTAAAAGCTATCTCATAACATTAGTAAAATGGTTTTTTCAGGTTCATATTGAGGCTTGTTGTCTACTCGCGCGACGCAGTTACGCAGTCGGCGAAATTCAAAGTAAGGAGTCCGATACATATGGATCTGTAAGCGATTTCTATTACAAAGGCGTTTGATGCTGAAGCTTGTTAAAGCGTCATTGATATGAGCTAATTGTAATTTAGCTCAGTATGACCTTTGGAGTCAACGCTATTCACGCACTTCATGTCAAGCGACAAATAACGCCATGCTTCATGTGGTGACGGCCCTCGGTTCCATAACCGACATCATGGTGAATTACAAAATTGAGGTATTATGTTGACCATGGAATGGTCATCCAGTTCTCTTCAAAAAGATTAATTTTTCTTTCCAATCGTGCTTCATCAAACGCGAATTGCCCACCGCTCCAACTCCTTGGTTCACAACACCAACTGCTTTGTCAACGGCTCCAACTCCCTTGCTCCAACATCCAGACATGTTAATGCTACAATATGAAAAATTTTACCTATGGTAATAGTTTTACCTGACTCAATATACTGGCTTGTCATGCTGACGGAATATTTCATTGTTGTTGCGCTTTCACGTCCACGACTGGTCGCGGGCGATTTCCAACGGACAAATGCAAAATACAGATATTGGGACTCTAATAACACTGGACTGAAATATTACCTTATGATTGAATCGAGGATTTCTGAATTCGATAATGCAGCAACGTCAGGGCGGTCTGAATTCGCCAAGGGATATTGCGTCAAGATTTCTATTTAGCCAGATTCCAACGCCGTGATCGAATTACCCTTACATCAGTCTAAAAGCATCGCTATTTCCTGTCATTCAATGCTACTTGTTGGTGGCAGATCACACCCTGCCATCAGTTATGCTCAATTAACGAAGACGTTTAAAATCATGCGCTTTGATTTGCTTGCTGAATATTCGGCAGAACCTGACTGATGAGCTGATTTGGTATCATCTAATTCACTCGTAAAGGCAAATTAAATCTTCATGGGTCTCGTAAGGTCGAAGGTGTGGTCCGCCATTTATAACATCACACCGAGTTTGTGGGTTTAGAATGAATAGAAAAGCACCTGTAGTGCCAGATTTCAAATATATCATTTATCTAATCATTCTAGCTCCTATTGAATCAACTTGAAGAAGTATTTCGACTAGTTGAACGTAAAAATAGTTGTTAAGCGAAGTCGAGATGTTGTAAAGGCCCAGTAACATTCTCGGAGAACTGAAGACATCTTGAGCACGTTGATAGAACAAAATTCAGGTTTAAACCTAACATCTGGTGTCATACTGCCACATTGTGGTCAAATAGCTCTGAAGTATCCCCTCCAAACGCCACCAACTTTTGTAGACAGGTTAGTCATCAAAGGAGAGCCATCGGCGTAACACATGTCTGTGGAAACAGTCAAAGCGTGCTTGTCAACTGAACTTGATTGACAGGCTTTCCATCGGAAGGGTGAAAAAGTGGACGAGAAGGTAATTTCACAAACGGACACTCATAATCTTCCTCGTTAAATGCAACTGATCAAACATCAACTAAATCTCGAACCTTTTTCATGGTATAGGACACAGTATCTTGTCAGGGGAATGACAACGTTTTGGCAATGCTGTCAATCATTACCCGAGAGGCGCCTGCAATTTTTTCTGTCCGAGGGAAAAATGTCTGACTCAGCCAACCACAGGCGACGACGCATCTTCATGCATATGTGTTGCTTGAAGTAGGCTTATTTTACGAGAACTCTACTGGTTGAGTGCCCCGATATTGTAAAATGTTGGTGAGAGATTAGACCGCAACGTTTTCTCGGAGCAAGGTTGAGCCGAAGACCTTTCACCAATTTGAAAACTTTAGGTACATGAATTTGCTTGCAAATAGAATTATACTTGATATGCTTGACCTCTGGCGTATGTACGTTTGAAATGTCGACATTCGGCATCTTTAGGTTGCCACTGCATCAACACCTTTAAGTCTTTGAAGCGTTGAGTTTGCGCATGGGCGCCAGAATCTTCTGACTTCGATAAGTAGCATATTATAGTCAGCCCGAAATGTCTTATACTTGACCCGGTAGTTGGGACCAAAGCATGAGCTAATAAGGGCTTTGATGGTCATCTCTACTCTGGTTCCTGATGCATATCCCCTCGCCATTTTCAGGCCCTTATCACTGCAGGAAAGGGTTAAGGGATTTATTATAACACAAAAGCCTATTTATTAATTTTTTATGTGCTACGTCGCAATGGGTGGGGAGAGATCTGTGCGTTGGCTCGCCCAGGTATAAATACTCGCAGATTCCACGCTGCTGCCTCGCTGTCGCTTCTACGGGAGTCACCCGACAGAGGTCCATTAGCTGTGGAAATCTATGGCCGATGTCAGGTGGTTTCTGTGATGAAGAGGGCCCTTCCCATATGGCTAGCTGGCTCGACCGTATGGCCTTTGGTGTTGTCTAGCAAGACTTGAGTGACAATCCTGTCGGGTCACGTTGAGCGATGTTCCTATTGTGTCAAGTTGTGGCCTTGGCAGGTACGTCCATGATGCTTTAAGCAATCACCTTGTTAAAGTCGTTGTTCTTTCTTATACTATTTTTTTTTTATTTGTTTTTATATTAGTTCAAGGATGTAAAGTTTTACTGTTTTGTTGTCAATAAACATGAAGTCTACAAATTTATCGTTCATAATAGATCGTCGATCTATTGATCAACCCGTCAATGAGACTTCGGCTTTCGCGAAGCAAGCGGCGAGATTAGTTATTCAGCAATAAGCTGTAATGGAAGCACCGTAAGCGGCTTAGCGAGCGAATTCTTCACGCTCGACGACATTGCTGACCAATGCAAGACCACCCACTTGATCCCCCACTTCAGGCACGTAGAGAAATATTTTTATGGTCGGAAAGTACGCCAAGACCGTTTGAGAGACTAATTCAGTTCGCTTCTGTTACGAGAATCAATCGTTCAAAGCCTCGTCAGCGTTGAGCATTTTACGGAAGTTCTATCGTATGGTCGGACATTTTTCGTTATAGCAGTAAATGTCTCGTGCATAGTATCAGTTTGTTTTTGTGTAGGTGACTGCGTCGCCTAGCTGTGTAACCCTACACATCAACATGCAGGTTTCATTGACGATTCTAGGCCAAATACTGTGGACGGCGATTGAGGTTAAGTTTGGTTGATGGGTCAACACAGTAAAAGAATAGGTTAAGGCTATTTCAAGGTGAAATATACATGATTCACCTAACTTGGTTGACCAAAAACCTTTCGATACAATGAAATCGACTTTAATCGGAGTCGTTAACATGCTAAGTGGAGTGTGCTTGACCTATGGACCACTAATTTGAGGGTGAAAAAACGCTGTAAATCCTAAATAATCTTGATATTTTTTGATAGCCACCTGGTGACAAGTGATTTATGAACTCAGGAATTTGTCGTGGTTCATTTCGTGAAAACCAAATCAAAAGTTTTTATAAAACATGGGACCGCACCACTTACACGATTGCCATATTTCATGAAAACTATGAACACGTTAGTACGTGGCTCTTTTGAAACTTCAGGTTGTGGGTGATATGTTTTTATGTGCCTTTACTTCAATATTCCCTATGAGTTCCAATGAACAATTTGTACATTTGTTCTACGATGGCAACATTTTTTGATCCAATCAAAGTTTCCTTCAATGAGTTTCCTCGTACATCTACCTGTCTGAGTGTAATAGCCTGTTCGATTTTACACATACATGAATGTATCATTAAAGGCAGCGTTCCGAAGGTCATGAGTGAAAACAAATTCTCGTTCAATAAAATGAAATGGAAATTTGTATCAGGTCAACAACTGATACAATACACTTAATTTTCCACTTGAATGTTTGAGTTGTCTAATGATATTATATGGGACCCATGAAAACTTGCCATTCAGATTACTACAATTTAAGTTGTGGAAGGCTTTCTTTGCAACACATCAAACCCCACAAATCTAATAGCCATCTTCCATGGTATAAATCATGATGAAGAATACGTCTGATGGACCAATTTGAGTCGGTGACTTCAAAATTTGACATATAGTGCCGATATCAAAAAAACAGAAACTTGCTAAAATGAGGACATCGCTGCAGATTAGACTTTCGCTTTTAGAGGAACTGTTTTCCTATTGAAACTCTTGCTAATACTGCTTTCAATATTGTTATGGTAGGGAGAAGCTTGAACTATTCAATGTGTTCTTGAGTTTTTGCGCAAAGGCATACATTTGACAAAAAATGAACAAAACAGTCCAGTGATATTGAAAGTACTAAACCTTTCGCTCATTTAATTAACATATATAATAGATTTAATAGTGGGATAAGGTCAAATCATTCTTCTCGTGGGGTCCTTACTGGAAATCAATTCGAAAATCGTAACAAAATGCATGACTATTTCATCTTTGAGAGAGACATGTAATCATCACAAAAGACAGCTCTGATGTAGTGAGTTACAGTGATTGTATGAATATGACCAACATGCGAACCTTCTTCAAATGTGAGAACCCCACTTCCCCCTACCATAAAGTTATTCATCAACAGTTCATTCACCTGTAATACTTTCGTGGATATCAACATGTAGCTTAACTTTGATATCAATTGACAACCGTCTTCATAACGTCTTTCCGTGCCAAACTGACGGCTGTTTAGCGCCGTGATTGTGGTGGTTTAAATTATTTAGGACTCGTTGTGGTTGAATGAGGATGCTAGAGTCGTGGAACTCTCATTGTAGGGCCGTAATGGTTGGATCAAACAATGCTCCTAGGTCTTTGCCCGTTTGTACTTTATGATATAGTAAGCCCTAATATTTCTCGAAAGCGTTAGCGCCAACAAACAAACTGGCAGTCATGTTCAGTACGATGGCCTCAATCTAGTACTTGTCAAGGATTTTTTTTCAATTGAGGAGTTTCTGATGATGTTGGCGACAATCACAAGGGAATGAGAAGTTGTAACGTCCAACTCTTATAAACTGGCACAACATAGTAAATCCATGCAAGCAATAGCTCTAATGAAAGCTATTACAGAAAGTGTTCTGCCATTTGTTGGTACCTGAAGTTTTTCCGATGGGGGTGGTTATTGCAGTATTGATTTGATGATGACGTTCTCGCGAATAGCTTTGATGACGAATAACCCACTGAAAATTCGTTTCAAAAATTCAATAAATTAATCTGGATCAAAGAATAGAGAAAGGATGTCAAAATGTGTATTAAATTTCTGGTCCCAAGAATTGTAATCCGAATTTTACGACAGCGAGGTCGGTTAGGATAACAAAATAATATTTCAAGCTGACCTAATATGTGGTGCTCCAGTGCATAATGCTCAAGGTCACTATTGATGGCGTTATGTATAGTCGATAATTATTACGAGAAGCTCATCCCACAACAGAGAAGTGAATATACTAGTCTAATGGCGTTTATGGAGCTCCATCAACTGTGTCTAAGCGTGCGCCGCATTTTCTGCCTCGTGTGAAAAGCATACAACGTTGGACAAGTGTGAAACTCTGGAAATTACATCCGCATTAGCTCCGACCTTTCGTCCGGTGAATCGATCGTGGTTGTTTTGCTATTCCAAGTGGACGGGCCTCACGCAGAGAGGTCGCGGTAAAACTGCAACTACAGATTGCAGACAGGAAATTGCGCTTTAGCGGGAAATAGAGGCCAGCTCCATCCTTTTCACCAGTTCAGGAAAGAATTCGTCAGCATTTATTCAACTTGGCCCAACCACGTGCATGAAAGTCCAAACAGACAAGTATGGCTGGGTAAATACTGACAGCTACCGACGACTATTGACGCTAACCACAAAATCAGGAATTAGACACAAGACAGCTTGCGCCATGATTGATACAAGGTACACCATGTAAGAACCGCAGACAAGGGGTGTGCTGTATTTGGACGTTTCGGGAGTGACCTTAAAATTGTTTTTGAATATGAAATAGACGGTGCAGAAGTTGTCCAATCATCTTACGGAACCTGATTAATAGGAGCAATGTGGAAGTCATTTTCCGCAAATGGCGCTTTGGGTGCTTTGGTGGCGTCTTAGCATGTGGGTAATAATATTTCATGCACTAATCCCGACATCATAACGGATCATCTTTCCCAATCAGGAACGGAATACGGATAGGTCGGGGCCGAAAGGCGCCGTGCTTGGTCAAAGGCCGACCAAGTCGTACTTTTTGTTCGGTAACTGCGAGTGCAGTCGGACAATGCATCAGGAACTCCGTTATAAATATTTTCTGGGACAACGGGCTCGGGTGCATTGGACATGCCACATGTGCTGTTGTACACAATTAAGCCCCAGAGCGGATTTAACATTTATACGTTCAGGTCCCACGATACCGGAGTTATAACTTGAATAGCAAAGAGAATTCAGGGGCATCGTTTGTAATGGCAAACCATGACAGGACAAAATGAATCGCGGTATTAAGATGAAAGCTAGAACAGCAGTGTTACATGCACTTTACTCTTGAAACCAGGCTGTCGGCGGACATCAATTTGCGGGCATTTGGCGCCTTTAAGCAGTGAATAGCATAATTACTAGGGACCGGCTCGGTTGTAAAGTTTGGTCATCCGAGTGACATCATCGCACCGCTACTCTAAAAAGTATATTATTTTCTTTCGCGTGCGGGGCGTGATGCCACCTCACCGTCGACAACAAACCGCTCATCGCGACACTATTCCATCTGCGGGATCCCCCAACAATTGGCAATGTTTGTGGCTTATCTCTCTATTAAACACGCTTAATCCCCATACGTCAAGCCCAAGATGACACCCCCCCTCTGCTGCTAAAATGCTTCCACTGCAAGCAGTGTCCAGGGCTCAGTTGGCATGACAGCAATCGACGTTACAGCCTGGTGTCGACATTATCATATGAGACGGCGGTGAACGTGCATTATAAAAGGAATGTTAGCCCCATCATGACAGGGTTTAGGCAGTAGGTAGTATTGTTCGTTTTAGTGGAGGCGCTTTGGTTATGGTGCTAGTTCAATCTTGCTCTGAACGATATGAGGGGATCTTGTTTACCACGCTAAAATTAGCTCAAGTGATAGTGGCAACTGCAACAGGCCTGATTCTAGAATTGTGGTTGATCAAAGCCCTCTCTGTCCGATGAGATCATGGGCGACATTGGTGAAATCTGGTACAGATTTGCGCTCGGGTTCGGGCTCTTTCTTAATTAGTTAATATGTCAACTCTTGTCTAATGAGAGAACGTCTGTTTCGATCGATGCCGCTTCGTTCAGTTTTGGCCGAGTGGTGCTAACTCTAGACGCTCTATCATTAAGATAATGAGCTTTAGGCCACAATTGTGGACTAGACCAATCGTGAATGATTACGTAAAGCAATTTGTCTGACAGATCTTCTCAATTGTGCAGTGGGGCCACAGGATATAACCTTTACTTACGTCGTCACAATTGCTCCCCTACACACGTCTGAGGCTACCTCGTACGAATAGTAGAGTATCAACCCTTACAGTATAGTTAGATTCTTAGTAGTGGTTCCTTCCGTGTTGGTTTTCATTGTCAATTTGACCAGCAATTCCAACATTACATGTATTTTGCAATTTATACAATTTAGAGCCCGAGGTGGTCAGGAATCACCGGAAGTGAATTAGGCAATTCCCGAATCAACAGACCTGTAACTGGAAGTGCCACAGACTCTCTTAGATGTCTAGTTAGGTTGGTTTTATCACTCGGAACTAGAGAGATTAATGTGGTGCATTCAAAAACCGACGTTGGTCAATGCTGAGAGGAACACCGACATTGTTGGAAGTCACTACCAGAAGCAATATGGCACAAAAGGTTAATGAAACGGGTAAGATAAATACTAGATAATTGCTAGCGAGGTTACTCTTGGTACCGAGCCGTTCAATCGACAATCCTACAATCAGGTCTTCGACGAGTAAAACCCTGTGACGTAACGTTGAAATATATTGTCAATTATATTGCTCAGATTCAACTTGTTAGTATTGTTATACTACCTAATGCCCTATGTCTTTTAGCCTTAGATGGGTGGCCTGCACATACGCGTCTAGCAATATGTCAGCGCGACGCGTCCTATGGGAATATTCACTATAATGTCAGGCGAACAAGGGTATCTCGACCTCTGCAAAAAGATCATCGAAGAAGGCGAATTCCGACCCGACCGTACTGGTACCGGTACCGTATCGTTGTTTGCGCCGCCCCAACTCCGATTCGATCTCTCCAACGACGTGTTTCCCCTCCTCACCACCAAAAAGGTATTCGTCAAGGGGATCATCCATGAGCTTTTATGGTTTGTCCAGGGGTGTACTGATGCTCAAAAACTTACCGATCTCGGTGTGAAGATCTGGGAAGGCAATGGGCTGAGGCAATTCCTCGATTCGGTGGGTCTCAGTCACCACCGTGAAGGCGACTTGGGCCCAGTTTACGGGTTCCAGTGGCGCCATTTCGGAGCCGAATACGTCGATTGTGACACCGATTACACCGGCCAGGGTGTTGACCAGCTTGCTGAAGTAATCTACAAACTAAAGAACAACCCTTACGACCGGCGCATCATTTTGCTGGCATGGAACCCTAAAGCATTCAAGGAGATGGCATTGCCTCCGTGCCACATGTTCTGCCAATTCTACGTGAACTTCCCCAAGGACGGCGGCCGTCCCAAGCTTCTGTGTCAGATGTACCAACGGCTGTGCGATATGGGGCTCGGCGTCCCCTTCAACATCGCCCTGTACGCGTTGCTTACCCGCATGATTGCCAAGGTGGTGGATATGGACTGTGGTGAGTTTATCCACGTCATGGGAGACGCCCACGTCTACCGCGACCACATCGACGCGTTGAAAGAGCAAATACAACGCCAACCCACCGACTTCCCCAAACTCAAAATCAACCGTGACGTCACCGACATCGACGACTTCAAGTTCGAAGACTTTGTTATCGAAGACTACCACCCGCAGGCGGCCATCAAGATGAAAATGAGTGTTTAGTGTGGCTGTGTTGACAATGCATTATATTCATGACTATATTATTATTTGGAGATAACCAATTAAGCTGTTTTTACCCCCCCTTATTTTTCTTTTAAACCTGGCTCTACTCCTCAAATGCAAACGGATCAGGCTCCGATCGAGCCACGCGGGTACGCTTCGCTCGTGGTGATGCTGCCGCCAGCTGCGCAGTATTGGTGACGTTCGCCAAGGCGGGACGTTTATTAGGGCGACGCGTCTTGCGCTTTGCGGGGGCAGCATCCTCAGGAGCCCACTCAGGATCATCGCTGACTCGGTCAGGCAGTTGCTGGCTCTCCGGCTCAACGCGATCACAGTCAATCAGCGCTGGTGCCGTTTTTGCCGTGGCGCGAGAACCGACTTTATTTTTGCCTTCTGGGTATTGCTGGGCCTCCACAGTGATTGCTGGCAGTTGAGATTCTCGCTCGCGAGAGACTATGCTTTTCGATGTAGTAGTATCGGTGACCGTCTCAGGCGCCACTGAACCCGAGCGCTTGCCGGTGGTGGTGGTTCCCAGAGTAGAGATGACATACTCAAAGGCATTTTCTCCCACAGCGTCGACAAACCTCAGCAGCGACGATCGCCTTAATTTCGCCAGAAGCGGCACCGGCGCGTAGTTGACTGGTTTGGTTCGCCGACGATGCGGGCGCCGATCGGTGGTGGCGCTACCCTTAGCAGAGTCAAGTGGTGGTTTGGTGTCGGTGCTCGTCGTGTCTGCTGACTTGTTAGGTGCTGGTAAGGTTGCCTGCAGTTGTTCTGGCGGCGCCATTGAGTTCAGAAGCGACTGGATGATCTGGCGTGAACCCAGAAACGACGTCAGGCTGACGCTCTGATTGAGGCGCGGCCGTTGCTGGGGCGAGCCCATCTCGTGTGCTTGCCGTGGCGGTGTCAGTTGACGTTTCGGCGTCAGCGCCGAGAAGTGGGACAGCACTTCCATCAGAATCACGGCATCTGAGCCAAACCGCACCGGCGACGGCGCCGTATCGATATCTAGACGCCTCGCGGGTTGGGTGGTAGTGCGCTTTCCGTGAGTGGGGCTCACGGCCATAGGGCTGCTTGCTTGAGAGCATTGTTGCTCTTCTTGGGTGGGCGATGTTAGTAAAAGCTGCGCTCGCCCCGAGACTGGCTTAGACGGCTTGACAAACAGTGGTTTCGATGTCGTCGACAGTCTCAGCAGCGACGCTTGGCCATGCAGTTGCGCCCGAAGCCGTGCCCGTTGTTTCATCTGCTCCACTTCCAGTGATTGCACCCTCATCATCAGCTCGAACCGCTGTAGCATTTCCATGCTCGCCTGGTGCAGGTCACGGAGCTGACCTTTGAGGTCATTGACTTGTTGTTGTAGATCCGATATTAGCTTGTTTTGGTCTTTCCTCTTGCCTTCAATCTCGGCGAGGCGCTTTTGGAGCGCCTGGCGCTCCTTGACGAGCGCTTGGTTATGTAGTAAATAACGGGTGTTCAGCTCCTGGAGGTGCACAATCACCAGCTCCTCATCCTGATCAAGTTGGTACCCATCACGTAGCACCAACAGCTTCAGCGATGGCCGGGACAGGCTCCCAAGAACCCCAATCAGTGACTTGCGGGCCATGCGATCTCCCTGATGTTGTCTGTGATGTGTATAGCCGTCGCGTTAGTGCGCGCGCCAAGTACAAACAAACAATAAAAATGACAGTGCCATAGTAGCCATGCGCGCCAGAAACGGCGCTCCATCGCGATGAATTTAGGTGATGTTGCCAATGAGATGAAGTGCCATTGATACTACTCTGATATTCTAAACTGGATTGTAGGAAACCTGACGATAATACTTGACATTAGCGTTGGTACTCATCTTCCGTTGCGAGCCCTGTCGCGCGCCGTTGATCTCGACACTTTGACGACTTATCACCTTTACCATCAATGCCTCCTCTGACGCTTGAAATCAAAGTCAACGCCATCAAACGGCTTACAAAGGAACGGGGGATCTACGCCCAGGAGGTGAAAGATCAACAAGCACAGGTCCAAGCTCTCAAAGACCAAGATGCCGACGCCTACGAAATCAAGAAGCAAGAAGAAGTGTTGGAAGAAGGCCAGAGAATGATCCCTGAGCTTGAAGACAAGATTGCCACCCATAAGCAAGCACTCAAAGAGTACTTGGAGACGTACCTGGGGGACGAAGACGTGACCGAGGCGAAGGAATTAGTGGCTTAATATGAAAAAAATAAATGATTAAGGAAAAGGCACGAAACATGTATGCTTGTTAGCTTGTAAACGATCATAGAGCAGACGCCATTGAAGCAAAAAGAAATCTCCCGAGCGTGAGTCGAACACGCGACCTTGAGATGACAATTACCATTACAGTCTCACGCTCTACCAGCTAAGCTATCGAGAGGTTCTGGGGTGCGTTTAATATTACTGATTTAAACGAAGCAGATAACAACGATTAAAGCCGGATTCTCCCCCAAAAGTTAGATTTAGGTTAGTGTGACATTGCGCCTGAAGACGCAATCGAGCTGCTGCATGCAGGTTGGGCCCCGAATTTGTGTCGACGGAACGTCCTGCCTGAATGGACCGTCTAGGCAAGCTGATCCGCTCTAAGCCACTTCTCCCAACCCATGTGTCGACTCCAATTGTTAAGGTATTCATTCTCCGAGGGGCAGGACCTGCTTGATGTAACATTATCCCTGAAAAAATATCGCCAGGTTACATTGTCGCGACCCATTAATAAACACCCATTTCTCGCAAGGATGTAAACGAATAATTTCGTGATAAGTTTAACCGAACATCCTACCTTAAAACCCCGACGCTGCAGGGGTTATTTGGCTTCACGCGTGACTTAATAACCAGGTAAATTTCTTGACATTTGCATGTACTAAAAATCTATTATTTGCCATTCTGGTGTCGGAAAATAATGGCTTCCAATATAGCTGGTGGTTCTACGTGATGAATTAGTGATTACGCTATGATTTCGTATATTACAATTGAATCAGTGCTCAAGAATGGTCAAGTTACCAGTAACCACAACATTCTCAAGAACCGACCCATTGGGAACATCAATACGTTGACCATCGTTACAAACAATGATAACGGTACCCTTGAGGGTAACGTTCCGGCCAATGTTAACGTTACCGGTGATGGTCAAGTGGTCCAACTCAAGAATCTTAGGCATGTGGGGAATGTGGTGTTGGAAGTTCAGAACCTTCTTGAAATCGGAGCCCAACTTGATAAGGGGGTTAGCGTAGCCTTCACGAACGGGGTCCAATTTAAGAGCACCATGTTCGAGATAGAACAAGTCAGACTTCACCAACAACAAATCCGAGCAGGTCTTCACAGGCAAGAATCTCGAACGAGGCACCACAACCCCGTGAGCACCTTCAAAGTGGCGAATGGCAGCACCCACAGCAGTTTCCAATTGCAAAACAGAGATTTCATCCTTGCCGCGGACAATGGTCTTTTGGTTGGGGATGATTTCGCTTTCGATGGCGTTTTGCTCGACTAAACGCTTAATAGCACGCAAGTTGATCCACAAGTTATTGGTGTTGAAGTACTTGAACTTCTTGATCAGCTTGAAGTCTTCGACGTGTTCCTTGGGAACTTGGGCAATTTCCAAAAGCCGCACTTCACCGTTGTAGTTGATCAAAGTACCACCCTTCACATCGGCACGAGTCTTATCGGTGAGTTCCATGATGTACTCAGCGCCAGTTTCGAGCATGTGGTTCAAAATCTTGGTGTCAACGGTAGCACCCAAGTTGTCACCGTTGGAGACGAACAAAATTTCACGGCCTTGAGCAAGCAACGCGTCCAATTCACCCAGGTGAACCAACGACTCAAACAAGTCACCGTGACCAGGGGGGTACCACGAGTCCAATTCGTCATCGAACGATTGAGGGACCGGCAACAACGAATCCTTGTAAATTCTGGGGAAACGCGATTGGTTGAAGGTCTTCACACGGATACGGTGGCCTTGGTACTTTTTAATGATCTTGGCGGTGTCGGCGTCGGTGTTGAACGAGTTCATCAACAACAACGGCACGTCGGCGTCGTATTTACGGTTGAGGTGTTCAATTTGTCTCACCAGCAAGTCCAAAAAGGTGTTACCGTCTCTAACTTCAATCACCGACTTGGGACCAACACAACCCATCAGGGTACCCAAACCACCGTTAAGCTTGAGCACGGCGAGCTTGGCGAGGTTTTCCGAGTCGTCGGCCAGCGACTCCAATTGCGAGTACTTGACAACTTCGTCGGCCAGAGGCGACTTGATCTTGTCCCAGTCAACGCTGTTACCCGAGGCCTTGTCAACGAGGTAGCGTCTGAACAACGCGAAGAACGAGTCCATTTCATTTTCGAATCTCGGTTGCACTTCCTTGTCGGTGACGGTGTCGGCGAGGTGGTTGAGGGCATTTCTCATCTGAGACGCCGCTACCGTGGTAGCAGTGTTATCAAACGCCTAAGCAATCGTTAGTATGGGGTTCAATTGAAGTTCAACGGGGGCTCGGGGCTGAGGCTGCCGAGGTTTCCTGGTAAACGCCGGTGCTGGTGATCGGGCGTTTCAGGGCCAATTCAGCCGTGGCAACGGGATACGTACATAGGTCGATTGAGTCTTGGTGTGCTTCTTCGGGACCGACATGTTGAATCCTGGTGATAGCGCGGATTTTCGGTGGAATAAATGTCCTTTAGATAGTGGGGCATGGTGGCTGGTTGCGAGCACGCACACGTTGCATAAAACACGCTTCCATCGAGCTCGCCACCAATCGAGGCACTCGACCGTGCAACCAAGAATGCATATAGACTACCAGTAAAACACCATGGTCACATATCACCTGAACCAGGCATTGTCGTGATACAACACGTGGTTCCCGCCGAGGACACTCGGCCGAATTGTAATTGCCTCGTTGGCCACATTCCAACGCGCTCAAACAATCACGTCCACGAGGCCCCTACGGCATTTTGCATCATCTGTTTTGACACGCCCCTCGTCTATGGTAGGGCAGGAACAGCGACGACCTGCAAGCAATAGCAAACGCGTGGCATCATGTCAAAGCAGTGTTGGGCGAAAAGCAGGCATATACTTCGATTTATGCATCCCGCCTGAGCCGAGCCGGAACTATAAATACCTTCTTGATTCGGGCTGATGATGAGCTAACTAACCGCTGTGAAATAACATTTACGCTAATGAGCCGTTTTGTTATTAAATGGCATGATCTATAGACAAATTTCGGCTCCGCCACGATGAGATTACTGATTTCCGGTGTAGTAATTAAAACTTCCGGTATTGAAACCCTGTAATTACACATAATAGTCCCCGCACCTCAGTCGCACATCCTACTCAGTTTCGGTGAAGTTCCGACTGAGCGACTCCACGAAAAAGTCAGTGAGTGCCTACACCCCTCATGGACGACTTCACCTTCATCACTGCCGACGTGGTGGAGGGTTCACCAGGCGCCATCGACAGCCTTTCAGACCAGTTTGTCGACGCCGACAATGACACTAGGGTGGAAAACAGTTTGTCTCTTTTCACCGAGTTGGTGATGGCGGTGGACACGACCCTGCTCAGCGTCGACATCGCCATCAATATCATCAACGCCGTCCTCCGCAGCGATGCCATGGCCGAGGTGCTTTGTCGGGTAATTGACATTTACCCTACAACCCCTGCAATCAGCCAATTGCTCACTGCGTGCTACAATGGTGATGTCATCAAGACTGACATCATGGCCCAATTTATCAGCCCAGGCAAATTCAAAGCCGTGCCCGACATTATCCCCGAGGCTACCGTTTCTCGAACAGTCAATACCAAGAAACGGGATCAGTGGTATACCCAAAAGAAATACAATTTGTTCTTCGAGGAAATCGAAGGGTGGTCAAAGTACATCGTGCAATTGTACCGAGTATTTGAGCTTTACAGCAAGGGAAATGTCGATGTCGATAGACAAACAGCATTTGAGCATATTCGAAGTGCCACCCAGAAGCTTATTGGTCACTACAGCCTCGACCCTAACCGAGCGTTAGAGTGTTTAATGGATGTGGGTGCGTCCTACGTCACCAATGGGTGGCAATTCTTTTTGGATTACCTCAAAACCACTCGCTGGTGGCCAACAACTTTAGCTGACCCTACCAAACCAGGCACGGGGGGCAGTGACACCATTGCTGACATCATCGGCTTATGGCTACGAAAACGATTTGCTGGAGTCAAAATCGACACATATTACTCTGCATTCATTGCCCTCTTGGTTCGTGAGGGCGTGGTCGACTTTGGCAAGATATGGAACTATATTGACGACGCCGACGAAATGAATGAAATCAAAAAGCTCTACGACCGTGACCTTTCCGATCGTGCCTCCAAAGCTGGAGCAAATGCGTTGGCGTTAGCAGCTCCTCTTTTGGATGATGATGATGATGAGCCTTCATCAACCGTTGCTGCCGCTGAACCTACGGAAGACTTTCCTACTAAACTCAATCGGAACCATACCGTCGATCTCTTCCGAAGACTCACCGAAATCGGCTGTTTCGAAATCTCTCGGTTCATGTTGACAACATACCCTCATCTTGGCCTTCTCGAACCTTGCTTCTCAAGCATCAATTGGATGTTCCGGGCCCTTGCAGGGTATACGATTGAGACTGATGAGAATGCTCAGCGGACTTTCAACATTGACAAAATAACGGCTGAGCTGTCGCTGTTTACCTATGCCTACCCGGACTATACCAAGAACATTCCCTCGTTGGGCCTACTCGATGCTACTGGCAGCTATTACCAATACTCCAAATGTTTAGCTCTAGCAAGTGATGCTAGGTTGCTTTCAAGAGTGTGCCTTGAGGTTCAAACCGAGTTGATGTCCAGTCAAAATGAGACACTCTGGTTCAACTATTTCAAATCATACATTTTCCCCGCAATGTGTCAAACGAAGGACGCCGAGGCGGTGTCTGCTGCATATGAAGTACTTAAGAACTTCCCCATCTCCCTCCGCTACTCCTTATACGGTGACTACATCAACAGGTTGCGTAAGTCGAATGTCTACCTCAAGTTATCGTACAACCAAGCTGAGAAGGATGCCAAATACTCGCTTAAGCGGTTGTCTAAAGAAAACGCCGACGAAATCATGCAATCTCTTGCTGACATTTGCGCCATCAACCCACTTCCCGCGCTCTCTGTGGTGTGTACTCAAGTTGAAAGTTATAGTAACTTGATTTCGCTATTGGTCAATGCAGCTGCACAGTTCACCCCCTATGCGTGGGATTGCTTGACTGCGGTGTTCCTCTCGCGGCTTACAGAGCCTCGTCCCGAGCTTCTGGAGAACGGGCTTCATGAAAGACAATGGCTCACTCTGTTAGCCCAATTTATCGGCGAGATCTGCGCCAGTTACCCTGAGAATATTGACCTTACTACGATTCTTCAGTTTGTTGTCAAGCTGTATGCTGAAGGTTTGGTGTCTGGCCTCATTGTCTTTGCTGATATGTTAACTCAAATGGGTGGTATCAAACTGATTGCGAACTTGACCCTTACTCAGGTCAACTACATCAACCTGGGGAGAGCGCTCAGAGACATCGTTTATGACACTATCCACGATACCCGCGCCAGAAGAACCCGCCTGGGTGAGGCTCTCGTGCAAGCTATTGACGACCAGAATATGACCAATGAAATATTGGTTATGCTTCTGCAGGTGGAAAAGTCAACCGTGGCTGAAAACCTGTCACTACCTTTGAAAATTGTGGCGAAGAAGCTCGACCGTCTGGAAGAGTGGATGGAGACTTACAGCACACTCGTCACCTACTTTTCACGCGACAAGGAACACCTCTCGCGGACATTGCTTCCGGTGAAAGAACTTGTGGAAACTTACCAAGTGCCGCTAGCTGTTGCTGTCGAGGTTTGGCGCCCGTTAGGCCTTGAAGACATAACTGATGTGGCCTCGGAAAAAGTGCAGCTGCTGATTAGTCTGTTGTTTCTGACGTTCTGGTGTCTTTCCCTTTATGACATCAACTACAACCCCGAGTGGTATGATGTTGAACTTGAGCGCGCAGTTCTGTTACGTGATCGGCTCAAGAAGGAGCGTGAACAAGAAAACCGCAGTGCCCTTAGCCGCATGAAGGATCTCCGCCGAAGAGGTCGCGAGGTAGCCACCCCCGATCCCGCCCCGGTGACGAAAGAAGAATTAGTTGTTCTGGAATTGATCGATCAATTGCCCAGTGATAAAATGAGCCACCGAGAACACGCCGAGGGCATTGATGAACAACTCAGAAAGAAAGCTGATGCATGGAGAGATTGTCTGGATCATATCACCGTGTTTATCGAGTCTTGTCTTCTTCCTCGAGCTATTCACTCTTCGTTTGATGCTGTATTTGCGGCGCGCTTCCTTCTCACCATCAACAGAGTGCTTGATCAGCCTCCGTTCCTGGCACTTGACGTGTTAGAGGCGCTTGTGGCAAATCACGCCATCAACGGGATGATGTTTGTGTTCACTCCGGTGGAGGCCGAAAACTTGGGGATGTTCTTTGCCGAGTTGTTTTCGAATTTTCATCGCTGGTGGGCTCTGGATAAGGATTACGCCGATGGTCATTGTAACGAATCCGAGATTTCCCACTCACAATTCAAGCAACGACTTTTCAATGTTCTGCAAGCTTTGGTTGATGACTTGGTTACCTCCATGACCCAACTCGAATACATGGCTCGTCACAACTCCATCTTGGTGATCAAGAATGTTCTTCATGGCAACTTCCCTATGGTTATTGAGCAAGCGCATATTTTGGAGAAGGCTTTGACTTATGTTGGTAATAACGAAAAGCTTGAGGACGTCAAGTTGGCCGCTAATGCTATGGTGGGTCACTTCAGAGCCAAGGCTGGTGATCGGGTGCCGGTCTGGGAATTCTACGAGATGAGTGATGAAGAAAAGGCTGAAGCTCAACGTATTCAAGAAGAGAGAAAGGCTCGCGCTCAACGCAAGGAGGAGAAGGCACAAACTAAACGCCGCCTCGAGGAAGAAGCCGCGCTGCAAAAGGAACGTCAAGCCCGCATGCTCTCCTACGGTCGTCCAAACGCTCCTTCCGGTCCAGCTCTGAAGCCCCCTCTGGGTCCCCGAGACGATCGCAGCTACCAGCGTGACACCAAACGGGCACGCTACGAAGGCAAATACGACCGGTACAGTGCGATGTATCTGGGTCTGCTGAAGGATGATAAGGATCGACCAGTGTCCTCTAAGGAAGATCAAAAGGAGGACAGAGACTACCAGGGTCCAAGCACCACCAAACGGGACGATTCAACCAAGCCTACTCCCGTACCTCTGCGGCCAGAGACTCCATCGCATCGGGATGATGCCAATGCCGTCAAGCGGCGTGAATCTTTCCACAACGATAAGCGCAAGCGTGATGATGGTCGTCGTGATGATGGACGTCGTGATGATGGTCGTCGCGGCGAGGGTCGCCGAGACGAGGGGCGCAAAGACGATGGTCGCAGAAGCGAGGGCCGCCGTGATGAGGGACGCAAAGATGATGGTCGCAGGAACGAGGGCCGCCGTGACGAGGGGCGCAAAGATGATGGTCGCAGGAACGATAATCGACGCGACGATGGCCGCCGCGAAGGGTTCGGCCGCCGTGATATGTGGCGTGAAGGACGTCGTGATGATACCCATCGTCGCGATTTCAATGACCGTGACTCGCGCCGTGATGATGATCGCCGCAAAGAAGGTGGTCGTAAACAAGACCAGCCCCGAAACGAAGGCCGTCGCGGTAATCGTGATGAACCCGAGGCGAAAGCATCTAGTCTGACTCAAGAACAGCTGAAGGTCAACAAGGATTTGGAAGAGAGAATCAAAGAGAAACGACAGGAGATTACCAAGCAGCGAGATGAACGTGGCAAATCATCACCGGCACCGCCCGCTCGTGCTCCTCTTCCCCCGCAGAATGCCGAATTCAAGGCCAAAGCTGAAAGCCCTTCGACATTCGGGGCGAAGAAGGACAATGGCGCCGGACTGGACGATGTCCCGCCACCGCCTCCACCGCCACCTCCTCCTCCCCCTAGTGGCCCCTCGACTCCTCGCAACGACCGTAAAGGTGACAGAAGAGGTGATCGGAGAGATGATAGAAGAGATGATCGGAGAGACGACAGGAGAGGATTCAGACGTGATCGCGATCGGAACAACGACAGGTTTTACGGTCGCCAAAACTATCGACACTACCGCAGTTAATGAAGTTACTCAAGCTAAAAGCAAAGCATTAATATCTAACACTAATCAACTTTTTCATAGCGAACCAGCTTGTAGTAATCACAGACTTCGTAGATCTTTAACGCGAATTTGGTAAATATCAGCTTGCCTGAACCTATGGCACTACTAGTGGTCCTTCCTCAAGCAGATCCGGGAAGTTACAGCCTTGCTAATATAGAACATGTTGCCGGCTACCGCGTTACTTGAACTCCACAAAGGTGAAGGAAGCCAGGGTATCGTCGCAACCACGCATACAATAAGAAACTTCAATAATAGGCTGCGGCTGACTCCGTCTTCGCTGTATCTACTACCGCACAATCGCGTGAGCGCTCCCTCACCTGCTTTTGCTGACGCTGCTGCACCCCACCAAATTCACCTATTTTAAGTAGCTACGGACGATTATCTGATATGATAAATGAGAAATGTCTGCATCACTATAGAGAGCGTAACTACCCCAATATCCTTTTGAGTAACGGTATAGACCTCAGGATTTAAGAAAGCAACCATGGTCGCGTGCTCACGTTTCACAGTGCAACGGCCTGCGGTGGTCACTCCCTAAACGACGCGCCTACGAACACCACCATACCGCGCGTCAATCAGATTTTTAATAGGGGCGGAGGCATTCGCGCATAGGCGCTGCTGACGTGGCCACGTGTGGCGACAACCGTAGTGACGATGATGGGGTTTATATCAAACCTATGTCATTTGATTGTCGTCTATTTTTGGCAACTTTATCGCCATGAAACACGGTAACGATTTTATATAGTGGGTGTTGTGTCCTGCACAGAGATACGATTTACTTTTTTATTCTTCGCACCTCCAACAAGACACCTCGTCCAATTCGATCCTGATCCTGAGTTTGGACTTTTTCTTCAGAATCCTCAGAGAACACCTCGATCTGAACCCCCCAAGATGAGTGAAAAAACCGACGATTACTCTTACGACTATGAGTACCTTTACAAGATCGTGTTGATCGGTGATTCCGGCGTCGGGAAGACTAACTTGTTACTGCGGTTCACTCGAGATGAGTTTAATTTGGAACTGCGCTCGACTATTGGGGTTGAGTTTGCCACCCGTACACTTGAAATCGATGGCAAGCGGGTTAAGGCCCAGATTTGGGACACCGCAGGTCAAGAACGGTACCGCGCTATTACCCTGGCATACTACCGAGGCGCGGTGGGGGCGTTGATTGTATACGACATTGCTAAGACCGAATCGTACGAGCTGGTCCTGCGGTGGTTGAAGGAACTTAAGGAATACGCCGATGCTAACATCGTCATCGAACTTGTTGGTAACAAGTCCGACTTGGACCACTTGCGGGCTGTGCCTACCGAGGAAGCCAAGAACTTTGCTAACGAAAACAACTTGTTGTTCACTGAAGCGTCTGCTTTGAGCTCCGACAATGTCGACCTTTCTTTCCACCAACTTTTGAAGAACATCTACGAAATGGTCTCGAAGCATCAACTTGACATCTCGGAACAAAAACCCCAGGCAGGCGGCCCCACTATTTCGCTCACTCCCGCCCCGCAAGAAAAGAAGTCGAAGTCCAGCAGCAACTGCTGCTAAGTTGATGTCAGGCGTGGTGTGATTTGCATAAGAGTGTGTTATGGTCCTATAGAAGTCTAATGTAATTAAGTTAACTATCCCGTTTACGCTTGACGCCTTTGGCGACAGGTTTGGCGGTGCCGGTGCCCTTCTCGAGCCGTGAGGCAAGAGGAGTGAGCGGCTCCAGCTCAATCACTATTGAAACAACCTGGTCTCCTCGTAATACCATAAGACCAATATTCCGCGTGTCGTAGTTGGGTTTGTGGGTTTTAACCATCTCGGCGTATGCTTTCTTTGTGAGTCTCTTCTCAACGGTGTCTGCCATCACAAGGTTCATGTGTCCATCAAATGCGAGAAGCGTGCCAACAAAATGTCGTCCATCAACGGCTGTGACATCGAGACGGTAGTTTATTAACTGTGACATCTTCATCTTGTGCTGTGATTGTGTGATGGGAATTAGGAGAGCGAGTGTAGCGTGGGCCAGAAATTTCGTGTCGCACAGATGACTGGCGTTATCGTGAGTTTGTGAGCTACATCGAACCACACTACGAAAAACTAAACCGCGCCTGACATCTTACTCTTGTGGTAATAGCGATGAGGTATCACTGAAGCCCTTACCTATTAATACGCTTCTATTTCTCTGATTGTGGGCAAAACTATAATCACGAACGTCGCCGTATCCACCACTTTACACATTCATGGCCGCCGCAGTTTTCAACAATCATCTCTACTCGAGTTAACCTCGCGATGACATTGTAATGGCACCATGGCCAATCTTCTTTGGGGAGCGGTTAACTTCACATGGTGACACTTTTAGTCATCTTAAGCCAACTTACGCCTCTTCCGTATTGGGAAACGCAATTGGTTTTTTACACTACGAACAGAACTCACGTGGTGAGACGCGTGTGTGGCAAGCTTCGTGATGATTGCTGAGGAAGGATCCTGATATCAATGAAGATTCGGCCTGTATTCATTAGAGACTTGTGTTCTTGAGTACTAGTACCCACAATAGATATCACATTCAAATTTAATCACCGTAGAATATCGATTTTTGTCCGATTTCGAAAGAGGGGTTTCCCTGATATCTGCCGCACAAATATAATTTCCACTAGCCTTGTTGCTACCTTTCTAGCCATGCCCGAAGAAACCAAGGAAACTCCCATTGAAGTCACTGCTGACAAGACTGAAGCCACTGAGGCCGCTGATGATGTTGATGTGCCTTCTAAGCGCAATGCCGATGAGGAACAAATCACCACTGAAGCTGAAGCCCCCCCTAAGAAGAGACGGCGGAGAAACTACGATGACGACGTCCCTAAGGATGAAGAAAATGCCAACAACAAGGGTGACGATGAAGAAGATGATGACGAGGACGACGAGAAGTACGAACACGCGCAGGACGAAGAAGACGATGAAGAAGAGGACGACTTGGAAATTGACGAGTCCAACATCATCACCTCTGGCAGAAGAACTAGAGGCAAGGTGATTGACTTCAAGGAAGCGGCGAAGAAGTTGTCTGAAGACGAAGAAAAGGCCGGTACGACTATTCGTGAAGAGGACGAAGTTGACGAAGAAGATGACGAAGAAGATGACGATGCTGAACCCGACTACCAAGAATAGACATCTATGTAGCTTCAAAAATATAAGATTTGTTCAAGTTTACAGTGGCGACGGCGCCTTATTTGTGGGAACGTCTTCGTTTCTTACTCTATAATATAAAGAACCGTAAGTCTAAACTATTCCGTATTAAATGCTCTGACCTGACATAAACCCAAACGATAAAAAAAAAAAAAAACCAAACGTAAACTCAGCTTTGACTTGCCTTTCGCTTACAGTAGTATCAACGATAGGGGTCGTGGCATAAAAGCGCTAGAACTCGCGCTTAGTGAAAAAGTTCACATACTCGAACTCATAAATCAAACCCTGCTGGAGGGACCGGTCGCTATCCACACCGTCAGTTAAAATACATTGTAGTAGTATGGGTTCTGATGGATGGACTTTTGAGCGTATTGAATCACCGGATCAAACACTGGCGATTGATAGTTGTGGGGCAGCAGAAAGCCCACGTAACCCGGCATCGGCTGAGGGAACGGAGCCTGAGGCGGGCCATGTGTGGGTACGTAGTTGTGGCCTCCGTAAGCCAGCGAATATTGGGTGTACTGCGGCAGTGAGTAAGCCTGGTACGCACCCAGATAGCTTGAGTAGGAAGGAGTCATTGGGGTAGCCTGGTAGTGAGCATCGAAAGGGCTCATCGGCAGGGCAACCAGAGTTGGCGGCAACGTAGGAGGAGGCATGGCGACAACGGGTTCGCGGCTCTCCATCCACAGACGCCAGCAATCTTCAAGGGTAAGAATATTCAGCTCAAAATTGACAACATTCATATTCCATTTGCAGGCGGCTAACCATGCCGCTTCTTGGTGGTTGAGCTGAGTCAACTGAAGCCCGGTGGCACCGCACCACAGCTTATTAGTGAAAGTGTTATCGTCGTTGAACTTGTTGGCAAGCACCAACGCCACGATTAAGTGGACAAACACGTCGTGCTCCAGTAACGAGTCGTTGTGGGTCGAACGTGAAGCGTGGAACCGCTGGTTCATGTACTCGAGGCCAATAATGATCGTCAGCTTCGGCAACCGTGTGGCGAAAAGGACCAGAACCATCAACTGTTCGAACTCCTTGGACGGAGTGCGGGGCCGCTTGAGCATGCCAAAAGCACACCACAGGGCAAATGCCGCCATGTGGTTGAGGTCATACTCAAGGACCGAGTTGATCCCCCCCGTGGGCGGCGGAGGCGGAACCGCGGGCGCCGCCATCCCAGGGTAGTGGGACGGCTCGTAAGGATAGGTATGCCCGTAGTAGAACATAACGAACTTACTTAAAAGGTCGTTATGAATTTAGTACGGGATATTGAAGACCAGATGGTGGTGAGAAATTTTTCTTCATTGGGTTCAAAAGTACCTTGGGAGAACGCAGTGTGCATATAGTCGGAGAGTTGAGAAAATCGTTTACTGGTAAGCGTCATACTGGGGATGAGCGAGGTATACCAACCGTAGCGCGAACGAGCTAAAAATGTGTGACGCTGTCGGCAATGACCCACCCCACCCCCCGCCGTGATCGTAGCCCCGCCGTCTCCTAAATCGACACTGGTGATGACCTATTGTCTTCGGCAAACGTCCACTTGTTAGGTTCGCGTCAGAGGGCCTAGGCTCTTTTTTTTTTTTTTTCTAGGTAATCCCTCATGCAACCGAATGAGGCTGCATCGGACGCTTCTGGCATGTGCCCCCTCCTCCCTCATACGCTCCTTGTTTGGATGTTTTTGGGCCGCTATACCGTAGCCAGCATCGTTGGGTGACGCCGTAAACTGATTTCGTTCGACCAGAGATCGTGATGGCGAGGCGGGGGCCGTACCGGACACTTCTCGTTTACACCATCCCCTACTGCAGGCAGCCCCAGCCTCCCTGCTAGCATCGCAAACGTGCGTGCTGCCGTTTGCTGGAGGGCTGGGGGAATAGAGTTGCCTGCCTGCGGTAAGGCTATGCCGCCTCGCCGGTAGGGCAGGACGTGTCCAGAGAGGCACGTGTCGGAGTCACCACAATCTGCACTCCCCGTAGTTAAAATGATCACTGACTATGTGACCCGTACGATTTTGGGAAAGATGATCTAATGGTTACGGTCACCCAATAGGAAACTTAAACTTACAAGTGTTTGACAAGTCGGATACCGCCGACACATGAAAAATTTTTCGGTGAGTTAGGGTGAAGACTTTTCCGATGCAACAGTGGTCGTTGCCACTGGCCGCGAGGTCAGTTGCTTTTCCACTTGAGATTCGGAAATGATAAACAGCAACGTACCCTTTCCTCGTTGGAAAAGCAATTTGATTGCGATGAGACACCCTGGATTCTGGCTTACGGCGTTTTTGTCTATTAATAAAGAGTGTTGTCGTGGTCCGAGATCTCCGCGCTGTGATTGGTTAGGGGTGGCCGACACCATTGTTTAGCCGACACACATTATGGCCGAAAAGCGTTCCCTAGCCTCTCGTGGTATTAAACTTTTAGGTCGAAAGTACAGTGCTTGGCTAGTAGTCTATCATGTGTATCCTGGTCCGTGGCTGCCCCACAACACACCACTGCTTATTTGTCGTGTAGTCACCGTGTCTAGTCTTGACCGCCACAACGCACTCGGGGAACTCGTCCGCCGGCAGCGAACACATAGTAGCCGCAGTGAGGAACCTCAAGTTGGCATGTTTGGCCGAGTATTTTCCGGGTGTAGAGGTGCTAATTGAAGCCCACGTCCACTTCCTTACCTGGGGCATCGACAAATGCGTCAACTGGCTAACTTTAGCTCCAAGAAATTGAAAGTACGCTGCTTTTGACGGTCCCATGAAAGCAAATCGCTCTAAGCTAGCGGCAGGAAGTTGAAGTGGCGACTTTGGCAGCATATGGAGCTTCGGACAGTGTAAAGTTAACTCCGTTAACTTGGTAAACTTGGCAAAAAATTTGTTCGGGGCACTGTTGTCATGCAACCCCAAATGACGATAGGCACGAATCGTCAAGCGCTTGATCTCACGAGGCACCGTCAGTATATCGACAAGCCGATCGCAATCCAACACTAGTTCTTGAAGCAGTGAAGGCAAGTCAACGTTGCGAAGATCAATTGAATCAGCGGCAATTGTTATGTGTTGCAAATGCAGACCGGTTTCAAAACTAGTGTTTAACATGTCTAGTTGAAGACACCCAATAGATATCGATTCAAGCAGGGCGGGGAATAGAGTATTTATCAATCCAAATGAACGAGTAACCACCAGCGCCTCAACTTCACCCAACGAATTTGTTTGGTTTGTCATCAATTGAAATCGTGTTAGTTTCTGCGGTAAAGTGACTATTGAGTCCATCAGCAGCTCAAAGAAATCCAAATCGTGCTCATCCCACAAATCAATGTTGCTTATGCAATCAAGTGCCAGCAGCACTGACAAATCTGTTACCAGCTTCGTCACCACCAACTGTTGGAGCTCATTCATGTCCACGTCCAAAACACATAAGTTTGGAGCAATGATTGTTGCCATACTTAAGCAGTTGTTTCTTAGAAGTAGTGTGTGAAGCTTCTCGTATCTGAGAAAGTCCTCGCATTCGGTAAGGTGATTATTGCTAAGATCGATGACGGATACTTCACTAGGGATTCGTAGTTCCGTCGATGATTTTAGCCCCACATTACGTAGTCTTAGCGTGTGGAGGTTTTCGGGCAATTGAAGTCGCTCCCAAGAAAATGCAGCAGTTGAAGTCAGACTCAAACCCAAGATACTCACATCATTTCCCGTAGGCGGAACGCTTAAAGTAGCCAGGTCACAATGACATTCAAGTTCATTGATTTGTAGAGATCGCAATTGCGGACACCTACCGAAGAAGTCCATGTTTGATTCTCTGGTAACGAGTGTCTCAAGGCAGATACGACGTAAATTACGCCCAACAATCAAATCTTGACATGCTTTCAAACCTAATTCACGTAGAGGATACGGACACAGGAATTTGGCTTTTGGAGAATATTGGAGATGAAGCTTGTGTGCGCGATTAATGTCAACAAGTTCTTGAATCATGAGGCTGAAATCTGGACTATTTTGCTTGAACTCTCCTAGTCGGAGAATTCGAAGCCGATCTTGCAGAGCTAGAATCAGATGCCAAATGTAATGAAGACCCCAATCGAGATCGTTGACCACTAGGTATTTGAGCAGATGCAACGGGAGAATCTCCAGATCTTCAATGGAACAATTGAAAAGCTGCAAATGGGTTATGGGTGGTAGGCTTTCAAGATCCAATCGATAATTGGTTAACAGCAATTTGTTCCACATCGTGTGAGCCGCATTAACCCTTAAGTTGCCGATATATCGATTAGATACCGTTAACGTTTTGAGACGGAATAAATTATATTGAATATAGTCAAATTGGTCTTGACTCATATCAGTGTCAGTGATTGTCAACCTGTGAAGTGTACTCATAGGTATGATCACGGCTTTTCCCACAAACACCATCAGTACCTGTAGCACGTGGGGGTTGGAGTACACAAGTTCTGCCACTTCCACTGCCTCGTACTCCTCATTCAAAGTCACATCCAAATGTACTCTGCGAAACCATTCGATCATCGGTCGGTGGGCCAGCTTCACCACTACAAGAGTGTCTTGGATCTGCCTCACTAAGGGATCACCGGGATCAAGACTTAGGGCAAGATTGAACCTCAGCTGTGCATCTGTATATGGATACACCAACCGGATGATTTGCATCGACGCCACAAGTTTGTGGAGCGAACCAAGAGGTAATATACTGCCACATCAATCGCATCTGTGCCCGATCGGGACGGCTCATATAGGGGCGAGCTTTCAAAAACGATAAACTGTGGGTGAGGCTGAATCGAGCGTTAGCGGTGGATTTCTGGAAACGCGCTTTTTTCTTAACGTCAATGTCATATGCTGCAAACCCTTACGTCAAAACCAGAAGTACATGTTACAGTCTATAGTCAAGCAGTGGGCCGGGTGTGATGGTTGTTAAAACCTAGAGGAAACATTGATATTTTGGTGACGGTGCATATGTCGTAAACCTTAATTCTACGAGACACTCACATGCGCGTTAGGAGGACAAGTAGGAAACGGTGAGAAACTGTCTTGTGCCTAGCACAGACACGTAAACCGATGAAGCACGCGCGTAAACACGGTGGTCTTCACCTGGAAGTATCATTCGGACAAGTAGTGGTGTGAGGAACAGTGCAAACGGTAGGCTTACTCATGAATATTCTCGTTGATAAAGATCTGAGCACCACCGACACGAAAGTGACTGGTAGGATGCGAGTCTAATATCACCATACTTATAGTCAGAGACCAGTATGGCCCACATTGTAGTACCTAGCATCTTCAGACACATAACTCAAGAGGCTACTTTAGATCGATAATCTGTAGCCGTTGATTATGCAGAGTGACATTAGTCATATTTGGTCGCTATATGTGGTGAGTGCAGATTGCGCGACTGCATACGGCTGAATATTTGTAAACAAACCTTCGCGGTTGTTGTCATCTCACCATAAGGGGATAGAAAAATTGGAGGCCACAGTATGGACGGTCAAGAACTTCCTCTCGTCTCCATCAAGAGTCGGAACGATCAGTCTCTGGTGTTCACCGTGAATGGGAACGTCATTGACTTTTCGGGGATACGTTATGAGTTTGATGATGTCTTAACTGGGGATGTGGCCCATTTGGCGTCAAATTATAATAACCTCGTGTTTATGGGCTCCCCGGGCCTGGGGAAAACTCTGAAGCTTCGTCAGGTGTTAGCCAATATCGAGGGACAAATATCGGCTTACGAGATTGTCAACAATTCATTTTGCGTTGATATAATCGACCCTAAGCATCCTCGTCTGACATCAGGATTCATGTCGAAGCCGCTCACCACTGAGGTTATTGATTGGATCTTTGCCAACCGAGTCAAACTGGCGGTGATTCTGAAGTGTCTTGTGATTAATGTTGTGTTAGCTGACGAACAACCCAAGATGTTCGTGGAAATGAACGGCGCTGTGGATGTGAACGGTCTCATTGCTGATGTCTTAGCGGCCGCTGGACTGTGCAAATATGTGGTGTGTTTGGATCCGGCGCATCCCAAACCGGCAACTAAGGCCACTTTATACAAGGTCGCTCGCATATTCAACAATTTCCGTTCGAAACAACCCACCACTACTCCAACCTCAGAGGTGCCATCATATGCTCGTCCAACCAAGAGCCAGATATCCTCTCGCCAATCACGGTTCAAGGTGGTCAAACCTAAAATTCACAGTGCATCTGTTGCAATTCGTCGTGCAATTCCGGTGGTGACCGCACGTAATCCATCAGCCTTAGGTCTGCCAATTAGGTTGGTTCAGCCCCGTGGAACTATGCATATCATGAGTCGAGCTCAGGATGCCCTTAGTCAACAAGCTCACATGAAGAGTCAACGTTTAAAATACGAAAATCAAGCTTTGAAGGAACAGGTTGCCCATTTGAAAACTCTGATTGTGTCAGTTCGCAATGCGATTACAACTACTGCTCGCGAATACCATGAGTTCAGGGAACTCTTCGCTAATATTGCTCGCCTGCTGCTTGACCGGGAAAACCTGGCGAAGAACACATATCAAAAGTACCAAGAGGCCCTTACTACGATTGAAAGTCACGCCATTCAAATTCAACAGATGAAAGAAGACCACAATCAGCTGTTGGCTCGCGCCATGGAAGAAGCAGAGAATACCAAGTCCGAACTAGCAAGGTTGCGAGACCAAAACGAACGTCAACTTGACGTCTCCACTTCGGAATTAACTAAAGTCAAGGAAAAACTTGAAACGGAGTTGGCGCAAGTTAAGGCCGAGTTGGTCAATGAACGTGAAAAGCACATGCAACAAATTGAAGCCATCAAAGCTGAACACGCTCAGACTGTCGAAGTCATTCTGCAACAACTTGAAGAACATCAACTCAATCACCAAACTGAGTTACAAAACTACCGGTCTCAGCTTGAGGAGGCCAAGCAAAACCAAGCGGAAGCTGAAGGTGCAATGAGCGCAGCGTCTGACAAATGGGAAAGACTTCTCAAAGAGAAAGAAGCTCAGCTTGATGAAGAGTGCCGTCGATCCGAACTGCTTCAGCAATTGCTTGAAGAGGAACGAACCGCTCGTAATGGCACTGCCAATGACCAAAATGAGGCATTGAAGAAGCTTGAGGCGAAGCTCGCAGACTCTCTCCAAGCCCAAACTCAACTCAAGGGACAATACGAAGCTGAGCTCCTGAAGGCAAACACTGATATTGACAAACTCAGTCACGAATTAGTTCTTCTGCAAGACAAAGCTTCTAAACTTCAAGCTTCCATCGACGAAAGCTCTGCGAATGACTCAAGCCAAGCTTCCACGATCACACAGCTTCAAGCTGAGGTTTCTCAACTTCAGCAACGCTTAGCTACCAAGGAAAAAGCCGTTGCCGACTACTCCCAAAGAAATTCAGAGATGGCAGTTGAAACGGCCGATCTTCGCGCTCGTGTCTCTGCCCTCACTCAAAAGCTTGAGTCAACTTTGGATGAATCTCAAGATCACAGCGAGGCAATCCATCAACTCCAGTCCGATAAAGAACAGCTTTCGGCTCAGTTAGCTAATATTCAGGAGGACAAAGCGTCTCTCGATGAAGATAATGAATCACTCCGGTCTCTTCTAGAAACCAAGAAGCAGGAATTGAATGAGAGCATGTCAACCACTAAACAGCTCAATGCTACCATTGCCGAACTCAAGTCGCAGCTTGAATCGATGACTCAAGAGAAAAATAGCATGGCCTCCGAAATGGCTACCATGTCAAAGCCATCATTCTCTACAAGCTTGGAACTTCCACTGTTTAATCCTGAGGATATTTTTGCAGATGCTCAAGTTAAGGATGTCCAAAATGGTTCCAATGAGCGACTGGAGCCAGCGCTGGTGCCTCTGCAAGCTTCGAGATCCAGATCGCATTCGCCTAATGTGTTGAAGCCTATGGACAACTATCGCGAAAAGATGTCGCTGATGATGAAGCGGAAGAAGTCCACGTCGCCAACTAAAAAGTCGAAGAAGAAGGCCACTCTCTAATGATTATTCCTTAATTTTAACCAACTCCCATCTGTAAAGATATTTAATGTTTTACGAGATTTAATATAAGCTTTTAATTCAATGTACTTAGACGAAATGATGATGCATTGATTTTAATGAAAAATTTATTGAGTTAAAATTGACGTTATCATCGAGACAAATCCCAAACTTATTGGGAGTCACCATGATTCGTTTTCAGAATCTTGTTTAGGGTTAACGTGAAAGTACTGCATATCACTCTATATGCACACCAGGCATATAAAGCCATCGCGAAAATTTATTCAGACTTTGGCTCACACCAAGAACTTGTCATCGAAGCTATCGAAGTTACACAATGCTTTGGGGAAAGTCTCCTGCCATCGATGCGGAAACGCGGCGAGTCAACATCTCGTGGACCACTATCATTCCTGTGTCTTTGCTTCAATGGGTTTCGTAAGGGGCTCTAGCAATCTGCTCGTCTGTTTTGACTTTATACCCTCGGGTAGGGTTAGATATGCTATTGCTGACGACGGCTCCCTTAAGTTGGAGTGAGGACTCTGGTCTGGTTGAGGTACAAGGCCTGGGTTCGTCTCAGTGTAGGCTTCGGCCAAGTCGGCGATGGGAACGTGGTTCCTAAACCATAGTCATGACAAGTGTGGTGCTTTCGCCATAACCCAATGGAGCTTATTTTGGTGTGGGTCCCTTTCTTTTCGGGCATGCAGTGGTCTGCCTCACGTTACAAAGACATCAAGTATGCTTACTTGGTTTCTGTATAACTTGAGGACGACGCGCTATGCATTGTCAAAGGTGCCGTGCTCTCAGAATTCCACACTGATGAAACATCATACAAACATAGAGTCAAGCTCTGAATGCCACTTATTCAGGATAAAAAGGCTGGAGTGGCTTGAAGAGAGTTGTTATATTTCTGAGTGGATTAGTAGGTTCTAGCATGAGTTTCTCTTTTACGTTGTCTTCTTGATTTCTCGAATGTCGATTAAGATGAAATTAGACTATGATGCCTTTATTGTAACTCGATTGAGGAGCGTAATAAGCTCGTGGAGGCATAGTGATTTTTCGTGGTTTGAGAAGTGTGGGGAGCATGGACCCTCGGTCGCTCTGCTTCTTCACCACTGTCAAACCTCGTTCAAAATAATCCAAAACCATGTACGGCAAACCCAGGGGACGATGTGGTACCATAAGCTTAACGAAAAGTTCTTCCACATTCACTGGGCGAGTTTCCGGCTTAGTGCTATGCAGTGAGGGAACACGAGACAGTTCCACCAGAGAGTTGGGAACGGACACTTTTTCCAGGAGAGTGTCCTCCTCATCAGTCGTAAGTGAATCGCGAGATGCAATACCAGCACCAACTGATTTGTCTATGGTCGCTTCATGAGTTGAATCCAACTCCCCTTTGGGTGTAATCTGAGTTCTTTTCATCGTGTCACACAATTCAGTAAGATCATTGGGTACTTCCTCTGTAATCGGTTCGTCACTGATCGGTTTGATAACTTCCTGGCAATCTTCATCTTCAATTGTCGAAAGAATATTGTCACCAGTGGTTTTTAACGCCGATGTCTTCTGCTCAATACTCGGATCCTGCTGAGCTTCGAATGACTCATCGATTGCTTCGTACGACATATCGTAATCACTGTTGTT
Organism: Diutina sp. Y7414; assembly: GCA_037042415.1. NCBI lineage: Eukaryota > Fungi > Ascomycota > Pichiomycetes > Serinales > Debaryomycetaceae > Diutina > Diutina sp. Y7414. Next base: position 378,943 of record JAXQKI010000100.1, read on the forward strand.
ATGGTGTTCAAATGAGGAATGTCTAACTTTCCCTCCAACAGTCGAATCTAGGCTATCTCGAGGAGTTCCTCTATTAGCATTGTCAACACTAAACGAGCTGTTAGCCAGATTCCGTGACAGTAAGCCGCTAGCGTCATTACTGCCTTGACTGCTTCGGCGAGTCGATTGACTTTGTGATAAACGTTGAATGAATGGACTTGGTTCTGAACTGATTCGTTTCTCACCCAGTCGCTGTCGGTCACCTAATGAGCGCCGCTTACCCAATTTCAACTCAATTAAGTTGCCTCCTGCCAGAACGTCGAACAGTGCCAGGACTGCTCGGGCAGTATGAAATTGACGCAACCCGCCAGGGGTTGCAGGATTGCTACCCGAGCTGATGCGGCGATTGGTCGAGGGACTGGTGGTCTCACGATTCATTGCTGCTTGTAGCTTTTCAAATTCATGCTCAAGCTCAGGATCGGCAGGGATCCATGACTCCGACATACCCGATCGGATGATGGCCATTGCGTTGCTTATGGTTTTCCAATGGCTGGTGCAATCATCCAGTCGCCAACTTGCCAGCACAACTTGCGGCTTTGTCGCCTCAACTAATTGAGTATATGCTTGGCGCCAATGGGTATCCACAAAATCGGCTTTGATTCGTTGCATTTCTGTCTGTAAAAATTCCCATCGTTGGAAAAGGATCTCGTAATTGTCCACGTGTTCGTTTCTCATCATCTCGTGCTCGCCCTGGCACATATTGTTAAGCTCATCCAACTTTGCCGGCAAAATATCGAGCGAAATTATAACTGCGTTGATCCGTGACTCGGCCATGACGTAATCTTGGTAGGCTTCTGTATGTTGGGGGTTGACTGTTGGTAATGTTCTTAGTTTGTTGCTGGTCGAAGAGTCATTAATCTTGAGATTTGAGCACACCTCAGGGAAATCGGCGCCAAAATATGGCGGGTGATCTGAGATGGTACGCTCGCGGATCTTAACGACAATTTTTATCAAGTCTTCGATCTCTTGTGTGATTCCTGTGATTGTTGATTCATTATCAGCAAAGGCCATGGCAGTGTCCAAATTTCGCTTGTAGTACAATACTACTTTCTTGACCTCGAGGATGAGGTCGCTGACCTCATCAAACTCGGTAAGAAGGAATTCCAGCACCGAATTCTCCACTACCGATTCGAGGGTGTTGAGTAACTGGCTCATCAAGGTGTCGATATTGTCACAGGTTCGAACGATATCGAGGATAGCATCTCTGCCCTCTAAATACCAAGCTAGCTCATGATCCGGAGATAGTACCAGTACTAGAAGATCCAGCAAGCTGTCCAAATATGTCACGATGTCCAGAAGTACATATTTGACGTGATCTTCGGAGGGGATATCCACCATAAGCTCATCAAAGGGGAGCATCTTGGGGCGTGCCTCAAGCACAACGGAAAGAGGGGTGGATGACATCTCCAGCTAATAGACGGGCACGACACAATCGACCACAGACGTCGTGATATTTAATCAACGTGGTGTCAGGTAGTTGGTAAGGAAAAACTCAGTGGGAGTGTATGTGGTGCGGGAACGCGTTATGTGTCGATAGCCACGCTCACTGTACATAAATGCGGTCGCGTAAATCGGCAGATCTAACCCAAACGTAGAATTAAGAGGTGAGCTAACCGATAGGATGAGGTTGTTTTGTGGTTGTGAAGAAACTAGAGAAGTGGACAGAGTCAGGTGATCGAATCAATTTTGCTGACTAACTTGCTGGAATTCGCTTAAAGTTGTATTAAATTTGATGGTTCCGCGCTGTTTGGAGTTTAATAACACAGAATGCTAACCGGCAAAAGAGGCTTATGATTAGATCACGATATATAGGTACCACCCAAGTTGACATCAATCATAAATAGTTTGATTGATACCTTGACTATAGGCTGAAAGTCGAAAGCTCATGAAACGTCCCATTCGTCCCACACCTACATCCAGTCAATATGTGCCACCACTCATGGGGTGTAAAGTGGGATAGACTCTACACGCATCGTGCGACGCTCAGAGGTGGTGACTAGAAATACCACCCAATGCAGCTGTAAGGTACGCGATAAGAAGAATCTCGCAAGGGTGTGCTCATAGCCAGTATCACTGATAACGGTTCGTTCGATTGATTCACCTACACCTTTCCAGAGCGTTGACAACTTTCATCACATGCATTGCGTACGCAAACGGTAATGCAGTTTAGACGACGGTTTATACTCTGCGACTAATGCAGGATCGAAGAGCGGTATAATTTATAGATCAGCAGGAGAAGAAAAAAGTGTCTATCAGAGGTGTATATTTTAGCGACCTTAATTCTAGTTACCGTCTTCTCGGGCCCCGGGGCTTGTTGAACTTCAAGCCCACCTTGTTTTCGTCCTTGACGGTTTCGGAGACGGGATTGAACTGAGTGGTCTCTAACTCATCCAAGTCACCGACTTCGATGTTTTTTGTGATCTCGATTCCCTGCTGTTTCAAGTGATTGATCAATCCCAGCTTGAAAGACGCGTATAACATTCTTTGCTTCACCTTCGACCCCAGAGGGCAGCTATAAATGAAGGCGGTGTTGCCGTCAGCATACTGATAAATGGCGTACTGCGGCTGGACATCGTCAGAGGTGTGGGCTTCCAACACCGACACCAACGACTCAGGGGTCACCGCCGATTTAGACCCTTGCAATGCCAATTGTTCGCGGTCTGAGTCAATTCTGAACACGACCACTTGGCCTTGTTTGTTGAAATCGGCGAATGCCAGTTCGAGTGACAGCTCAAACGGGTACAAAAGATTATCCTGAGTCCCCATAGAAGCCAATTGGCGGTTACCCACCCCTAAGTTCTCCATGCGGTTGATGGTGGACACCACCCGTTCATCTTCAGTCATGACTCCGGCGGTATCGTTGTCGCCAATACTGCGTTGGTAGTACTGGTGGGTAAGCTCCTCAAGGTCAGTCCAGGCGAAGGTCTTGTTTTTGGGGAACTTGCCCAGGCCAAGTGACAGAAGCAAGGTATTCTTTGTCAGGGCATACAACATCTTCTGGCGGATGTGGGCGTCATCGGGGATGAACAGGATGAAGATGTAGTTGCCTGAGTCCTCCGAGGGGATGATAATGTAGCGAGGGCTAGGGTAGGTGGACTTGGCGTACTGGTGCACCGTGTCGAAGTGGGCAGGAAGACTGGCACCCGCGGCGCCCGAGAAGTCGGTGTCGGGCACCAACTGAGTCAGATCATCGTTGACAACGACAACAAGGGGCTGGTCAAGCGAATGAAACGCCTCCACAAGCTCAGGAGCGACGGCGATCCCCAGTTGAGTCGACATTGGGTGCGGAGTGCGTGGAGAGCCAAGTGACCGGCAAATGTCGCACGCTTGTACACTGATAATGCGGCCCGACCACTAAGCAGCACTCTGTCGCCGAGAGCGATTTTTACTACAAAAATGTTATAGATTTTTTTTTAAAAAACCTGGGGGGTAGACGGTTGCTTGTTATCACAACCCAAAAGTTATAGTTACACAAAAAATTATCATGCTTCGTTGTAAAAGAAAAAACGGCTCGCTACTGATGAAAAATGGCAGGAGACCTTTCAAATGAGCTCAACGTAGTTGGCGGGGAAAATCCCCACCTGGCCGTTGATTCTGCCGGTCCACCAATCGTCAGTGGAGTTCGACTTTTCCACAATGTCGATGACGTCGCCCTTAGCAAACGGGAGATCGCCGCCTTGCTCGCCCTTGAACGTGTAGAGCGCGATAGCTTGAGTGGCATTGGTTTTAGAAGCGCCGCCAAAGTTAGGTTTCGAAGATGCTGGCGGTCTCAGCGGGCCGTCAAGCCGGGTAGACGCCATCCGCAGGCCCACGCGGTCGACGTCGTCGTAGCCGCCGCCGCGTCGGTCGTATAGGTCGTCTTCCCACCCCAGACCGCCGCGGGTAGAATTGGTACGCTGGTTAGATCGGCCGCCTCCGTAAGAGTTGATGTGGTTTCGACGCCGTCCTTCGTCCCAGGAGTCGTCAGAGTCGGAGTCGGAGTATTCAGAACGACGGTTGCGCCGACTCAGGCCGCCGCCGTAGCCACCGCGGCGAGAGTACTCACTGGTGGAGTCGCTGAAGGTGGTGGGGATGTCGTCATAGTAGTCATCGTCGTAAAAGTCTTCGTCCTCATACACACCACGGTTGTTGAACACCCGCAGTCTCAACACTCTCATGAGGGGGTCAGCGCCGGGCGGCGGCTTCACTTGGCCCGAAAGAATGTTGCGGGCCTTGCAGTTGTTGCCGTAGAACTTACGGTTGGCCTCACGCCGCTCGGCGATGGCCAGCCCTTCTAGCGACACCCCGGCAAAAAGCCCCTTGGTTCTCAGGTAGGCAAACACCGCCGACACCGCCTTAAGCGACGCTGACCCCGCCACTTCCGCGTTACGCCCCAACGGCCCCGCCGCTACCGACACATTGGTCCCGAGGGTCACCGACCCCGCCTGGGCAAACGTTTCCACCGCCTCTCTGGTGTTAAGGATAAACACAAAGTCGGTGAGCTCGGCCCCGATCTGGCCCCCGGCCCCAGCGCCGGCGGTGACGATCGCCAGCGGGCCCGACCACGTCCCATCGGGGAGACGGGCGACGATGACACCAGACCCGGCTCTCCCGGAGAAAAGGAACCCTGCCTTCAACACGGTGATGATGGCAAGCCCCTGGGCATTTTTAAGGATACGGGGAGGGATCACCTGGTCGGGCCCGGCGACGGTGTTGGGTTTGATAAAACTGGCAAGCACCTGGGCGGCTTTTCTAGAAAATGGTTAGTCGTCAGCTTCACGCAGCGCACGCTAGGGCAATTGACTTACTTCGACTCGCTTCTGAGACTCCGCGGCACTGGATTGTTGATCCCCATGGTGAGTGGCGTATAATCTTCGAGTCTCAGTGATGGTGAGGTTCAGCGCTCGCCGAAGACGGTAGAGTGCAGATAGGCACAGCAATGACGCCAGCGGGTGTCGGCGCCATTTACGCCGGAAGGCGCTATTTTAGCCCCGCGGAAGCTCTGCCGGGACGTTCACCGTCGGCAATTGACTCGGTTTACAGGTAATTACTGCAATCAGGCCACTTGGGGGGTCGCCACCGTCATTCGTCGACAGCCACTATTAGTCATTTGTCTCACCCCCTCTCCCACCTGGGGCGGAGCCCGTGCGAGCGAGCAACGGTGCGACAACCAGCCTACTGTGCCAAGCCCCCCCTGAGCCCACTCAGCCAGCGAAGAGATAAGGCTAATCGCAAGGGCGGCGGCGGACTTCGACGTCGAGGTGATGGCCACCCGCCTGCTTTTAGATCGACAGGGGACTCGCAAGCGACCAAAGTACGTCGAGATGGATGACGCCCTCACTATGCCTTCCTAAATTGGTTAACGGATGCAAAATGGCGCACAGGCCTAAGTACCCTACCCGGCGGCTGACAACCATACGCTTAGCTTACTGAAGCGATGGGGGCGGCTGGCGCCGGGGCCCAACATCTTTGTGGACGTCTGCAGCGGTGCTTTTTTGCCCGTTTACGGTAGGCTGCTGCCGCGAGGGGTGCTGGCGCCACCGCAGTGCTCCTTGTCGGTTACGATCGAGCACCACCTGGTGATGGATCTCCGCCCCCGGCGGCCAAGGTCCGATTATCACAGACAAGTGTGATTAGCGTGTCGGCGGGCTCGCAATCGGCAAGCCACCGTCAGGGATCAACCACCACCGTAAATATCTGTCGCCAGCCACGCTCGCTCACCCCCTCGACGCGATCGCTCTGTCCCCACACCCCCGACCGCGTTCTCGACCCGGCCTGCCTGCCCCTCCGCACCCGGCCAGCCGTTAAGTTTTCTGACCCAACAAAATACGAACCCTGGCATTGGCAGCCAGTTTAAAAACGGCGCCACTGCCAGCGCTTGCGACGACGACGTTTCCGCCCCAGTTGTGCAATTACGGTGACCGCACAACCCCGCCATGGCCCTGACGCCCCCAGCGAGCCTTCATCCCCTTCCACACCTCCTTTGAAGCGGGCAGTGGATCCGATGGAAACGGCGTTCGCCGAGTTTGTCCTGAGGTTCAACCAGTTCGGCACCGTCTCCGTCGCCGACACCGTCCTCATCCTCCAGCAGATCGGGTGGCACGACGTCCCCGAAAACATCGTCCGCCAGGTCGCCGACGACGACGCCGTTGACTACCGGGCGTTCAGCTACCTTCTTTCCCTTCGCATCCAGGTGTTGCAGGAGTTGGTCGACGACGACGGCGGTGACTCGCCCGCCTCCGGCTTCGACGTCGAAACCGAGGGCGCCGACACCGACGTCGAGTAGTATTTATTGTCTAATGCATGTCTAGCGTGTTGTATTCCGTGTGTGTAGTCACGTCCACGTCTCTCACCCTCATCGAAATATTGTGGTGTTGGCGCGCCGCATCACTAATCAAACCTCTGTATGATCACTCGATGGTTTCCTCGAGCCCGCTGGTGAAAAAACAACCGTCCCGTCCGGTGTATCACTGTGACAAGTGTACCAAGACCTACAACCGACCGTGTCTTCTCGAACAGCATCAGCGTTCCCACACCGGCGAGCGCCCGTTCCAATGCACTCGGTGTGATAAGCTGTTTCTTCGCAAATCCCATTTGACGGCCCACCTCGTCTCCCACTCATCCGAGGAAGAAAAACCGTTCAAATGTAAGGTGTGTGGCAAAGGGGTAAACTCAGCTCAGCATTTGAAGCGCCACGAGGTCACCCACACCAAGTCGTTCCAATGCCCTCATTGCGAAGAGACGTTCTACAAGCATCAACTGATGCGCCATCATATCCGTCGGGAACATGAAAAACCGCTACAGTGTAAGGACTGTGGCAAGCAGTTCTCCCGCCCAAATCGTCTCACGGCCCACCAACAGAAATACCATGGCGAACACCCAACCTACCAGTGCGACCACCCCGGTTGTTTCAAAACCCTACAGACGTGGTCAGCCCTTCAACTCCATGTTAAAGATGACCATCCTAAATTGATTTGTCCCATCTGTGGCCGTGGGTGTGTCGGTCAACGTGGTCTCGATAACCATATGCTTTGTCATGGTGACGACTCGATCAAACTTTGGAAATGTAATTATTGCGTCGCCGAGTACCCAAAGAAAGCTCATCTTATTGATCACTACGATGACGTTCACGACGGTAATATCCCTGAAGAGCTTCTCAAACCCAAGGAGAAGGTGAGACTCCAGGCGCTCTTGAGTGAGTCTACCATATCGGGTCTTCCTGAACGTACTTACGATAGCGAGGCATCTACTCCGCCTACTGGCTCGGTGAGATCGGATCGATCGCTTCTGAAGTTTAATAATACGGTGGGGAAAGACTTGAAGAGATTTATGACTGATAATTACATCAGCCATCGGTATTTCTGTCCTCGTCCAAAATGCGATCGAACGTTTGCTCGTGAATACGATCTTAGACGTCATGTCTTATGGCATGAGGAGCAATTAATCAAAATCAACGCGTTTTTGGAAAGTTTGGAGGCGGAAGAACGAGCTGCAAAAGAAAAAGAATTAGAGGAAAACGGTAATTTGGATGCTGATATTGGTGGAGACTCGTCAGATGAAGACGACTTCGATGATTCTAGCAACGCCGCTGTCAGCACCAATGGTGATCACGACGATGGCAGCGAAGACGATGATGATGATGTCGTTGCGGCACCGCGCGGCAAACGAAGGAATGGCGCCGTCAACTTCTCCGGTTCTGAATCTGGATCTTCAACTAAACGTTTTAAGATTGAGTCTTCCGTTGATCAGGAATCCGCTCATGAGAGTGATGAGGAGGATGCCGAGCTTGACGCAATGATCGATAATGAGCTCAAACAGATGACCGCAGGCTCGGTTACAAGCTCGGTTCCCCCAGAAGATGATGACGATTCTAGCGGTGGAGACTCTCCAATCATCATCAAGGTTGAAGAGATAGAGGGCAATTAGAGATGGCAGGTGAAATTCCTCATATCTTCCATTTCAATTATTTGCCATAAAATGGGTTTGAAACTCATGTATCACTAAAGTGATAATGTAATGCGTATTTATAGAGTTATATGTTCTAAAAAGGAGACCAGTCCTCACGTAATAACCCGTTTGCTTGGAGTGTAGAATAATCAACATTAACGTTGAAGAAGAAGTCCTCAGGAAGATCAGGTGCCTGATCGTCATCTTCAAACATGTTAATCTCTTGCTCGCCATATACCAAAGGATAGTTCTCTTGGCGAATGTTTGCTTCGCTGAAAAACCGAACGCTGCGTTCACGTAAACCAGTGTTGTCACTGAAGTATTGGCGCTGCGCGGCAACATCGGTGATGGCATCCCGCCACTTCCTAACATTCTCAATGGGAAAGGTCAGAGCCAGCTCTAAAACCAATTTGTACAATAATTTGAGGCGGTTTTGATAATATTGGATGCATCGAATGAGGTATGCGGCAGTAAACTTGACTTGGGGCGCGATGTTTGTGGAGTACTCTTGACTCGGAATCAGATCAAACCTAGTTAACTCAAGATGATGATTCCAGACCTCATGGAATTCTTTGGGAGGGATGATAAAGACATCGAGCATGATTGGCAGGGCAAAGTCTCTTAAGAAGAAGAACTTGACTTGCGGGAACAATGCAAATAGTTTGATCTTCGCTGTTTGATAAAATAAATATGTGAGCGTGAATAGGGGCAGACGACCTCTATGCAACAGAAGCAATTGGGAGGGGAAAAATCTCACCCATTTATACATCATTCGGAATAGTGTCTCTTGTTGGGTCTGCATGTCGTCTAAGTTGTCGTTCACCTCGTCATAATAAGTTTCAACAACATCTGTGACAAATTCGAGCAAATCCAAAAGTTTGAGATGAATAAAGGCATATTCGCAGTCTTTGTTTTCCTCCTGACCGGCGTCGTCAGTGGTTTCCTGGGGACGGGTCAAGTAAGGCTCGACTAGCGACACAAAGTGCCTGAGAAAGTGGAGGAATTCGTGGAGCGTCAGTATCAGTGTAGCAGGGAAGTATATCAGCTTCATTGAGTTTTTCATTAACTGAAGGTGGAGCGGGATGAAAAAAAGTCCTTCCTTGGTGGCGGCACTTCGGTTAAAATGGTAAGTCAAAATTGAAAACAAACCATCTCTGAAACAATTCAAGGAATGTAATGTTGCCTCGGGGTCATACACCGACATCACTGATAATACGAATGAAACCTGGGCTGCCAAATCCGGATGTTGGCGCTCATTCAATAGCAACCGTAATCGTTTAATGATGTTTGCGTAGTGTTCGATCAGTCTCATGATGATAACGTCCTTCGTCTTTGTCTGGTCCAAGTAATGCTGATTATTTTCAAGTGCTGAATTTGCAATTGCCTCTCGATATTTGATGCTGCTCGTGAACAGGTTACAGATCAAGTAATTAATGGTCAAGTTCAAGAGACATGAAAAGTAAAGCTGGCTCGAGTATGCACGATTTGTAAACAGCAGAAGCCACAGGAAATATAGGTAACGTACATCAAATATCGAGTTTGTACCTGTGGCAATTGAGCGGGAGTAGGCCGCGACGTCCTCATCAAACTTGTTAACGTAAAACTTGCGACTATAAGGATTATCCTGCACTTTAAACGTGGCCACTTGTTGTACTCCGTTAGGGAGTTTGAATGATCGGGGCTGAGCTTCTATCGGTGGGCTTTGAGTGGTTTCTTGGTTCGCGTGTTCGTGTATAGTGTACACCGGGTACGTCATATCCACGCTAGTGGCCAGGGGCATCAAGTTATCGAAATTCTGCTTGATATTGTGGTGATGTACCTGATACCTCAAATGTTCATTAGCGTGGCTAAGCCGTTTGCGTAACAATGGGAATGCGGGGGTGGGCTTTTGAGAATCAGGTGACCACACCGAATCCATCGAGGCGATTGATTCATTCAGGGGGACGGTGGTCAACAGTTCAAACTCTTGAGCAAGCTTGCTGTTCCTGAGCTCGGCCTTCTGGGCGTCGGTGTAGTCGAGATATCCACACCGCACTTTGTGTTTGACGCAGTTGCGACATTCAGGAAGGTCTTCCAGACATTTCACTTTTCGCTTTTTGCAGTTGGCACACCCCATCTTCGAGTTCTTGTGCTTCCTCCTCCGCTGCACAGGCTTACTCATCGTCGGTGGTGGGAGTGGTTGGGGGATCAGCCGCGCACGATTATAACGAGAAAAACCCTTGTTGCAGTCAAGCGAGGCCTATAGAACATCAAGCCAACTCGGACTCTAACAAGGTTAATAAGGAGACATTTTAACGACCATCACTACACCTCTAAAAATGGAAGCTTATGTGTGTTTATTATTGAGTGCACCAGGCACCATGCTATGTGAAATAAGTCGACCAGTAAACCCATTCCTTAATCGAGTGGAGCGCAGGGCTCCGCACCAATCCTCGGGCATCTCATCTTGAAACAATGGAGGTCGATGTCGACGACGCCACCAGCAGCGAGGTTCCAAATGTCGTCCGAACGTACTCACGAACGCAATGGGTCGTTTGGCAGTGGCCACAGTAGTAGAGCTGCTTGCTCCCACAGCCACACACCCCAGGCACTCTTTCGTGCCAAACCGTAGAACAAGAACAATAAGAACACATGATGGATGTTGTATTTAGTGGGGAAAAAATTTCCAATTTATATCTCACGATACCTCTTCGGGTGGCAGTCGTGAATTACCCGAGCGTACTCGGGTATGACAGTGTTTATCTACCATGCGGCGTGACGTTATGCATACCCGTTCGGCGATAGTTACCACACAGAAGGTGGAGTACTGGTCTCGGTATATTATGGAATGAAATAGAGAAACCTGTTTATGGTGGTTGAAAAGAGAGCTCTGAGAAGGAAGACATTTTCAACTATCACTAGTTCCCGATTTATCCACTTCCGCTGTCATCCGAACGGGGACTGATAACCGCGTTTTGAGCCCTGGAGTGAAGATGAACCCGATCGCCAGGCTTAGAATGGCACGTTGGGAGAAACGTTCTCGTAACCCCGCTGGAAGTCCGATACCCCTGGCAATCCAGATTTTGTACGCTTATGAAACAGCGGTCTTCTACTAGCTGAATCTTTTAAAGGTACAGAGTTTTGGCTGGCTATTGTTCGGCCTGACAATCCGCTCCTTACCTTTATGAGCGTTGTCTCGTAGCATGTGAGGGTATTAATAATCTAGTCGGACATACGGGATAAAGAAACGTGAATGTCTATTACTGGAGTTAGTAGTCTAATGTGAAACAGCCCCGGAATCGCAGGGCTATATATCCGGAGCGGTTTGAGTGGGCGTGCACGCCGAAGTCTGGGGACAACTTGCAAAATAGCCGATATCTACTCATGGGCTGATTTTCCATTTCGAAAAGGGTGGGGTAAACTATGAAGGTACCGCCATACTCCACCTGAGGCTCGTATACTACGTGCGAGTGGCGACCACCACTGCCATCGTTGTGCGCGCTACCATCCAAGTTCGTCCACGCACTCATTTTCGTGGTATCAGCAACCCAGACCATACCAATCCACCATGAGTTTATCCGACGAACAGGTATGTTACCAATGGCCCAATTTATCGAAGATAGCGTTATACTAACGATTCCCAGGTCAAGTCTGAACTTGCAAAGATGCAAGGGTTCATCAAGAAGGAGGCGGAGGAGAAGGCCAAGGAAATCCGCCTCAAAGCTGATGAAGAATACGAAATTGAGAAGGCGCTGATCGTTCGGAGCGAGCTGGCAGCTATTGATCAAATCTACCAACAAAAGCTCAAGAAGGCGTCGTTGGCCCAGCAAATTCAAAAGTCTACAGCCGCTAACAAGTCGCGGTTGAAGGTTTTGGATGCCAAGGAGCAGGTGTTGGAGCAATTGTTCGATGAGGCTGCCGAATCTCTTAAGAAGTTCACTAAAGACACCGACAAATATACCAAGGTGATGGCGGGGTTAATTGCTGAAGGTGCGCTCACCTTATTGGAACCTAAGGCCACTGTTAAGGTGACTAAGGCTGACGTGGACGTCGCCAACAAGGCCAAAGATGAGGCGGCTAAAGTCTACAAGGAGAAGACGAATAACGACATCGAAATCACCGTCACCGAAGGTTTGGAGGACAAAGAGATTGGTGGCTGCATCGTGGTGAACGGTAACGGTGCGATTGAAGTGACGAACACATTAAGAGAACGGCTCAGCTTGTTGAACGAGGGAGCCTTACCCGCGATCAGACTCGAATTGTTCGGACCCTCGCCTACTAGAAAGTTCTTCGACTAGTCAGCCGTCTGGGCCGGCTGTCTTCCCAATTTGACGGTTTGTAGTAAAATAAATAGCGTGATTTACGCAGCTCGTGCATCGTGACTGCGCTTCAGTCACCGTCTTTCGTAGTCGTCAGAAAAGGTGGTCAGATGAAAGAAAGTATCGAATGATGGTGGGCTGTAAACCGCATACACTCGGTGATTTTCGTCATCTATCCCAATACTGCTTTTGTTGTTGGTGTATGTGTAGATTCATGCTGTCTCCCACAATATTCATAAGGTTGTGCCTGCCATGCCTAGTATATCAACATGGAGATGTATAGGTGAATTGAGGCGCTTATTTGATTGCGAATCGGGAACAATATCCTTAATTATGAATGTCGTTTACCGCACGGCGCCCAAGAAAAAGCATGGTCCCTGAGCAACGATAGTGTGGATAATAGAAAACTGAAGAGCTTCATCGTACGTTAAGGACCCTTAGCTTGGCGTTGTTGGCCTACAGATACTTACGATACTGCGCGATCACATCGACCCCAAGTGAGGCTGTAGTTGAACCCCGCAAGACTTTTGTTCTTCGAATTTGGCAGCGAACCCCTTGCGGGAAAAGAATCAAACGTTGACGCTGCTTAGTCCGGGCTGCTTGACGGTGAAAAACTCAATCGTTTACGCTGTCAGCAGACTCGTTTCAATGCATAAGTATATATATCGAGGCTAATCTCTCAATCATCGATTCGCAAGAATAATATGAGGACATCCTCTCTGCTTGCGTTCAAATGTCCCGCGTGTGGATGCCATTCTCGTCACCATTATCAATGCAATGATGGTCGATGCCGCTGCGGCGACCCTGTGTTCACTTGCACTAATTGCAAGAGACTATGTTGCTATCGGCACCTATAAAGCTGGCCATGTCGCTGGCGACTCCACCTTTGCAGGGCCATTGCTGTCTCAAATAGTAATACATGTCCACTCGAAAAACTTGCACACCGTCCCCTTGCGTGATGCACCTTCATGTACAAATCCGGGGCCAGACCATAGCTTAGTCTTGCTGTCTCAAGCGCAGAGTCTAATTCCCCATTGAGACTTGGGGCGGCGGTAAGCATTGACAGAGACATTATCCCCAAACCTCGTTGGAATATTGAGACATTGTTATGTCAACCCATTCGTTTGACGTTCTTCTTCCAGCATTGGCTTCCGACTGAAACATTTAAGGCTAGTATGCTTTCTACGAATAAAGACTAGCAGAAACTCGTTGTGACAACCACATACAAGCTCTAAGCCGTTTCAAGGTTTAATGATCAGAGCAATGTTCTTAAAGGCAATTGATATATTGCTAAGACATGTTGAAGGCTGAATGTGTCTCAGATACTAGGATTTGATGATCACATCATCTTTAACAACACAAGCCAATGCTTTGTTGATAATTGAAGCATACTGGACTCATCTTTACAAGATTATGAAATGAGCAGGGCCGCTACTACAAGCTGGCCGGTGAGTCAAGTACACTAAGAAAAGAAGAATGTATAATCAAGGAAGAGAGAATTTAAAACCAATGAGAGAGGAAGGGTTATTTTAGGTTTTGGGATTTTTCATCAAGTACTCGATTTCAAAGATGTATTAGCTAAACAAGAATGACATGGCTGTGGCTGATGCAAAGAACGCATGCAATTGGTTTATTGTCATGAAGAGAACTAAAATGAGTGTCACCACTTTGATAATTCGTACATGCCAACTTGATTTGAACGCCACCGTTCAATTAATGACGTCCTTCAATTGATGTTAGTGAAAGACATCGCGAGGATGGTATGTTCAGAGGAAGCTCCCAGATAACGCCCATAATCATTAATATATAAACCCAATTAAGTGAATAAAGTGTCTTCTTCTCTCAAGTACTCCCCAATATCGCCCTGTCGGAACGCAACGATCGCGTTGGGTTGCAAATTGCGAGCCTCAGTTGTCAGCTTAGCACTGACGCCAAATCCAAGAGGGATGTCATTCATCGAGTAAACGATGACCCCAGCGTGTTCGGGGATGTCTTCACTCATCTTCCCGATGTGAGCCTTGAGAACGTGGTTGCCGTAAAGGAAGGGCATCTCACCATTTTGCTTGATCCACATTTTGAACTTGGCGTATTGGGCCAAGTATGGCAATGCTGTGATGTGCAATCTGAACTTCCCCGTCTTGGTGAACTTACCAAAGCAAGTCCCCAACAGCATCAAGTTTTGACGAGCGACCGAGGTAGCGAACCGGGCCACTTCTTCACTAACATAGTAAACTCGATCTTTTTGCAACCGGAAAACGTGGGGCACCGGGTTGTCAATGAGGAAAGTGATATTCCGCCCAATGTAGTTCGCCAACTTCTCGAATACCACCTTGGTTTCTTCTTCAGTCAACGGTCTCATTGCGATAGCCAAAGATTTTTTGTGCACCAACCTCATCGCGATGACTTCACCTAACGACTCGGGCAATGAGACCCCCAAGCGTACTTCGGATGGCAAGACGAGCGAAGGCAAGCGGTCTAAGAGGGAGGAAAGAACTCATCGGGTTACGTACGTAGGTATTACCCCATCGCTATGGCCTGATCATGACACCGATTACTAACATCACCAGTGAATTCACTCCCAGAGTCGATGAAAATGGCAATCCCGTGGCTAAGCTGGAAAGACGTCCCAAGAGAAAGGTGGCAGTGATGATTGGTTACTGTGGTACTGGCTACAATGGTATGCAAATTCAGAACGATCCCAACGTCAAGACCATCGAAGGTGAGTTGTTCAACGCCTTCGTTGAAGCTGGGGCCGTTTCCAAAGACAACGCCGATGACATTAAGAAGAATGCTTTTATGCGGGCGGCTCGGACTGACAAGGGCGTTCACGCCGCGGGTAACGTCATTCTGGCTAAACTTATCGTTGAAGATGAGGATATCATTGAAAAGATCAACCAAGCACTTCCTGATCAGATCCGCATTTGGGGCATTCAACGGGTTACCAAGCTGTTTGACTGCCGTAAGATGTGTTCGCTGAGAATCTACGAGTACTTATTGCCTACCTACTCGTTGTTGCCGCCCAAGCCTCACTCAGCGTTGGCTGATTTGATTGAGGAAAAGCAAACGGAACACCCTGGTACTCTTTTGGTGGATGAAGAAGGTTCCAAGTGGTGGGACGAAACTCGTCAAGAGGTTTTGGCTACTGGTGTTACCGAACAACAATTGGAAGAGTTGTTAGCCAAGCAAAAAGCGGGAGAGTCGATCAAGACTTACGATTCGGAGGGTCAGATTACCGAAGAAGGTCAGTTCATCAGACTGATAAAAAACGTTGAAAATGCTCGTCGTCGTGCTTATCGCATCCTGAAAGAAAGATTGCAACGTTTCCGTGAAGCGATGGAGCAATATGTCGGCTCTAACAACTTCCATAACTTCACGGTTGGCAAGTCGTTTAAGGACCCGGCTCTGAGGCGTTACATTATGGAGACGCTGGTGCTGGAACCCTTTGTGATTGAGGGAACCGAATGGGTGCTGGTGAAGCTTCATGGTCAACTGTTCATGTTGCATCAAATTCGTAAGATGATCGCCATGGCCTGCCTCGTTGTGAGAACTGGCTGCCCTGTTGAGCGTATCAAGCAATTTTACGGCCCTAACAAGATCAACATCCCTAAGGCCCCCGCTCTCGGGTTGTTGTTGGAGAACCCCGTTTACACCACCTACAACAAAATGTTGGAGAAGAACAATCACAAGGCGATCGACTTCACCGAATTCTCCGAAAAGATGGATGCATTCAAGATGAAGTACATTTACGACAAAATTTACGCCGAAGAAGCTCGCGATAATGTGTTCTATGGCTTCTTTGGCTTTATTGACTCGTTCAAAGCTCATGCTACCGAAGGGGTGCCTAATAATTTGAGAGAACTGGGTGAAGGTGAAATTGGTCACGTCTTCGAGTTTTTGGGAAAGATGTTTGACGAACCCATTCAAGAAGAACAGTCGAAGAAAGATACCGAGTCTAAGGAAGAACAGCCGAAGGAAGAGACGGTCTCTAAGGAAGAGCAACCGCAGGAGTAACTTGCCAATGATGGAGATACGTTAGCTGTCATCCCTTAACAAATACATTTATCATAAATTGGTGCTAGTGAACTTCAAGTTTCGCTGTTGCATCTCGTGAAATTTCATACGATTCAAAGTACATACTAAAAAGGAAAATGCACAACTTGGATGTGCCTCGTGGCACTGGACTCGGTCAAACGAGACATACCATTAGGACTAGAGAACGGCCGAAGCGCTATGCAATTACAACCACGCGGAGTTTTTTCCGTCGCCACCTTGAGGCTGCTGGTTTGCCAACAGCGGGCTCAGCCCAGATGCCATTTGCTTCAGCATCATCCGCGATTTCTGAAGCGCCATCTGTTGTTGAGGAGTTAACTGCGAGGAATATTGCCCTGGACCGGGTGCACTGGCATTAGCTTGTTGATGAGTTTGCAGAGATTGCTGTAATTGGGGTTGAGAGGGTTGTTGCAGTTGTTGCCCTGGGGGTGCTTGAATTTGGGGTTGTTGTTGTTGTTGTTGGTTTTGATCCTCCCCTTCACCCTTCTTCTTCTCTTGTTGGAATTTATACAAAGTCCAGTCAAAAACGTAGTCGTAACGGTAGTTTTCTCTCTTGAAAAGATCACGGAATAATTTGCGCAAGTAAGGGTAATCAGGCTTATCGTCGAATCTAAGAGACTTGATGTAGTCCATGTACTCCAAGAACTCATTAGGCAAGCCCTTAGTTAAGATTCGGTTATGGGTCAGCATCTTCTTTTCCATAATTCGGTCATACTTTTGACGCTTAGTAGCAGCCTTGAGGCCTTGCCAAGGTAACGAACCACGGCAGAAGTATATGAGAACGTAACCTAACGACTCTAAGTCATCACGACGCAGTTGCTCAATACCCAAGTGAGTATTGATCAGTGCGTAACGAGCAGTACCCGTTAAGTTCTTGTTTTCCCGATAGGGAATATGCAAATAGGTTCGAGGATCTCGATACTTTTTGGCTAAACCAAAATCAATGACGTTCACTTGAGAACCCCGACGGCCAATCCCCATCAAGAAATTGTCAGGCTTGATATCTCGATGAATAAAGCACCGGGAGTGGATGTACTCAATACGGCAAATGAGCTGATCAGCAAGTAATAAGACTGTTTTGGAGGTGAATTTGCGGTTGCAATAGTTGAATAAATCTTCCAAAGATGGACCCAACAAATCAATCACCATGGCGTTATAGTCACATTCAGTGCCGTACCAACGCACGAACGGTATACCGACCCCACCAGAAAGAGCCTTATACACTTTAGCTTCATATTCGAGCTGGGGGTGTTTAGCCTTTGTATTTTCAAGTTTGATCGCAACTTCCTCACCGGAAATGATGTTGGTGCCCAAATAAATGTCGCCGAACGATCCCAGACCGATCTTCCGACCAATGCGATACTTCTTGCCGACTCTCAAGTCCATGTTGATGATGGGTGTGGGACGAGAAAGGAGTGGCGTAAGTCAGGCCGACGATTTGCTGTCCGCTGAGAATTTGTTTTTTCGGGCGAGTCGACAATGCGGGACTTATGTAGCGGAAGTAGACTGTGGTGCGATGAACCCGCAAAAAGCAAGACTAAAATCGCCGCTGCTCTGCAAGTAATCTAAAAAAAGCAACAAGGGATGGTTCCGAAGAGATATTTAGTTTGAGTGTGGCTTAAGGCAACGGTACAAATCTCGCCCACGAACGCTCGCTCACTGATGCAGATGGCTGTCGCGTTTCACGCGGCTCATTACCGTTTACCACACTCTGCGACAGATGCCGTGACGACGACATTGCGATGCTATGCCTCGCATTGTCATGACCACAAATAAAGCTGATCTCCGTCGACGATTTACTCGGGACAATAATTGCCGTTGTACATTGCGAGCCGTATCACGGTGTCGGCGCCGAATCACCAATTGGTACCCACCACCTAGTAGTGCTGAAACCAGGGTCACTGCAAGCCGCGATCGTTCTTGCACGTTAGAGGAAAAAACCACTGACGCAGTGCCGCGTCTAATAACAGCTAAATATGGCAGAACTGACACAATTGTGATCCTACAAAAACAAGTAAATAATAGCAAACATTAATTATTAAGGTATTCTTTGAAATCCTATTTCCATAAACAAATCCGTACACGTTCCGTGTCAAAATCGAATGCCGACTCCTAGTTCTTGGCAGGAGTGGCAGTGGTCGACGAGCTCGACTTGAACTTGCCCAAAAGCTTCTTGAACAAGTTAGACTTCGATTCCTTGGCAGTCTTCACAGCAGCTTCCTTAGCCTCGGCGGTCTTTTCGGCAATAACCTTTTCGACCTTTTCAATGGGCGCGGTTTCGGTGGCAGCCTTAGCTTCAGTGGCGGGCGCTTCGGTGGCAGCGGCAGCAGGGGCAGCTTCTTCAACCACATCCTTCTTGACTTCGGTGACTTCTTCACCCTTGGCTTCGGCATCGACGGTAGGTTCAGGAATGTCGTCCTTCTTCGAAGCTTCAACAACATCAGCTTCGGCAACGGGGGCCGCAGCTTCAGTGGCTTCGGGGGCGTCGGCGGTAGCGTCGGCAACGGCATCGGTGGTTTGTTCGGTGGCGTCAGCGGCGGCAAGTTCTTCAGACTTCTTAGCGGTGGCGTCAGCAGCCACAGCGTCAATGTCGACCTTGTCATCCTTCTCGAGGTTTTCCTTCGACGAGAAGGCTCTCGAGAGGCGCTTAGCTTTTTCCTTGTATTTGTCGAGACCCATTGTTGTTATTCAATTCCAACTCGCAAACTCGGGGATGCAGTGTCCTTTTTATACTGGGTAAGGTCACCACCTAATTTAGCGCGCAGCCGTGTGTAAATTGTCGTCTACGCGGAGGCAGACCAAAAAAAATAATAAAACAATAAACACACTATGAGACTTTGCGGCTCCATGTCTTTTCTAGGCAACAATGGCATCCGATGAGCGGAGAGTATTCCCATCCTACCGCAACAGATTTGCTGACCATCGTTATGTCTGACCTCAAAGACACGACACCGCCCATTTTGGGGGTGCTCGGCCTCGAGTATGTTGGGTATGAGCCCTGCGCGATGTCTTCATCCCACCGACCGCGGTTACCTCGCCCACATCGCCGCCTAGATCAGCCCACAATTAAAACGACAGTATGTGGTGTGTGTGTCACACTCATAGACATGGCTTCTCTCCCATGTGGCTCTCGGCGTCTTCCTTATCTACTGCAAAAGGTCACAAGATGTCGTTTCCCCGTCGACGATCAAAATATTAGGATATCGTGTGCACACCGAGGCGCCCCCCCGATGGCTGAGAAATAGCCGTGCGTCCGCAGTAAAACTGCGCGTGACAACAGCGTGACAGACCGAAACATGCTGGTCATCAGGAAGACGCAATTGGCATCGAAGGTCATGACAGGCCGCCCGTAAGTGGATCAAACACGGCCAATCCAAATTTGAGCCCCAAATTGATCAAGTACACGATAACGACAATGTATAATTCCTCATATGGAAATGGTAACAACTAGTAACCTCCGCGACAAACAATACGTCACAATACCGCGTTTCAAGCTCCGCCTCACTGTATATACACAGCGTGTCGTTTTATTGGACATGAGGACGTTCTGCGCGAGCTCAAGCAAGAGCCAACTAAGTGGTCGGATTCGACACTAAGACCTCACGAAGCAATTAATACCATCATGGCTAATTGCACTCAATCACACAGCGCTTCCATATGATTCGCTTTGTCATCGATCAGACCGATTTGAAAATCCACGCAAGACATGACTTCGATTTGATGTTCAGGGATATCCCAGCGGGTTGGGATCATCGTATGATATGCTTAGGTTCTTTAGCGGGTGCCGTATGACCAAGGTTCAGTAGCTGTGTTCACTCCCATTTTTGAACACTCGTCGGGCACCACTTCTACATATATATGCCGGTGATAGAATAGGGGTAGAAAAAAACCGCTCACCCATGATGGAAAAAGTATACGTACTAAACAGGTAGATGCGTCGGAGACTTGAAGACACCATGAAAGCAATGAATATCGTACACGTCTTAGTATATCGTCTCTGTGATATCAACTGATCGATGTTCCCATCACAGATTGCTTTAAATTCAGTTTCTGAGGTATCAAAGATCTCCAAGACGTTCATCCATGATACTAAACACCATACATTCAACGTTTTGCCGATGCCAAACGAACGTGAAGGTAGATTCCTTCGGACGGCTGTTGCTGCTGAATCACGCGTGTATAATCCTGTATATAACTGCCTCAGAGTCCTGATTGTGTAACCGAATCGGTAAACTACAGAGCACTACACAACCATGGTGGTTCAAGAGGACTCCGAGCCCCCAAGGTACACGACAGATCTCAGCATAAATGATTTTGAAATAGGTCGTGCCCTTGGAAGAGGCAAGCTTGGACTGGTGTACTGCGCCAGGCATCGAGAGCTGGGATACATTGTCGCGTTGAAAGTGATGAAGAAGCGAGAACTTGTCGAGATGCAGCTCGAAAAGAACTTGGGTCGAGAGATTACCATCCAGCTACAGCTCTATCACATCAACATCTCGCGTCTTTATGGTTACTTTTACGATCGAGATAATGTCTACTTGATCGTCGAATACGCCGTCGATGGTGAGTTATATCACCATTTGCGAGCAGCCAAACGCTTTCCCGATGTTCTTGCTAGTTATTACATTTTCCAAGTCACCAAAGCACTTAAATATTTGCATGGGAAAGGTATAATCCATCGCGATATCAAACCAGAAAATCTACTCCGAGACGAAAATCATATCATCAAGCTTAGTGACTTTGGATGGCTGGTTCGTGCAAAGGCTGATAATCGTCGACATACTATATGTGGAACTTTAGATTATCTTCCTCCTGAAATGGTGGAGAAGAAGGATCACAACTATCAAGTTGATCTTTGGGCGTTAGGTGTTTTATGTTATGAGCTTCTTACTGGCAAGCCTCCTTTTGAAAATGTCAATCGGGATATTACTTACAAACGTATTGTTCGCGTTGACTTTCGTTTTCCACCCCTGATGGATCGTGACGCCATCGATCTCATCACCCAGTTATGTCAAAAAGACCCCCGCCGGCGTCTTTCTCTTGCACAGGTGTTACGGCACCCTTGGATTTACAAGCATCGCCCCAAGTGGCCTCGGCCTATGGCTGGTTCATAGGTTTCAACCGAATTATAGCATTAATTTATATCTCACTACTTACTTGAGCTGGCGCTTGGCAATTCTTAATTTCAGTCTGAACGAATCGCCGTCACAGTAAGCACCCATTAACCATCTGTCGCCGCCGTTTTCGTCAGAGAACTCATTTCTCGAGTGGAGAACCCGGCGGTTATCAAAGATAACAGTTGTGC
Source organism: Diutina sp. Y7414 (assembly GCA_037042415.1). Taxonomy (NCBI): domain Eukaryota; kingdom Fungi; phylum Ascomycota; class Pichiomycetes; order Serinales; family Debaryomycetaceae; genus Diutina; species Diutina sp. Y7414. The sequence continues at coordinate 400,561 of JAXQKI010000100.1, forward strand.
CCTCAGGTAACTTGATTTGGTAGTTGTTTATCGGATCATTCACAAAATCCTCAAACATCTTGTAGCCCCTCAAAAAGTCTTTCAATAAATAATGGGAAGCCAGGGCGTGGTTTGACCCCGAGCCAACTTCCTGGTTGTTGCCGCGAGCTAAGATTTCGCTGATGCCCGTCTCAAATGGCCCTTGGAAAGGTGGGGCGTAATTGACTTCCTTGATCTTGGGTCTGTAAGTTTTCGATTCAAGGTAACCTTCCTCCTCAACAATCAAAGGGCGTTCAAAGTAGTAGTATTCGCCATTATTATCGTAATGATAAGAAATAGGAACTTGAGTTAAGGCGTAGAAGGCATTAGGGTCAGTATCTCTGATATGCTGAGCAGCAAGGTATGAATCGCAGAAGATGTTCTCCCCTCCCAATGTCGAATTCTTAAGGGCGTGTAAAAGCTGAAGGCCAGGGGGCAGTTCGTAATATAACAAATCCATGTGTAAGGGTAAAAAGACCTTGGTGTATGCAATGTTTTCGGCCTCTTTCTTATTCTTCACATCAAAGAGGGTGCCGTAGAACGTCTTCTTAATGTAACCGAACCGCTCAGCTAAATGGGCCACAGGCCAATCTTTGGTATTCTCCTCCGTCATGTCTTCGTGGATAGGCTCAGGACAATCATGAATGAATGCTAAACCGTATTTGTTCAACACGTCGACCACTCTGTTGAACTCCTTAGAGTCAGGATTCATGTAGTCGGCATAGGTCGAGTTCAACTCGTCTAATCCTTTGCTGAGGGCTTTGTTATCCCAGTGGATTTGCTCAGATCCGAAAAACTTGTCAGCTCGACGGTTAGCCTTGGTGCTGTACTTGACAAGGAACAGTTCGGGATACTCCAGTTTGTGGTCGTTGCCGTGCTGGTTCCACGTGATGTGCAACACATCTTCACCATTGGCATTCTTGACGACCTGAGGGGTGTCCTTGATGGTGAGTCCGTCAACAATTTCCGCCGTGGAGAACAGTTTCTGGCGGGAGAAGGGGTCAACGCTTTCTGGGGATGTACAAGCGTCACGAAGGAAAACATTCTCAAACTTCACCAACTTGTCTTGCAAAAGGACCAGTACGTAGTTGTCATTGTAACTGGAAAGACTCATCATTCGCTTGGCCATCGGCCTCGCAATCCTGGCAAGGTGCATGTTCCGTATCATATGTGAAGCGGTGGATGTGGTTTGTGGGGAAATTTTTTCCCTATATAACTTGCAGCTCACTCATACTCAATGACGCAGAAAGTGGACTGATCCGCGGAGAGTCACTCTAACATGATCGAAGAAAATGGGACAATAATATTTACGTGATTCGTATATACGAAGAATGGTCAGGCTTTCTCAAATTGTAAAGGTGGAAGGGCTCGAACGATTACCCGCGGGATCTTCCGAATTGCTATACGTCATGCTGAAATTTTCATAGTTTAATTCAAAAATTATGGCGGTTTGAGATTGCTGCTAACTGTAGGCCAACTTAGAAATTCTGAAAAACTCGACTATCCTCCATATTTTCAAATATCTCCACAAAGTCGAGACCAATCCGAAAATTTAGTCATACTGAATAGTATTCACCGCTGGGCGTATAGAATTAAACTTATAAGCCAAGTTTACTACGACTCATCTAACCTGTACCTAAATTTAACCCAAAACTGCGACGGACGTCAACATGACTAATTCAGAATGGTATCAAAAACCGGAAATTTTACTGCGACATCGAGGGTAACCTGGCCGAGTGGTCTAAGGCGCCAGGGTAAGGTTAACAACTTTACCAACCAATCCTGGTCTCTTCGGAGGCGTGGGTTCGAACCCCACGGTTATCACTACTTTTTTATTTTTGCGAGTGCATAAGCATCGATAATTTTTGTGCAGCTTTCCATTATGATTATCACTGATAAGAACAGTCGTATCATATCACGACATTGCAGACGAAATCAATTCAAGCGTAACTTGCCAAGAGCGGCCAAGAGAATTTGCTCTTTCCAAGAATTGTCCATATGAATCATGAATACTTAAGTTGTGTACAGAACGGCTTTCAACGGTTGTGGCTAAGTTGAGAGGTTATGCACCCTAGAGGCCATACTGGCTTAGTGGCCCGAAACCTGCAGCGTTACAAGTACCTACAAGGTGTGATGATTGTGGCTCAATTTGTCAGCAAGCCCATGTGAGTTTACAGGTAGTCAATTGCAGTTTATCATTCTATATTGAGCCTATACACGTTACATTAAGTCGAAGTTTAGTTAACCTTGTTGAAGTATTCCTTCGACGAGTCAACTTCAGGCTTGATGGTGTCGGCACCGGGTTGCCAGTTAGCGGGGCACACTTCACCGTGCTTGTCGGTGAATTGGAAAGCTTCCAACAATCTGAGCGATTCGTCGACGGATCTACCGACGGGCAAGTCGTTGATGGTGATTTGTCTCAAGGTGCCCTTGGGGTCGATCAAGAAGATACCTCTGAGGGCAATGCCTTCTTCTTCGATCAACACACCGTAGTCCTTCGACAACGAGTGGTTGGTGTCGGCGACCAAGGGGATGTCGACGGGGCCCAAGCCACCGTCCTTTCTGGCGACGTTGGTCCAGGCCAACAACGAGTATTCCGAGTCGGTCGAGGCGAACAACACTTGGCAGTCCTTTTCGGCGAACTTCTTGGCGGCCTCAGAGTAGGCAATGATTTCGGTGGGGCACACGAAGGTGAAGGCCAAGGGGATGAAGGCCAACAACACCCACTTACCCTTGTAGTCTTCCAACGAAACGGTTTCGAAGGTACCGTCGACGACGGCGGTCTTGGTGAAGGAAGGAGCGGGCTTTTGAACTTGAGCAACCATTATTCAATTGATGTTGAAAAGTTCGGGGGGCGGGCATCTGCAATTTATACCGAAAAAAAGGTGGCTGCACCAACTATGCTTAATGACAAATTGTTTCCGAGGTCTAGAAACGTGGTACTGACAAATTAGTATAGAGCGACTCGGAAAAGATTAGTCAGCGGCAATTAACTCCGTTTAGATCGTTTACATCGTTTACCAGTAGCTAGTAACACGGCTAATTGAGGTTCACATGGCGACTAGACCTCATAGCGGGGGTGCCCCTCCGTCGGGCTGAAAAGTGTGGCGTCACCGATGGCGGAAGATACCTGATTGGTGAAATTCGCGCTGCATGGCCCGACCAAATAGATCATAGATCCCCGTTTAGGCGTTTACGAGGCACCATACGAAAACTGTGCCATCGACTTACCCGATGACTTAGACGCTATTTGAGCATTGGCGGTACAAGCTGAGGTGATTGATGATACGATTATATCGCGCCATCCAATGAAAACTGTGGTTACAAACGACATATCTCCGTTTCCCCGTCAAAAATTTCTGTCGGCAAATGTACCCAGGGCTCGAAACCAGGAGCTAAAATGAGCCACGCCACTCTCCCGAAAAATTTCCGTTGCTTCCGCAGCGCGGAAGTGTCGAAAGTTCTTCCGTATTCCACGTGTCACACTATCGCGCACGCGAAACTGACAGGACCCGGCCGATTTAACCGCCACCATGGAGAAGTTCGGATTCCACAAGGTGCACCATAGCCCCACCAACAGTGGCGCCAGCATTACCCATTCAAGGAGAAACCCTCCGTCGTCGCCGCCGAGGCCATTGGAGCCCGTGGCCCCGCGTCAGGTGATGAAGTTGGCCGTGGACAAAGTCCCCAACAACTCTATTGCCGTCGCTAATAGAATTGGGGTCAACCCCGATGACTTTGCCATGATCCCGAACCACGCTCCCATCCTCATTGACAGCCACTACGTCTACGACATCGAGAAGTGTCCCGAGCTTCCCCACGGCATGCTTGGTATGGCGGGTCACACCAGACGGTGGGGTAAGTGGTCTCTCGGGCAATCGATCCACGCTGAACCCTACAATATCCATTCCAACGGCTCGCAAAAGAAGTATCTCAATGTGATCAAAGTCACCGTCGATCACTTGAGCAAGTCGCATGCCCACACCACTCCCATCAGTGTTGAGGACTTGACCGAAGTGTTCATGACCAATTACGAAAACCAAATTCTTCAACCCACCCAAGCCATGGTTATGGAGTACAAAGGCCACTACTACCTGTTGCTTGTGTTGCTGGTTGAGATCGTTGATGTCACTCAAGCGGATGGGGCACCTTCAGTTAAGGAGCTGGCGGATTTGGATACTAAGGGTATTTTGATGAGAAGTACCGTTATTGAATTCTACCCTCACGAACACTCTAAAATCAACTTGCAATACCCTCTGGGCAAAGGTGGTTTCTTCGGCAAGCCTGGACCCCGTCCTCGCCAGCGGAAGCAGATCATTAACCCTGACTTCAAGTTGGAAGATTTGGGTATCGGTGGTTTGGACTCAGAATTCCAGGAAATCTTCAGACGTGCGTTCAACTCGAGAATCTTGCCTCCAGAATTAGCCGAGAAGTTGGGGATCAACCACTGTAAGGGGTTGCTTTTGTATGGTCCTCCCGGTACCGGTAAGACCCTTATTGCCCGTAAGTTGTCGAACATGCTTAACGGTAAGGAACCTAAGATTGTCAATGGTCCCGAAATGTTGTCGAAGTACGTGGGTGCTTCCGAAGAGAACATCAGAAACCTTTTCAAAGATGCCGAGGCCGAGTACAAGCAGAAGGGTGACGACTCTGACTTACACGTCATCATTTTCGATGAATTGGATTCCGTGTTCAAGCAAAGAGGGCTGGGCAAGTCTGATGGTACTGGTGTTGGCGACAACGTTGTCAACCAGTTGTTGGCTAAGATGGACGGTGTTGATCAGCTTAACAACATTTTGATCATTGGTATGACCAATAGATTAGACTTGATCGATAACGCGTTGTTGCGTCCGGGTAGATTCGAATTGCAGATTGAAATCGCTTTGCCTGATGAAAAGGGGCGTAAGGACATTTTGACGATTCACACCAAGCTGTTGAGAGACAACCACTTGTTATACAAGGACGTCAACTTGGACGAGTTGGCGGTGCAGACGAAGAACTTCACCGGTGCCGAAATCCAAGGGTTGTGTAACTCGGCGAAGTCATTTGCGATCTCTCGTCACACTAAGTCGGGTACCATTGCACAAGTCGACATGGACTCGATCTCTAAAATTCAAATCACTATGAAGGATTTCCAATTAGCACTCCAAGAGGTGAAGCCTGCATTCGGTACCGACGAAGAGGATCTTGCCGCTGCCGCGCCTTATGGTATTATTCACTACGCCGACAGCATCAGACAAATTGAAAACAAGGGGGCCTCGCTCGTGGAAGAGGTTTCTGAATCGGAAACCGACTCCTTGGTGTCTGTATTGTTACATGGGCCTCTGGGCCTGGGTAAGACTGCCCTTGCATCAACTATCGCCCTCAACTCACAATTCCCTTTCATCAAGATGCTTAGTGCTGAGAGTGTGGTTGGTATGAGTGAGTTCCACAAGATCAGTTTCATTGACAACTTTTTCCGTGATGTTTACAAGTCGCCGTTGTCGGTGGTGGTGCTTGATCAATTAGAAACCTTGATTGGGTACGCGCCTATTGGGCCTCGTTTCCTGAACGACGTATTGCAAGTGTTGAAGGTGTACCTCAGCAAGTTGCCTCCGAAGGGTAGACGACTCTTGATCCTCGCCACCACTTCAGCCTACTCGGTGTTGCGGAACTTGGACATGTTGGGGTCGTTCTCCAACATCATTGCCGTCCCTCTGATTACCCACATCGATGAATTGGGCAGAGTGATGCACAGTCAAGGATTCGACCGTCATACTGAGCATGCCGTGATCCTGCAATTGCAGCAGACGGACTTGAATATCGGTGTCAAGCGGTTGTTACAAGTGCTTCTGAACTGTAAGTACTCCAAGGCGTCCGCCGATGGCATCGTCGATAGTATCATCGAGGCGCAAACGTTATAGGCCCGCCCAGCTAGTATTAGATCGAATTTAATTAGTGTATATGAGTTCATTTTACGAAAGACTATGCTTATAGAATTTTATGTTTACAGTCTAGACTTCGCGCGGCAAAAAGCCCCACCTCCTGTAGATGGCATCAAGGGATTATGCATACCTCTCCGTTATAGAGCCGCACAGCGACAAGGCAACTAATCATCATGAATACCTCGTTCAGCTCCACGGACCCGTCGACGTTGTCGAATTATACCAAATTCGACGTGACCGATGGGGCTCTCGATATGGACATTGACTTCGACGCCAAGGTCGTCCATGGGCGTATCACCTACCAGTTAGTGGCGCGTGAAGACACCAAGTCAATCGTGCTTGACACCTCCTACCTCAAGATCCGCCGGGCTGCCGTGGGTGACGTTGAAGTGGACTACAAATTGCACGACCGCAAGGAGCCATTGGGTTCGGCTCTCGAGTTATTCTACGACTTTAAGCAAACCGCTCGGGCCACAGTGACGATTGATTATACCACCACCGATAAGTGTACTGCTCTCCAATTCTTGGATAAGGAGGTCACCGATGGTAAGAAAGCACCCTACTTGTTTTCACAATGTCAAGCGATCCACGCTCGGTCGATGGTGCCTTGTTTCGATACCCCTTCCGTGAAACTGACCTACGTCTTGAGTGCCACCTCACCTTATAAGGTGTTGATGAGTGGTCGCTTTATCGAGAAGAAGGGTGACAAGTATTTCTTTGAGCAACCAGTTCCTATCCCTCTGTACTTGCTTACCATTGCTCTGGGTGATATTGTTGGGGCACCTATTGGGCCTCGCTCGACCGTTTACTCCGAACCGGTGGGAATCAAAGCTGCCCAATGGGAGTTTGAGGCCGACATGGAACACTTCTTGGAGATTGCCGAGAAGTTGGTGTTTGAGTACGAGTGGGGTACTTACGATGCTCTTGTGTTGCCAGCATCTTTCCCCTACGGCGGTATGGAAAACCCTAACATCACCTTCCTCACCCCTACTTTGATTTGCAAGGATAGACTGAATGTATCTGTTGTGGCACACGAACTTGCCCACTCGTGGCTGGGCAATTTGGTTACGCTGAAGAACTGGGAACACTTCTGGCTCAATGAGGGTTGGACGGTGTATCTTGAACGTCGTATCATTGAAGCTATTACCTATGCTGATGCTAAACGCAAGGGAAAAGCCAATCCCGAACAGTTTGCTGCCCAAATGCGCTCGTTCCTTGCTATCATTGGCTGGAACGACTTGGAGAACTCCGTAAAGGCGTTTGGACCCGAGTTGTCTCAATATACCAGATTGGTTTTGGAACTTGGCTCGGCTGATCCCGACGACTCGTTTCTGTCGGTCCCTTACGAGAAGGGCTCGCTGTTGTTGGTTCACATTGAAGAAGTTCTTGGTGGGAAGAAAGTGTTTGACCCATTTATCCCTCACTACTTCAAAAAGTACCGCTACAAGCTGGTCGACACCAAGGATTTCTTGGACACGTTGTATGAATTCTTTGACGATAAGAAAGAAAAGCTTGACAAGATCGATTGGGATACCTGGCTTTACGGCGAAGGGATGCCCCCCAAGCCCAAGTTCGACACGACTTTGGCTGACGAATGCTTCAAGCTTGCCAATGAGTGGAAGGCTGCGACGAAGTCGGGTAACTACGACAAGTTCTCCCCGAAGGATGTGGAGTCATTCGAAGCCAATCAGCTGGTGGTACTCCTCGACACGCTCAGCAGTTTTGAGAACCAGAATGGCTTCCATTGGGCCGACCATGCTAAAGCTTTAGAGGCGATGGACAAGGCATACCCCATCTACAGCGATACTCAAAATGCCGAAATCAAGTCGCGCTTCTACATGTTGCAGGTCACCGGGAAGTCCAAGAAGTACTGCAAGCTTTTGGGAGAATGGTTGGGTGAAGTCGGGCGTATGAAGTTCGTGCGTCCCGGATACGCTATCCTCAATGAGGTTGATCACGACTTGGCGGTGGAATACTTCAAGAAATGGGAGAACACGTACCACCCCATCTGCCGGGCGCTCGTCAAGAAAGATTTGGGGTTGTCGTAACATTTCATACATACTAAGAGATAAATCAGAATCCGTTAGTAGGGTAGCTGCCCTCATCAAACTTATCTGGAAGCCAATTGTACTTTTCTTTGGTATAGCTTGACCCAGGATTAGTCCATCCGTTTTCGTCGACATCTTGGACTACCCAGTGGGCAAACGGGTAAGTGGGGAGAGTTCTGATGGGCTCTTCCTTATCAATTATTCCTAACTCAAGTTGCCGAGCGATAAGTCGGTCTAATAGATCGTTGGCGCGGTTCTTTGAGACGGGGAAATTCTTATAGCGTACGATTCTTTCGTCGGCATGGTTTATCACCTGTTTTATCAAGCTGGGGACCATTGGTTCGTCCTTCATTTCCTCAATTGAATAGTATAAAGGATGATTCAGGAATACGATCACTCGAGAGCGGGGGAGGCGTCGCAATGCTTGTCGCTCAATACGAACATTCAATGCTTCATCCGGCAACGTGCTCAAGTCTGTATTTTGGTGGCCCGTGTGAGGTCCATCAGCATAGCAGCCGGTGGTGCGCAACTTGTGGTCCCAAGTTAAGAGCCACAGAGCCCTTTCGACGGGTTTCCCCACCTCAAGCCGTCCAAACCACTTCTCCATCAGTTTCTGTAGCTTCTCTTTGTATAGGGGAACCTCGCCGTGGATGACATCTAAGTGCTGGCCAAGCTTATCCAGAACGCCAAACCCTCCTCCAGGAAATGCCACTGCTGCTGCCACAAGATAGTGTAGCCCATCCGGTCGCTGCTTGACAACGTAGAAGTCTTCCTGGGCGATTCTTGCCACATATTCCAAAGGGTGGTGTTGCAAAGGGGGTGTCATATCGATAACGTCTCCGGTGATTTCATTCCGGATAACAGTGTGATCATCATTGAGGGCCAGGAATAAGTTAGGGTAGCGTAAAAGCATGTGGTTGACCACCACCTCCATCAATTCCTGACACCCGTCGGCGCTTTCAGGGAGCCAGTCGAGGTAGTCTCGCCCCCACTTGGCGAACACTTGCTGCTTCAGTTCGATCAAATGCGGATAGTACCGGTCCATGTCGAGCCAGTGGTTGACGTCGAGCTTGTATATTGACATTGTCTGGTGGTAGGGCCACCGGAACGGCCGCCACGGTCGACCATCGTAAGTTGCCAATTGCTGAGGAGTGATGAATATTGGTGTTGGCTCCGGAAGAGAATCACAAGACTTGAAAGACAGTTTCCGTCTCAGTCGTCGGACGCTCCAGAATACTATCGAAGCCGTCACAGCAATTGCCACCACCAATAATAGAAGAACCATGGTAGTTTACTGGTGCGGGGAGGGTGATTACAAGTACGGCGTACTCCGCGTTATCTCTGATGCGCTCTCTCTACCGATTAGGCAACGCAGCTTGACGCAACGTTACACCAGAAGTAAGAGTGAGACAGCATCACTAGCATCAGTGTGCCAACTGAAAATTTTGAACATGATCTCGTGCGATATGACATTTGCTCCTTGTGTCACATCGGGTAGTGATAACTAAGTGTTAGGCCACTGACTCTACTCTGAATGTCCCAGTGCGTAATTTGTATTAGATATGTTACATAGATGCAAGCCACCCGCTCACAATCTTCTACCTCTTCTACCACCCTTTCTTCTGGTCGAGTCCGAGGGGACGGGGGTGACGTCTTCGATTCTGCCGATTCTGAGACCCGAACGAGCCAAGGCACGGAGGGCCGATTGACCACCGGGACCGGGGGTCTTGGTCTTAGTACCACCGGTGGCTCTGAGCTTGACGTGGACAGCGGTGATACCGACTTCCTTGCACTTAGCGGCAACGTCTTGGGCAGCCAACATGGCGGCGTAGGGCGACGATTCGTCTCTGTCGGCCTTAACCTTCATACCACCAGTAACTCTGGCGATGGTTTCCTTGCCCGACAAATCGGTGACGTGGACGAAGGTGTCGTTGAACGAAGCGAAAATACGGGCAACGCCGAACACTTGGTCTCTGGTAGCTATCATGTTAGTCACAGATCTTTCGGAGGGGAATAGGAAAACTGAACATGGATCGATATGTCATCGGAATAGATGTCCCTGGATAGGGCCAAACGGTTCCAATTCATCGCTCCATCGTCTCTTCAGATAGAAGAGAAGAATCCGTAAGGAGGAGCATGTTCGTTTTCGCGATGCCGGCGGGTGGTGGCACTCGTTCGCTGTACTTACCAGACATGGTGATGATTTTCGACCGCTGAGGTTTTTCCAATTTTTTTTTGCCTGGGTGTCGCGCGTCCCCTGGGTCTGTAACCCTAAGTCACGTGCGCATTAATTTATATCTGTCAAATACCCCGCCATTCCCTGAAATCAGCCCCAAAAGGGATATTGAAGGTATAGTTCAGGAATGATGATCATCGTCTACATATGTACTGTCAACGCGTAGTTAGCTGTTGCTTTATCCTCGCTTTGGTGTAAGGCTAGGTGATCTACGCGCGCACCCTGACACTAGCCACCAAAGAATGCAGCGTCACCCTAACAACTATTCAAATTGCTAACCCAAAGATTTTGAATTGAAAAATCAACTTCTTCTAAAGATATTTTTTACGTCTAATCATGTTATGAAATCACTAAGGATTTGTAATAACATCTACGTCTAAAAATGCTTTTAGAATATTCAATGTTAGCGATAAACGACAATTGAAGAACATTTGCAATGGCTCAGTGGCTACCTTTAATCTTGAAGTAATGAAATTCGAGAGTAAGTCTATACATTCTTCAATTTGAACTTAGTAGAGTTTACAGGATTAGCTCATAATTTATGTTGGAATTCAGGGTATCCATGCATCAGAAGATGAGCTTCCCCGCGTTGTAGAGCTAAGCCTAATAATGATCCACTTTCACGACCGTTGAACGACAACTCTTAAGATAGAGCATCCCAAAGTCATCTCTCATCTCAAGAACGAGTGCTACATCTTCACCATAAACTCTAGGTGCTTTCCGCAGGAAGTCATTATCGATGTATGTTCATTAGTCTATTATACACGTCTAGTAGACGAAGCCCAAGATCTTACCCGAGACGTGCTTTCTTCTAGCCTCTTCGTGGTCCATGATCCCGGCGGAGGTGGTCAAGATGACGTAACCGAATTGACGGGCGGGCAACAAGTTGTCGGTCCATCTTTCGATGTCACCAATCTTGACGTTGAATCTGGGCGAGATGACACCGCACTTGTTCAATCTACCGTTCAATTGAACGACGATCTTGCCCGATCTGTGGTCGTCGATGTATTCGAATTCACCGATGTAGCCGTGCTTTTGCATGACGGTCAAGAACTTGATGATGACCTTCGACGAGGGTCTGATCATCACCTGTCTCTTACCGGTCTTTTCGGCGTTGTTGATGGCGTTGAGGGCGTCAGCCAAAACGGAGGTTCTAGTCATGGTTGGTTCGAAAAGGCCGTCGGGGAAATTTTTCACCCAAGTAGAGGGCACCGTCGCCGGCGACCGCGCGCGCCGCACCAGGGCAGTGGGTAGCCAGAGGCCATCGCCCGCGAAAAGTGAGGGTCACGTGTAGGCTAGGGTTACCACCCTAACAACTGAAAGATATTATCACCGCCGCGCGACTCCAGTAACCACCAGTGGCTCCTAGTAGCCACCTACAGTTCAAACTAGCCTCAAAAGACACCCACCTTAAACAGAAAAATCTTAAAGCACTTCCACATCACGCCCCCAGCTTGTAGTGATCTACTGGTGGACACTGCCTACGCTTTACCGTAATCTCAGTCCTTCCCTCAATTAACGTCGATTAGGGTTGCAACCCTAGCGGTGCGCGCGCTCGGCAACCAGCCTGTGCAGTCACCGCCCCGGTGCGACAAAAATCTAGTGAAAAAAAACTGCCCTCGAACAAGCAAACCACCATGCCGTCCCAAAAGTCCTTCAAGGTGAAGCAAAAGTTGGCCAAGGCCTCCAAGCAAAACAGACCCTTGCCCCAATGGATCCGCTTGAGAACTGACAACACCATCAGATACAACGCCAAGAGAAGACACTGGAGAAGAACTAAGTTGGGCTTGTAAGCTGCTGATGAAAGTCTAACTGTATAATAGGGTTATAGCATAATCGACAAAATCAAGATCAAGATGTAGACACCGACTAGCGCCAGCTAACGGTAGAAGTTTAACCTTCGGATGGGCCATCATAAGGTAGCCTCTCACCCGCCACGAACGTCACCCTATCGATGATGTCACCGCGGAAATAAACTACTCCTATCGCCTACGCTTAGTAGCAGTGCTGCTCAAGTCAATGTGATTACACCCGTTTTTCCAATTTTATTTTACTTTATTGAAGTTGTTTCACAAAATGAGTTGTCATTATTTGGTATTATGTCTTTAGGCTGTCTATCAGATTAGCAGTCTTATATCAGCAGTCCCATACCTCCTATAGTGGGGGCTCGCTAGTGAATTACACACGTCTGGCTAGGCGCGCCATGGGCATCGCAAGCCGCACGCACCGAGACTGAGGCCATCGGAGATCTCAGGGAACACCTACTGCCGCCATGGGGAAATCGCGTGGGAGACGTCTCGAGAAGAAAGTCGCCAAAGAACGGCCCGTCGACGGTCTGGAGGACTTAGGTGGACAAGAGAAGGATGACTACTCGGTGAGCACCAAAGACTCCAACGGCCACAATGTGTTTTTTGGCTTAGTTGACCCTACCGAAGTTGATTACTTTAAGCAGGCGGAGCTGACGCTCAACATCGGCGCCTTTGACGGCGACGCCGACCGCCAGGGGTTTATCCGCAGTGTGTTGGAGGAAGCTAAGGGGAAGGAGCTCAAATTGATGACGAACCAGATCTGCCTGAAGTTGATGGAGCGGCTCATTTTGGGCGCCGTCGACTACGAGGTCAAGTACTTGTTCTCGGTGTTTGTGCCGTACTTCACCGCGTTGAGTCACCAGAAGTATGCCTCCCACGTGCTTGAAACGTTACTCGTGAGGGCGGCGCTGGTGTTGGAGAAGGAGTTGGCGGGAGAAGTCATTGCCGAGGACGATCGCGAACCACTCGCGTCGATGGAGGACATGTTCACGTCGGTAGTGAACCAGATGCAACCGGAAGTGAAGCAGATGATGACCCACAACTACGCCTCCCACGTGTTGCGGGTAATGCTCCTCGTGCTCGCCCTGAAGGAATTGCCCAGCACCACCAAGGCCCACTCGACGTTGCGGTCGAAGAAGCTGAAGATCGCCAGAAAGATGATCGAAATCAAGGACACTACCGACTTCGGCAAGCAGTACCAGGTGCCGGGCCTGTTCAAAGGTTTACTCAAGAGCTTGGTCGATGCCTCGTGGGAAGGCGAAGCCACCGCTACTAGCCAGGACGAAGAGGCTAAGAAGGCGTCAACAAAGAAGTTCAGAGAGCTCGCCATCAACAAGGTGGCGCTGCCGGTGCTCCAGTTGCTCATCCAAGTTGAAGGCATCAACGACCGCGACCGCACCGTGTGGCACCTTATCTTTGCATCTACAGAGGAAGCCGACAACGACGAGCTGGCTTTTGTTGAGTACCTTCTTTCTGACTCCGTCGGGTCCCACTTCCTTGAGCTGTGCGTGAAGCTGGACACCGTGAGACCCAAGTACGTCGAGCGTCTCTACAAGCTCTACATGGCCGACCGCGTGTTGAAGCTCGCCAAGCGTGCCACCACCGGGGTGTTTGTTATCCAGGCCCTCTTGTTCCGCCTTCGCGCCCCTGACGTCGAGCACATCCTTGATGAAATCATCCCTGAACTTGCGGGATTGATTGACGTTGAAAATAACGAGAACTTAGACCTTGCACAAAGAGTGATTGACGCTCTGATCGCTCGTTCCAACTATCGCCGACAAGAACTTATCGATCAGTTATTCGCTAAGCTTGCCCCCAATTACCCTTCCGCCGCTAACGAACGTGACGACTTCACCGAGGATGTCGACGCCGAACTCTTAGAGAACACTCTCCAGTTGTCAAAGCTGACGCTTGGTAACACTCGCGACGACTGGCCTACTGCCGAAGAACGGCGCCGCTCGCTTTTCCTCGAGAAGTTGATGGAGTACGACGATAAATTTGTGAGGGCGGTGTGGCTCAACTTCATGGCCTTGCCGAGAGAGAGACTTCTGCAGATGTGCTTCCACGGGGTGTTCTCGCACGTCGTCGAAGCGCTGATGAAGGTTGATCCTCATGAGAACAAGAAAGTCGAAATCTTGCGGAAGCGGTACCTCCAGCTTTTCCAAGGCCACATTGTTGATTTGGCCTGCAACTCATACGGCTCGCATTTGGTGGACAAATTGTGGGCGTTTACGGTGTTGTTGCCTATGTTCAAGGACCGCTTCGCTCAAGAGATGTTTGAACAACAGAATAAGGTCAAGGACTCGCAATATGGACGCATTGTATGGAAGAACTGGGACTTAGAAAAGTTTGTCAGAAAGAAGCTGGATTGGCGCCATTTGGTGAAACAGCAGGAACTTGAATTCAAGGAAGCTAACCAGCGGAAGAAGACTAATATCGAACGCAAATTGGAACGTTTGGCTAAGACACAAAAGCCTAACGATGACGGGCCCAACGCTAAGCGATTTAAGCGATGAGTCGACGACATCGCATCACAGACTTACATAACATCACGCCATTGTGTACGACAATGGTGAATACTAGAAAATATTCGACTTGCAGTTGTAGCTACCTCCTTGTACGAACGTTGAACCTCAAGTGAACGACAGACGGGTGATACTCGGTAATATACTCTAGATCTCATATTTAGTGGTAGTTAAAGACCTACTAAACAGTGTTTACGGTACTCATGTTACAAGTGAATCATCAAAGTTAGCAGACTTTGCCTTGCATGATCAGTGACTGATGCATTGACAATTGTACGATAGCGAGTTCACAAACGCGTAGAATTATTGCGCTGTTCCAATGATTGAAACCAATGCCAAAATGGTGGCAATACAAAGTTTTCGGTGTAGCTTCGGCCTGGGGTAAGTTCTCGAGTAGATCGCACACTTACATGTAGCGTGTTGAGACCCCACTCGAGAGAATCTATCGCCGAAGTTGTGGGGAACCGGTTGATAAACACCGAGATCCCCAATATGTGGAGAAGGCTGATGTGAAACCAACCTCCACTAGACAACGAGCTTAGATAGTAAACATTACTGGAACACTGTTTTACACATTTACTTCATAATATATGCCTAAGCAGTGAACGAGAGCGAGAAACCCAACTTGTGGACGGGTTCAGCCAACTTCAAGGCGTCGAACGAAGCACCAAGACCCAACTTGACACCAGGTCTCAATTCTTGCGAGTACGACAAGGCGGTCAAACCAGAGTCGGCGATCTTAGCCTTAACGAAGGCAGAAGTGTCCAAAGCGTACTTGGTGGCGAATTCAACGTTGACCTTGTTCGACTTAACCGAGTCCCAGGTGGTCTTGGCACCAACTTCAACGAGGGGCGACACCTTGTGGTAGTAGGCAGCGTTGAAGACAGTCAAGTTCGACGAAGCGGTAGCGGCAAGAGCGTAGTTGAAGGTACCGTAACCAACACCAAGCGAGTACTTGTTGACCTTGGCCGAGGCAATGTCGTAACCCAATTCGGCACCGGCGGTGAAACCGTCGTGAGCCACAACCAAGTCAGCGGTGGCAATGGGGCCCTTGAGCAAGTCGAAGAACAATCTCGAGTTAACGGCCGATTGTTGGTAGAAGAAGTTAAGCTTGGCGGATCTGGCACCGTTGGGGACAACCGAGGTGTCCAATTCACCCTTGAGGCCGGGGGTCAACAATTCCGACAATTCAATCTTGGTGCCCAAGACGTTGGCGTTGTTCCACGATTGGGTGAGGGTCAAGCCAGTGGGCTTGTCGACGTACTTGGCTTCAACCGAGGCGGCAATCGAGTCGTCCTTAGCGGTCTTACCCTTGACGGTGAACGAAACACCATTGGGGGCAATGGTCTTGACGTCGACGGCAGCGGTCGATTGGTGGTAGAAGTCCTTGTTCAACAAGTCGTGAGCCGACTTTTGGAGGTCAGAGTAAGCAACGGGAGCCATGTTGTTGAGAGCAATGAAGAAGAAAAAAAAGGGCAATCGCGCGCTTTTGTTGGCTCCCGACACCATTGTCACGTGGGCCAGCGTATCCCCGGGGAGGGGTTCGTTCGGTACACCGGGGATCTATGGAAGTTTGCGCTGATGGATCGACATAATTGACGTCGATTGAACCGTCATCGATCGGCATTGACCCGCTAGAATCGACGGGGGCGGCTCAATTGACCTCTGAACCCTACGCGATCCAACAAAATCCCTCGCGCCCGGTGGTAATTTGCGGAGACACGCCACCTTGACAGTGAGGCATGACTTTAGTGCTAAGTGCCCGGGGCTAGGGCTAAAATGAAGATGGTCACACTGCTAATGGTTATGGTCGTTCCGGCGATTCCTTTGCAGATATTACGATGTATCGCTAACGGTTAGTTCGTGTTGATTATAGCTTTGACCCATCGGCTGCTTTGCCCCCGCGCCCACATGGTTCGGAACATTTCGGAATCACCCGCCACTGGGGGATGTAGTGCCACCAACATATTAAGGATTGACGCGCCACAACGTGCGTGTCGATCACGTAGAATTTATTGGGAAATCACCCCCAATGCCCCATATTATCTTGGTCACCATTGCCCATGACCTCTACTGCCAATGGAACGTGCAGCTAAAGCAGCTTCAACGGCTTCTCCCCACGTCCCCCGTGTCGATCACTACCCACCACGGATCGGTGGAGGCGCTATTTGAAACGACCCCGCCTCCACACCTACAGCAACCCCGGCGAACAGCGGTTGTATGTCCCGCCAACAGTTTACTGTACATGGGCGGGGGGTTCGATCGAGGAGTGCTCGAGGCGCTTAAACCCGCTGGCCAACTGTATAAGGAGTTAGAGCGTTACGTCCAAGGCCAGGGCAACTATCGGTTCCGAGGATATATACCTGTGCACACGGTGGAGACTGTGGAGACCGCTGCTGCGCGTAATGACCGACGTGCTTACACCCAGTGGAATGTTGATAGCTTAATCTTGGCACCGCTGATGGTAGTTCCCGAGCCGATCGATGTCTCTCGCGCAAAGTCGGTGATTGTCGACTCGATGTGGAATGTGCTTGTCCACTGTCAAGACCAGTGGGACGTCGTGGTCGTCCCCGGTATTGGTGGTGGCTACGGTGGCATCGATCACGCCACAATTGCCCGCCTCCAAGTAGCTACACTTGCAATATACTATCTTGATGTGCTGCCCCTTCAGCGCGCCCTTCTCATGTTATTCTTATTGGGCAAGGACTATCGCAAATATGGCGGTGTTGACACTGAGGAGATGGACACTTATGTCACCGACCATGGACGCCACGTGGACCCGGCTGCTGACCGGAGTTTGGCTGATATCCTCAATTGTGTCAGCCTCGACCCTCTCCATTAAAAATAAACGCGTCTGTGCGGGTGTGTGTATGGGACTGCGATTATGCAGCTCATAACTTTAGCGAAGAATTCCTCTAGGCCATGGAGACCGAAGCCAGCCTCAAATACACCCTCGGCTTCGTATGGTGTTGCGAGACAAATGAAGTGCTTTTACTAAACCGCCTCAAGGCTCCCTGGATGGGGCGGTGGAACGGTGTTGGCGGGAAGCTCGACAAAGGAGAGCCGCCATTGGCTTGTATCGTACGGGAGACTGAAGAAGAGACGGGGCTTACCCTTGACACCTACGAGTCTCGCGGCCAGTTACTATGGGACTCGCGCAATTACACCACCCCGGTGTTCAGCGCACCTCAGTTGATGGAAGTGGAGTCGTCATCTGAGCCTACCTACGTCGAGGTGGGGGGACTCTACCTCTTTGTCGCCAAGGTGACCAAAGCTCAACGAGATGCCTACGTTACCCCACGCCTGTTGATTGAAGGAATCTTAGACTGGAAGCCAATATCATGGATAACCCATCCCGATAATGTTGGGGTCGTCGATAATATCAGAGTGTTCATGACGGACATTCTCAACGGCAGCGCTGACGACGTTTACCGGGTGACCTATCGTAACAACATCCTCATTGACCAAACGAAAACGCAACATTAATTGATTAGCATTTAATCCATACTTATATTTATTTACAAGCTACCCCTGAGTAGTGGCCGCAATGATAATGCCGGCAGCCACGCTGACATTCAACGAGTCCACCACGTCGTCGCCTTCGCGACCTTTAGGGATGGAAACAATGAAGTCCAGCTCGGCCATCATCTTGCGACCCACACCATCACCTTCCAGGCCAAGCACGAAAAGTATAGGCGTCGTATCCGCCATCTCTGACAACTGCGAAAGCTCTACTGGTAAAGCTGACGACAGAGGCGACTCGCTGGCAGCGGTAATGATGTTCCACCCGTTCCGTTTCGAGTGCTTGACGAAATCCACTACTCTCGGCGTCACATATACCGGAAGCTTTTCCAATGCTCCCACACTGGCTTTGTTGGCTACGGGTCCCATCTTGGCCGAGTTCACTTCGGGAACCACGACAAAGTCAATACCCATGTAATAGGCAGTTCTGACAATACCTCCCACATTCATCGGATCGGTAATGCCATCAAGCAAAAGGCCCACGGGAAATTTACCCGCCCGAGCTACCGGTGACGTTTGAGTGGTAACCGTATCGGAGATGTCATCAGTGTACACCACAGTTTCGAATTCCTCAGTGGTGGCATGGCCAAGCTCCTTCAATGCTGTGCGAGGTACCAGTTTCGTCTCAAGGACAAGCCCGTTGTGAACGCCATTCCGAGTCAATTTCGCCATCGACGTCTTATCGGCCTTGATGATGCGAATGCCCAACTGCTTTGCCTTATCCACCACCGCTTCGTCACCATTAAAAACAAATAATGCATTGTAGGATGTTCTCAGAGGATTCTCCAACGCCGCTCGAACACTGTGAGTGCCGAAGATATACTCAAAAAGGCGATTTGGCTCGCGAGGTCCTTGAGATAGCCGTTCGGGGTGGGCCTCGAGAAACTTAGACTTTTCATGGTCCTTACGCATCTGGCGGTACCGTCGTTGGCGTTCAACTTTTTCCGTAAGCTTCTGTCGTTGTTCGGGAGTGATATTGTTGTATTTTCTCATGAAGAACTCATCCTTGGAGAGACCAGCTTTTTCCCACGGCTTGAGCTCCTTTGCCGGCAAATTCTTATCAAACGAACGCACCCCGGGGTTCGAATAGTGGGGCTTTGAAAGCTGTCCCTTGCCTGAGCCATGCTTAACCAGGCATCTCACTGACGACGTCACAAACGTCCGGAGGGGTATCATCGGTGCGCGGTGTCAGATCATCGCCATCGTATATGTCGCCTCACAAAAGGCAGACTCCACAAAAATTGTTATTATAAATAATTGTATTTTGAGGTATTCTATATATTCTATGTCTCTATCAAACTAGTCCGCCTGCGACTAAAACAACACACCCTTGGTCAGAGGCACGTCGTTGGTACCGTTCAGCGAGATGGCCTCGCGGATCGCCACCGCCAACGCCTTGAATGCCGACTCCGCCCGGTGGTGGTCGTTGAACCCACGCAAGCAGTCGACGTGCATGGTGATGGCCGCCCCTTGGGCAAACAGCTCGAGCACGTGGGGGATCATTTCACACAGCAAGTCGCCGATCTTCTCTCGCTTGAGGCCAAGCTCGACCACGGCGTAGGGACGGTTGGAAAGGTCAACCACCGCTCTCGATAAGGCTTCGTCAAGGGGAGCAAACCCAGTACCAAACCGCTTCACACCCTTAACGTGGCCAAGCGCCTTGTGGAAGGTTTGACCAAGAGCGATACCCACGTCTTCAGCGGTGTGGTGGTCGTCGATGTGCAAGTCACCGATACACTCAACAATCAACAGCCATCCCAGGTGCTTGGCAAGGGCGTGCAACATGTGGTCGAGGAAACCAATCCCGGTTTCCACCGAGATCACTTGCGACGAGGTGGCTTGGGCGGCGTGGTCCACCTTGGGCCGGTCCTTGAAGATCGACTCCTCTAAGCTGATGGGACCGCCATCCAAGCTGAGGGCAATCTGGACCTTGGTTTCATTGGTAAGTCGGGAAAACGTAGCGCTTCGAGTCATACTGAAGTGGTATTAGTCACAAACGCTAGGCGCCGCGCGACTATGAATGTACGTACTGCATAGAATATTAGCCACTAATTTTCCTGGGGAAGGTGATAGGGTCTCTTCTATTATTCTAGTGTACACAGCTTTATCTAAAACCAAGGGATTTTGTCGTTGCCTTCCCAAACCACTTGGCCGTTTTTCAATGCAGCATCTTCGGTTGGGTTGCACATCAAAATTGCCAGCCTCAGTCCGTTTTCCAAGCCTGCCTTGGCGGCCCATTCCAGCACGAACCAGTCGCGCACAGTAGTCGTCACCTCCAGCTCCCACACCACAAGCCGCTTAGTCTCGCCAACGACCGAGTTGGCCGTGTTAAGGTGGTTGCGCATCGCCTTGAAAAGGTCGATGGTGGTGGAGTCGACGTCGTGGCCAGGCATCACCACCGTCTTAAGCACAGTGACATAGTTTTCACTCAGATTAATCCAGTCCATCGTCCACACAATAAACCCAATAAGCACGCCGTTCTTCGAGAGTTTGGCGCCGAACGCTTGGGGTTCAATCTTCTCGAACTCGTGGTTGATGGCAGCGTAGCTCAGATTGAGGAAATCGAACTTTGTGTCCTGGTCCGGCTTCTCGTAAAACTTCTTATATGAGATGTACTTGGCCCGAACGTGGAACCAGTCAACAATGTCGGCGGTGGGAACCACTTGCACCCGCATCTTGCCGTCGGCGGCGGTTTCCTTGCGACACTTAGCGTCAAGTTGGCGAGCGTACTCATCCATAACCGGGGAAAATTGGTGATAGTTAATCAATTCGACATCGCCTTCAACGTCAAACTGTTCCGAGGTCATGGGGATATGGATGAGATCAACGGGCATCAGCATGAATCCCAGTTTCGCGTAGTATTCGCCCACCTCGGAGTAGAGGAAAATGAACCCATCCGATCCAATCACATCCCTAACCTCCTCCACAAGCTTATCAACCATGATTTTCGCCAATCCTTGGCCTCTGTTCTCGGGATACGTAAACACAGCTCCAATGCAACCCAGTAACACCGGGGTAACCTCGACGTCATCGCCACGACGAACGTATTTGAGTGACCTCCGAATCAAGATTTCAATCAGCAGCAACGGGACATTTTCGTCGGACTTCTTGCTCAAGTGGTAAACTAACAACCGGTCGGCTTTGGACAGCGTTACTTTGCACTTGCCCAAAACAAACTCTCTAATCACGTAGTCATCGGCCGAGAGCTGGCCCTGCCAGGCTGCCAGGTTGCGATCGCGGGTATACTTCACCAGGTCAAAGTGGTCGGTGATGTGAGTGACTTGGTATTGGCTGGGGTCGATGATTGAGCTTGGCATGGTCGGTATAGTCATCGAGACGAGCACGTTACATATATATACGCTTACGGCACATCACTGGGGCCGTGTTACCTATGATCTGCTTATATACAGGTGTGCCGTTTATAACCGCGAGCTAACCAAATTCCCAATTGGGAAATTTAGCCGCCAGATGCTATGAATGCCAAACCTCCATGACCTCGATCATTAAATATGACCAGGAGTCCCATTGTAACGCACAACAATTGAATGCCAATTTGAACCTCTACGTTGAGTTACCATTGCAAATGATCAATGGATTATACGAGATGAGTGAAGCTCACCGGTTGCAGCCAGATCGTCGTAAGGACCCCAAACAATAGATTCCTCTAACGTCAAGAGACCGCGATCAAATCCACTAACTTCAGGAGAACGCGGTGAGGGGTGGGAGGGGAGTCACGAAGACGGAATGTCTTACCCGGGTATCAGCGAATGGATAGCTCTTCATGACCCCTCGACGTATGTTTAAAGTTAGCATCACTAGAAAAATCTATCGGGCACTCATCCAAATGAACGGGCCCAAAAATTATGGTGTTTCGTATGTTGAAGTCATACTCCATTACGTCGATGAATGCTTTATCTTGATTTGCATGACGGAACAAAAATGTAGTCGTCACATCAGATTCTCTGAAGAAACTGCCCCAATGCTTTTGTGCCATCCACTTCGCCTCCGCCACGGGTAGCCTGCTGTGCTAGATTGCTCTCCTTCAGCGATGGTGCTACTCATTGCCAGAAATACAGACGCCGATTACTCAGACGCAGTAAATCTAACCGCAGGGATCGAACTGGACACTCCAGCGAACAACTCCCACAGAAAACACAGGCGATGCGCTTCTGCTAAAGGCCATCACAGCCGAAAAAATCGGTTTTTTGGTCAGTGATATGAAACCCCTGATACTTGCAAACGTGGTTTTTTTCCGTCGATTCAAGGCCTATTCAATAGTCTTAGGGAAACATAATGTCAATAATAAGATGGAAAGATGATCAAATTGAACTTTTTTGGCTCCAATCGTCTGTTATGTTGATAAAAAGTGCTCGCACAAGCGTGCATCGTGAGCGTCAATGAGACCCTACCAATGTCTAAGTTACTCAAATTTTGGTATAATCTCCTAATTTCGATTCCTTTCGTGCGCAAAGGCGTAAAACGTGAACGTTTGCTATAATTATGTTTGAATTGACTGAAAGTGTTTCAATTGGTCGAAATCTTCCAGTTCTAATCCAAAACTTTCACACCTGGCGACTACAGAGTTTAGGTATATTTAGCATTATTATTAGTTGGTATGTAAATGCAGGGTTGCATAATGATGCACGAGCTGTCGTCATTGAGATAGCATTAAAGATCAACAATTTCAGGCGCGGAAGCATCGATCAAGCTGGGCAAAATGTGTTAGGCTTTTAAAGTAAACATTGCATACAGCTTACGGAGATAGAACCCAAGCTGCACAGCTAAACAATGGCTGTGTAATCTATTGCCGAATCTCCACAGCCACAATGTGCACCGCTTTCATATAGGCCCTCTAACCAAGTATAGTGTATCCCCATTGGTCAATTTGGCACAACGCTCTGAAGTCGACAACGTTACTGGTGTATCCTTATCAAGCCTAAAGATATTGAGCCGTGCATCGGAGTCGAGCGTCGAATTATTGTAGTTAGTGATTTTGTGTTCGTCAGCGATAACATCGAGAGCACGTCCTATGGGCCACTTCTTCAGTAAAAACATGGGCTTTCTCGCTTTGTCAGCATTGATCGACGACAAATCACCGTCCACGTACAAGGTCCACACGTAAACACGATCGCTGGGTGTGATCTTTGCGTCACCTTTGGCAGCTTTCTTCAAGCTAACAAGCAGAGACGCTGCGCTTTGTTTTCGAAGTTTGCCGAGCGTCAGATTGCTGTCGATGAAGCGCTGGAACTTAGCCATTGCTTTCGTCCCCAACTTCTGCTTGATCGTGACCGGCACTGGCAGTTGGCTGCGTTCAAATTGTCGCTCTTGTTCGAGCTTGCGTGCGTTGGCGTCGGGGAATAGCAGTTTCACCAGCGGTCCCAGGTATCGGTAGCCACCAGTGCCACCCTGGTTGCGGAAGCGGTTCAGGTACTTACACTGGTGAGCTTCCAACCGGCGGTGCTGCTCACAGAAGGTTCCCTTGCAGTATTCACACACAAACGGGAGAAAGTCCAACTGGTTGCAAAACGCACAGTTTTTGCCGATGTCCATAACCCCATGGTCGGGGTTATTAGTTTTGGGTTGTATGTGAGCATCGGTAAGGATCATGGCTTCGGATGGTGCCTCGGGGGATGGGGCCGGCGCCGTCATTTTAATGGCAGGGCCGCGGCGGCGGAATCGAACCTCGTCGAACCCAGTCGCACTCGGAATGACTTTGCCACCGCCACCTCGAAGCAAGCTCCATCACGTTGATGAGTAATCCATATGGGCTAAGTGGAGAGTCAAACACAGGTCATGACTAATTAGTGGGGTCAGGAAAGACAATCAAATATTACGTGCCTGTGATATATCGACTTGTGTAGCCCAATCAGTTATCAGTGGAGACATTCCGCAAAATGCGGCCAAAATATCCACAGTGGGGTACCAGGGTGGATCACAGTTGGTATTGTGACATATTACTTGGGCCGAGAGCTCCCTATCAGTTGGTAGCAAACACCGTGATCCTCCTAAGATAATAGCCAGTGGGTACTAGTGGAAAAGACGCGTCTGGTGTAGCTCCCCGCTTGGCGGGTAAATTGTCTGCAGCGTAGATAGGTACTGCTGAGGGCGAGGGGCCCATCATTCTCACCTGTGTGTACTAAAGAAAGATCGCCCACACCCTGCCGATCAGTTTGTGATGATGTTTCAAACAAGCTTTGGTAAACTCTAACACGCCGACAACTGAAATAGGCGCTGGCGACATGAATCTTCGACGATGGGGGCTAAGGCGGACATTGATCGTCGGAGATTGATGCCTAGGGGTGTCGGCCGGGGTTGGCCGCACACAATTATACGATTTTAGGAAAAGGGTGTCTGCACCAGCAGAAGGGCGGTGCGGAATGGGATTTCACCTATCGCGAACAATTGTGCATTATGGACTAAAAAAATGAGGCTTCACTGAGCATTACGTTAGAGCACTTCTGTGAGGGGGGAGATTCAATCTGAAATCACCAGGCACCTGGGGCGGAGGTGGACTTGTTAGCCACGATGATCGTCATAAACAAAAAGCTGGCGTGGGTCGGTCAGCAGACGAATGAGTGTCCGTGTCCGATGAGTTTACGACGCCTGCACATTCCTCGCACGCGATGGCGTCAGCCTCCCTCGGGATCCCGTTGCCAGGCTGGGGGGTGTTCGGGTAAAGTGGGTGAGACGAGTAGGGCTTGAGGAATACGCAGCATCGTAAGCATACATGAGGATTCACAAAGTGATGATTTGGCCAATGTAGGCGGTGGCTCCCGCAATGCGCGCAGTAGTATGTGGTTTCTTGCTTATAGTTGAAGGGAAACGGTCCTACTTGTTACAGGGATCAAGAGGGCCTAGGCCATCAGGGCTCGCCCGACACCGGTGCCGCCACCCAACGCGTGTCTTGGACGCGTTTTCCGTCACTGTAGACGACACTTTAGACGAGCCCCGCACGATGCCACTTAGCCGGGGAGGGCCAAGGGTCCCGCCGTATCCTGGCAACCATTCGCCCTCTAAGCTCCCTGTCGGAAGCGGGTGTCGCCATTTCCGGCTGGTGACGTGGTATGCCCTAGGAGGCACAAATAATAATTAGATGAATGCCCGCGCAAGGTGCGGCACCATATTCGGCTTGGCCTGGGGACGACGGTGACGACACCCCCTTTACCCGGCTAATGCTATAGATGGTATAGATGGTAAATTGTATAGTCATCGTGTATGTGTCCCCGTTCGGAAATCAGTTGCCTAATTAGCAACTAGGATGACGTTTAAACCTAAACCTGTGGGTGGCGCGCTAAATCAAGCGTCGGGAAGGTCCTGGGGGTGCCGCCACCAGCCATTTCGCATCCTCGGCGGCGGCCCCGATGCCTGCGCTAGGAGCCCTGGCCCCGATATTTATTATTGACAATGTGGACGTCGCAGACGATGGGGCGGGGCGTCGCAGTACATAATTTTTCATCGATATTTGTCCTGCCCCTAGCCAGAGGCCCCAGCGTATAAAAAGAATATCGGTGCCCCAGCAATCACTCCCCCCCTCATCCCTGGCGGTGCTGATTCTTGATCTAGCGCCACCCCCGATGCCGATGCCGATGCCGACGCTCGACCACGAAGTGAAGACGAAGCTGAGATTGTCGCAGGTGGCCCGCCCGCCGAAGCTGATGTTGCAAAAGCCGTTGCCCGAGCTGCCAGCGCTGGAGTCGCCGACACCTATCGGCGCCGGCTACCAGTTGAGCCGGGTGCTGACGACGAAGACGGTCGACCTGGCGCGGTACCAGGTCGACACCCAGTACCGCGTCAAGTTGCAATTGCTGGCGAAGGAGATCGAGTTGTTGCGCTACTCGTGGAACAAGATGTTGATGGACGAGCCCATCACCGAGCGCAAGCTGGTGTTCCCGCAGATGCCTGGTGCGTTTGCCATGGAAGAGGAGAAAGAAGTGCTGCGCCCCCAGGTGAGACAGACGCTGCTGCTGACGGTGGCGCTGCTGTTGTTCTGCCGTCAATTGTACACTAACTTGTTGCAGATGAAGCCCGTCTACGGCAAGATGTTCCCGCTGATCCACCACCAGGCGGTGTCGTTCGCCGGGGTCATCCTGTTTGCCCTTTCCCAATTGGAACGGCTTGATGCCATTGACCAATACTTGTGCAATTTGGGCAAGCGCCACCTGCGTATTTTGGGCATTGAGCCCGAGATGTTTGAGACGTTGGGCGAGGCGTTAATTGACACTTTCCACGAACGGTTTGGCATCCGCTTCACCCAGGAGCTCGAGGTGTTGTGGATCCAGCTCTACATGTACCTTGCCAACCTGATCCTCCAGTTTGGCATGGACCCCAAGCTTCGCCTTGACGACTCCCCGCACGCCGCCCCGCTGGTGGAACAGAGCTCGCAAGTGCAGCAGCCGGCAGAGCTGATCTTCTCCACCGAAGAACTGGTGATGGACCTCGACCTGAAGCGGGGGCTGGTGCTCACCCAGCTGACGGCGCCGCTGGTGGCGGAAACCCCCGTGCCGGCGAAGCCGGTGAAGGAATCGCTGCTTGGCCTGATGAAGACCAAGATCCGCAAGACGAGACGCGACTGCGTCATCATGTAATGACTGTGACGACATATGACTTTAATGAGAGAGACTTATCCATCGACTCGTAGATCTTAGGCTTTTTGACCCCCACTCGTTTTCCCCCACTATTGTACCTTACTATCTCGATTCAAGCTGCTCCCGCAATTTACAAGGTTCGTGAAAGGAAACTAGTGCAGAAAGCTTATCACAGCGACCGTTGACCAAAACTTTAAATTGTCAAGGGCACCCTGTCACGTCGTGTAGACCAGTTACCCTAAGCAGATTTTTTTTGTTGAAAACGCAGGCAGATAAAAAGCACTACTGTTGTCCGTTAATCGAAGGAAATGGCGTCACTTTTTCGACTATTGATGCCACATTCCCCTGAAGATATGACAAAATGGGAATAAAATGACGGGCAGCGACTCCTGCTGCCGCGCTACGGTGCTAGCCAAATGCTACCACAAAAAAAAAAAAGAAAACCTCCAATATCTTGCATGATTGGGGAAACTAGTGCCGAAAGGCGGTTCCGACAAGTGGGTGACGTCGATTCTCTACCTGTCAACGGAAGTATACCTCCTACAATCCTGAAAACAGACAAAATCAATCTCTCCCTTTACATTTACTATCGCACCATATGCCTCCTGTAATTTTTTTTTGTGGCTAGTGCCTCTTAATTGTGTACTTTCGTCTACGGTAAAAGTTGTCGTTGTGATGTGCGGAGACGCACGGGAGCCTGCCTCAGTACGATGACGTGTAGCGAGAGGACAGCGACCCCCCAGGCACCAATTTATGGCAGGTTTTAGCCGCCACAACTTACCAGAGTGGGACAGCGCGGGACACTGTTCTGACAGACGGGTTGCCATTTCGTAAAGCCCATAGGTTTCAAAAGAGTTCTAGAAGAGCACTGCCAGTGGGTCCCAGTGGGTGCTAGTGGTGCAAATTTGTGACGCGTGTGGTGTATGTCGCCCAAAGAAAGATTGGCCCATTATAATTTGGACAGACCACACCGCCCCCCCTGCTGTTACACGAACGCCGATTGTTGACTGCAACCGTTTACTGCAGTGGCTGGGATTCTGGACCCGAGCAGAGATCGGTCTATGCTTTACGGCTTATGGAGTATGGAATACGATGACGCCCTGATTAGCACTGGTACTGTGGAGGGATGTAACAAACCTCAATGCAAGCACAAACATGTAGTGCCGCTGCCACCATACACACGATTAGACAAACTAGGACTAACGTTGTTGCGAACTACCTTAAAGTTAAACCTCGTATAGCCTTCTTTCCCCGGTATGCCACGCTGCACTCATCACTGCCCTTGCTTCCGCGTCGTTCTCAGTGGTTGTCACCCATCACCCACGGTCGCCATCCCGCATTCCGCTGGAGAGTGTTCATCGGCTAAATGTGAGCCGGGTGCCGGCGCCTTTTAAGCCTCACAAGGCTCGGGCAAATCCTTCCCAAGTATCAATATCAACGATATACACTCCCCTAACCTCTATAGTCTTTAAAATTGAAAAAATTGACCCGTGTTTTTCTACACTATAACCAGACTCCGCCCCCCTTTCGATGACTTGTCTCTACGACAACGTCCCCCCGCCTTTTGCCCAGTCTTTTTTTTTTTCGCCTGGGGCGAGTGGAAAAGCACGCAACTCGAGGCAGCCGGAAAATTTGCACCCACCGCCGAAGGGTCGCCACAAAGCGTGCATGCCCTTATAACCCACCGTGTGCCTCCACGAAAACTCGTAACGTCTGGCTACACCCACTTACACTAACCTCTACACCCACGCCAACACAGCAAATTTTTTCTATAGCGCCACCCTAGACAGAAATGCCTCTAACGGTTGAGTACAGGGGTGGTCAATCCTTATATTCACTGACGCGAGGCGGGACGGACCCGGCGACGGTGGCTTCCACCTCTCTCCTCGTAACCCCAGAGTATATTCCTCGAGGCATAAACCTTCTCAGTCTTTAGCCACTTCATCTCTTTGATTCCTAAACACCTCTGGTTGCCAACTACTCGCTGCCGTCACTGGCAACCACCCATTAGACTCGACCGTTCTCGCACCCTGACGATCCCCAGCCCGGCGCAGGATCGCTTATCCGGGCGATTGGTGCCTATATGCACTACACGCGCTGTGGCCGATCTTTCTTTACCACCACGACACCATCATCCTCTACCTTCGTCAGTGGCCATGTCAGACGCTGACGACGTTGTCTTGGATCTGGCATTCTACCTGGCTCCGGCCGGGGAGGGCCACACATCCCGGCGCCACGCGCACAATTTGCGCCGGCAGATGGTGCAAACGGCCCCCGTCGACCACGACGATGCCATCGCCACGTCGGAGATGACGGTGCTGCCGCTGATGCAACAGCTTGAACGCATTCTCCAGCAAAAGAGCAAGACGTCAGTGCATCTGCTCCCGCCAGTGGCGGAGCCCGACACCGAATCCGCCCCCGGCAGCGTCAGCGGCAGTGTCAGCGACGGGCTGCGGTCGCCAGTATCTCCCTCCAGTGCCAGCGTCCACAGTGCCCGTCGATCGCTCACAAACAGTATGGCCTCGGATCCTCGCCGGCCTCGGCCGTTGCGTCAGCCACTGAACGCGCCCCTGATTCCTCAATACGACCCCGAGCGGGTATACGACCATAACCAAGCCTCCGCCAACCCTAACAAGCGGTTCCTCAAAATAAGTGAGGCGGAAAGCCGGGCCGCTACCAGAAAGACGACGCCGCCCCCGACTAAGCCTAACCACACCCGGTCAGCGCCATCGGTGCCAACCACCCAATTCAGCGCCCCTCGCGAAATCCCCCTAGAATTCCCCGTATCCCAATCGTCAAACGCCTCGGTGTCGACAGACAAACCGCTGCAGCCGCGCCATACCCGCTCGAACCTGGCGTTCCTGTTTGCCCTGGTCCAACTCCTGAAAAAGCATACTAATCAAACGGTGTCTTCGCAAGCCACCGGGACCACGGCATCGACGACAAAGCCGGGCGGCCGCAAGCGGTCGCTGACCCTTGAGCGGTTGCGGTTCCTGTCGTTCGGAAGTCTGCCGTCGCCCCAGCCTGCGCTGACGCCGCCAGCATCTACGGCGGCGAATTCCTCCAAACGAATCATGCTGGAACAGCCGAAAAAGCGAGGGTTTTTCCGTTCCCTTTTCAAGAGCCGGTCTAAGCTGCTGCTCGTCGAGTCCCACCTGCTCCCCGATGTGCTGGGGATGTCGGATAATTCACAGTCTAAACGACCGCTAAAACGGCCGGCGCCATCGACCCAGCAACCTCAGGCGGACGAGGCACAGAAGAAAAAGACCGTATCGCCGAAGAGCTCATTGCCCCGCCTAAACCCATTGAAGATGGGACCTAAAAGTGAGGTATTCTCGAAGTCAACCCCGGCCCAAGGGTATCAGGAAAAGGTCACTGTACCCAAGGCCAGCACATTCAATCTTAATACTTCCAAGGTACCAAACTCATCGAACTCGGACACTTTTACCTCCCCTACAGCACTGAAACCCCAACCACCAGGTCCTCTGGTTAATAAGCAAGAGCCGGTGGTGGCTGCTCCTGCCGCTGCTAAAGCGGACACTGACATTCCTAAGCCGAAATACCAGCCGATGACACTTGATCCCTCGAGATCGCGGCCTCAGTCACCCATCGATAATAGTCTCCGCTCATTGGCTCCCCCGGCACTGCCTCCAAATCATATATTTAGCCCCGGCCTGCCTATAATCGGAAGCGTCACCGATGACCTGCTTTTGGATGACTTTGATGTGCTGCTGGCCCTGTTTGAATACCGCGACGACCCCCCGCAGAAGCTCTCGTTGGCTCGTCGCACCCCCGAACCGGAATCCTCATCCATTGGCGGTGACTACCGATCTTTGGACCACTCTCCGGGTCACGGATTCGGATCTTCGCCGTCACCGCCCCTTCGGTCGCCCACCACTCGTCGTCATCGGCCAGCGGCTAATGTCGCGAACGGAGGTCCCGGTGGCCGGTTTACGGGCAACAATGCAAACTCAAGTAATGAAAACACCGCGTTCCTTGACGTTCCTCAAAGCGGTGGTGGTAACCCACAGTTTGTGGCGCCGTTCTCTCGCGTGACCTCGACTAGTCTGCGGGTGCTGAGGGGCCTGATGGAGCTGAAGAAGGACGCTCTTTTGGGAGAGGCGCTTTTCCCCAAACTGCTCAACGCCCAGGAGGTTGAGCTGATCGTGCTGCTTGAAAGACTGCGACTGATGCGCCTGGTTCGTCTGAATAAGCGCCTGCTGTTTGTGGGTTATTCAGGCGACCTGGAAAACATCACCCACATTCCTGGGGTACTGCTGCCGCTGCAAATGGTGAACAACCTTCCCGTGAAGCGACTGCTGCTGATCTTGAAGCACTCACTGCTGCGGCGTCTGATCCGTCTGCGTCAAGGCCTGATGCCGACGCCCGCGCTGGCCATGCTGGATGCTAGGGGCAGTGATGAAGGTGATTTCAGTGAATTCTCTGACTTCATGGATATAGACAACGTCCTGTTCAACCAACTGCCCATTGTCACGGCTCGTGCCCTGGCAACATCGCTGCCAGCTCTCATTCAAGTCGCAGGGGCACTGCCGGTACCGATTCTGGCGGACCGTCTCGATGCAGTGCTTGCACAGGCGTCGCAAAACACTCTGGCACCACCAGTACCACCAGCGTCGCTGATTCAAGCACCCCTCCAAGCCGCACTTCAGCAGGCCCAGCAACCCCACATCCTGTTCGATGACCCCTCGTCACCCACTGACCTCAGCGACGTCACCGAGGAAAGCGGTGCTCACAGTCCTGAGAGTGGCGCTGTCAATAAAAAAGGAACTGCAGTTCTTTCGCTGACGCTGCTGCGGCAAGACGAGACCCCGTTGCCTGAACCCAAGGTCCTGCCTCCAATTTCCTCGGGGGTTGTCCCTTCCCCTCCCGTTGCACCGATGACCTCAATGGCGCCTTTAAGTCCATCCTCGCTGGTGCTGTCAGAAACTAGCGCTGCGTACTCGCCCATTCTCCATACTGCGGTAAAAATGCTGCCCGTGATCGATGGACATCTCAACAACCGGCCCATTCTGATGTCGTTCCGTCTGGGAGGCCAGGGTCTGCTGTTCTCTCGTGCAAATGCATTTGCAGGATTTGCAATGCAGGGTCTGGGTTCCCACCAGCTGTTCACCATGCTGCTCGACGAGCTGGACTACTCTGTTGGAGGTGGATTTGGTCTGGATCTGGATGATGATGTTATTGCTGCGCCTAGAGCGCCAGCGATTGTCACGCCCAAGCTGCGGGTCAAATCATCCCCTGTCAATAACAAATCCGTGGCCCACCCGGCGGCTCCCGTGGCGCCTCTGGTAGCATCGAAGCTGGACTCACCCAGACTGTTCACCCTGATGTTCAGTCGCAAGCTTCACAAAAAGCAGTCTCAAGCGCTGATGACGCTGGCGCGTGTGGTTATTCCCGAACCGCCTCAACCAATGCCGGCGGTAAGATTCTCCTCGCGAATTATCTTGTATGACACCTACAATGGCGAAGAGTACGACCGCCATCCCGATACCGCAACTTGTAATCAATTGACTCCGGCACTTGCTCAACAGATCAAGGAGGAGCTCAACGCTCTCAAGAGTCAAATGGAAATTCACATCGAGAGTCGCTGCAACACTCATTTCTTCTGATGAACGATCGCATAGCATTTTTATAAAGAATACATTTACGATGACATTCTACATAAGCAATTTAATACTACCATCATCTCAATTCACGTCGCTTCGCTATGGTGAAAATTTAGGAATTTAGGTATATACCTGTCATCAGTAAACTTCATCAACGGCAGCAGAGTGTAATAAATACGCAGCAACGGACATAAACTTACTGCTTAGTCACATCACCCAGAGCTAACTTCCCGTGGGCACTCTGGAAAATAGTGTCCAATACTTTCCAATCATCGCGGGCGATGAAGGCAACAACTTTTGCGGGATCCTCCATCACACACACGACGTATACACCATCACGGTGGTCAAGGCACGTGGTATCAGCCCAATCGGCATCATCATAATCCTTAAGCGAGATCGTAGGGGGTTTGCCGTCGACGAATTGCGGGTAGGCCATCTCTAATCAACAATTGCTGCAGTCGCGTTCCTGCCGCGCGATAGTGTTGTCTACGCGAAGATCATGTCGTCGAGTCATTATATTGTATATACTACACAGTTTCGCCAGAACCATTGGCAAGACTTTGCTCAATGAGATGGATCAGTTGCTCGACCTCACTCACCAGCATGTCACAAGCAATCAGAATCAATCTGAAATATTTTTGTAGACGGTCGTCATCATTTTCCTTGTCAGCATCACCACATCGGAATGAAACTTCGATTTGTTTGTCAATCAATTGGCTGGTAAGTTGCTGACGCTTTATAATGCTTTCAGTGAGTGTCTTGGCTAGCTCGATTTTGTCACCATCGGACCCGCCGTCTTCTGAATCATTCGATTCATTCAAAAGACTACGATGAAATCGTTCAAGATTGTTGCGATAGTCCTTGAGTCGTTCATCCAACTCTTCTTGCGCATGAAGGTATTGGAAGCACAAATCGTTTTGTAGTCTAATGACCTCCTCCTGCAACACCTGCTCGCTTTTGAACTCGACGATTCCATCCGATGTGGAGCCATTGGTCTTGATTCTATCCGCCGCTTCAATAAGCTCATCAACTTGTACTAGGCGGAAAACGTCAAGTTGTGAATCAAGCATCACTTGTCGTCGTTGTTGTAAGTCTCTTATGACCTGGTAGATGACTTCATCTTTTTGCAGCAATTCTTTGTCAATGGCATACGCCAATTCTGTAAGATTCTCAGTGATAGCATTGGCTGTCAGATTTTGAAGGTCCATGGCCATCTTACTATAGTAAAGTTGCGATTCAAACAGCTTCGCGTCCATTGCCAGCGCTATTTCATCATTTTCCAAAATTGCACTATCGAGACGAAGGACATGATTGTGGGCTGCCAAGTAGTTCTCAACACTATAGTCCATTGCATTCTTGAGCCGAAAGTCAATAAGTTGATGATACAGTAAAAAGCCTTTGATGAGTTTTTTCTTGAGAGAACACGCTGCGATGTGAAGTGGTGTGTTGCCATCACTATCCTGGTGATTCAATAGCTGTGAAAAATCTGTTCTTTCGCTGAATTTGTCCAACACTTCCTCCAAATAGTAACGTGCAACTCGTTCTCGTTGGGTCAGTCTCAGCTCTTGACACCCAAAACTGATGATATGATGAAGTATGTTACGATTTTGGTTATCGGTAGCCAGCGATGTAGAATCCAAAATCGTAAGTAATTCAGGGAACGTCTTCAATTGATAAGCATTGTTGTATTTGACCAAAAACATCAAGGCAGTCTCGCCATCCTTATTCTTGACATTGATGTTTAAATGAGGAAATGTTCGCAACAAGAAATTGAGTTCCGCAATCAGACCCATCAGGCAAACCCAGTGAAAAATAGTGTTACCATCGGTATCAACTGGGGCATTAATCGGAATTTGTTCGCGAGGTTCAGGCGGATTAGCAATTGAAGCAGGAACAATTAGCTCACCTTGAGCGTCCACTTCCATTTTACTATCATTGGCAAAAAAGTTGACGAGATTCTCATGGAATGCGGTGAAGGTACTCACCGGAACAGCTGGTTCACATTTAGCATCTGGCAATGGAGATGTCGTCAGCAGGTGTACCAGTCCACCACTTGTTACAGGCGGGGTAAATGGAATTCCACCGATCAGCAGCGCATGAACTGCCTTCACAAAAGAATCACGCGGTGAGGCACTTATTGGCTGGATGGTCTGGCTATTAGGTATATTGTTTCCATTCAAATCATCATCCTCATCGTCTCTCACTTCCTCAAGATCTTCTTGTGTCAATTGACGTGAAGCCAAACTTATTGAGTCGGCATCGGTATCATGTCGCGATAAAAGAGCGGGGAACAGTGACAAACGTTGCATGTCGAACCTTTGCAGATCGAATGATCCTAGCAGTGGTCCCAGTCGGCCGCGTAGCATTGGCTGAGATATTGGTTGAGTATCATGACGATGAAGCGCTGGTATGGGATTATTAATGTTGGGAGCTCCCATTAGCAGTGGGCCATTTGTTTTCATGGGTCTTCCACGTTTCTTTGGTTCCTCAACGACTTTCTTGGCTGGTCGCTTCTTGTTGATGTTGAGGGCACTAGCATGATTGTGTTTTGGTGCAGGCGGGGGCGTTTCCAGTTTACCTTCAACGTATTCGAAATCAAATATCGGTTTAAGCACTTCGAGGACACCAAACTGCTCGGCAATTTCTCTGCCAAGATCTAATGGGACGTAAGTGCCCTGGTATTTACCATAACCACCTTGTACCTTCTCATGGATGCCCGTTTGAACGTCTTTCTCCAAAATCCGAGTTCTCTTTGCCTTGGGAAACTTAGCAATCTTGAGGATGTGGGTGGCATTGATCCACAGGTCCAGCTTTCGGCGCATTATTGGGCCCTCCAGCGTGACAAACTCGAACACCGGGACATTGGAATATGTCGCCAGGTATATTTGAGTATTATTGGACATCGCCCTGGATGGGGGTCTGGAGTCTTGGACAACAAGGGTGGTGTACAGGCGCGCGCAAAAACAACACGAAACCGCGAAACGATGAGACACGCTTTGTTAGACGCTGAGTACGATAAGCCAGGCATGAGGAAAATTATACCGTCCTAGACGGCTTCTACGGGTGAATACCGCCAAGTAAGCAATAGCGTATACCTCTGACAATCATCGCTATATAATAATTGGCAGAGATCGCTACAGATCTTCATAAATCCCAGATCTCTTTTAATCTGTTAGATTATCGCGTACGGAAGACCTTCTGTAGGTATAACGCACAATGTCTTGTTTGGTCCTATCAAGATGCGCGAAGGCAAGAGCGGTTGCACTCGGATATGAACTCGCCGTGGCATATCGGAAAGCTATTTAAAGTTTGCGAAATTGTGGAGCGAAAAGTACGACTACTACCACTATGGTGTATGGTCATTTTCTTCAAAGTAACAATGCCGAACTCGGCAGTTGTCAAATAAAGTATTGCAGTTATACATAGGTGTTGCCTAGAATACGGATTGAACCCCACCAGTAGTCAATTACAAATGGTTCTCTTCATTCATTACTAATAGAACGTGGCCCCTATCCATATATATTTGCTATTGATTTCGCGCATTAACCGCAAACCATGCCTGTTGAGGACCAAAACGACCGTGTCGTCGTTTCTCATCCTACGAAAAAGGATGTGAAAGTGACCATTCTCAAGTACGGAGCTACTGTGATTCTGTGGGAGGCCAATGGCGCTGAACAATTGTGGCTCTCATCCGCTGCTAAGTTGGACGGATCGAAAGCCGTCCGTGGTGGGATTCCCCTCGTATTTCCCGTTTTTGGCAAACAAAAGAACCCGGACCACCCCACTTTCAAATTGCCCCAGCACGGATTCGCTCGCACATCCACCTGGGAATTTCTTGGGCAAACTACCGAAAATCCCGTCGCCGTACAATTTGGTTTAGGTCCGGAAAACGTCGAACCCGCGACTCTCGGTCTCTGGGGTGAAGGTAAATACGACTTTTCGCTTATCCTCACCATTACGCTTGGTGAAGACTTCCTTGAGTCCCAAATCGAAGTGGAAAATACTGGCAAGGATGACTTCGAATTCAACTGGTTGTTCCACACATACTACCGGACTCCCGACATCACGGACACCTTAGTCACCAACTTAGTTGATCAATCGTGTTATGATCAACTCATTGCGGAAGAATACACTGAGAAATCCCCCGTGATTTCCTTCCACGAGGAGTTTGATCGTATCTACAAGAATGTACCTACCGACTTGTTGATCCAGATGGTTCAGTTCGGTAAAGTTCTCCACAACGTGGAGCGCAAAAACTTGCCCGACGCTGTCGTGTGGAATCCTTGGATCAAGAAGCTGCAGGGCATGGGTGATTTCGAACCCAAGGAGGGTTACAAGAATATGTTATGCATTGAGCCGGGCCATGTGAGTGATATGGTGAAGTTGTCACCCAGAAAGAAGTGGCAAGGGGCACAAAAGGCGTTTCTTGGTGGTGAGATCAACATTCAATCCAATATCTTTCAGTAAATTTTAAGGTGTGAAATAATCGATGTCTATTAATGCTATTGTACAAATACTTGCTTTAGTTTTCCTTCTTGTCCTTCTTATCTTTCTTATCTTTCTTTTCCTTTTTTTCCTTCTTTTCCTTCTTCTCCTTCTTTTCCTTCTTTTCCTTCTTTTCCTTCTTTTCCTTCTTTTCCTTCTTTTCCTTCTTTTCCTTCTTCTCCTTCTTTTCATTTGTGGTCCCTTCGACTTCATCGCTGGCTTTCTCTTCCTCGGGATCTTCTTCTTCGATCTGTTCTTCTTCTTCTTCATCCTCCTCCTCGTCTGCTTGATCAACATTTTCGTTGTCTTCGCCCGCTTCGCTTGCGGCAGTTTGGGTGTCTACCAGATCGGCTTCGGTACCATTGTCATGATTCTGGATTTGGGGTTCGTCGTCATCATCGAATTTGATCTTCTTGTTTTGGGTAACCTCAACTTCGCTTTCGGGAGCTGATCTCTTGGGCCTTGAACCGAAGGGGGGTTCATCGGTTAAGGGTGGGAGACCTCTGAGATCACGCTGTATGCGTCTCAATTGTGATAAAGCAGCTGAATTTCCACTCAGAGTAGAAAACCCCAGGCTTTCGTCACTGTTATCCCCAGCGATGATTGCCTCGGATACCGAGATAAAGCGGGTGATAGACTGCTCAGCCTCTTCTTTGCTCAAAGAACGCAGCTTTCCCACGTGCACACATGTGGGGGTGTTCGTGGCGTTTGGAATCACACGTCTAGGTAGATTCAGCATGATTAATGGTTGCAACTGATGAGATGCGTCTTAGTTCATAGTATCCGATGGTATCGTTTTATGTGCAGTATTCTTCCGTTGAAAATTTGAACTCACATTGTTCAAGCTTTTGCGTGCGAGGATGTTTGGTTTGACGAATGGCTTGACCAGCACTGTCGCCAAGTTTGGCGTTCGGGTGGCCTCCCCTATGTTCAGTCCCGCCGCTCCTTTAGTTGCCCCGCAACCCCAAATATTGTCGTTCCTCCGGTTCAAGCTGAGGGGTAATACCTACCAACCATCGACCCTCAAGCGGAAACGGACTTTTGGTTTCCTTGCTCGTCTTCGAGACAGAAATGGGAGAAAGATTCTCGCCAGAAGACGTGCCAAAGGAAGATGGTATCTTTCGCATTAAGAAGCTTGTACATATATTATAAATCTGTGGGGTAAAGGTTGGTTGGGATGGCTAGCCACCACAAGTATACGGAAATACAAATATTGCTCGAAGATTTTCACCAAATCAACACATTTCTGAAATGCCAGTGCTTTCGGTATCATTCAAATTAGCATGACTTCTCAAGACATCGATATAACTTCAGTCACGTAATTATATTTGACTTGACTCAATGAATCTTCTCTGTTGAACTATGAATACCTCTGGTTATATGAAAAGTATACTTTCACTGCCTAATCCAAGTCACCTCATTTCGAAATGTTTGACTTCGGCTCCTTTG
Source organism: Diutina sp. Y7414 (assembly GCA_037042415.1). Lineage (NCBI taxonomy): Eukaryota > Fungi > Ascomycota > Pichiomycetes > Serinales > Debaryomycetaceae > Diutina > Diutina sp. Y7414. The sequence goes on from JAXQKI010000100.1 coordinate 438,785, forward strand.
TGGAATTGCTCCATAATGACCATCCGGACCCTGATGTTGATGTTCTTCTCATGGCGCCCGCGCCCGGAATTGATCCTAAAACTGTGTTTTTCTTTATGGGAACCACCGTGGAACTTCTTTCAATTTTTAACCGTTCGTATTCGTTAGCGACCTCTTTCTTTCTCCGCTGCTTGTCTTTCCGATCACGATGCTTCTTAAGAAACTCTTCTCTCTTTTTGGGGGGCAAAAGCTTTCCGAGGGTGTCAACAAGCATAACAAATCTCGAATGTTTGGGCGTTGTGGATGGTTCAATGTGTGAATGATTATAATAACCTAATGCGTCACAAATTACATGCAAACGTGCACAATATACAAACCGGCCAGGTTGTAGTTGCCCTGAATAGTGTTTGTCAACCATGACAATCCCATCAAATCTATCCATGTTTGGGACACATATATAGACTGTGCTTATGGTCCTTAAGTGTAATTATAATTCCCCTACAATAAACCGGTTGATTTGCTTGCCCGAGGAGTACATGCGGCTGACGGTGCGGCTGACCAAAAAGCAATTAATCGTTAGCCCATAACGACATCAACAAGGTTACTCCCCGAAGAAATTTGCCCATGTTTCACTCATCGAATGGCATACACCTTGTTAGCTAATCGGTCGAATTGAAGATTTTCCGTGCTTACACATCATTCGGTTGAGATTGTCACAAAGTTCAAGTTACAACTCTGCTTTGCTCGGTGTCATTGCTGTAGAAATTAAATATTTGCAGTACTCTACATACATTATTCGAATGAAGTGAACAGTCATTAGGCCTTGCCTAATAACTTTGTGTATTGCGACTCTACCTCGTGCGTAACACGCTGAAGACCGACGATTACAACTTGATGCGTAACATCGGGGAAATTGTTTCGATGCAAACCAAACCATTCAAGTGGGGGAGTAGCATTCCCAAGCTCCTTCAACTGAGGAGCCTCTATGATAGGAGGAGCCAAAGGTTTGTATATGAATTGCAGCGAGCGTTCAACCTTCGTTATGCTCGAATCAATCGCATCTTCAATCTCTTTATTAACCAGCAGAGGCGATTCAGGGAATGGCCTGGTAGATAAACCAGTTCCATCAACAAGGCCCCGCCGCAGATCAAGCGCTCGCTTGTGGATCATATACATCTCACGAATGAAGTTCACCAGACCCAAATTCCACTTGATGTCGACAGTACCGCCAAACAGAGATTGATAAAGATATTCCACAACATTATCGTCGTATTTTTGGAACAGGCGCATAGACACTCTGAAACTCGGGAAAGCAAAAATTCCCCCACCCGAAGCCTTATGAGCTACCTCACTGAATTCCAGCACTGTACAAACTTGAACGAATTCATTAGAACTGGGTGGAATCTTCGAAAGTGAAATTCTCAAATCGTTGAATTTGAGCTCCAACTCATCAGTAGTACCGGCTTGGTATTCATTCTGGCTAAATTGAGCCCTCAGCTTGTCAAGTTTGACCATCAACACTTTAGAATCTTCGAAGGACGACGGGAACACATATATCACAAGATGGCCCACAACAATTTGTATAAACAGCTCTAGCTTTTTGACGGTTTGCAAAATAGCCAGTTGGGGTACACTACTTTTCTTGGTCCCATTACCCAGTTTGACGCCATCTCTAAGGGTCTCCTTGTAATTGGTACGCTTTTCTTGCATCATTCTATCCACTGTGTTGTGGATGTCCATAAAGCTTGCTGCAGTTAAAGTAGTCACAAAAATCTCAGCGGAATGGCACACTATTTGCACCAGCAAATGATCCTTTGAAATGGTGACTTCCAGCTTTTGATTAAACACATCAATGAGCAAATCTTCGAAAACTGCCATTGCAAAAATATGATCATCGAATGATAATTTGGCTCCAACATGCCTAACACCAGCAGAGGCCAGTACCAAAGGTACCTCAACAATTTCGTCTTCCAACTTCCAAGAAATCGACGTATGAATGCTAAGCTGTTCCACTTTAAAAACGCATCCAAGTCGACCAACCAGCGTGAGGCTAATCTCATCAACTCCAGCTTTCAAATCTTGTGTCCAATCGACCAGCTTACGCAGAACTACCCAACCCTGATTGACAACAAGGGAGAAATCTCCTAATTTGGAACCGAAATCAACCAGGACTTTCAAATTGGTAAGCACGAGCGTGAGAACCCATGGGAAAGCGTTAGTTGTCAGAACTTCTTCAAAGCGATGACTCATCTTGGGGGTAACTGCTACCAGAACGTTATCATCATCAGATGTATCCCAATCACGAGGGAACCAGATATCTTTGAACAACTCTACGTCCAGAATTTGTTTGACATTGACGTAGCCATCCACATCAGTTAAATTGCCCAGCAGAAGAATCAGAGCCGTCTCACCAAGCTCGAGCACCAGCAGCCAAGTGAAAGCTCTCACACCAACCCTAGCCAGAATCTCTCGCAGATACACGTGTTGAAGCAGTGCACTAACGTCCTCGACGAGTACCAGCAGCACTAACATCGAAATTCCATCTTTGATACCCAGATTCACCTGGAAATGAATACCCTCCATTCCCACTTCAGCTGCAACTTTGACTGTTGGTTCACAAGAAAGTGTAAGTCGTTGCAGTTGAATGCGCAATCCAACATGAAGATCAAGCTGTGAGAGGAAATTCATAATTCCGTCTTGTTTTTGAGGAGAGGCTGGAGGAGGAGCCTCAGATTTTTGCAGCACCACGCGACGTAAATGCGTGGCACCTGACGGTGGGGGCGAAAACAGGTCAAAAGTTTCCAGCGCTGGTTGTCTAGGAGTCACATGCGGTGTAATGGGCGGCAGATCGGGCCGTGGCAGTTGTGGCGTGAGTGATGGATTCTGTTTACGCATCATGCGACGAATACCCAGGACAATGTCCGAAAGAATTGGAACACACTGAGAATGAAGGATGTTGCTGCTAGAACTCGTAAACACATCAAGTTTGAGCTCATGAGACTTAGAAGCATTCTCGAGATGTTTGTACAACATCGCCACCCGTACCGAAGGAGAACTGAGATAGAGCAGTCCTGGCAGTTCAGGCTCGCAATCTTCGATTCTGTAAAGCAAGATTTTGGAACCCTCAAAATTGGCGGTGACCTCGACTTGCTTGAACATGGGCTTATGATTATGCACCGGTAATGTCCTTGATTCTGGTATTGGTTCTGGATGATGTGCTGCATGCGCCGTTCTCTTTTTACGCAGCGATAAGTAGTTTTCAACTTCACTCAGCAGTTCTAGTGCTTGTTCCAAAATCACGATCAGATTCAGCAAGTACTTAATATCAACAGCGTCGCCCATAACCATGACTCGCATGTCTTTGCCATCTGCGTCCTCTTCTATCAGATAAATCACTTGCATGCGTGGTAAAAATGCTCTGTTGAGACTCAGCACTTCCAGGCCAGTCAGGAAAAAGTTTGAAGCACGATTACCGTTGGCTACCAGGATGTAGGCATGCAAAAGTGTGAATTTGCCCATTTCCCGGTCCAAAATGGCAAAAAACCGCTCGGCACCCATATTTACCCCTGGATAGTCCTTCCGTGAATTGGTAAAAAGCCACCCAAGGCAGAAATTGTAAGCAAGAATCTGTATCAGCGAAAAGTGTGCAAATATCAGGTGTCCACTTGAAGCATGTTCAGTGTTTGCAGGGATTGTGGGTGTTTGCCTGGGAGGTCTCGTACTCCAAACTGCCATAGCCACATCAGCACAAGTCAACAATTTGGTGAGCAGAGTCAGAGTAAGGCAAACTCGACACCACTGCAGCTTAAGCTGAATAGCCTGGGAGTTGTCGTCAAGATGATTGAACACGCGCATGTTAAGGTTCACATCAAGCACATTCAGTTGATTCACATTCACTGCGCGATTATCAAGCACAAGACGAGTACTGTTTACAACGGCTTCTCCAAAGATGGGTACCTCGCCTATGCCATGTTCCATATGCTCAACATTGAGAGCAGCAATCTTGTTATCGTGAAGCTCAAACAGAACTTTCAGATCATTTACCATAGTCAGAATGGAAACTAAAGTACAGATCACGGATATCTTGAACAAGGGAAGCTGGACTTTCCTCGACGGTTTTGCTTCCGAAATCTCTTTTGCAGTGGACTTTTCAGCAGTAGGGAATAATTCTTTCAACTCACTCGCCTTACTCTCCAAAATCGGCATATTAACGATAAAAGCCTTCAAGGCATTCACCAACTGAGGAATTTCAACCCTGCATTCGTGTGTTTGCAACCTTGCATTGGCCATTATATCAGTCAAAACATTTCCAAGAGGAATGATTTCAGACACAAAATTGCTTCCCAGAACCTCAACAAAAAGGACTTGGACATTTCGCAACTTAATCTGAGTACGCATGTCAATCATCAGAGCCTTCACCGACAACAATTCTGGAAGAAGCAGCACATCAACTTCAATGCCGCGCACAATGATTGTACCGAATAATGGGTCAAGCTGGGGCTCAGCAACGAATTGATTCACGGAAATAGACAATGAGATATCTCCCAAGCTTTTCAAGATGTGAATCTCCAGAATGCTATGAGTTTCTCTTTGAGATTGCACCGATGAAACCTCCTCTTGCTTACCAACATCATCAGGATCTGGCCCACTTTCAAAAATACTTCTCAAATATGAGACGTCATCAAGAACCATCTTCACTTGTTGCACCTCAAGACCCCCTTGAAGCTTGATTTTTTCAACTAAAATTTCGACAACCTTTACATTATCACCGCAAACGCCTCCAACCACTTCGCTTTCGGCAAATCGTAAATGAGCAAATTGGTGATCGTCGGCAAAAATCCCCACATTTAGATTTCCCTGCATTGCCACCAGAGCAAGCAATGGTATGGTCTCAAGTCGGAGAACCTCAACGTCTGATATGACATCACCAGATATATCGATTGACGTTAATGGTAGGTTAATGTTCAAGCTGTAATCAATCCCCACTACTGCCAGGACAAAGATGTTCTGACTTTTAGATGACAGAGGCGACAAAATTTTAGCATGGTCAACTTCGAGTTCTTGTTTTTGGTCTCTCTCTGTACTCCGATTAGATTTCAACTGCAGCTGTAACAAATCTAATACGATCAGAGATATTTTACCTTTGACACTACCAATGTTAAGAACGACATCAAAGGTTGTAGCTTCGTCCAAAAGGTCAACTCCAAACTTATTCAACGGTGCCTGGTAAACTTCTTGTTGTTTCATTACTGTGGTGAGATTTTCAATCGCAACAAAGTCAAATTCAAGAGCACGTTGGAGTTGTGCTGACATACCGGACAACTTCACTTCAAAAAATAATCCCAGCTCTGGTTGTTTGATCTCTCTATTGAAAACGAAATCAAAGAAAAACTTTCGTTGATCATCATCAGCTTCCCAGCTGCGCCACCGCGAGAAAACATTCGTAACGAATTCGTAGGCATTGGCAGGCAATGGTTCACTGAACATGTCAGGTTGGTATCGCCATTCAACAGGTAACAGGTCTAGGAGGTGTCGGATACGCGCAGTCAACTTCCACCCATCGAAGAAACGAACATGCTCCGGCCGCAGCCGAAGTACATAAGCGGGTTTAGTAAGCACACCGGGATCGTGATCAATCTCATAGTCTGTCAGTACCTTTGTGAGCAAGTACACGAACTTTGCAAGCATATCGTGGTTCTTTTCACTCAAAACTTTCAATCTGGATTGAAGCGGTTTTACTCTGGCTTTGGTATCTTCAAGCAAATTGATAAGGAATAGCCAATGGCTATCTTCGAGCATCATTGCAACGTTCTCAACATGAGCCAGAATGACTGGTTCCGACCCCGTCAGTTGGGTCATCCACATTTCAATATCCTCAACAAGACAATTAAGAAATTTCTGGCTCTTCTCAAACACATTGATATTCACACGCTTGACGTGTCCTGCTGCTGACATATGCTCAACCCGCTCAACCAAATGCTGGCCAGCCTCTTTTTCTTGCCGCAGCAGAACTGCCACCAGTAATTCATCGATTGATATCTGGGCAATCGCTAGGTCACGAGTAACCTTTGTCGTATCCTTGACTGCAAAATCTCCATAGAGTAAGTTGACCTTTGATGCTACCACTCGAGCATTAATTATGGCTTTGAGTTCATTCATTAGACGTTTGAGCAGCAGGACCACTTTAATCTGAAGTTCGTCCATTATTGACTCTAACCGCATAGCCGACCAACTGTCAGCAACATCGACGACAACGTTAGCAGCTACCAATCCAAAAAAGCCGTCAACATTACCAACCTCCACCACGATGTTATCATATTCAAACTCAGCCTCTGTTGGTTCCTCTGGTGTGAATTCTTCTTCATCATAGTTGGCAGTCGGCCAAAACGTTGGATCTTCTGAAGACAGTAACAGGGTGGTTTCCAGATTCACTAGAGAGCCGTTCAGCAGTTCCAGATCATTTTGGCCACAACGAAGTGGTGCATGGGCATCAGGTAATGTCAACAGAGTCGCAAAACAACCTTGAGCAATCTGATACTGTTTATCACGGTATTGAGGTGCAAGTAAAAAGGGATCGCGATGGAAAGGAGCGTCGTTCTTCTGAATATGACGTTGCTGCAACTGCCATCTCTTAGCACCATTATGTTTGATAACAAAGTTGTTGAGCGTTAACAGGGTCGTAATAGCACCAACCACGAGATTTTCTGGGTTGAAGACCTCAATGTCTATAACTGGTGCGAGCACAGTGACTCTACCCAGATAACGATTATTGGGGTAGTCGTTGTACAGTACTAGAAGACGCTTCACAGTAGTTACAAGCCTTCCACCTTGAGACACTTTCAAGCCTACTTTCAACACAGGGCACTGAAATGTGATACTGAAGGCGTCATAAACGGGAGGCTCTGGAATATTGAGTGAATTCTCCATATCAGAAAAGCCGAAGGCAGTACATTTAATGGCATGGATCAACTGTTTCATGAAATTCGGATCGGAGTCTATTGTGATCTGACCTGCCTCAAAGTCCCATTTAGCGTTGTAAGTTATTTCAGCAGGAGGTATTCCAAACATACGATGCGCGTGGATGCCAAGGCCATCTATTACACCCTGTGATGCACGCTTCAGCAATATTTTGAAGTATCTTTCAAACAGTTCAAAAGGCATATTAGCTAGACGACAGAAAACCGGAGAAAAATCAGCTTCAAGGTCCATGTAATAATTCGTAAAGCGTATGTCAACATCGAGGGTATCAAACATGAGACTAACATGGTGACTCAGGTTATAAACGTGGGCAGGTAAAATGATGATCCCTCGCCGAACCTGGAAAGTGAAGAACACATCCACGTCATTGTCAGTTTTGAGAATCTTCCAATAATCAATATTTGCTATGTCGTCTTCATCGTCAGTTGGTTTGGGTTCATCAGGCGATTCCAGAAGATATTCTTCAAAGGTTTTGAAATGCACAAAGTCGCCGAAATAGTTTTCGCGAATAAGGAATAGGTACTTGATGACAAAACCATAAAACTTCAACATAATGTCGTCACTGTGGCATCTGATCTCAATGTAGTTCAGAGCGTTTACCTCAATAACATCGAAAAACGTGTACAGCCCACCAACGTCAAACTGGCCCAGCTGCCCAACTGTCATCAGCTCTCGCATGAATGCCGCAGTCGTATGCCATGGAGGTGTGTGAAGCTCAAGATTGAAAGAAGGGGTTGAAAGATTATAATGGATTGTGGTCAGTTTTGTCAATGGACCCACCAAAGGAGTGGTAATTTCTGCAAGTAACTCTGATCCCAGAAACGCCAAGTACGTATTGTTTTCGCGATCTAACGGATTCGAGATGATATTGTGGTCATTCACATTGAAGAAAAGCTGATAGTTCAACATCTTCCAATCGAACCGGTAGGTGAACTCACGTAAGAACTCATATGGAGTAGGATCACCCAGAGCAAAATCCAGAAATATATCAGCCATCAAAAACACATGCTCACGCAACAAATATAACTCGGCGCCCATCAGTACATTTGAGTATGTCCAATCACATGCTCCGTTCCAAGCCAAAGGAAACCCCACCAGTGCGTTCAATTCGTGTGAGTCTGCCATAAACAAAATATCGTGATTCACACTCAGCCTCACCTCTAACTCACAAAAGTAACCGTCTAAGCGATGCGGAAAGCTGCCATTTTGCAGTACAAACAGCGTGTAAGAACCGAAGTTCAGTGTTGGACCCATTTTTAATTCTAGCCAACCAAAAGGACGCATATTTTGATCGGGGTCAGCCTGCAGCGCATGTCCCTTATGAAGACGTTCTTTGTCCTTGTTCGGCTCTCTAGTTGGTATGCGCAACACTAATTCATCTTTAACTTGTAGGGAAGCAGTAAATCCAGGGAATTGTCTGCGAGCGCCAGCGCTCCACTTAATTGGGACAGGAGGCAGATCCCGCGCCAAAACTGGAAAAAACATTCTTTGGAGCGGAATCCTTTGCTTATCTGCCCAAGCCCCGTATTGTATAATGGCTCCCAGAACCTCTATTTCAACAGCATGCTCAGGCAATGGATCATCCCAGTCCCTATTCCCCGTCTGATGCCCACAAAAATCGTAATAGTAACTAAGCCGAGCACTAGTTGTGTCTAACACTGTCAGAACTTTAGCGTACTCTTCATCATCGATCACGAAGACGTCATCCAGGCCATCCAAGTATCGATGAAGACCTCGCCATTGGTGTGTTTGTGGAAACTCAATCAGAGGTGCAGCTTTTTTCTTTCGACTTTTATCCAACTTCAGTAACAAGAAGTCAAATTTGTTAAGCGCTCGCTGAAATTGGCTTAGGTAAATGTTTGCTGGCGGTTTTGTGGGACGATCGCCATCACTTCCGCCGAATCTGTCTTTGTCGAAGCCGATATTGGCTTTGAATGTTAGCTGCAATTTGTCAAAGTTAAAATTGTTTAGCATTCGATAGGGATCGAGTCGACTTCGTGCTTGAGCAATGTCTAATATGCCAGCAGCTTGCTTATACGTAACGCACATCAAAGTAGGAACCGTGGGGTTACCAATAACGATGGCACCTCGTTTGATGATTAGACCAACAGGAAATATCTTCAAGAGAACTCTGAGAGTAGTTTGATTGTACTTGATTGCAGACAGATCAAACTCGATTTTCTCCTTCGAGAGTTGCCGTCGCAGCCGAACCTCCGTATCGCTGGAGCTTCGCTTCTCGCTATCGACCAGAGATGACTGGGCCAGATTCGTATTTGTCTCGCCGTTCACTCCTCTTTGAAGCTTTTCCGCAATATCATCGTAGGCATATTTGCAGTTGTACCAAAATACCTCAAGGCCGTCGACCATGATCATGAATCTAGTAGGCAACGATTCATTTTCCTGAGCTGCTTTAGCATCAGGAGATTCGCCATCGATTGTTGATCCCATTAAGTATGACAGCACCCGTGTTCGTCGGAAAAGCCAATATCGCCACGTGATATTGATATTCAATAGGGATATCAGTCTGTCTCCATTAATGATGGTTACGTTCTTAGCAAACATACGCCCAGCTAAGAAGGATATCTTGAACAGTTCAACGTTGACCCGGGTTTTGTAGTACCTCCAGAGCACCAACTTACAAAGCCACAGGATGAACAACCCCACATATCGATCAAAATAAAATAATAGGAACCACCCAAGGATACATGCAAGGATCCAATCACTGAGATAAATCCATATCAGCTCTCGGTCTTCGTGTACCGTGATTGCCAGTTCTAGGGATTGCGCCATGAGGTAGGCGAGGTTTGCGGCTGAGTGAGAAGCAGCGCGTAAGTAATGCATCAGGGTTTCATTACTAAAAATCAAGATGGAAACTGACGTTGAAACAGATAATATTGGTCATCGCTAACCTGTCCTAACAAAGTTGTATTGTATTAGATACGGCCCACATTTTGAAAATCCACGTCAAGCGTTCTTGTACGCAATTTCGTTGATGTTGATGTGGTCTTTGAAGATATTCGTGGTTTGATAATCACAAATCTTGACGTTGAAACCGAAACTCTCAAGCGAATGAGATTCGTTTCGAAGTCATGGTTTCAAATGCCACACGTAATTGGTGTATTGTGACATTCAACCGTAATAATCATATAGACGACTTCAAGTCAACTCGAATGTTCCATTTTTTAAAGCATCAGTTAATAACCGTGGTATTCGAGACAAACGGATGTCGTCCTCTACACCCAGAGGTGTAGGAGGAATTTGGTAAGAAAGTTTCTCGACAAAAACAGTGTACTTTGAACCACTTCCACATGGAATCTAGCTCCAATTCTTTCTGTGGGAGCACTCCAAACATCAAAAAGCATAGTCGTGGGCAAGTGAGTCTGTTCGAGTGACAAAATCCTTAAATCGTTTTGGACTAGAAATTCCATCCCCAAGTCAATGATTTTCAAACATCTTTAACAAGCAAAGCGCAAATGGTTTAGTGGTAAAATCCAACGTTGCCATCGTTGGGCCCCCGGTTCGATTCCGGGTTTGCGCAATCTTTTTGTCTAAATACAACTAGATCTTATAGCGAACATGAAAGCGCCCATTGTGATAATATTTGGCTTGGATTTTTACCTTTTAGTGAATTGGTGTGATTGATGATTTCAAGTGTCATTGGCAATCTTCGAAAATATTTTCAAACTGCTAGAAATTATTCAACTTTGATTAAATTAGACAGATTTCGATTTCGAATACGCGAAGTTTTAAGCTCTACTTATAGCTTTTGAGCGTTCACAATAGAATACCTGATGCTACGCAAGTTCAGCGTTATGACGCTAAAGTAATTTACCATGTCAGCGTTGGGTTTTCAAATTGCTTGCAAGGCTTGACAACTGTATAGATGAAAACGTTTAGCCATAATGTTAGTAACAGCCTAAGTTCACTCTCAATTGTACTCTCAGTCCTCAACTGTTGGCCGAAAAGGGACGCTAACCAGCCTGAACACGTCTCGAAAAGTGTGTACCCTGCAAACGCCATGCTACACGTCTGGTAAATCAACAGGGCTCAGAACGTTGAGAATTTATGCAGTACACAAGTTATTCGCACAAACCACATCTGCAGTCGTCTCTATAGGTAGTTTCAAAACACACACTTAAAATCTAAGTGACGATGAACCAAGAGAATGCTGGAGCGCCAGCCAGGCCAACGAATGGGAGTACTAAGAGCAAACGTTTGGCTTTGAACGCCAAAGATCCCAATCAGATACGCCTGCTGTTGTTGAGGGCTAAACTGACGCTCACGGAAGGGGCTCCAGAATCCAAATCATTGCTGTCACGTTTGCCTTTGAATAACTCGGAAGGCACTACCGTGAGAGCACCGCCTATCCTTACCAAGGCCAACTCCACATTGGGATTTATCCACAAACCGGATATCAGTGTTCGCAAGCTGGTAACGAAGAAGCTGCTCAAGCTTCGCAAACTTAAGCACGATTACATTGGTGCAGTCAAAGCTTATCGCGGACGCGAGCTAGTTCCTGAAAATTCAGTATCTGACGACCTAGTGAAAAGATTATTCCCACCAAAGTCGCCAGTTGGGCCTCTTGAACATACCGAACGTACTAAACAGTTGCATCTGCTGAACATTCAAATATCAAAAGAGAATCATGGTGATCCTATCAAAAGGAATGTAATGATGGAGTCTCGTGATATGGATCGGCCGGTCGAATTCATTCCCACCGAAACGCCTCCACAATACATCCCTGAAGGACTCGAGCCGCTCACGCCTCATGATATTAACAGATTGGGAGCTATCCAGTCCGATTTGACCTTTGATGAACCTGAACTGCCTTGCCCACAAGTGGGTCTTACTCATAATGAACTTAACGATTTATTGGAATAATGCATGCTCCTTTAACTATATACAGAAAATTATTGAGTAGCGCATTCTGGCCGTCCTTGCGGTGTCAGCTTGGTCTTGGATTCATCTTGTTCTTCTTCCAGGTAAGTTGGCAACGCATCGCGGCTGCAAATCGCGAAGTCCGTGTAGTCATCAATATTGCCATCGATGGCCAGATCTTTAGTAGCACTCTGGCGAAGCTGGTCAGATTTTGAAGCCAATTGTTGGGGTAACAAATTGCGCATTCTATCAACGTCCCCCCGTTCAAGATACCAGTTATCAGCGGGGAACTCCACATCAATCTCAATATAAAGATCGCCTCTTGCACTCAGATTGAACAACCAGTGTTTCTTTTTGTGAGGCATACCCTCGCCTTTAACCTTAATGAACTCACCTGGACGTACAACCTTACCCTTCGGAGTCGTGATTTTGATGATGCGGCCATCCAAATGTTTGACGATGTTGCGACTAAACCCGCACAACGCATCGACGAGCGGCACCTTATATTGGCAATATAAGTCATCACCCATCCGACGGAAAGAGTGATGCTGCTGACAATGAAGAACCACCACAATGTCACCGGTCTTCTTTCCTGGATATTCATCCAGCTGTTGATCAAAAATGATCTTTTCACCATCTTTCGATCCAGCAGCAATCTCAAACTCCATAATTTTGGTCTCTTCGACCACCTTGGCGCCTTCACAACGCTTACACTTGTCTTTCGAACGTACCAACTTCCCTTCACCATCGCACTTTTTGCATTTAACGATTTGTTGGGCCACCATGCCTGGTCCTACCCGTTTCATTTTGATTTGTGACCCTTTCCCATCACAATGTACACATTCCTTGACGACAGCATTCTTTCTTGTCCCCAGACCCTGACACAGCGGACAAATAATGTTTCTAGATCGTGTGAACTTGATCGATTTTCCAACAAATAATTGTTCAAGTGTCACATCTATATCAATAACAGCATCATCTGTACGGGCAGTCTGGGTTTCATGATAGCCGCCATTAGAGGGCGGTGGTCCAAAGAAAGAGTAGAAGTCTTCAGCCCCATAGTCGCCACCGCCGTAGAACTGTTCAAATGGATTCCCATTGAACTCATACTCAGGGTAAGCATGGCCATTTCCGTCTGTAGTCCCATACATGTCATATTCACGTCGCTTCAGGTCATCGCTGAGGATCTCGTAGGCATGAGTAATTTCTTTGAATTTTATCTCACAGTGCTCTCGTTGGCTATCGTCGGTCACTTTATCAGGATGGTATCTGAGAGCAAGACGCCGGTAGCTCTTTCTGATTTCTGCGGTTGAAGCGGTTGCTTCTACCTCGAGAATCTCATAGAGCTCTGTCATCTCGAGAGTGATGCGATCTTGCGCGCCCCGCATAGTTGAGAGCGGAAGGGAAAGATACTGGATTACTTTGCAAATTCGAAGAATGTTTAGATGTTCCAATTGAAAACCTCACCGTACTTGTCCTGTCAAGTGAATTTGCATCATTGAAATTTTTATCAAATTTGATACCACCTTCGAACACGCTCGACGATATACAGTGACGTCATCCGCTCGGTCGTTTTTCTGTGAATGACATTTACACGAGCACACCAGCACATGAGGATATCGTCGAATGTGACTTTTTGTGCAAAAAAATGCAACGTTCCGTAATGGTTTGCGCTTCTTTCAAGCACCCGAACTATTCTCGTGATGGCTCATGAGACAGGTAACCTAAATCCGTACGCCTAGATCGTTTAAGGCAATAAGTGAATACAGACTACTTGAACACTAAAACGTTTCATCTTTACGACTTGCTCCCAAGTCACTTCAATGCTCGGTGCAGTTCGGCACGACGTGAGTCAAGCGTATGCTGCACTCACTTCCTCGGGCACCCCCTCCGCACCCCACTCACATGTATTTTTCAGCCGACGCTCCCCACAAATCTCACTCTCACTGATGGACGGGCATCAAGCTAAGGTGAGGACTAGCTCCCTTCGAAGCAATTTGATCAATCTTCCCCTGCTGGTTTGCAATCTTTTGTTTTCCGCCAAGATCGCCCTGCAAAATGTCATTGTGGAAGTATACTTAGCTGGCCGTGGAGCCACTCCGACCAAAAGATACCTTGGTTGGACAGGTATGCCTTCGAGTGACATCTCAAGCATTGACATTGATCCCCAGGTGTCTCAGCAACTTGGTTTCAAGAATGGCGACGATGTCATCATCAACATCAAGTTGGGTTCACCTGAGGCCACCAATATTGCCCTCGAACCACTTACCGCTCTGGATTGGGAATTGATTGAATTACACGCCCAAACCATTGAAGATAACTTATTGAGTCAGGCCCGTTGCGTAAGCGTTGGTCAACACCTTGTCGTCTTCCCATCGCTGACATCATCAGCGAAGCTCGTGGTCACTGACATTGGTTTGTCTGAGTCATACGCTAAGATCAATCCTTATGCAGAAATATCCATTGCACCGAAGGTACGAGAGAAGGCAGCACCGCCAGCGAAAGAGACTAAAGACAAAAAGCAGAAGGCTGAGGATACTCCTATAGTCCTCAAGCGAGGTATTTCCCTCCCGCACGCTCTTTTTCCAGGAGCTCTGGATAATAGCTTTCAGGTGTTCACGGATAAGGCTACTTTGCCATCTCAATTTGGATCATTTGCAGTTGTTCAAATTGTCCCTGGACCTGAGGAGAAGCACACTACAAAAGCACCCAAGGACGATTCAGTTACTGTGCGAGAAAACAAGTTCATTGTGGCACAAATCGTTGACGCTCCAGGTCAACAACAGGTAGGTCTCTCTCAAAGACTAGCTGCCGCCCTTGGAGTGGAGTTTGAGATAGGATACCAAGTGGTTCTCAAGCCCGCACCACGTCCGTCACCTAAGAGACCCACAACTGTGGTAATTTACCCTTATCAAACACAAACAAAAAAGGTGCTGACCGTGAATGCTTCTAAGGACCGAGAAGCTCGACAAAAGATTGGCCAAGAGCTTGCTAAGTATTTTGAGGAAATCCAAGTGTCCAGCATGCCACTTACAAATTGCACCAAATTGGCACCATGCCCTGGTTTGCCTCGTGGCGGGCTACTCCAATTCAAGAAAGTTGATGATCCTCTGATGTGGTTACGCCCACTTGCACCTGAGAAACGTAAGCAGTTTAAAATTGAAGTTGCCGAGGAAGTCTTACGTCCTATCAGTTTTATCACTGAAACTGAGCCTTCTCAACTGTGGTTGCAGAATAAAGTCATGGAAACGGGCATAGGCCTTGACAAATGTATTGAACTGATGGTTGATACGTTCATCGGTCTGGCCAATGTGGGAACATTGGTTTACGGCAAGCTGGGGGCTGGTAAGACTCTTGTTTTGAACATGGTTGCGCATGAATTGGCAGAGAAACACGGCTACTACATCAAATATGTATCGTGTGAAACTGTGATGAATGACAACTTCCCCACGGCGAAAACGGCTGTATTCAAATGGCTTCAATCTTGTGCCTGGCACAAGCCTGCTGTGCTCATTTTGGACAACCTTGACAAAATTCTCTCTGCTGAACAGGAACAAGGTGATAATTCCAAGCTGATCCAATTAACCGAATATTTCATCAGTCAGCTTGAGAAAATTCAATCACAACGCCATCTGAATATCCTGGTGTTGGCACTGGCATCGTCAAAGGAGCTGCTCAATAAGCTTCTTTCTCAAGCTCATGTTTTGGAAAACTTTCACCACCTCAGCCCACCGGATAAGCACATGAGAGCAGACATTTTAAACGTCTATCTCAATAAGACTCTTGGTTGCAAGGTAAACTTTGACATAATGGACATGGTTACGGAAACTGAAGGTTACTTAGCCAATGATTTGAAGATCTTGTCGGATAGATTATACCAAGAGGGATTATACAAGTCTCAAGATCCTCACCAAGTCGAGGTTACAAAAGCTGATCTTGAAAGTTGCCTCAAGGGTTATACCCCCTCCAACTTGCGTGGCGTGAAGCTCCAGAAACTGGGTACCAATTGGTCGGATATCGGAGGACTTCAAGAAGCTAAAAATGTGCTTTTGGAAACTTTAGAGTGGCCGACAAAGTACGCACCAATTTTCTCGCTGTGCCCTCTTCGATTGAGACTGGGTATCTTACTTTATGGTTATCCAGGGTGCGGGAAGACTCTTTTAGCGCTGGCAGTTGCTGGTCAGTGTGGCCTCAATTTCATCTCCATCAAAGGTCCAGAGATTTTGAATAAATATATTGGTGCCTCTGAAGCGCTGGTGCGTGAATTGTTTGAACGAGCGCAGGCTGCAAAACCTTGCATTTTGTTCTTTGACGAGTTCGATTCGATTGCTCCGAAGCGTGGACATGATTCTACTGGGGTAACGGATCGGGTGGTGAATCAAATGTTGACCCAAATGGATGGGGCAGAGGGTTTGGATGGTGTATACGTTTTGGCCGCCACGTCTCGACCCGACTTGATTGATTCGGCTTTATTGCGTCCAGGTCGTTTGGATAAACTGGTGATTTGTGACATGCCAAATTATGATGATAGACTCGATATATTGCGCACTATCACCGCTTCCATGGATTTGGCCGACGACGTAAAACTCGAGGAGATTGCACAAGGCACCGAGGGTTTCTCGGGAGCCGACATGCAGGGCTTAGGATACAACGCTTATCTTAAGGCTGTACATGTCAAGTTAGCTGCCAACGAAGCCAAGGCGTCCGAACAGAAACCCAATAAGGATAGCAACAATTACGAATTCTTCCAGGTGAACTCTGAGAAGCAGAGCCAAGCTAAATTACGTCCAGCAGAGAGAGTAAAGATTGCCGGACAAATCCAGCAATTACTCGACAAAGAAAATCAGGGTGAAAACCTCAAAAACACCAAAGAAATTGCCGATGATCAAGTGGTCATTACTCATGAAAATTTCGTGGAACTGTTACTGGAAACCAAACCATCTATTTCGGTATCGGAGAGACGAAAGCTTCAGGGTATCTACCATAAGTTTGTACTGGGTCGTGACGGCAACATGCCTGATGGCAGTGCAAGCAATGAAATCGGTGGACGTACGCTGTTGATGTGACAAACTTACCAAATCCAATGAAAAGATCATAAGACCGAGCATCTAAATACAATTAATAATATACTATCTTACTTAAGCTGAACGTCTTTGATTACTCTGCAGAGTAAACTTGGTCAGGGTGATATACTGAATGCGTCTCTGACACTAATCGCTCAGTCATGGGTATCAGGGTGTCTTGCGGTGGGTTGTAGGTGGCATTAAACATCGGAAGCAGTTCTTCACGTGGGATCTTGGAGTATACCTTAGGGTTATACGACTTGGGAGACGAGTACCATGGGTACAACCGAAAGTAGTTCCACCAGCTGATCACGATGCCAATGAGTGCACCAATGACTATGTCAACAAAATGGTGACGGTAATCTTGAGTACGCGTGAGGGCGATAAGAGTAGCACCCAATGTTGGTACAAAGCTCAATAAAACTCGCCAGGTACCAACTAGGGGATTCCCCACAATGAACTGGCCCATAAGCCACAAAGTCAAATAATGGAGACCGGCAAACGATATCAGGGAGTGGCCGGATGGTGTCGTACGAAACCCATCGTGCAATCTATCCAAATCTTCGGTAGTGCAAACATCTTTTGCTAAGACGTACACATCAAGTGGTGCATCTGCGAGCGGCTGACACCGAGCAATGAAGTCTGGCCGATGTCGACCAATGTAATTCTTAAGCGCATCCGTCAACACCGCAGTGGTAACCACAGACAATATAAGCCCTAATAGAGGGACAAAGGTTTTGTAAATTCGCAGTCTGCGATTTAAGGATACTCCACAGATGGCTATTATGATGAAGGGAATGACACATGAGTAAACAAATAGCATCGTATTTGACACCTGTTGCACCTCGGTGTAATGGTGTTGGAGTCTTTGATCCGATAACATGAACTCCCGCTCAAAGGGTTTAATCTTCCAAACCCCAATGAACGACAATGCAAGGCAGATGAATGTCACTAAGTCTGAGATTCTCCATTTCAAAAGCGGTGAAAGCAGAGAGTAGGAAAACGACGTAGTAGGGAGGATACCAAATGTAAGGCGGTTCACTCGATTTGTAACAAAATCCTCCATCGACAGAGTATGCGACATGGTACCTATTGCAATATTTCAGTCACTTGGTGTACACGCGTTAACTGAGCCCGGGGTTATCGCGAGCTGTCATCAAGAAAATGTGGTCACAAACGAGGCGAAGCCAGTGTTGTCTTAAGTATATTCCAAACGACTACATATAAGGCGGGTTGATTGGCTGATCATGGTTTAGGCAGGGCGGCACAAAGACTATTTACAAGCGATTTACGAGTTTCGGTGATACCGTGGAATAGTGTCAAATGCTAGTTTATCGTTACTTACTCGTATTTAGTCCTTCTTGGGCCCCCAATTGAGTCCTAAGAATCCTGCGCCCTTGGGCGTGTCAGCTTTCATAAAAGCAGGCTCGATCACGTAGTATTTACGGTACCCCGGGATGTCAACGGCAATATAGGCGAACTCAGAGCTCCACCAGGTTTTGTCAAATTGCTCCAAGGTGACGATACCTTGCTTTTTGTTTTCGGGCAGCTCGACCATGAACTTCATGAACATACGTTCCACACCATCCTTACCTACAATTTTGACCGCTTGAGGAGGACGATTGCGCACCCAGCGGCCGGCATGGACATCGCCATGGGCTTTAAGGCGTTCGCCAGGCTTCAATTCGAATAGCTTTTGGATTTTTTCATCAGCCTCGATTATGTTCAATGCCTTGTTGAAGGTCTTGGTGTCACCTGAGGGAAGAAACAATTCAGAGAAAATGAGCGACAAAACAATCGCTGAAATCGCCACGCCACCAAGTACAATGACTGATGACGCCGACCAAGTGAATGCCCTCAGCATGTAATTGAGAATCTTTTTGCCCTTCGCATCTTTGTCGTGGGCCGGGGGAGGGGGAGGAGGGGGAGCCGTCTTCGTTGAATACGCCGTAATGGGTGTGATACGCAGAACAATCGAAGTACGGTAGATTGGAATACGAGTGATTGGAAACCTCAGTCCAGGTGCCAAGGCTCTCTTTATTCCGACGACATTCATTCTGCTGGTATGAGGCAACTCACAGAGGTTATAGTAGAGCAGGTGCGACGGATGCAACGGAGAATATAAGACATAGCGGGATGCACGAAATACGTAGACTACGAAATTATAGAAGTGTGGGTATTTTCAGCAGTCCTCAACTTACGTAAAACGTAAATAGGCATGCTCGTCCTAAACGCTGCTGTTTATGAAATTGTGTTTAGCGATATTCATAGTTGACGTGGTAGCTGCGAATTACGAGAGTTCATGTAAATGCTGTAAATGTAACCCACACACAGCATTGTGAATTTTTCTCAAATAGTCGTAACACTAGGAGTTGTAGAGAGCATTAGGTGTAACGATTTACAATGTTATAGAGAGAAAGCAAAATCACATAAAATGCTAGGAGCAAGTCGATATAATAAAAAGTTGTGTAGTGATTGTGTCGAAGGACAGAGTTTATGACTACTTCTGGCGACTACCCTCAAAAACAGATTTCGAGTGGCCATCGATGCATAGACCAACCAACACCACTAATCGTAGAACATTCCCCGCACATTCATCATGAGTAAAATGATAGACACGACCACTGACCTGTCTACTTCGAAGACATTGTCTTGAAGCCAGAGTTGATTACTCGAACAACACTATCTCAGCGCGCACGTGACGTTAGGGTTACACCCTAGCCGACGCACTCGCACAATTTTCAATATCAGTGATGAAAAAATTTCTGGTTAGCCCAAGAGATTATAGATATGAAGATCAGCCAAGGTATGTTTCACCATCCGAGATGTGGACGCTCACGTTCTGTGATCTCCCCTAACTGATGATTTCTGCAGGTTACTAACAAATCAGACGTTTCTTCCTCTCGCCGTAAGGCCAGAAAGGCTTACTTCACCTCGTCGTCGATCGAAAGAAGAAAGATGATGTCGGCTCCCCTCTCCAAGGAATTGAAGGAACAATACGGTATCTCGGCTCTTCCCATCAGAAAGGAAGACACCGTCACTGTTGTCAGAGGTGCCAAGAAGGGCCAAGAAGGCAAGATCTCGTCGGTCTACAGACTTAAGTTCGCCGTCCAACTCGAAAAGTTGCAAAAGGAAAAGTCGAACGGTGCCTCGATCCCCATCAACATTCACCCCTCCAAGGTCGTCATTACCAAGTTGCACTTGACCAATGACAGAAAGGCTTTGATTGCCAGAAAGGGTGGCAAGGCTGAATAAATGGGTGTTTGGCGTAACTTTTAATGTGTATAATAAAGGCATAACAGAAAAAGCTCACGATCAACTGTAGTTTTTGGGCACGTAGGCTTCATCTATTGATGATACAGTCACAAGATGCTACCCCTTCAACAATTTCAAACAGAGCCTTTAACCATGCCTGTTGATTATGGAACGGATATATTCCCCCAGGCGGCTGTGGTGTCATAGCGTATTTGTCGACACTTTCGTAAGCCATTCGTGCCTCTCTCTGCCACAAGTTGGGTCACTTTTCGCACTACCGACAAACACGCACTACCCATATCTTCCCCACATTCGTCCCGTGCTTAAGTGAGCATAATGTCTGCTGTTGTCGACCTGGAGGATGAGCTCGTCGGTACGACTCCGGATACGAGTATAGCTGTTTCCAACCCACAAAAGCGAACGACCAAGCGGTGGTCATTCCACAACAACAAGAAGCCCGACCTCGTCAATCTGGTCGCCGAGGTGGCAGGTGAGGGCAAACGAAGACTCACCGATGTGGGGGACGGCGATAGGGTCCACAATGAGATCGATCCCCTGTGTATCTTGGGTGGAGCCCAATTATATCTGACCGAGCTGGGTCGGTTGTTCCACGCCGGTAAGATCTGTATTGTATTGGCGGGGTTGCCTGGGAGAGGTAAAACCCACTTGCTGGTTGCCCTTACCCGGTATCTTAGGTGGCTCGGGGTCACCACTCACTCCTTCCACTTGGGGAACTACCGTCGTGCTAAGGCTGATGATTTGGATTACGATCTTTTTGTTCCTCACCCCGATAACCATGACGCCTCCGATATTCGACAAAAGATTGTCGATGAGTGTTTGAATGACGTACTTAACTTCTTCAAGCATGACCGAGGTCAGATCGCAATCTACGATGCTGTGAATGCCTTACCCGAATATCGTATTGATTTGGCTCGGCGATTCCAAGAAGTCAATGTTCAAGTATTGTTCATCGAGCTGTTGGTCGATGACGATTCTTTAATCATGAAGAACATTGCCCTGGCTGCGAAGCTGTCACCTGACTACCGACTGTGGGATTATCAGAAGGCCTACGAGGATTACTCCAATCGCATTCAACACTTAACTCCATACTACCGAGAAATGGGAAAAACCGAAGGGGAACAACAATTAAGCTACATTAAAATCAATAATTTTGGAGAGCGCATTGAGGTTCACAATTCAAACTACGGGTATCTCGTAAATAAAGTATTGTTTTTCATCATGAACTCCACGATTAAACTGGGACTGGTTTATTTCGCAAGATGTTGGAAACGTGAGCTCCATAATACTGAAGATCCCCCCTTGGATGACGAAGGCAAAGTGCATGCGCACAATGTTACGCAGACTTTACTAGAGCACTTACGAAGCAAAGGCCGTGAGTATGCTAAAGATGACTGTGACAAGGATAACGCAGCCCCTTTGTCTGCTGATGGTGCTCGCGATGGTCTTGTTGTTTGGGGTAGTGTAAAACAGCGCACGTTGGAGTACTTGAAAGAATTTACGGACCGGGGTTTTACGATTCGTCAACGAATTCAACTCTCTAAGAAGATCCCTGGTGTTGTTGCGGGGATGTCGGACGAGGAAATCAAAGATAGTTATCCAGAGGACTATGCAAGTTATCAGTCTGATCCATACCACTTCAGGTACCCAAGACTGGAGCTGTATCACGACTTGGCTATCAAAATTGAACCGCTTATTTTGGAGATGGAGCGTATGAATGGTGATTTGTTGGTCGTAGCAGATGACACAGTCATTAAAGTGTTCTTGGGTTACCTATTGTCGGTTCTGTGCTACGATATCCCAAACTTGGAGATCGCTCAGGACGAAATTGTGGAGATTCAATTTAACGCCTACGCGAACACGTTCGAACGCATTAAAGTCAAAGAATTTGAATAGTACGCGAATAGTAGTAGGTGTGTGGCTCAATTCAAAGTTCAAACCAAGTCGTATGAAAGTCGTATGATTGAAACAATTATACAGTTAGTCAAGCTAATAACAGCTGATTTGAGAAGAATTATATAAACGACAAGTCAGACCCTTTTCGCTTTGCGGGGTTGATCACGTGATGGATTGAATGAAGATTTTACCGGGCCGAGAATTTCAGAAAAATATACTAAAATACACGTAAATTAATGCTTTCTCGGATCGACTTCTTCTCGCAAGCGGCCGTTTGTCCGCTAATTTTCGCACTTTGTGGGGACACCGTAAATTCTATATGAACCTAATCAGAGTCCTCATCATGACCTTCATCAAGGAGTTTGCGTTCTATTTCATCAGTGCTATCGGTCCCATGCATTTTAGCTTCAGCCATGCGTTCGGTTAAAAACTCATTGATTTTATCCTGGAGAGTGGTAAGCTCAGCCCGCAAAGACCCCAAATACGTATCCAGAGCATGAGTGGGTCGATCCCTGTCTTGCCCCCCAGCACGAATTACCACATCTGAGATTTGCGTCGTCTTCCCTTGAGTGGAGTGGGGGCCATCGCCGGGAGTGAATTCGATTGGTTCGGGGTGAGAAGGCGAGGTGTACACAGCCCTGGGAGATGGTCTCATCTTTAAAGTTCCAGTCAGGCAGATGTTTCGCGAAATTTTGTGCTGCACTGATGTTTGACCAAAGTTGATAAGCAAGCTATACCATTTGTACCACGTGGATTAATCAAACTTACTTGACTTTTGACTTTGCATTACCCCTCAATTCGATTAGAGGTAATGTAAGAATCTGATGAGTATGTGTCTGTTTTTGCCGAACGCTATATTGCAACCCCGCTAATGGTGAATAACTTGCGATTTTTCCCCTCCCTCTCTGAGGTACAAGGCGACAGAGAGGAAGCTCGTATGCGATCATGAAACACGCTAGTTTATTACCGACGATATTGTTGTTGACTGCGACGAAGAGGTATACGATACACAATGAGCAGCCGTATTTTAGCAGATGTACGATCAATTCGGATCTTGAGTGCTCTTCCAGCCGTGTCTCTTCTTTTTCGACATGTGTGGGGTGTCAAGCGTGAGGCATCCGCGCGATTTTTCGGGAAAACTGCTTGAACTCCGACAGCTTGAGATTGGGCCTAGTTAACACTTTTCAAAAGAAAAGGCTAAATGGGGTTCGTGAATAAAAATATGAAAGTTGCTTATTTTGCTTTGAGCTCTGGTGCAAGTTAAGAATCCTTCCAATTAGTCTTGCTGAGTTATCAGTTTTGTTGCGAACGGACAATAACTACCTAACGCCGATTAGGCGGCCCATGTTGCAACCCTCATATGTTGCGGAGCTATGCTTTCTCTAAATGACAACGTGATTCAAAGGTGTTTAACGCTGAGGTGCTTTTCGTGCTAAGCCTTTCAATCGGTATAACTCCGACACGAGTTCAGTCGGAGTTATATGACTATCGTGTTGAGGCTCGGTAAAGATCTATTCTTATTTCGTGTGGGCCGTAAAATTTTTTGGAGTGCCACATTGTCTACTGCATCTCACAGGAGTGACTTTGTGTCGTTATCTACCCCACACAGGGGACCGAGAGTAATAATCGGCACGGCGTTTTTTATTTTCGCGCTTGGAGGTCAATGATCAATAAGCTCAATACTGAATGGGTTCGTGATTATCCTGAAAACTGGAAGAGGTTTGGATATCGTGACGTATCTCTCTTAAAGTGTATGGAATTTATTGGTGTCGCTCTTGTTAATGGAGAACTCGATACGAAACGGGAAATTTTGTTCTGCATGATGTCAATGGCACCATACCACAACTTACCAACCCCGCCACACGATGTGTGTGTCGCGGGGCGCATACCAAATGAAATGTGATACCTGTGGGGTAAGCGCAATGTACTTCCCTTCTCCACATGAAGCGAGAGTATAAAATGCTTCCTTAATCCTTCTTGTTGATCATACCATCGACATGGAAAGTCATTACTCAGGCTCCGTCAATTATGACAAAACTGAAGTTGCAAAGGAGAACGAAGGGTTGTACAAAGAGGCCCCCAAGATTACATGGTCCAATATTTGTCACTACCTAGCTACTCGGTTCCCGACACTCCTCGATATCCCGGTGATGAAACAGCCACTCCCCTGGTACCAAGTACTCAACCCCATTCCTGGTTTGAAGCTGATGAACGCTTCTCACTGGAATTTTTACATGTTGGGGTGGTTAGCCTGGGTGATTGATTCAATGGACTTTTTCTGTGTGCTGGCTTCAGCGACTGACATCGCAAAGACTTTAAATGTCGACACCACTCAAATTACCTGGGGGATTACCTTAGTGTTGATGTTGAGAACTGTGGGTTCCATTATTTTTGGTGTAATGGCTGACACCTATGGGCGCAAGAAGCCTTATATTGTGATTTGTGCATTATTTATTGTTGTTGAGCTCGGGACTGGGTTCGTGAAGACCTACTCGCAATTTCTTGGGGTGAGAGCTTTGTTTGGTGTACTTATGGGTGCAATGTACCCGATTGCACTGGTAACTGCACTCGAAAACCAACCCCCAAAGGCTAAGTCAATTGCGCTGGGTTTATTCTTGCCAGGTTACAATGTTGGGTTCATCTTTGCTACGATCTTTTACCGTGCATTTGAGTTCACTAAGTACAGCGGTCGGCTTGGTGAAGGGTGGAGAAACTTATTTTTCTTCTCGGCTGGTTTGCCCGTCCTCTTGATTGCTTGGAGACTCATGGTGCCAGAACTGCCCGCGTTTGTCAAAATGCACAAGGCGAAGCAGAAGGCTGCTGCTAAGCGTAAGCAAGATATTGCGGAAGGAAAGATTCTGAGAAAGCTGCAGTTGTTAGACAAGTTGCACATCGATCCCACTTTGATTCAGTCACTCAAAAGTGAATGGTTGACTATCATTATGTTGATTTTCGTGATGTCCCTTTACAACTTCATCTCCCATGGCACTCAAGACTTGTATACAACCTTTTTGGTCAAACAAAGAGGAATTGGACCGGATATGAGAACTGTCACTGTTGTTATTGTGAATTTGGGGGCTGTTTTTGGTGGTATCTTTTTCGGTCAATTGTCGGAACTTTTGGGCAGACGGTTGACCATCATTATTTGTCTTGTGTGGTCGGGCGCTTTCCTTTACCCGGCTTTCATGTTGAAGAACTTGGGAGGTATCATCCCTTCTGGATTCTTTCTTCAATTTGGGGTGATGGGCGCTTGGGGCGTGGGACCCATTTACATTATGGAAGTGGTTGGCCACGCTCATCGAGCTTTGATCTCGGGCACTTGTTACCAACTTGGTAACCTTGCTTCCTCAGCGTCGCTGACGATTGAAGCTACCTTAGGAACACTGTTCCCGTTGGGCAACGGTCTTTTTGACTATGGTAAGGTTATGGCTATTTTTTGCGGAGCGATTTTCGGTGCCATGATCATTGTGATCTTCTTTTCCTACGAAAGATTCAACCAGCAATTGGTTATGGACGACGATGACATGTCCACAATCCATTACGATCATGAGTCCGTTGAACTTAGCGAAGAAGCCGAGAAGTCCTCGCCAGTGGTAGAAGAAGAGGAAGTACGTAAGACCTAGAATATTTTCTGGTAAAATTGGGTCTATTTGATATTGATTAGGTAATAGATGTAATCAATGTATTCTTACAACAAGTGTGGCGTACTGTTTTCGTGTAGAGAGATCAAAAGAACCAGATCCTGAGCACTTCGAGTGTATCGTGTGCAAATTACGAACGTTCATAGAGCTCACTCAATCTTTCAAAGTCATCATATTATATTAAAGTGTTTATTTATGTCGTCTCCAAACAAAGATTCAAACGTGAGCGCGCTTCAACTTCCAAGCCAAGTACTTCGCCAGATGTCCAAACTCAATCCCATTATTGGTAACGATGCGATTGGTAGGGACGGCACTCGGCGGTGCGCGGAAAAATACAATGTCAGTCTCTTCATCGCCCTGTTCAGTCAAACGAATTCGTTTGGTGACTTGCTCGCTGGCTGCTGAAAGACTGCCATCGACGTCGGGAATGGCGTAAGAAACAACCCCCCCATGGAAGTTCGTCAGGTAAATCAGAGTCTTCGTTTGAGGAGGTTGTAAAGTAGCAAAGTCTCCCGCACGTCGGAACAATTGTTGTTGTTGCTGAGGGAACATCATTTGTTGATCCATGACACGCTTTGATTGATCTTGCATCTGAATTTGCAAAGGCTTGAAGCCCAGTTGCGCAAACGCTTCTGAATTGAGGTTTTGATCAGAGATAGTCAATGGTGCCACAGAAGCTGGTGGAGCAATCCCAATAGATGCTGCCGCAGCAGTTGCTGCCGACAGGGCTTGCATCCCATTATAGTTGTTGTTAACGTAGTGTGCCAGGGAAGCCCCACCACCGCCTTTCAATTGAGAGATAGGCGTAAACAAGTATGCTCTGCGACCCAGGGCAGGATCATTGCGCTCGGGCATTTCAGTGACATTAGGCGATGAAATATACTGACCCAAATCATCGGTAGGAACAGCTTCATCCAAAAACACGGACCCTGCTAATGGAGGCGTGTTTTGAAGTGGCCCTTGAGTGGGTTCCGGGATTGGCATACCCACATAGGAATCGCGTGGCAAAAGCGCTCGAATAGGTGACTCATACTTGATAAGCTTGCGAGGCTCATGCAATGGAATAAGTGGTTGCTCATACGAATCACGTACTTCATCAGGTAAACAAGCCTTCCATGTACGGATTCGGTTGAACACATGTGACAGTTCGTTATAGCGGAATTCACAAATGAACCAAGGGGCACCATCTGGAATGACGCCATCGGGCAAATCACCCTTCTGGTATCTTGTCAAAAATACCACATAGCAAGGGCCGACAATCTCTGATACCAAGTGGTCTCTATATTGACCGGTTTTGCATACTTCGTTCATGAAGAAAAGACGATCCTCTTTGTGACAAGTTTGTTCTGGTCGGTAATACCAACAAACATTAGTGTACTTATTACCATCATCGGTGCTCCACAATCTGAAAATTTGACCCACGGTAGGCTTCTCTGGATCGTTAGGGTTTTGAATGAGAACCCAATCCCCGATTTTATAAGTATAGCCATTGATTTCCATTTTATCATAAGGAATGCGGATGACCCCATCATTCCCCAGGGTCAGCGCTGAAATGAGTTCCTGCTCACTTTTGGAAATTTCCTGCTGGATAATCATTCCAGCTTCGCGGTTAAAATTTTCGAAATCCATATACTCCTCAGAATAAGGATCGTGTTCATAAAATTGCTTGGTGTTTGCAAACATAAGGTTCAAATCATTGATAAATTGATCAACATTAGAATACTTTCTCAGTCGAACTTTGATTTTGATTTCGTTCAACGAGATCGGATTTTGAATTACCTGATAGTATTGAGGGTTATACTTGGCATCGGGTAATTTTTCAAAATGCTGGACTAACAGTCTCAGTTCGTTGTTTGGATCCCGCAACTTTTTGAAAGCTTTCAAAATTAATTTGATGCGGATTTCAAACGGTTTATCAATAATCGGCGGTCTACCACGACGGATCCCCAGCTCAACGGCCTTTTGCTTGTGATGGTTAGGAGTCAGATGACGTTGACCGACCATCAGCATGTTGACAGTAGGTACGGGGGTAGATGTCGCCAGGCGAAGTGGCAGCGGCTCCGGAGCAAACTCGTCGTTTTTCACAGGCTGAGTGAGCAAGACTTCATC
Source organism: Diutina sp. Y7414 (assembly GCA_037042415.1). NCBI lineage: Eukaryota > Fungi > Ascomycota > Pichiomycetes > Serinales > Debaryomycetaceae > Diutina > Diutina sp. Y7414. Next base: position 466,602 of record JAXQKI010000100.1, read on the forward strand.
GACCATGGGTTCATCGGGGCCATCAGGTAGATCACCGAACAGTGTGTATGTAATGCTCAGATGATCAGGCACCAGTTTTTCATTTTGCAATTTTGGAATCACTTCGGTCAAAATGTGGTGCTTAAGCACCAAGGCTTGGTGGAAAATCCGCAGATCTCGGTGGTTATAAAGACGAGCATTCCAGCAAACTTGAATCAAGTCATTGACGAACTCTTGTCCCGTGGCATACTTGTTGCCCAGGATGTTTCTCGATATTTGATGGAACAGAATGGGGCGTTTCACAATTCGGAAGTAATCCACGAGTGAGCGCAGGGGAAGCCTGTGAAATGTGTCGTTGAGTGAGTACCCATCATTATCGGTGAGCTCTTGGACTGCCTCCATACATGCGGCCAACCGGACCAGCAACTTTTTTTTGTCCCGGGCCGACATTTGGGATGTTGAACAGTGTGCGAGAAGAATGTTTTTTCGTTCGTGCGAGGGTGATGTCACGAGATCGCGTCGTGCTCAAACACAGCTCCAGTTGAGTGGGGAACTGCAACTACTAACTTCAGCTGGTTCTCAAATAGCTTGTAAATTTTTCGATATCATCGATGTGCTGTGTTTAAGACCTATACAATTTATTCTATTAGTAATATATAGTTCAGCAAGTTGCGTTAGCTCATCCGAGGAATTAACTCAGATGCCGTAAATATTAAAAGCTGACGGCGTTACTCGGAAATACTAATAATGGCCTAGCAAATGTTCTTCGTATTGCCTAGCGACGCGTAATCAATGTTGGCGAACTCTCTGTACCTGCGCCAGATATGCCAATCACACTCTGATGAAATACAACTAACCTACCGACGCTTTGGAAATTTTAGTGAGTGATCTGTACACAGAGCCAAAATAGAAACATTTTGGGCAGCGGAGTTCCCCGCATACATCGATAGATTGGATTTTGAATCACAATATTCGAAAGGAATAGATAGTTTGTTACCATTAAGCAACAGGCCACTAGACGTCAATGCAAATTTTCTTAAAAACTTTGGAGTCTGCTGTCTCTCAATCGACACATTGAGCGGTACATGACCTCGATGGGGTTTATAGTACTATTTCGGATAGGTGAATTTTGAGAGTCGCGAACTGGCACTGACGCACTATCTACTTTTAGCAAGATACTTCCCCGATTGCGAATTTAGAAAAACCTTCTCAGATGTGGTCGAAATCCTCGATCTCACGCTAAAGAGAAAGCATCCGAAGTCAGAATGGCTGAGATGTAACTCTGAGCTCACATATTCTGATCAAACCTATACTCAAGTAATTTAGCGAATTGATGAAAGCACAGATGTGGTCAACTTTAGATTCCTCTAACGTTACACAATTCCTCTCCTTGCATGACTATACTTTCAATTTTACGCAGGTCCGCGTCGGTTGGTGTTTGAAATCTAGGAACATCGGCGGTCAACATTACCAAAAGTCAGTAGTAACTTGAGCGAACAGTAGCAAAAACGATGATTACAGAGTATACGTGGCTCTAGAACACATTTATAGTATTATTTCACCAAATGTAGACATTACGTGAATTTGAATCGGATTCGAGGCATTGGCATACTTCATGTTTGTGTACAGAACATAACAAGCAAGTTAGCCGATAAAAAGTCCCAAGTCTATATATACACCAAAAACCTAAAATCTTTAACTCTCCCGATCGAATCCTCCTCAATGATGATTTTCAAGTCGGCGCTTTCCGCAGGATTTATCACTTCTGTTTTGGCCCAATCTTGTATCGTGACAACCTCTACCACCACGGTAACGCCCACGATTACAGTCACCTACCAGTCATCATTGTCAGCCACAGAATTATCCAGCTCTTTGGAATTCACCGTGTCGCTGTCGTCTGAATCCACATCCCTGAGCGGTTTTCCAACATCAGACATTTCTTCCCCCCCTGAACCACTGGCTTCTCAATGCGTTGAAGAGGATGAAGACTGTGAATGCGACGATGACCCCAAGCCAACGTTGCTTCCGCCTCCCACAAGTGAACCTAGTTCCACACCAACCGAAAACGTGACTTCCTCCCCCACAGAAGAATCCTCGTCATCGGCAACTCACCTGGAACCCACAGAAACATGTATTGAAGATGACGAGGACTGTGAATGTGACAGCGACAATGTCGAACCCACCATGACCCCCAATGTTCTGCAGTCCGATTCAAGTGTCGACCATTCTACTGAGCCCACGATGGCACCTCAACCACTGCCTCTGGAATGTCTGGAGGATGATGAGGATTGTGTGTGCGATGACGACGAACCAACTTTGACTCCCCAGCCAACCAGTGCTCCCAGTCCAACTGCAGAACCTGAGACTTGTGTTGAGGATGATGAAGACTGTGAATGTGAAGCTGATGATATCCTCACTACAACCAACCCTGAGCCAAGTGCTGAGACGACGTCGACAAAAGCGGTCCCCACTGCCGCTCCCACCTCGAAACTGGGATCAGGTACTGGTGGTCAAGGACTTGCCAAGTGTAACGAACCCGCAGGCATTTTCCTGTGGATCTTTAGCTTGTTCGGCAAGCAACAACAATGCAAACAGAAGCGTGATGACCACGAGAACGCCGCTGCAATCCAGGTTACTTCAATTGGAGTGATTGGGGTTGCCGTTTTGGCCCTTGTTGTGTAACATACTCTTAACAATATCGAAACGCCAAAAAAAAAGAAACACAACATTTCACTTATGATATGCCATTAAGTGGAAAGATTAGTTATTCTTCAAAAGAAAATATATATCATTGTCAAAAAGAGCAATGTAGGCATCTACTATCATAAGTTCGATCTATCAGCCAATTCATCGACCAAACGCTCAACTACATCATCCAAGACGAATTTGTGCGACAAGATCTGAATTGACTCGGCCTCACCGTTGAAGACTCGTTGAACGTTTGATCCGGGACCTCCCAAGTTGGGCATGGGAGTTTGTTGAGTCATTTGACCAACTAATTGACTTGCTTGAGTGGAGTCACCCGTTAATAATGCATATATCGGGCGTAAGCCGAATAAATTGACAAAATACCACGAGATTGCCAGAACGTACCGCACATCAAGGTTGGGAGTATTGATACCTTGTTGTAACATACCCTTGAACCCTTCCGTGAGCGGAAAAGGCAATTTCATTACCACAAACCCAGCAAAGAAAAAGTTAACCCATGCCATGATGAGAGTTTGAGGAATGTAATTCATCAAATTGCCTTTGAGCATATTAGTGATCGCCTCATTATTTGCAGGATCAGTCAATTGGGACATGGGATCATCATCCACACCTGATACCTTTGCAAGATACTCTGGCGATGTAAGCTTATCAGCGTAGTACTGTTGACGGGTGCTGAATTCTGACCGTGAAAGCACCAGGTTATTCATACGAAAAGCTTGGGCCCGCTTAAGGAATTGTCCTTGTCGAACCTCCTTGGAATCTTGTTGTTTGGGTGTAGGCAGAATTAAATAGGTCACATGTCCTCGTAACAACCCCACTGCTGCCATCACTACCGAAATAGGTATGAGAACCCAGTACTTGAGCTGGGGGTCCAAGATAAGGTCAGGATGCATGGCTGGCAACAAGCTTGTCTGGTAATATTTGCCCGTTGGTGCGTGTCGGCTACGAGAGCGGCGTCGAAGAGTGCGAAACCAACCGCATCGGATCTGCACAATATGGGGTGGTTTGGCGGCAATAAAGTGTCCAGTGTGACGCCCGTGAATGAAAATGAAGCGGCCCCAGCTCAACAGCAGTTTCTTGAAGACCTTCCACCCAAGTTTGACGACCTGATTGCTCCTCCCGATCAACAAGAACAACCACAACTCAAGATCTCTATTACTGATTTTAATGTGAACACATATCTAGGAATGCCTTGCTTCCGAGAGGCTATGCTTACTGGATTTCAAGCGATGGGGGTGCTCGGAGTGGTTACATTCTTGATACATAAACAAGTCATGCGTTCAGTTCATTGGGCGGTGGGGGGGTTTTTCCTAGGAAATGTTGTGGGGTTTGAACAGTGTCGACTGATCCGCCGGCGATCTTTCGAAACGATGGAGAAAGCCCGTCAAAAGAATGCCAAACGAAACGAAGAGAAGTGGCAGGAAAAGGAGGACACAGATGTGCAACAGCAATTCGAGGAATTTAATCAAAGAAGGTGATCTTGTATATATTATAACGTTTCTGCCTTGCGTAGAACTCAATAGATTTTCATGCCAAATATCAGGACTTTCCTTAATATCCTAGATATTGAAGTATACCCTAATTCTTTGACGGGTTCACGATTCGAGCCATGTTTTCTAAAGTGTTATTGAGGGTTGTGTCCAAGTAATGCTTCTTCTTCTCCAACGCCTCCTTAGACTGACTCATAACCTTTTCCTCTTGACTTACGCTAGCCAAGTAGGACGAAACATCGTCGGACACGAATGCTTTGCCAACGCCCTGCCAAACACGCTCGTCGTTGTTGCAGAGTCTCACCAAATTAGTCTTGGACACCTTGATTGCATTAAGGCTAGCGTCGATCTGAGCAAGTTGATAGTTGGTCAGTGATAAATCAGACCGGGTCTTGTTAAGCTGGTTGTCCATTTCGAGAAGGACTTTCTGGAGAGCTTCAGGGGGGACACTCATGATGGGTTCGTGAGGTTCAGTGTGAATCAGTTTAAACAGGGTGCGAGTGCGGAAGCACTTACCCAACTGATATGAATCTTGACTCCTCATCTAGACTTCAAATTATGATTACTCTTACGATTCATGATTTCTTGTTCAATTGAATTCTTCGAATTCTCTCTAGACAATGTTCTATATCATCTCCGCACGAAATTTTCATCCGTCATTAGTCATGATCAGGAGGGTGGCCACCAATATTTTGAAAGCACTGGCAACAGTTGCTAAATCCAAAACAGTTAACGCTTCAGTGTTTCGCAATTATGCTGTGCTCTCATCAAAAGGTGATCAAACCATCGAACACAACACTAAAACTGAAACAAATCGGTTATCGAAGACGCTCAAAAAGTTTTGGATCAATGTCGACACACGTTTCAATGAAAAAACTCAATCATGGGACATCTGTTTAGACGATAAACCCATCAAAACTCCCCTTGGCTTTCCATTGGCAATTCCCAAGTGTAAGAAGGATTTGGCTTATTTGGTCGCTCACGAGTGGGCTAACTTGGCCAACATGAAGGTCAAAACTAATTCCTTGCCACTCACTTCTTTGGTTGCTCGTACCATTGACCTCAAGGAAACCAACAAAAATGACAACCCTGACCTTGTGGCCAAGGTGGGGAACTTGGACGATATTAAGATGGAGTTTTTACGCTTCTTCAATACCGATACTTGTCTCATATTTACCACGAAAGATGAGTATGACGGTAGATTACGTCAGCGTCAGGATGAGCTTTACCTTCCCCTCATCAAGGAATATGAAGACTTTTTCACAAAATGGGGCAAGGAACATGACTTGTTACCCGAACCAAGTTTCAAGGTGACTATTAACTATTTGGATTGTGAGACGGATGGGATTAGAGGTAACGATCAGGATGCAATCACACAGAAGATTGTCCTTAACTGGCTCGATGCATTGCCAGTTGATGATATCGTTGCCATGGAAAAAACTATCATGACGGCGAAGTCATTCCTTTGTGGGGCACTGTTAGTGAGATCTAACTGCGGCGACCCTAAGCTTATGAAAGAGTTGTACCAATTCAATAAGGATGGTCCCGAAACGTACTTCCACAAGACTATCCCTGAAATTATTGAGTTAGGGAACTTGGAAACGATATACCAAACAGAGGAATGGGGTGAGGTTGAAGACACTCATGACGTGGACAAAGTCGATTGGATTAGAAACTTGACTGCTGCAGCCTTATTGGTACATTAAATCTTTTATAAGTGTTTGTGGAATACCTTGTACATAAAGAACATACATTTATATTATAACAAATCATACCAAGAGATGAAGAAGGCGGCCGTGTGCAGATAGCTAGTAGCGCTGAGATGATCAATTACACGCCGTTGAACAAAGTACCATTGATGACTAAGATAGTTTCATTCGTTAAAGTGGGAAACCAAGCTTGATATGAGAGAAAATTTGGCTGGCTGAATATGTCATAATGAGGCTTTCACATTGGGGAATCTTCATCAGCGCTAAGTAATGCTAGAATCAAACATACGCTATCCGAGGGATCACATCCGTGAAGTTGTACTGAAGAATTTAAAGGAGTAATATTACTGGAGCTGAAGTTGAAACCATGAAAGTTGATTAATACAGAAGGTTACCTAAATCATCAATTGAGATGCAATCAAAAGCAACATACTGACAAGCGATGAAGATGCAAGGAGAGATCCCTTGTTGTGCAATGTAACGACACTTGCCGTGGGAGAACTTGATTCAACGTTTGAGGACGCTGTCAGTTGCAGATTCGAAGTTCCTTGCTTACTGTCGCTAGCGGGCGACAATCCACCTGTAACGACACTAGCAGTGGTTAAGGTCTGAATTTGACCTTGAGTTTGGGCACCTTGTTGACCAGCAAACCCAGGTGTAACATATGCAGTGGGGTCAACTAAGCTAAGGGTGCTGATGCCCACGATCTCACCGTCGTGAGAAAGAGACTCCAGAGACAGGGAGTCTTCCAGACTTGAACCAGTGAAAATGAAGACACTGCTTGACAGATCATTTTGGGAAGAGTCCGACTGTTCCAGGGACGTGGTTTGCGAGAAGGACAGTGACAGCAGCAGCGACAGGGAAGATGACAGCGACAGGGAAGATGACAGCAGCAGCAGCGACAGAGAAGAGGACAGTGACAGCAGCAGCGACAGGGAAGATGACAGTGACAGCAGGGACAGAGATTGGCTATCTGATTGTGGTTGGCTCAGGCTTTCCAGGGATACAGAGGTCACCTGCTGAGCTTTCCCATCGGATTCAATCTGCTCGCCTTGTTGCAACTTAGTAAATTCCTCGTTAGCTTGAGATTCACGGTCATTAACTCCACCATTTTCGGCTTTGATACTTTGCCAAGTGCCCAGTTGATCCAGATAGGTGTATTTGGAGCCCAGCGAGTAGTCAGCAACAATGATCAGTTTGATGTTCATGGAAAATGGCGCTTGCGAGAAGTCGGTTTGGCCACCAGCCCATTCGATGGTGCCGGGGGCATTATCAGGATCACCACCAGCCCATACACCCGCAATCAATTGCATTGGTGTTTGAGGGAAACCTTGTGGGTTATCCTTGGTCAATGTGCGCACAACATTTCCATCGAGCGACCACGTCAATACGTCGGGATTCCACTCAATAGTGTAGGTGTGAAAGTTGTCCAAAGGCGACAGCAGTGTTGGATGATATTGGCCACGATCATACGTCTTTGTATTACCCTTGATGAAGTAGTTAGACTGGAATTCGTAAGCATCTCCACCAAAGAGCTCAATGTCAATCTCGTCTAAATCATCAGATTGCAAGTAGAACGACGTGATCACGCCAGTGCCTTTAGCAGCTTTAAGCACAACTTCAACCTTCCCAAACAAAATGTAGAAATTCAGCTGAAAGGTAGGATTATCACCACGCTTTTCCATAGTCAACGAGACTCCATTTTCCAGATCATATGTGACTTTGCCAGGCTTCTTCAAAACCTCAAAATGATCACCGACGTCGTTGTCAAAATTTTGGCGGAACAGAATACCCAAGCCAGGGTCAGCAGGACAATTCAGCAGAGTCAAGGGGTTGCAGGTACTGACAGCCGAAGCTGTTCCAATGAAAACAGCCACAGCCAACGCAAACTTCATAATGGTTGTGTCACTCGCCCCAAGACGTGGTGAGTGCCACGCATATATACTACTCTCAAGACTTCCGCCAATTCTATTATTACCTACATAAATATCGCCTGCATAAAATCACGCGTGCCTACAGATGCATGGGGAGCTGGTTTCTGTGCTCCGATTAGGAAGGGGGGGTCCGGTTGAAGGGTCAACGACCGCGTTCCGTCGTGTCCAATTGATATTCCTTCTTGTATTCGACTATCACTTGCAATAAGTTTCTCCATGGGATTTGCGTCGGCACAAGAGCGGAAACACCTACATACGCGTTGTCGCCAGGGAAACCGAAGGGGCCGATTAAAGCGGAATTTTGTGTTTCTCCGCAGACTTGAAGCATAGCCTGCTTCTCCTTCAAAGAATATAGAGCACAGCCGACATATTTTCATGGGTGTCTTAGTGCACTTTGGTGGCTGTGCTGATTCTCATTTAGGTGAAAACAATAAAACCTAGACTTCTCTGCACAAACGTTTCTCGTATTGCCGATCTGTTGTGACGTGCTGGCATATCGATATAAGGGTGTCTCTAATTTGAGAGTATCGTAGTGGCATGCGCGCGACGTCTCGCTTCACTCAAGGTGATGCGGGTATGGTCATTGTTTCCACAATAGCCCCAGTGCATGATATGATCGTACTATCCGCGGGCATCTTTAGTAGTAAGCTCCCAATAACGAAAAAGTTGCTAGTCATTGAGGAGATACTATCCAATCTAGAGCACAGCTCGCACCGCTGAACATTCTCCTCAGCTTAAAGTTTGGGGCGGCTGGTTGCTAAGTTCGTCAAATTGATCTGTTTGAATTTCTGGCTCATGAAAGAACTCAATAAAACTCAGAGTCATTGTACGTGCTGGCTACTTCGTACACAGGTTATACCACACTACTGGAACTGACTCGATCGTGAACACATTTCATTCCATGGTGCGCAATCGTGTGCGCCATACTTTGCCACCTCCGTGACTACATGGTAGCGCCGCGATATCTCAACTTATCACCCCAAGCGCAATCACTGACTAACTAAATAATGTGGATTCGATACCGAGGAGACGGTGTCGTCTCCCCTCCGGTTCTGACGTTCCTGGTGAATATGCCGTTGCTAATAACTCTATTAGCGCTGATGGGGCTTGTTGTCGTCTTATTGTTAATTGTGGGCATCTATCAGTTCATTCGCCATTCTATTCGCCAATCTGATGATGAGTTGATTCTTGCTGAAGAAAATCAAGCTTATCTTGAACTCAACTCGGACGAGCAGGAGTTGTACTTTCAGTCAAGAGATTACATCTCGAATAACCCGGCGATATCAGGAGAACTTTCGTTATCTCAGAAATTATCAATCCAAGAGCAGGGAATCCTGGCGTATACTTTCACTAAGGATGCTATGCTAACCAACAATGACTTAATCATCATCAATAAGACTGAGCTCAACTTTTTCAAGGCGTTTGAATGTAACGCCGTCACCAATTTACCAATTGCGATGCTGAACGAAGTTTATTACTTTGAAGCAAAGATCTACCTGAAACCTGAAACAAGTACCATGATAAGTGTTGGGTTATCAACAAAACCTTATCCATGGTTTCGCCTCCCTGGGCGACACCCGGACCTGGTGGTGTATGATCTGGATGGTCACAGACGTCATAACCAACCATTCCCTTTCACCGATGAAGCCCCGTTTCCCGAACTTATTGAAGGTGACGTAGTGGGTATTGGTTACAGAGTTCGTCTGGGTACTGTGTTTTTCACCCGAAATGGAAAGAAGGTGAAAGAGCAAAAACTAGGTGGACACATTCGCAATTTCAAACCTGGAAATCAAGCCCAGCTTTTCCCCATAATTGGTGCCAATAACATGTGCTCAGTACACGTTAATCTAGGCCAAATGGGATTTGTCTTTATCGAAGCTAATGTGAAGAAGTGGGGCTACGCTCCGTTGGAGGGTAATGGCCCGGCGCCACCCGCCTACAATAAGTTCAACACAGATATATTGTTGGACCGCCTGGAGATTGATGAGGATGAATTATCAGAGCGCGGGAACGACTTTCCACCTGACTTTTGGCAAACGGTTGGTGATGATGAAGATAAATTCAGCTACAATGCCTACGCAGAAGAAAACAACAGTGACAGAATTACATTGTCTTCGTTGATTCCTAATGAACCACCAACATATGAGGGTACTACCAACATTGAACATGAGGATGCTGTCCAAGGGGAAACAAGGGATGAGTCGACTACATCAGGAGATGATACAAACATTCCATCCCTCGTAGATGGGGAAGATGCACGGTTGGAAGTCAATGAAAATTTGACCCCGGAAGAACTGCATGAAGGCACTTCTACTCTGAACGACGCAATCCAGAACAACAGTGATGATGACTCAAGAGCTGATTCAGAAGACCACGGACCCTAATTACTGAATTTTTTTTTGAAATTTTCAACCTTTTGAGTTTTGGCCTTCCCCTTCTACGGCGCTACTTTTATTGACTCGGGCCAACCGTTCACGGCGTTTGGTCACGTGGCACTGTGCGGGTTACATTTCCCCACAGTATACAAGCTGGCCTAAATTCCTGAAAACTTCATGAGCATTCCCACAGTAGTTGTGTCCAGAGGTTCACATTCGCTTGTTAAAAACCGTATTGTTGAACTCAATGAGCATCACTCAAGTGAAGTCCTTGTCAACCTGGATACGGTGTACTTGACACTGTTCAACGATCTTATGAGTTGGGCTCGTCAACGCAACTTGCGCCATATCAATAACAAGATCATTTTCATGTTTTTTGATGGAGTGAATTCGGTACTGGATTTTATTGGGGAGTTGTTGGACTATCAACGGGATTGTTCTACCCCAGTGTTGTTGAAGCAAGTTTACCTATACTTTGACTCTAGCGTCACGCAAACTGTCAATTCCGGTGATCCCTATAGCTTTTTACGTCTGGAGGCTTCGACCGAATTCTCAATTTTGGCCACGGTAACGCTGGACGTCTTGCGCCATTTGTCGTGTATGGTAGATCGAGTTTGCGGGGTATATTTCGATGATTTCACATCGACGGGGAGTCGCGAACAATGGCTTCAAGCATTGATGCGTAATCATCCAAAGCTTGAACGCATAAACTTGTCGCTGTTTCAGCTGCTAGTGATGAGAGGTTTTGTATGATTTATTACAACTTGTTCGGGGTTTAGCGACTTTAATATTAAAACGAATTAACGAAGCATACATACAAACATTTTCCTATTCGCTTATACAATTCTGCCAATATCCATTAAAAGAAGTCTACCCGACCAAGTAATGAGAAAGACCGTTACTACCAAGATGGAGTACGCCGATCGTGTTGCGCGCCAAAGAGGGGTCAAGGATTATGAGCAACAGATGCTCGCAATTTCGAGCAGATACTTATCTTATGATTAGTAGCCCTGGTCATTCTATCGTGGGGTAAGCGGGAAGCGATATCCATTCCTCGACTTACTTAAACTCGCAAGCTAATCACAAATTCAATCAAATGATGAGTTTTGCAATCTCTTCGATTATTCTTGCTGTCTTGATTCTTGCCTGGTTACGTTTCAGAAAACGGGGAAAACCGAAGAACGCCCTCACTAGCAATTGGGCGAGTGTTATAAATGATATTGAGCCAGTCGACCCAAACTTCGATTGGGAAACATGCGAACCATTGAAACTCCGCCCATTTATTGGCAAGAGAGACTTTAATCCCCTGATGGGTGTGAGGGACATGACATCGAACAAAAATGACTGGCTTCGGATCGAGAAGGACTACGCTGAGAATATGAAGATCAAAAATGACTTATGCCAAAATAGACCCGACGATATGATGTTTGCTCACAATGATGCCAAAACCAATCTAGCATTGAAGGAATTCTACGTCATGGTCGTTCGATTTTTTACACAACGTTATCCCACTCTCTTCCCAGTGAAAAATGGTGATGTCTTCAACACGATTTTGAACTTGTCTTGTCCCGTATCGCCCGATGGTCAAACTAATTATGAATTGATGGTTAATTTGAATAAGCTCTTGGATGAGGATTATCTTATTCTTTTGAAAGATAATGAAGAAGATGAAGAGTTTGTTTTGCGAGTTCTGGTGAATGCTGCACCCGCAGGATTTGACCCCAAACGTGGTCACAATATGCCTGTTAGCCATATACATTCACCAGTACCCCAATATCGTGAGCGGTTGAAGATGTCTATGACTAAGTTTTTCACGAATATGCTTCCGAAAAAATTATGGGTTAGAACAAATTGGTCTATTCAGACGCATGCAACTCGGTTTAATTTGAATTCACTTCATGGTAGAGAGGGAGACGTCATGAGGCCACTCACCCGAGATGAGTTGGACATCGACAATTGCCGGTTACGTGTTGAACGGCAAATATTCACCAGACTTCCACAATCGAAAGGAATGATTATGATCATACGCACTTATTTGACTCCAATTGCTGAAGTAAAGGCAGAAGGTCATGCAGATGAGTTAGTATTTGGCATTGAGTCACTCCCTGATGACTTGGCATTCTACAAGCGCCGCAATGAATGGGGCGACGCTATTGTAACCTATTTGAAAGAAAAAGCTGAGGTGTGATTGGATTTAAGAGTCGAATTCCTATATAAAGTCTTTTATAGCAAGATACAAAAATTGGATTGAGAAACCCGTATTTCAGTTTTGGAGCTCTACAAAGTTCGAAGGGAATAAGCCAGTCTCGCCTGTTTTTTCATGAGTTCCCTTCCACCAGTCTTCGTCGACAAATTCAATGTTAATGATTTTGTCATCCTCAGCGAAACCAATTTCATTGTCTTCGTCTTTCTCGTAGTCGTAAAGGGCAATAGCGATGGCTTCTGACAGCTTTTCTTCTTGATTCGGCAGGGGAGCTGCGGGTTCATCCCTCACGGGCAACAGAGGTGGCGCAGGTTGATCTTTTGAGGGCAAGGAAGAAGCAGAAGTCTCAGTACGGGACGATTCAATTAACGACACGTAATTTGCTGGGAAGAGACCAGTTTTACCAGTTCGCTTGTTGGTGCCCATCCACCATTCTTCATCGGTGGAAGTGTCAATTTGAATGATCACATCACCCTCCTCAAATGCAAGTTCATCGTCTTCCTCAGTGACATGATCGTATTCGGCATTGGCACTCAATCCCTCGTTGTTTGCAGCCGAAGACGCGTCTTGTTCGTGATCGTCTTTGTTTGATTCGTCACGAGTGGGCAATGACGGGGAGGGAGCAGCAACGGCATTATCTTCCTTCACGAAAGGTGGAGGAATACTACGTACCGGTTCACTCTTTTTGGCTGATTGCAACAGAGGAGGAATGGGAACTTCTCGTTCCTCTTCTGCTTCATCCTCTGCTTCCTCATTTTTGGTAAATTGAGCAGGTTGCTCATCATCGTGCAACGACGTCTGAGCAACTCCGTCGGCAATATCATCAGGATCGACCTTTTTGTACTTCCCCTTTTTCAACGCCCATTGTTGCGCAGGTGTTAAACCATCCGACCCACCAAAGTCACGCAGTAATCCGCCAACTAAGTGATCCTTGCGGTCATTGCTGGAACCAAAGTTGGGCTTCGCGCCAAACTTCGGACCCGAGTTTGATTCCGCAGGTTTGAATCTGTTGGACACGTTGTGCAGGACTTTGGGTTTCGGGAGTTCAGTAAGTCTGCCATCTTCGTTATCCTTGTAAGCCTTCATTCTCTCAGCAAGAGACTTGGGTTCCGAGTCATCGGCGTCTACCTTGTCATTGGCATCGGCGTTGAAAGGTTTCCGAGTCAGCGAGATAGTGTCCAGCTTGTTCTTTCTCAACTCTTCGATGTTCACCTTGGTGGGCTTATAAGCACTAGGAACATCTTCTAAAGGCTTCTTGTCGAAGTCCCTTTCTTCTAACTCCTTCTCATCACCCCACCCATCATCATCATCATCATCATTCTTGGCTGATGACAGAGAAAATTTGCTAGCAGAAGAGATTGGAAGCTTGGAGTTTGAAGTCGTGCTTGAGGTGCCAATGGGCTTGCCCGTAGTTTTGGGGGTAAAGGATGGCTTCGACAAAGCAGCGGGCTTTTGCTTGAAACTGGGGACCGGAGCGGGTTTGACTGGCTTGAGTTCTGACTTAGCTTGAGTTACAGGCTTCGACTGCGAGGTGGCGCTCTTTATAGGAGCTTTTCCGGTATTCAAGGAATAGCGAGCACCTGCAGCAGCACCCACTCGATTGATGAAATCATTCACATCAAGATCCTCTTGATCACGAGCAGTGATTTGAATGTGATAACCAGAAAGTACGCGAGCGACGTCTGCAAAATTTGTGGCGAAAGACAACTTGAGCTTGGCGGGTGAGTTATCAGGGCACCAACCGAGTAATAAGTTCTTAGTGACATCGGAACCCGGAACAGTGACGCGTGCAAGGCCAAATTGAATGTGTCCGTCAGTGAATTGATCAACGAACTCGTCGAGATCACCAGGAGAACCTGTGGCTTCAACATCAAGAGCCCCCAGCTTACTCACTGTGTAGACAACATAGTTGCACTTGCCATTGACAACGTTGTCGTAGGCGTCTTGGATCTTTCTGGAATTGGAGGATAAATCGATCTTTTCCATGGTTATGCGGAGAGCAAGAATTGGTTGAATTTTCGGTGCGGTGATTGCTGGAATGCATGGCTGGTTGATAGGAGGAGAGACTCGAAAAGGCAACTTCGACGAAAATGTCTCAATTGATCTTAAGTAGAGTTGGGACGATTCAATCCGTGGAGACTTACAATGCTTACGTCAGTACATTTATGTTCTTTTGTGATATGCTTGAACTCACCGGATCATGCGATTCCGGATTTTCTGGACTCGCTTAACGTAGCGTAACTACTTGAACCGTCTGAGGAATGGCCTCGTGCCCTACGACATAGTATCAAAACACAAGATGCTATTCAATATTATAAGCTGTTCAAATTTGGTGCATGTGTGGTCCCTCCGATGGAGTATTTAAAAAAGCACTGGTACTGCAGTTCCGAGTGGAAAACACAAGCTCACTTTTGAATCGAATCGGGATAAACAAAAATCTCGTTGGAATGACATTGCTTGTAAATGGCACTGAGTGGTGCTTCCGTTGACAAATCAAGTGGAAACATAGGAGGCAGATGAATGTCCTTACAAGCTGTATCAGTGTTTATTCAGCATTACTGACATTGCAATTCTATTCCAGAATGACGTTTGCGGCACTCGTCTCGGAATTGTGCCTCATCAAGTCACACTGATTCTGAATGCTACAGATAGTCGTCAGCTAGAAACAATGACGCCGTTTGAATTTAATATAGATGGAACTCAGTGAGTTATTGTGTGTTATTCGGCAAATTGCTTGCAACAAACAAATAAGTTCATTCTACTGATCAAAGTAGTGAAGTGAATAGAATGGGTAGATAGTAATTCAATTGGAATGTATATCGCTTTATACGTTAGCGATTTCTTAAAAGTGCTTTGAATCATGTGCCACGGTCCTCAAGCCTTTACCAATGCACCAGTTAAACACCACATCATGATGAAGCCGGCAATGTTGCCAATAAAGCCATTAGCAAACACCAGAAACCCCTGGAAAAACCTTTTTGGTGTGCCTTGACAACTTATTATAACGAATAGCGTGTTCACCAACGTGTAGCTAACGGCGTAATAAAGAAAGCCATTCAACCCTTCAAGTTGCAATATGCCACACGCAGCACCATTGACCAACCCAGCCAAGTCGTTAACCTTGTTGAATTTGGCGACGTTCACCGCCACGCTTGTCGGATATGTGGACAACGACATGGGAAGAAAGTCGAGTGCGACAAAGTGAAGTTAACCACCGTCTGAACTTTACGCAAACAGCAGATGAAAATCAGTTGAATTATTTTCTACAATTAGCTGTTGACGTATTCATGTCTTTCCCTACGTCGCCTCTCTAGCCTACGCCAAATTCAACTCACCAGTCGCCACTCACTCGAAAAAACAGGTCAAGTTCATTGTCATCTCATGGACGAGATTGATCATGTCACGCTCCTCAAAAGGGAACTCATACGACTCCCCTCTGAATCAAACTTTGAATTCAGTGATGATACAAGAATCCGACTTCGCCGTATAATTATGACGGCATTGGCGAAAGGAAAAGAGTTTCTCCCATTCTATTTTCCTCGTTTATTCCATCCTGACGGCACAGAGATTTCACCAGAGCCGGCTTCAGAAACTTTGTATCGGCTTCAATGGCGATATCAAACTTACCATACTCAGATTCCACATGTCAGAGACCCTACATATAATCATTTGATGCATATGGTGAACCACCACCAGCGCCCATGTGGCCGCATCTTCAGTCGAGGAGAGGCCATATACCGATGTCTCACCTGCTCACATGATGAGACTGTGGCATTGTGTCAACATTGCTTCAACCTGGACGATCATGAAGGTCACAAAATCCATATTTATACCACTCAACTTGAGCGAGGCGGAGTGTGTGATTGTGGTGATCCCGAAGCGTGGGAATTCAACCGACCTTGCCGCCTTTATGACGATCCTGTCCCAACTCAACTTCCACTTCCACTCCCGGACCCTGTGTTAGATCAATTCACTAGAGTTTTACGAGTCATCTTGAACTTTTGTATTGATGTACTCGCATACCTGGATCAACACTTGGACAGTGACTCAGAAAATGAAGCAGAAATCAAACTCCATAGCAAGCAACTGACGCTAGATCAAGATTGTTATGGCTACTGGAGTAGTTCTGAGATAGTTGACCAAAACCTGGATAAATACTGCCTCATATTGTACAATGACCAAACTCATTTGTACCGCGATGCTATTCTGCGCATTAGGTTGGCACTGCGTAAGCAGAAACAATTTGCTATTATGGTTGCAGATCGTGTTGAAGCTTACGGGCGAGCCAAAGTGGCCGAGCTGACTGATATTGCTGTTCTTCAGCAGCGACGGGGTGTACTTTCTGCCACTGGTTTATCTACAGGTATTAGGCTGCTGAGGGACGTATTTCGCGAGGATATGGTTGATGAGATCATTTTTTGGTTAGATGAGTTTCAATTCCTGGAAGTGTTCAAGGTAAGCACTCCCATGCAGGAATTGTTTTGCCAAGTATTTTGTGAGCGTTGGGAACCAGGTCTTCTGGCTCTTCCAGGTCCTCGAGCAGATGAGAGTGTTTATTCAACTGGTAAACTTGACTATGACCTACGTATACCCAAGTTACCGGCACCACCGATAGCTAACCATAGTCATTGGGAGAATACCGCCAAATTGTGGTCTTTATCAGAAGAAGATTGTTCACGATGTAATTATAATGTCACCACCGACGATTACAATCCACGAACAAATCACAGAGGACTGCGATTCCAGTACTTCGTCTACTTTGATGTACGGCTATGGAAGCAGGCACGAAATAATCTAGCCAGAGTGATTAATGCGCTGCTTATTACGAATTTGAAGTATCGTCCGATGCTTGGTTGCCAATATTTGGATATTCATTTAGTTGTTGCAGATCAATTTGTGAAGCTAGATCGAGAGCCAGAACTTAACGTCATGCTGATGCTTTCCACTCAGCTTTTCTCTTGTTCTACTAACATTCGAACCATATTCAATAATGGTGGTTTTGGGCGCCTTTTAGCTGTTGTGTGTGGGTTCCTCACAACTGAAAGTGTCGCTGCAGCCAATGCTGTCACTCAGACCAACGATGTTAGCATAAAACTGTTCAAAAGTCAGAAGCTTGGTAAACTATTTTTTGATGTGAACTTCATGCTAGGGAAAGGGTTGCTTGGAGATGTTATTTTGAAGCTGGATCCAGTGGAAGCTATGCTAGACATGCTCGTATTGATACAGGGGAAACCTGTTCTTAAAAGGGAAAACGATAGTCATGTTGAGTACGAAAGTTCGGACTATAATGCACTTTTCACCTCGCTGCATTTGTTCAAAGGGCTGGACCTGATGATACGCTGCGGAAAGGAGATTTCCGATCCCGTGGAAAGATATAATCGTTTCAACGAGGCAATTCTGTTGACTCTCAAAAGATTGTATCGACTCGAGTGTGGTGAATATCCCAATTTCAATGCTGACATCGTTGACATCAAACCCTATGCACTGCTTAAGCTAGAGCCATTTACAGGTGCGATGGTTACGGAAGTGTCTCTATCGCAAGATAAGGCGGCGCTATTACATCCAGTGCACTCTTTTTTGGGAGGGCTCTTGAATGCTGCCGAGTTTGCTACGACAAATGACGTGCTTGCTATTTTCGAGGAGGCTGTCAAAGTTGTAGGTTATGCACATGGCGATCCCTTAGCCGTCATTTTCGATTATCCGATTCGTACCCTTGCGTTGTTGGCGCAAATAAAGCTGGGTTTTTGGGTTCGAAATGGATTTACAGTACGAAATCAGTTACAACTTTACAAGCTGCTGTCCCTTCGAGATTATGGTCTTTTGCGCGATTTGTTTTTGATTCAGGCTTTTGTGAACTTAGCCAACCCAAACTTGGTGGTTTATCTCATTTTGGATCGATTTCAAATCCTTTCCACTATAACTGATAATGGTGAGTCAGTTTATGACAGAAAGACCTTACCTTATATTTTTGAAGAATGTGCAGCTCTTTTCTTATACATTCTCACAGAAAATGATAGAGGTATCGATTATCGTATTCGACAAGAAATCATTCATCTGCTTTGTTTCGGCCCAATGCCTTATTCGAAGCTCATTTCGCTGATACCAGACAATATCGTTGCAGAAAAGCAATTCAATAATAAGCTCGAGACCCTTGCTCATTATCTGCCTCCCCTGGGTGCCCTGGATGTGGGCATTTTTACACTCAAGCCCGAATTTTATGCTGAGGTCAATCCGTTTTATTTCAGCTACTCTGCCAATACTCGAGACGATGCAGTTAAAATATTGAAAGAGCGTCGAGCTAAAGAAATGAGGGTTCCTGCTCACCAAGTTGTTCTCGAACCGACAATTATGGAACCACCAAAGGGATTTGAGTCTCGCGAACGTTTCATTGAGCTGACATATTTTACTCAATTCGTTGTTCATGCACTTCGACACTCTATTTGTACTGAAAGCAGTGATGGTTTGATGATGACAGTGCTTCATTTGCTTCACGCGTGCGCCCTTCAGGACAATACGCTGGTATCAAAGTTAAGGTTAACAATGGTTCCGTTGTATGAAATTTTGAAGGATGATACTTTTATCAGATATCACCCCAAAATTCGTACGATATTCGAGATTTGGAAACACCTGGACCAATTTACTGAGACAGTGGTCGATTTTAATTTCGATACTGCTGTATTGTTCGAATTCCATAAGGAGGATTCGCCCGAGATTGATGTTGATCATAAAAAGAAAATAGCCAAACTTCGGCAGGAAAAGTTAATGGCAAAATTTAAGCAACAACAGTCCGACTTTCTCCGCAATATGGATGGTGCCGATATGGATGTGGAAGATTTGACTTCTGATGAGAGTGACAGTGATCTAGGATGGCGATTTCCTGAACCACATTGCATACTTTGTCAAAATACTAATGAAGATGCAGGTCCATTTGGTGTCATTACGTATATCTCTCGAAGTTGTGAGTTCCGTAAAGTTCCATTTGATGATCCATTTTGGTTCATGAGCGCTTACTCCGATAGTGCTAATTTGGATGACCCTGAACCATTAAACGTCCCGACAAGCTATCTTGAAGCAGGTAAGTCTGCTCCTTCTCAAACACTGGAGTCAAAGACATCAAATTGGCATGATTATCAAGCGCGAATTCGGGAGAATAACGTATTCGGTCCAGGCTTTAACGATCCTAATTGCATCGAAAATAATTTGGTGCTGCTGAGTTGTGGGCACGGAATGCACTACAATTGCTATATGAATTACTTGGCCACCAATCGAAATCGGCAGAATCAAATCACTCGCAATTATCCTGAGAACCCTGATCGCAAAGAATTCTTGTGCCCGTTGTGCAAAGCCTTGAATAATTCGTTTTATCCAATTTTGTGGACCAGCAATAAGTTTAGCATGCGTGAATTGTGTGATTATAGTGGACAGTCTGATAATATAGGTGATCTTTACCCGCTGATCTTACGAACTCAACCAGACTGGTTTTATCAATTCGCCGAACAATTGAAGGAGGCTGTTGACGTGAAAGCTCTCTTGACGACTCATGCCAAAGAAACTATAAATCTTCAAAGCCAAAACAAACAAATGCTGCCACAACAAGTGCAATTTTGGCACTTGATATTGCACATGTTTCATTTGTTTGCATTCACTTGCTTTCCCGAAGTTGTTAAGCTGGATCTGCTGTTACTTCTTGTTAACACCATAAAGAGTACTGAAATTGCACTTCGAGGTGTGGCAGGAAACGACACGGTTGCGGACCAAATATCATTTATCAATATGATCAATTTGAGGGTGTTGTATCAGTTCAGAATATCTGGACTCTTCATGAAACTTCAACTGCCGCTGGAATCACAACTGCGACTTGACGTGACTATGACAATGTTTTCGAGTTATCTCAAAATTAGTAATGATGGATTGGTGGAACTGATTTTTAGCGGTGACTTCTTCAAAATACTAGTTGACTGTGTTCCTTTGCCGCAGTTGGGACTCGGAGCTCATTTTATAATGGAAAGATGTTTGTGGGGTGCCACCTTACAAGCTGTGGTGTCATTGGCTTACAATCTTGGAGTCCATGAATTCTATGTCCCCACAAATGAATTTTCCGTGCTCGATGTGCCTCAAATAGAGGAAATTCCATACTTCGTTTTGGACTACTGCAAAAAAATATTCTGTGCTTTTATCGATACCGATCAGTTTTCCATCATCAACGACCCGCTGTTCAGTCGCGTCATATATTCGCTAATCGTGAAGCAAGTGACCCCATTCTTACGTCGTATTGCAATATTTGCAAGTGTGCAATGTGGTCTTGCAGATGTCAACAAATCATATCTGAATAGAGGCGAAGCCGATCGTATTACATCATATCTCGGCCTTCCCACTATTGCTGAAACCATGCGACTTGCAGTGGAAGACAGCGACTCATGGCAAGGCGTTGTGATGACAAAGGTACTACAGAGAGGAGTATCGAAAAGTCAAAATGAATTGATACGGCTTGAATATCCAGGCATTATCAGACTCATCAATCTTCCGTCTAGGTTGGACTCCTTTTTTACTCGTTACTTTTATTCCGACCGGTACGACTACCCATTCAGAAGATACGACTCGCCAGCGGTGTGCTTGACGTGTGCTGAGGTTTTAGATGTGCAGCAAAAAACCCCAGGATACAAAGAGGGACAGTGCACCACTCATGTTGTCAGGGAATGCGCCAATAGCAATGGCATGTTTTGGCTTCCTCGTGAACGGGTGTTTTTGTTATTGCATAATAATGGGGGGACATTTTACACTGCGCCGTATATTGATGATCAAGGGGAGGTGTTTGCAGACCCTGCCAAGCGACTGAAAACGTTTTACTTGATGCCTCCTAAATACCAAGATTTCATAAAGAATATCTGGCTTCAACATAACGTTCCCAACATAATCGTTCGATCACTCGACGCAGTCTCTGATGCTGGAGGCTGGGATACTTTATAGATGAATTGACGCTTCTAAGGACGAAGATGATTATTAGTTTAGCTTTCCACGTAGCTCATTCATGTATCATCATGTGCCAGATATGACTCGCTTAGTGGGTTGTACTGCGTATCAGCCAAAATGATGCCGATTCGCGCTCATACTACATGTCAAATCCATCAATAGAATACAACCCTCAATACCGTCCTCGCCGAGTTCAGAAGGTAACTCATTTACCTCAAGCTGAGAAGTGGCGCCAAACAATTCTTGGGGAGATCTCAACTGCGCTCACAAGACTCAATGATCCTGCCACCACCGAGAGCAGTCTCCGTTCATCCAACGACAATCTCAATCGGCTATATAAGGAGAAGAGAGCATGGGAACATCACATCCGCAAATTAGGGGGACCAGACTACATTTCGCATGGTGGTGCCGTACCAATTGCGAGCCTGGTTTCGGTTGATGGGTATCGTTATTTTGGACGTGCAAGGGATCTTCCAGACGTAAAGCAATTTTTAGCTAAACAACAAGCTAACAAGACTTTGGCTCACAGCAACAGCAACTTGGCATCCACTGTCGATTCGAGCGGTTTCGATGGTATTTACTACGGGCAAGACTACAATTCCCCAGTGGCATTGTCAGCGAATACTTTATTGACCGCTTACGGTTACCCTGCGGTGAATGAGGGTCTGGTTGATGATGAAATTTATGCATACGAGTGCCAACGTAGCAAAGAGCTTTTCCGTGAGTACGCTGACGTAACATCGAAAACCTTGCTGCAAACACTCCCTGATCCAGCATTACTCCCTTCGGAGAAGGACATAGAGGTCTTTCTAGTTGAGCAGAGGAGACGGCAATTAATGACGAGATTGAGTCTCGAGCAATAAGCTACGCTTCATGGTGACACGAAGCGCAAATTCTCGAAGCACAACGCTGTCATATAAGGTGCGGCTTTGCCCACCGCGAAATTTTTGCATCGAGTCTAGATCTGAGATTCGCCTAGACCATAATTAATCACATATTGGCCGATAGCTACGTCAGATGTGCCTTGAAGCTGTAAGACCAAATCACAACAAAACTACTCGTTGTACTGCACATGTTGTGATTGCGGGAAGCACTTCTCAACGGTAGTTTTGCCACGCGAAGATATCGGTGTAACTGCATCACACGTGCTGACATTGCCTCCATGCGTCATATATAAAATGTAAAATCCTCCCCCTTGCCTCACGAGCAAAATTCTGCAACTACCTCTATTATTCGCCTCTGAACCAAGCGTGGCGAAGGAGGTTCCCATTCACCAATGCTTCAAGTGTGAATGTGACCTAAATAGTGGCGTGAAGCTATGTGAAAAGGGACTGCGGCATCTTTCTTGTGTTAATTGCGGTGGTTGTTGGTTGAGGAATAATCCGCAGTGTTACAATAAACGATCCGTGTCTCTACCTCAAATGCCAACAAGGACTCGTGTCATATATAACGAAGAGAAGCTTCCCTCACGGCCAGCCACTCCTTCGTCGGGTTTCCGCAATTAACCGACTACAGCTTCAATCCCCTCGCATTCCCCTCACTGCCTTCAGCCGTATGATGCGGCATTTGAATTCGCCGTGCTATTTAACAATAATAAAAATAAAAGTAAATTGTGTTTATTCAGTTGAAAATACAACATGCAATATAAACTACCAACATTCAATATGGTCCAGCCTTGATAGATACGCCAGCGCTCCTCAATGCAGAAATTTGTGTGCCACAATTTTCCGGACTAATGGCACAAGAGAGATCGGAATAAAGAGTCGTCGAGTAACCCAACTTAGCACAGTCAAGAGCAGAATGAAACACACAATAATCTAATGCCAATCCGCATATAACCACCTCGTCGATATTATGGTCCTTTAAAACTGAGTCTAATTCAGTTTGATGTAATCCCCAGATGTCCCCGAACGCCAGGTAGTATTCTCTGTCAACTAGGTATCCTTTCGAAATTAATAGATGCGGGGTGCTGCTGGTTTCGAAGGCTTCTTTGAAATCAGAAACCAACTCTGCACCCCAGCTGTTTTGCACACAATGATCTGGCCACACCGTCTCAAACCTAATCTTCAGACTATCCTGGGGATTGCAAAACGGCACTTGCTCAAAAGGTTCTGCCTCATGTTGCGTGGCAAACGAAGTGTGATTAGATGGATGCCAATCACGGGTAGCGACAAGAAGATCAAACAGCTTGTCCGAAATCAACTGATTGATCTTGGGTATAATTCGCTCTGCATCTGGTACAGCTAATGTACCAGAAACAAAGTCATTTTGGAGATCAATTACAACAATTGCCCGCTTACTCATCTTCCTAGATACCATCTAGTGATGAATTCGAGGTGCATTTTGTCTATGAAAATCTAGTTGCATGGGCTCATGACCGTGTGGTGCAACTATTGTCGGAAGTTGCTAACAAAACTGGTCCATAACTTGAGTCAAATATCGACTCCTTGCCAGTTAGCAAGGAAGGTGTCAATTGAGCAGGCTTTTGTATTACCATATAATTTAAAAGACTGGCATGTGTTGGGAACGTGTGTGTGTCATCCGAATTAGTTCAACGAGTATGATGGCTCTGACATTCTCTCATTTTGTCTACATTTTCCAAAATTAAGCGATTTGAAGCAAAAGTTTTGTTTTGGCTCTCACAATGGTGTAAGATTCATGTTGAATAAGTTATACTATCTGGCGCAGTAAAGCTTTCATTATGACATGCGGACGTGAAACTCCAGGCCGATGAGCCCTTCGAGTCTAAATCTTTATGAATTGAACACATCGTACCGATTGGGTATAAACTCATTCACATCTAGAACAACTTCAGAAGTCACCAAAATTTTTTCATTTTGTCTGAAAATTGATACATATGAGCTCTTTAAATTCAACTGAGCTTCGACCATACACCAATATGAAATGTAAAACCACTTTCACTATTCACAATTCCAGTGATCTGTCCAAGTATACTTGTATTTCCCACGCAATGTCAGTTGCATGACATGGTAATAATGATTTGAGCACGTAATTGAAGTTATAACATCGATACTCGCAATTATGTTGGAAGACTGATTATAAGTAGTATGTTAAAAAAACTTGGCACGGCATTTATTCAGCAAGTATAGGATACAAGCTTTGGGTTAAAAACTGTAAAACTGTATACAATCTCTAGTCGATTAATACGTTAAAAAGTAAATCGACTTCGTGGCCCAGTGGTTAAGGCGTGCGACTGTTAATCGCAAGATCGGGAGTTCAATCCTCCCCGAGGTCGGATTAGTTTTTTTTTTCAGCTTTATTTTGAGGAGTGTTTAGGTTTGAGAAGTAGTTTTTGATTCTGTTAGGATAAAGTTGGAGTTCCTTAACTTCGGAGTGTGGGTCTTGTAATCGGTGCATGTACGAAGTTACTAGTTTGAGGTACCGATCCCATGCAGGTTTTTTTCATGATAACACAAGGTGGCTACAAGATAACACAAGGTGGCACATGAGAACAAGCAATGGGCATCGCTTAGGAGGATTAGTGTTATGGCGAAAAAGGCCCAGCGGAAGTACCCGAGGTGTCACCCGCTAAACTCAACCGAATAGGGTTGGATTGGGCACAATGGTGGGTGTTTCTTCAATTCCTAATCTCGTTACTGTAAAATGTTTCCTCTATTAATCCAAATGACAAATCCTAATGTACAATTAAATTTATAAGCACCGCACCACGCTCAACGTCTGTCGGCGGATCCAATACCTCGCTTACCAGTGAACAAGTGTTTAGGCATGGCAGCAGTGGTATGTCTATCACCTTCACCTTGTCTAGCCATCCGGTTGCGCTCTCTGCGATGCAACTTATTCAATCTCTCAGCATGCGATCTCATAGCACCATCGTTGACACCATCTGTCAATCGATCGGGTTGGTTCAAAGGCGCTTGCTTCTTCTTCAACTTGGCCAGACGAATACCTTGGTTTTTGCGCAAAATGTCGACACCAGTGAGCTCCTTTTCGCCCTTATTGCCACGCTTCAAATTCAGTGTATCGAAACCAGCATTGTACATGGACTCTTCCATCTCGTTGAACAGTCTCTTGATTTGATCACGGGGCATGATGGAGCGGTTCTTGAGATGCTTCTTTTGACGACCTTCATTGATCATCATCTTTTGCTTGTTACGGATCCACAAAGCCTTTTCACGAATTTCCTCAGCGTCGTCGTCTTCAATTTCAGAATCAGAGTCATAGAAACCTTCTTGTTCCAAACGTTCTTCCTCTTCTTCAAGTGCAGCCAACTTCGCGGCGATGTCCGGGTCCAAGTAGTCGTACACGTTCTTACCGTCCATGATTTCTGGCATGACGTCGTTCTTCCAATCATCATCGTCCAAAATGTACTTGTCTTTCAAGTTGATGTTGTAGACACCGGCCCCGCCATTAGCAGCTTCGATGTCTCTAGCTAATACGCGACGTTCAGGATCATTGGGGTCGTACTTCTTCAAATGAGCAACAGCTTCAGGAATGTGAGCACTGCGATCAACATCATCTCTGGCCTGAGGACGAGCGACATGAATCTTATTCAAAACGTTATTAACGCGAGCTTCGCCCTTGAGTTTTTGTTCAATTCTCGCGGTCAATAACTTCTCGCAAGCTTGGTTACGGACTTGCATCACGTTATCCTCTTCTTGGCAAGAGGTATGCATAATTTCAACACCAGGGGTTTGGGCAATCAGCTTAAGCAAATCTTGTTGATCAGGATGTAAATCGTCGACGCGGATAATATCCAGTTTATTCATAACAACCATGACAGATTTGTTAGCAAACAAAGGTTTAATGGAGTGAAATAACTTCACTTGTTGTTCGATGGAAAAGCCACATTGTTCCGATAAATCCATGAAATATAAGACACACAGTCTCAAGTGAGCAATGGCATAAATCAGCTGCATTTCGATGTTGTTCATTTCCTCAGTTGGGCGGTCCAAGATACCAGGTGTGTCAATGGCTTGGAACCGTAAGTACTTGTAATCGAAGTGACCCACGTATAAAGACTTCGTGGTGAAAGCGTACGGTTGAACCTCGACATCGGCTTTAGTAATGCACCGCAAGAAACTTGACTTACCCACGTTAGGGTACCCACAAATCAAAAGGGTACGAGTATTGGGATCAATGGACGGCATTCTGCTCAAATGCTGTCTAACTTGTTCCAAGTATTGGAGGGGATCCTTAAGCTTCTTGGCAATGGTGGCCATCCGACCCAAGGCAGCCCGCTTCAACTGCTTGCATTGGTAAAGCGACTGACCAAACTTGAGTAATCTGACGTAGTCTCTAGCGACCTGCTCGATCAAAGTTTTGGCACGCAGAACAGCGGCCAAGGAGATCTTGTAATGGTTCTTTTCATACAAAGTGTCCATTAAATCCCGATGAAATGGATGCACATCGTTGATGTTGGGGAAACCATTCAAAATATCGTCAAACTTTTCCACAAACCCTTCGGCAGTGAACCGAACCTTTCTCATGTAAAACGATCTGATCCGGGTGATAGCAAACCCAGGACGAATCACAGTCGGGGTCTTTCTTTGTGTCCGATTAAGGACAATGTCCAACAAGTCGTTGGCATTGGCCACCGGCGAAATATTGTTCCACGTTAACTGCATCCGATGTGATGGTTAAAGAAAAACCAGATTTTTGGTGAGATGAGATGCGATGAGGGGGCGCCTGCGAAAAGTAATGTGCGATGCCGCACTTTAGGGGCAAGGGCCAAAATCGCGAAATGGTTAAGCTCTGAACGTGTTAATCATCCTCGAAACGAACACAAGGAATTTTGAAGTCATATGTTTTAGGTAAAGCTTTGGACAATTGCAACTGGAGGAACACTCAAAATGCCTTACAGAGCCTAACGAGTTTGCATAGGAGTGGTGATGTTGTCACAATCCTTAAATTCTATTATCGCAGCGTGCGATGTGCACACGAAATCGGGGCTTTTAACCGCTGATATCAAGTGGTGCGGGAGGCGACAGTTGATTTAATTCAGTGGTTGAGGCACTCCCCCCGACAATGGAGTTGGTTGAATTCAATCTCCCAAACATCCTTGAGCTTGTGAGAAATGAATTACAATACAAGAAGCCTCGAAATCGATGTCTGCCTGAACTTGCGAATGATGAATCTTGTACTACCATCAATGCAGAGCTGGTGACCATCTTTGACGAGCGGTTCGAATTCAGTTCACCAAGCCCTGTGGCATTGACGGATTACACACTAGATTTGCCTCGTGTTCAAAATATCTATGAGTTTCATACTACAGATATACGAGTGAAAGTTGACGCTGACAATCTTCTCGTGAGACTATTGCAAAAGCGCAAACAACCCAATACGATCCTTCTTCTGTTCACATGCCCGAATATGCAAGTCAAACCGTCTAGCGATGGTAGTCTTCTGATGCATTCGCTTCGACAAGTCGCCACATTGTTGATGTATTCACTGCCACGAGCCGATCGTAATGACTTAATCATATCTGATCCAGAATTATTTATTCGGCTCGATCCCGAGACGGAGTCTGTGCACATAGCTTTTCACATGATTCTTAAAGCGAGATTCACCCCGTTTAAGGCTTTGCTCCCAGATGCGGCAGAGAAAGTAAAGAGTATTGCATACGAGTATTTTGAGGCTGATCCTCTTGATGATGATGGTGGTAATGCAAAATTCAGCCGTGATTTTACCACCAATAGTGAAGAGGTTACAGCCCAACTATTCTATCTGGCCGTTAGCGCGTATACTGCGCAAATGACTCCCGTCCCTGCAGATCATTTCAACATCCCTGAGCTTGAAACAGAATTATTACCTTTTCAACGTACTACAGTTGAGTGGATGCTACGCAAGGAAAATGTGCGGTTTGATAAGGAAACTTCGCGATGCAAGCCAATCCCTTTGACGTCTAATCAAGATCATCATCTTCTTGACGAGTATTTATCTGGCGAACGCGTTAATTTGGATTTGATTGACCGACTTTTGCTTAGCACATTAGCCAAGCTTTCATTTGGCTGGGAAAGAGTCAAATACGGTGCTCAACCGCAATTCTATTTTAACAAATACACCGCCCAAGTTGTTTCACGGAAGTCTGCAGCTTTGTTTGTACAGAGTCTACGGAAGAGCTCTAAAAACTGGCAACATCTCCCTGCACAAGGCTTACTTGCTGAAGAGATGGGCCTTGGAAAAACAGTGGAGGTTGCGGCTACCATACTAATGAATAAACGACCTGAGGATGAGGTTCTGGAAGTCTTTCAATACCAACACACAACTTATGGCAAACCCAAAACGGTAATAAAAGCCCGCACGACATTGATCATTGCGCCTGAACTGATTCTCAAGCAGTGGGTCCTGGAAATGGAGCGTTTGGCTCCTCTGTTGGCAGTAACTGTGTACAAAGGCATTGGGGAATACCCAAAACTCGGGGATCTGCCAGCGCTTATTGCAGAATACCTCCGTCGTTTTGATGTTGTGTTTACGACTTATCAAACGATATCGCGCGAGTTGGATCACGCTAAGTTCTCGTCTCAAAAACGAACTACGCGCAATAGCATCAAAGAAGACGAGAAATACAGTCAGTACTTTACTGGAAAGAGACCTCGATTGGATGAAGAGCCAGTAAATCTGCCAGAGGTCACAGAAGAGGATGAGGACGAAAAGGCTCTTGAGCTATATCGAGACATGTTTCAGATTCTGATATCGCTGATTAAGCCTTCAGTTGCCAATCAAAGGCTGGGAAACCCGCGAGGTCCCACAGATTATGAGAAGGCACTACAGGATGAGATCGAAGCTGCGATTACCCACAATAGAATCCCTGAGATCTATAAGCTGAAAGATCACGAACTGCCATTAATGCTCTCACAATTTTGGCGGGTGATTCTCGATGAAGTCCAAATGGTGAGTTCCAAAGTGTCTCGAGCGTTTCAAAGTGCTGCTCTCATTCCTCGGTTTCATGCCTGGGGTGTTTCTGGTACTCCAATGAAAAAACTGCTTCAGGATCTCCACCTGATTTTGCAGTTCTTGAGATATTCTCCATTCAATGGTGACGCCAAAAAAGCATGGGAATGTTTAGTTTCCTACCCCCACGAGTTTGTACAACTATGGACTACGGTAGCGATTCGTCACACGAAGGCTATGGTACATAATGATATCCAATTACCTCCTCAGCAACGTGTGGTAATGACCCGTGAGTTTCTGGCCGTGGAGCAGGAACTGTATAACCAAATGTTTGAGGAATGTTTGAGTACTTTATGTATGGATATCAACGGGAATCCGGTCACCGAATCATGGGAGTCGACACCACTGATGTTGATGTACATGCGTTTGTGGCTCCAACGTTTGAGACAACATTGTGGACTGCCTCAAATAGGGAACCTCCACGTCAATCTGAAGAGGTATAAACGAGTGCATACGAATATGGTTAATGTTGTGCAGCAATTGAGTAGCTTGGATAAGTTGTTGGAAGACATGTTGGCCCAAAGTTTGACGGAAATTAATGACGATGAGCGGCAGATAATAAATTTGTTTACCGATATTGCCGAATTCTTTGAGTTTGTGTTTATGCCTCGCGTGGCGCTCAAGTTTTTGAAAGTTGGGGCTACTCAAGTGGAGAAAATTTTATACCGACTCCAAGCACAACTTGAGCGGGAAGTGAAAAAGAATGAAGATTCCCGAGCTAATGGCTCACGTTTGTTGATTCGCCTGTGGCGAGTCATCTTACACAAATTTCTCTTTTTGATTGGTTCAGCTCACTTTCAACTTTATGACCCGGATTATCTCAAGCTCACTGCTCAGCACAGACCGACTGTAATCTTACCCCAATTACACTTATTGGATTACTCGAAAAAAAGCCATGCCGAGATTATATGTGAACTTGCCAAGGTTCCTCTTGACAAATTGAAACTTGCTTCATCGGCCATTGACGTCAATATTTCCGCTGACGACGCCCGGAATGCCGAATACGAGTTCTATGAACGCGCTGAAGACCTTCGTCGTGAACTTCTTAGTCTGTCAATGGCAAATGTAGAGCAAGCTGTGCGCACTCGTTTGGGACAACGAAAGTTATACTTTAATGCTGAGGAGGACCATTTTGATTATGGTGCTACTCTATTCCCCAAAGAGAAAAATCGTGCAATTCTCAGGATACCTATCATGAAATTCGATGCAGCCTCATGCGATATACCGAATTATGAGGTGAAAGTCATAGTTGACCAAACGGCTCGCCTAGTTGAACAATTGAATCGAGAAGCTGTGCTAATCAATCAGTGGGTGCAAAAGCTTGTGGAGACTTTGAAAGAGCCATTGGTGGGTGCTACTAGCGACCCAAGTGGTAAGGAATTTGAACAACTGTTAGTTGATCAGGATAAAGTGCAATGCTTGCTTGTTGTCCTTGATAAAATGCTTGCAGCTCGAAAACAATGGATTTACGGTATTGAGGAGACGGAAACAAAAAGACCACGTCGAAAGGAGACACCCCAGGTAGATGACGATCAATACCTTGCATCACTTGAGAAATCGGCGGACGAAGTTCGTCCCGTAGCCAAAGTTCTGCTTCAAGAGATGGTCGAGGCCCTAAAAGTCACAGTGACAGAGAACGTCTCCTCTGATCAACTTTCGCAACAACTTGGGGTTTTCTTGGAGAATCAAAAAGCAGCCCTTGCTCTGGTAACGCGGGAACTTACCGTACACTGCAATGCCGTCTTTAATGCCCGGATCGAGTATTTCAAACAATTGCAGCAAATCTCAGACTCCGTGAAGGACACTGATTGGCAAATGTCTCAATCCGACCTCACCGATCTGGCTGTGAGTGCAAAATTGACACTGATGTTGGCTCTTTATCTGGGTTATGAAGATGCTTTGGGAAAACTGATAGGGAGATTTCGATATCTCAATTCGCTTTTTGTTTCTAAAGATGCTCTGAAGACCGAATTAGAGGAGCAAATGATGTGCGTAATTTGTCGTGGCGTGATAACCATTGGTCTGTTAACGGCATGTGGTCATAAGTACTGCAAGGATTGTCTTTCGGAATGGCTTCATGCCCATAGCAAATGCCCCATGTGCAACAGGCTAATTCAAGTCAATCAGGTGTACAACTTTACCCATACTAAACCCGAATTAAAAGCTCAATTGGTTGAAGACGTTGGCAGTTCCCAAAAAGACAAATTATACCTGATATACAAACCACTTCCGAAAGATCAAATTGCTGCAATCGACCAAATGCAATTGAAAAATCAATATTCAACAAAGGTTGATATGATTGTGCGCCAGGTACTTTACTTGAGATCCAAAGATCCTCAAGTTCAAATTGTCATATTCCTGCAGTGGCAAGATATGTTGTATATCTTGGGTACAGCTTTCAGAGCAAATGACATCACATTTTTGGGGTCTTTTGGTGCCTTGGTACCAGACACAGGCATGGGGCGTCCTCATAAGCGCTACGACCCGGTGGAACAATTCAAAGCTAAGGACAGTAATATAACATGCTTCTTGCTCAACGCACGTGCCCAAGCGAGTGGGCTAACGTTGGTGAATGCCACTCATGTGTTTCTTTGCGAGCCCCTTGTGAACACCCTGTTGGAGCTACAAGCCATCCTGCGAATTCACCGTATTGGTCAAACGAAGCCCACTTCAGTTTGGATGTTTGTTATCGAGAATACAGTGGAAGAACTGATTGCAGTGATGGCAGCGAACCGTCGTCTTGAATATCTCAACAGTGGCCGTAATAACAATACTGAGTCCAATGCTGACGAACAACGATTGACAGAAGCCGAAAGTATGGTTCTCATGAATAGCGAGGGTATCGATGCAATGGTCCTGAAACGGTCAACACAGGGTGAAACTGTGCTGAACGTCGATTTATGGCATGCGTTTTTCGCTGCTCGCACGCAGAAACAACCGATAGCGCCATCCACGATATAGTTTGTGTGGTAAAAACAACATTCAGTAATGTATTCTACTAACACCTCTACAACCACCTTCATTTTGGAGTTATGCAAATAATGGACGGTGATAGCTGGATTTCAATTCTGCCATCGCCGTTCGCAATAGCTTTGCCACTTGTATGGGACGAAAATCTTGCAATCCTCAAGGGTCGGCACTTCTACAGCCCCCTGATATGCGTCAGTGACCAATGGTGTTGCGTGTCCATCGTACAAATCAACGTTGCTTCGATTCAAGAAGTTCTCCCCATCGATAACCACTCTCCTTGCGGATAATGGGTAGTTGACGGATTGGAAGGACCCGGACCTCTTGGTATAAACATTCCCGAGGCTTTCGATTACACTGGTTACACATGCAATAACCCAATGTCCGCGGTAATATTCCAGGTGCCTAAATTTGGAACACCACACGGCTGACACGCGCAGCGGCTCCGTCATCAGCCGGTCGCTACTCAGATATTATTTGGCCTTCGCATTAGTATTGAAATTACCGTAGTTAGAAATTGTTGAAGTAGTACGAATCAAAGTGACGTCTTCAAATCAAGACTGACAGAGGGGATTGTGCCAGTGTGCATTATATAACAACTTCTACAGCTATCCCATTAATATCATCATTGCCACACAAGCCTGGCCGAAACCATGCGATAAGAGGTATAACTGTAGCAGCTTCACAGAGCTAAAATCGACAACGGTGGCAATATCATCAATGAATGCAAAGGTTTGCCCAACTGATGCCTTGAAAGATTTTTATTCATCATTAACATTCACAGCCAGGTTAACCGTTGCTTATTTCCGAATCTCAAAGCTTCATTCACTAGATATAGATTACAAACCACTCGTTTCTTTCACTACAAGACGAGGTAATTGTAAGTACACTATTCAGCTTGCTCGAGCTTACGTAACTCGTTGACACGACGGAAAGGCGGTGCCACTTCCCTGCATACAAACTTGCCCGATGTATAAACCTACTACACACTGCCGAATGCGTCAAGCTGGTCCTTTTTGTTAAGTTTCGTTTATCTTACGACGCAACTGGACGTGTGAAGTGTGTGCTGCCTGTGGTTAACCGTTGATCTACTTATTTTGTCTTTCAACTGCGCCAAGTCATCACCGTTGAGCATTCATGACGACGTTGCATACAACTGTGCCACAACGCTTAGATCCCAAAATCAATCTGGCCTCCGCCCAGTCCAAACGTCAGCTTTACACGGAACTGCTGGCAACGACAACTTTGATCAACGATGACGCTCCTACTATTGACAATTGTGATAGCTTGAATCTCGATCTCCATATCGATTTGGGCCTGATGCTTGATGATTTGAAGCTCGGAGAAGACACGTTTCAGGAAAGACCGATCGATGACGACAAAGCAAATGATGCTGACTACAGCCTCCCGTCACCAGATGATATGCATGAACGGGATGTTCACTCGACTCATTCCATAAACACAAGCCATCTGACAAAAACCCATCACACCCGCAACACTCAGACCACCGCATACAGTAAAACTAGCGTGAAGACTCAAGGAACCACCCAAACTTCAAAGACGCAACGCACGATGGCACTGCTCCAGGGTGTCGGGCGTAATTTGAAACGTTATTCAATGTTTAAGCAAGAGCCCGACCAGCATAGCGAAGTTGTGTCTAGAGGACGGTCGTTCAAGCGCTTCTCATTTGGTGGAACACTTAACCGTATCAAGAGCAACCGATTGATCGAGGAAGCTTTTAGTGTACCTAACGCGTCAAGAGACAGGTCACTACTCGGCGGTAACTCTCTGGTACTGAGAGAATCTCAGCAAATTGATCGCCACGCCCCATATTGGAAATATCACGTCCTACGATATGGACGTGACTTGTATCTCACTACAAACCCGGACACCGAACATCTTTATTGTCGTAATGGTCCTGGCTTTTACGTGGAGGTCTTGTATTTCGACAAACTGGCCCTGCCAGACCCATCGTTGGGCTTCAACCTTATTTTCAAAGGCATGACCTCGTTTGAATCCCTGTCACGGGACGCTCAAAATCCAGTAATGGTCATTACAAAAAAGCCTCAATATCAAGGCGGTTACTTTGCCATTCTGATACCAACAAAGCTGCGATTGATGAAGCAAGCACCATTTTCAATGTCGCAGGTTTCACAAACATCTCTATCGCATACCCTGCATTTTCGAACGTCCACTATCCTGTCACTGGCAACATCATATAACGGTTTGTTGATTCCTAAAGAAATCCCATCGAAATATTGTCCGCCTGGGGCCACAGAGGCTCAACTTCCTAGGTTAAATTTCGAGTATAAAGATTTTAACAACTTGCGATGGAATGTGGGACTGATACCTCGTCTTCGCTCCCTGGGGATTGCACTCAAAACTCGTCTGTGGGTTCTGGGGTTGATAGGGGGACGGACTAATGAGGAAACGCAGTCTTATTATGTTGGAAAGCGTAATGTGTATTTCCATCAAAATTACATTGTCGATGGTGATGATGATGATGATTCTGCGGCTTTACTTTATAAGGAGTCCAATCCGGCGGCTGTACACACTGATGATGGCCACACTAAATTTCCACCCGTTTTGGCTGTTTTTAGACCAAATGACCAGAAGCTACACAAAAAAATCTCCAGACATTTGAAGCGCAATCGTCTTCCTGGCTCGTCAAACTACGTGCTGAGTAAGTTCCGCGGGCGAGATATGGAAGAGGACTTAGGTGTTGGCCTGAGTGTAACCAAGTACTTTACTGGGGGTGACGGTTTATATTATGTTCAACATCCTCAAGATGATACACCTGATGACGATAAGCTCGGTTGGATTACGGTATACGAGGACGATTGCGTATTTGGGCCAGACAATACTATCATGTTCGATATAGTTGTCGGTTTGACTTTGGCGGTGGGATTGCACGCAAATGAATAAATTTTTGTAAGACATAACTACCAGCCAAATACATAACAGAATATGGGTCTCGCGATACCATATTCGAAATGCGAAATTAATGAAATTGGTAGATGGTTATTTAGTTTCAACTTAAAGTGTAAGCTTGAATTCATTGGTTATCAGTCATCGACAGCATTGTTAAACTAATTGCTCCATTAGCGTATATCCGGTCTGATCACGAAAGCTCAAAAACGTAGCAATGCCAACTGGGCCCAAGCAACTAAAGCTTATGCATCAACCTTTGAAGACATTATCAACATCATCAAAGCTCCTTATGGATTTTCGAGACCTTGGATTTCCTCCATAAACCCGAATCTTGTATTTGAGTGGAGAGGAATCCGAGAAATGATACTTCCTTCAATAAACAGCTCTTCACTCGGCAGTGGTATTTGATAAGGAACTGAATGATGGAGTTCTTCACTCAGGCTTAAACTTATCCCAAAATCAGGATTTATCACTTCGTCGTGTTCCGCATGAGATAGGTTTTCGTACGTATGGGTATGCTTTGGTAAAGGTACTGAGTAAGTAAAGCTAGCGCCATATTCTGTCATGTGAGCATCTTGCAATGAACCATCTTCAATCGTCGAACTCTGCTGGAAGATACTTTGGTCATCTAATGATGAATCGTTAGCTCTTTGTAACAGTGACGAAGCCAGGGTCGAGCGAAGCAAATAGTTCTTGAGTCGAAGAACTCGGTGACCTTTGTAGCAAATAATTTTGACCACATATTGCGCTAAGGCAAATTGATGCTGCTTTTGAAGATTGCGCAAGACGACAAATCTGTTGTGTCGGAGGTAGGATGTGGCAATCAAAAGCTTCTCATTAGGTGCTGACTCTATCAGCATTTCAAACTTCACGTTGTGTTCAATGAAGTCAAGGCTTGCTGGACTCCAATGATGACCACAGTCATCGCTGTATTCGACGTCGTATTCATGAACAATCGTGGTCATTCACTTTTTGTAAGCGAAACTTCAGATCTGCAACGTCAAGGCTGTCAATAGCTTGTACGCCAGCTTACCATTAACTTCACGGTCGGTGGTAAATTCAGAACCTTTGGGACGCTCACGTGTGTTTGACAATGATGCGGGAGAAGATCGGTTGAGTGTGAGCACTAGCGCGACATTTTTTGCTTGGGTTAACTTCGTTTGATTCACTATATAGGCGTTCCCTGTCGACTACGACGACCTCCCAGATTAGCTTGGTCCTTTTCGTGGCGCTCAGCTAAAACTCGATCAATTCGAGACTCTATAAAACCCTTTAGGGAATCATTCTCATCACGACATCGTTTCAAACGAATGCTTGCCTCACCCGTTGCATCCCTCCGCATCAGCAGTGGTAATTGCGTTGCTCCCGAACCTTCAGCCTTCAGACCGATCATCTTGAGTTTCTGTTTTAATTGGCGGAGCTGCAGCAGCAATTGCACTGCCTCAGCCAGCGTTCCTTGGTATTTTTCTCTTAACAGTTCATAGTCGCAATCAAGCTTGATGTGGATGTCGGTGAGCGTTTCCAATTCATTAGAAAGTTCCTTGATTTTAGTTTGTTGCCCCGGGATAACAACTTCACGAATTTGCGCATCCAGTTTATTAGCGCTAGCTCGCAAAAAGTTGATCTTGCTATCCCATTCAATCTTTGATAGTTGGTATTTTGTATAGTACAGCTCGTAACGTGTGAGCTTCTGTTCCACAGAAGTGGCATCCTCCTGCACGCGCCGTAATTTGCGAAATTTAGCAGCAATATCGTCTTCTTTGATATCATACTCCAATTGTCTCTTGGTTTGGTCAGATTGCCATTGCATCAACGTTGAATTCTCAATTCTTTGCAGTTGATATGAGAGATTAATAAGTTTATTGTTCAAGATCTCTGCCAATGTCAGCTTGAACAGCTCATAATCGAAACTTCGAAGTGGAAGAATCATTGTCGATGCCACACCCAACTCACCTTGCTCAAGAGTCAGTCCACGATCAACAATAGTAGCAAGTTTCGCAAGCATAGCCCCTGTGGAGAACCCCATACCTAATTGTCGATTGAACGGCTCCATTAAATCATTCAAATTAATTTCCTCCAGTTCATGCCAATGTAACAAATAAGGCAACAATTTATTGAGATTTGCGCCGTAGTACTTCAAGTAAAACTCAGATTCATCACAAGGGATCGGATTATCCCAATTCATTATAAGTGCTTCTATTACTTGAAGCTGCCATTGAGTGTAACTTTCCGTTAACAGAAGCAGCGGTTCTTGAAGCTGACTCACAATGTGTTCAATCAGATTGACGGGCACAGGAATAATCATGGGAGTTCGATGATGCTCTGGTCGCAAAAACTCTAGCAGCGGTGACAGAGGATCCAATTTAGTATCAAGAGACATGATCAAATTAAATTGAGAGTTCTGTGAGCGAACTGGATATTCCATCTGAGCTTGACGACGACGATATGAACGGGGTTCTGGCAGCAGCAGCAGCAGCAGCAGATGCTCCCATTTAGCACCACCAATCGTTTCGGGTATGTAATTGTTGTACAATTGCGACAGCGTAATCATGTAGATGACTAATCTTCCCCTAAGATCACTGGGTATCGGACACTTATCATCATACAACTTCGAGTTGCTGAGATTTTGGTAGTATAAATCTTTACCAATAATAAGACCTTCTACTAGTTCAATTTCACGGGCACTCTGCGCCACCAATAACATATGGTATCCTGAGTTATTGGTACGTTTCAAACCGTCGATCAAACCGTCAACCACTCGATCAATCATTTGGAGCTTAGATGAAAGAGTTAATACCCGTTCATTCAACTCGCTCAAGATCAATTTACGTGGAATGAAATGGTCAACAAGAAGACTAGGATGCTTGTCGATAATCATCAATTGATCAAATAGTAGCCGAATTTTATCAAAATTGGAAAACTGAGGTGTCAGGGTTGATGGCACGTCATCTGGCGCGTCGACAAGGTTAGATATCCGTGTTCGCAGTTGCTTCTCCAAGCTTATCGAGTCGATCTCCTTTCGAAACATCAGTATCACTACCTCGACCAATTCCCTTTGTAGTGTTGTCAACAATGTTGGAAGATAATATATGTGAGAGTGAGATAAATGCATCAGCTGAGCCGGCTCAGCAGCGCCTTCGTCCATTAGCTGAACCAGAGGATCATAAGGACTATCACCTCCACTCAACATATCCATAAGATTCATGGTGAGAACGCGGGAAGAAGGGGTTAGTGGGCAGTTAAGATATGCTTTACAAATTTCGCGCGCTCTTGGCGACAAATTCTTTGACAAGCTATCTTGTAAAACAGTACGTAACGTGCACGTCGAAATCAACACTAAGGGGAGATGTGACACTGGGAATGTGTTGAACGTATAACTTATCCAATGCCGCTAGGACTACAAATCATTAGGCATAACATTATTCTATGAACATCTTTATGTGGTTACCATCTTATTCTTTCTGCGTCCCAAGATGCTAGCACCCCCCAAATTTAAATCGAAGGTTTTCGTTGCAGGCATCTGGACTTGACGGTTGACGGGAGGATCCTTGACGATAATTTCACCATGTTCGTCTTCTTCCTCTTCAACCAAATCGAAGACCATGTTGTTGCTATTGAATTTGGATTGCAAAGCCTTCTCTTCCTCCATTCGATGCACCGCCGTTGATATATCGAACGCATCTCTGAGAGCCAATGCTGCAGGTGAGTACAAGTCGGGGTTGAAATTCGCTTGGTTGAACTGTTGAATCGGATGTTTTTGCTTTGCGCCATTGACTGCCGCTTGTGCTTGTAATGCCAGTTTGGACTTCCGCAAAGGTGCTTCCATAGTAGTCGGTTGCGTCGAAGCCACTTTATGACCGTTCACAACCCAAGGGTCTTGCAAAAACTCGTCAATGGTATACCGCTTGCTGGGATCAACAGTCAATAATTTAGAAACGCAGTTCTTCGCTGCCGGAGAAATCTCATCCCACCAAGGACTCAAAAAGGTGTACTCCCCTTTAGCGACCTTTTCGGTCAACAGTTCGATGCGCTCATCATAGAATGGAGGAAATCCACACAAAAAGGTGTAAAGAACACAACCAATTGCCCACATGTCGACTTCACGAGAATAACGCTCGTCTCTGACAATTTCGGGAGCGGTGTAACCAACCGTACCGCATGGCGTCTTTGTATTGTGCTCCCAGATCTGTTTAGACAAACCAAAATCGGCAAGCTTCACCAAACCAATACCGCCACCACCAATGCCTTCAATGAATTCACCCTCATCCTTTTTGGTATTGGGATCGTCGGATCGGCGTAATTGGCGATGTTTCAGGGGTATAAAGTCAATTGGAACATATAACAAATTTTCGGGTTTAATATCGCGGTGCACCACACCCACTTCTTCATGAAGGTATCGTATAGCCTTAGCCACTTGTACAATAACATGACGGCTCAAATCCTCAGAAAGGTAAGTATAGTTGACAATAGCCGTGAAGATTTCACCACCTGCAACTAATTCTTGCACAATATAGTAGTACTTTTCCAGATCGATAAACTCAATAAACTTAACAATGTTGGGATGATTGAGTTGGCGCATAATGGTCACTTCCTTGAAGACTGCGTTCTTCTGGGCTGAATCCATTTGAAATTTGCGTAAGATTTTGATTGCCACCAACCGATCGCTTGGCAAATGACGGGCCTTGTAAACAATCAGAAAGGCTCCCTCGCCCATTTGTTCCATTACCTCATAATTATCCAAATTGGGGTATTTCTTCTTCGAACTGCGTTGAGCCCGCTCCTCTTCAACCATTTGCAGAGCAAGCTCCTGGTAATGTTGTGTCGCCAGAAGCGACTGGTTGCTAGCATTGGCTTGACTAGCGTAGAGATGGGTAGTAGTCGGGGCATCATCGGGTGTAGCCTCTGGTACAGCCACGGGTACAAACCCCTCAGAGGCTAATAACGTCAGCAGATCGGGTACCACGGAAGCCTGCTGGCGGTACTGTTGTTGGTATTCAGGCTCCTTAGCCTGCTTGCCATGACGAATAAAAGCCTTCAAGTTCTCAAACATCCTTGGTGTTCCTGATTGATTCGACCAAGGTTGTTACTAAACTTGCTGTGTGGCTAGACCAATTTCGTGGATTTGCCTGCGCCTGCGGCCCGAAGTTTGCTAATGTATAGTGCGAGATGAAGACGGAAGATCAGGATGAGATAGGGGTAGAAACGTGTTAAGCATGGAAATCCGTTAGACAGTTACGTTTACTATTTGAGTCCAATTTAACCAGGTAATCAAATTTTTACATAACACATTCAAGGTAAACAATGTTATCGAAACTGTGATGTTATTGCAAGTATCAAAGGTGGCTGATTGTTGCTTAATAATCAAATTGGATAGACCAACCGATTGTTCACGAATGTGTCACATTTGGCCACCGTCTTAAGTCATGTGCACATCGAAACTTGCAAATCAGCGGCTCCTGAATACGATGCTTCGAAATAAATAGCTGTGTGACATGTATTTATGGTGCGGTAATGCCAGAATATGCATCACTCAAATTTGAGATGTGAGGAAGGTCGGTTGCTTTGAGTTTTGCAAGTATCTACCCTAAGATGCAGTCGGTTCGTGTGAATTTCGGCGAATTCTGCACCGTCAATGTGGACGAACGCGCTTGGCACAAGTGTGAGCCAGACGGCGCTACCATATTACATCATGTTACATTAATATATAACTTTCCACGTTAACCTTTAATTAGCCACTTGTTATTTACACCAATGACGAACTCAGGTACAATTTTCTTTTCCGATTGGGATGGGACAATCACTCTTCAAGATTCCAATGATTATCTCACTGAGAACATTGGATTTGGTCGTCCCAAACGCTTGGAAATCAATGACAGAATACTTGACGGGTCAATGCTGTTTCGTGATGGATTTCAAGCCATGTTAGATCTGGTGACAACGCCTATGCCAGAATGTATTGACCTTTTGCTTGCCAATGTTGATTTGGACCCTGGATTTCCTGAATTTTACAAATGGGCAACACTGAAAAATATTCCCGTGGTAGTCGTCCTGAGTGGAATGACCCCTATCATCAAAGCTCTCCTCACCAAGCTTGTGGGTCCGGAGGCAGTTGATAACATTGAAATTTTGTCTAACGATGTCAAGATCGAGGAAGACGGTCTGTGGGATATTGTGTACAAGGATGACTCCGATTTCGGTCACGATAAGTCTAAATCGATCCGTGAATATTTGGCACGGAATAAGGTGGACACGAATTCCACCCTTATGTTTTACGCTGGTGACGGGGTGTCGGACATTTCCGCGGCTAAAGAGACAAACTTGTTGTTTGCCAAACAAGGTAAAGATTTAATCACTTATGCTAAACGCGAAGGCATCCCCTATACGACTTTTACAAACTACAGTGACATCTTGTCCAAGACGAAGGCCATCGTCAATGCTGGTGGAGCTAACATCAAGGAGTTTCTTGAGAATTAATTTGACAATGCATATCAACGTCTATAATTTTTCGTATAGCTTAGGTAAACGACTTGTATCTCTAAAATGATCGCCTTTCCGCTTGAGTATTAGTAAGAATATGTTGGCAGCAAACAAAATTCCGGCAAGAATTGAAAAAAGTATACCAGGACCGACCCCAACCAAAGCCGGCTCAGCAACAAATATGGCCACAGCGGCAAGGCACTGTCTCACCAAGTTATTCATCGCGTTACCAGTGGCACCTTTCCCAGGAAGAGAATCGACCAAGTAGGTCGCTGTGGTTCCCATTATTATCATCAGTGCGAATCCAAAGAGAGTGGTGCCCACTAATGGCACCACCCAATGTTGCTTGGTGTCGAGACACCACCCGAATATCAAGCATGCCGGCGGAAACATACTAACCGCCATTACCACATTCCACAGAATTCTCAGTTCGGGTCTTATCTCGCCATTGTGCTCTCGAGCATATTTCTTCAAAAGGTGGTCATTCCAACGACCACCGATCATCAGTGCAAGGATGTAAGCAACCGAGTTAGGAATGTATAATAAACCAATAATTATCGGCAGCATATTATAGGGGAATCTCGAGTATTCATATGTTATGGTCATGTTGATGAAAAATATTACGGAAAACATGATCCCTGAATATCCTATGACTAATGCAACGGGAGGATGCATAAATAAAACCAAAGAATGCAAAGGTCTGACAAGTAGATCATAAACGGGATCCCACCATGAAGAAGTTGTACCTTTTGTACTCATACAGCTGGTGGCATTCCTAACGTGTAATGAGTAGAGGGACTTCCCTGTTGAAACTCGAGATATTGTTTGCAAGTAAGGATCTGCCACCGGCTCAACATCGTCTTGTACTTCTCCATCGTCTTGTACTTCTATATCGTGTTGTTTCGAAGTAAGGGGAGCCTCACCATGGCGAAGAGTCTCAGGAAGAAAGAACATTATAAGAAACGTATTAAAACCTGAAACAATCACTAGCACCCACTGAGTGGCTCGCCATCCCCAACCTTGAGCCACTGCTCCACCTATTATGGGTGCTAAAAATGGACCACAAAGCGGTCCTAAAAAATAATACCCCATCGCCTTACCTCTTTCTTGTGGGACGAATAAATCAGCAATTATGCCTGCTCCCAAAGCTTGTGCCAGAGCCGAGCATCCCCCTTGAAGGATTCTGAAGATAATAAGACCCGCAATGTTTGGTGTCAAGGCAGTACCAAAACTAAATCCAAAGAACAAGGAGAAACTTATG
The DNA here is from genome assembly GCA_037042415.1 of Diutina sp. Y7414. Lineage (NCBI taxonomy): Eukaryota > Fungi > Ascomycota > Pichiomycetes > Serinales > Debaryomycetaceae > Diutina > Diutina sp. Y7414. The sequence continues at coordinate 509,539 of JAXQKI010000100.1, forward strand.
AGAAATGCCGTTCGCCGACCATATCTTTCCAGGCACAGTGACCACCACATTGGAAATACGCCAAACAGGAGCACGTAAGTCCCCACAGATACATTGACAACTCGCGTGGACGTGTGAAGCTCAGTAACGATGTCTTCAAGAGCTGGCATCATAATCGAAACTCCCATAGGTCCGGTGATGGCCGAAAGGGAAACGATAAATACGATCACATTCTTGAACGCATTCGGGTAATCTCTAGCATCCGGATATTCGGGAAGAATGACAAACTGACCTAGTAGGCCACGTCGCTGTTTTCTGGGTACCACTGTACATTTTGACTCCTTCAACAGTGTATCTGAAATCTGAGTGGACTCAGTATCGACAGGTCCAAGAAGGAGTTGGGGATCCAGATCGATGCTGATCTGCAGACTTGATGAGTGAACCGATGCTGCCATCAAGGGTAATCCAACTAATGCGACATCCTGTGTGACTTCTAGAAATGTATCAATCTCATGTGAGGCAAAGTCAGGCCGTATACGGCTTTAAAGCATGCATGTGAGAGACGGGGAAATTTTCAGTGCGGAGGTAAAAGTTAAAAACGATAACGAGAAAAACCCCGCGTCAATATAACGGCACGATCTAATCGGTCTACTTGTATGACAATCTTTGAAGTTGAGATCCTCGGGATTTTTGATTTATGACCTGCTCACCGGACAAACGTTAAAGAAAACCACAAATACACTTTAGTCTGGTTTAAGAGAAGGCCATAGATTGCCCGAAGCCACCAGCGTATACAAGGGTCAGAATTAGCAAATTTTGTAAAAGAACTTTAGTTATGATTATTGTGCCACATTTGATGGGCACTTTTGGAGTTTGAGTTACGCTTTTGTTTCAAGGTAATGATTCTCTCACCTCATCAGGTTTAATGGTTACGTGCAGTACCTTCAGTAACGATAATGATTCCTGTAAACAAATAGGTGCGCACCACTACGCGTTATTATGGATTTCAATCTCGCCGCGGCAGTCAATGGATTTGACTTGGATAAAGACTATGAGGTGACCGACATTGATGCAAAGCTAGAGTCAGCAATCCAATTACTTGCAAATCCCGAAACATTAAATTACGACAATGACTTGTTCGAAAATATGCTTGAGCTCGCACACGCGATGCCACAACTCCCAAGGTCTCAACGCAAACAACTTGTGTATTTGGTGACTCTGGGAGTGCAGCAGGTGGCTCTGCAAGTGGCAAATGCTGTTACCCATGGCCATGTTGACGATATTGATCTCAAAATTTTGGTGGAGAAGTTCAGTTATCTTATTTACGTGGTTCTCAAATGGTTGAGTAAGGAGGAGCTCCCTCGTCAAGAACAACGCAAAAAGCTACTGAATATGGATGAGCATATTGTTAAAATAAATAATCACCAAGTCGAGGATGCTCTACAAGCTGTGACAGCTGTGATACTGATTTCCCACCTTGATAAAATGTTTGTCCTGTCAACAGAACGGGATCAATTCGTTGAATTGTTCACTCGGCCTACTATCAATTTGATGGAAGACCCCGATCGCATGAAGAGGCCCAATATTCGCCAGCTCATATTCAAGATCCTTGCTCTTTCTGTACAGTTCCACAACCACCATGCAATTATTCGTCATCTGGTAACACAGTTACTCCAATATTTCCATCATTTGGCACCACATTTAGCGGAATTATTGGTGCTCATTGCAAACACATACAACTACCCAAAGTTGACCGAGGACGTATTACTTGAAATTGGAAATTCGAACTTTGATGCTGCAGACACGAATGGTCCGAAGCAAGTCGCAGAATTAATCGTATCACTTTCTCAGTTGGCGCCCCGGTTGGTTCTGCGCCAGCTTGCTGCAGTATCGCAATTATTGGAAAACAACAATATGCACTTGAGAAATGCCGTTGTTGAGCTGTGCGGCAACATTGTTCTTGATATGATCCATGTGAATGCAGAGGAACAGGATGACCTGCTTGCACCTGCCACCGATGGCTTGCTTCAGTTATTGGAAGAGCGGCTCTATGATGTCCATTTTTTAGTTCGATCTAAGGCCGTACAGGCTATCACCAAAGTGCTGGATCTGCTGTTGAAACAGCCTAAACGTCGACTCAAGTGGCTAGCGTTGGCAGTAAATCAGCTTGATGATAAATCTACTGTCGTGCGCAGAAATTCTATCAAATTAATGAATCTGCTAGTAACTAATCACAAGTATCCGGGTCTGCGTTTGTCTTTGATTGAGTGGACGGATCGACACGAAAAAGCTAAGGAGGCATTTGAGCAAGTGTCGAGAACTTCGACAAGTCAAGGGGAGAGTGGTGGTAATGATATGGAAGTTGATAAGGATTCCGATGTTGAGAGCGCATTTACTATGAGTGACCAGTTCAATGAAGAGATTGTAAGAGCTCGTCTCACACTAGAGCTTTGTGATGATGCTATTTGCTTTATTCGACTTGTCGTTGCTGGCACTGAAAAAGTTTCAAAACTTCTATTTTCGAAAAGTAAGCTTGAAACCATTGAGCTGATGGACTTTCTTGTTTTGGTCGAAGCTCACGGGATTGAAGAGAGTTTTGACGGAATTAGACGTATGTTGCACTTAGTGTGGTCGAAAGCAACAACTGACGAGAATTCAAATGCTATTACAGTTGTGGGTCACTTGATTGAGTGTTATCGTCAATTATTCCTTCTGCCTCCCCCGACTGCCATGGAACAACAAGCGCAATACATGGCTAAGAACTTGATCGAGCTCACATTTGGCGCACTGGCCCTGGATCTTGCCAGTCTTGAAAGATTGCTTGGGCTTCTTTATGATGCGAATCATATCCCCCCCCTGGTGGTTGATACTCTTTGGGCTATTTATCTGAGTCAAAACCAACGAGCAGCAGTTCGTAGTGGTTCAATTATAATATTGGGGATGATTGCAAGTGTTGACAATCAAGTTGTTGTGAAGCACATAGAAGATTTGGTAGCTGGGCTATCTGAAAGTGACTTCATTTTACGGAAGTATACTTCTGTTGCCCTTCAAAGACTTATACCCAATGATGCAGCAGTGGACCAAGTATACAAGATTCCTCACAAAGACCAGATTATCAATGGCCTACGTAATGTGCTTCTCGAATCACATAGAACCGCTAAATGGTTTTCTGTTGCTGAGGAGGCCATATCTGCTATTTTCACTTTGTGCCCCGAAGCCGACGAACTATGCACAGAGATTATAAAGGTGAAAACAAAGGCTGTATTCGAGGGTGGTGATCCAGCGTCTCTGGATTTAGCTCAACTACTTTACATTGTCGGAGATGTTGCGATCAAGCTAATGGTGCTGTTAGAGGCTCATGAGGCCATGTTCAAAAAGAAGAAACACGATTTGGACATTGCGCGGGCGCAAGGTGAACATAACGAGGAGCAAGCGCAGCAGCAAGAACTTGAAATGATTGGAGGTACATCTGAAGATGACTTTACGGATGCTGTTACTCACGTTAAGGAGCGTGAAGTTCTCTATGGTGAGAAAAGTTTGTGCTCACGATATGGTCCTCTTGTTGTTGAAATATGCAGCAATAACCATGTGTACAATCACCCTGATCTTCAGAGGCTGGCAACTCTCTGCTTATCCAAATTAATGTGCATTCTGCTGATTTTTTGTGAGGAAAATCTAGGGCTTTTTATTACTATTATGGAAAAGAGTACTGACCCTTTAATCCGTTGCAATTGTGTTCTTGGCTTGGGCGACATGGCGGTGTGCTTCAACAACATTGTGGACGAGCGGACTGACTTCTTGTACCGTCGCTTAAACGATGAAGACATCACGGTCCAACGGACGTGTCTCATGACCGTGACTTTCCTTATTTTGGCTGGTCAAGTTAAGGTCAAGGGTCAATTAAGTTCCATGGCGAAGTGTCTAATGGATCTGGACCCAACTATTGCGGACATGTGTCGGCTCTTTTTCACGGAGCTTTCAACGAAGGATAATGCTATTTATAATGCTTTTATTGACATGTTCAGTGGTCTCAGTGCTGATCTTCAACTCAACCGCGACCTGTTCAAAAAAATCATGCGGTATCTTGTTGGATTTATCGATAAGGAGAAGCAACAACGACAATTGGCTGAAAAGTTGTTGAACAGGCTAAATGCAAGTGAATCGAAACAACAATGGGATGATGTTGCTTTCGTGCTTGGCATCTTGCCTTATAAATCAGATAAAATTCAAGATACCATATCGGAGGGGTTCAAATATGCTCAACGACAGGATCCACTACTGGAAGATGTTGACTTAGATATTTAAGTGACTTAGATTTTCTGTGCTGCTCGTAGCGCATTACGCAATTCAGCGTTTTCATTTTCAAGGTCTTTCACTCTTTTTGAGGCTTGATCATTTTCAAAGATTCTCTGCTCCCTTTCACGGTGAAATTTCTTCCGGAGCTCCCCGTTCATAATCAGGTTATAATCTCGATCAGTCTGCGAACCATCGTCACCATATCGACCTGAAAGTTTGTCATTCTGTAATTCCAACTCGTTGATACGCTTATGCAATTGAGCAGTTTGTTCCTCAAACTCCTTCTGGTGGTCTTCCAAGAGTAACTTAACGTGATCCTTCACGAGAATGTCAACAGCACGACTGAAATACTCGGATATATAGTGATGAAATTGCAACACTTCCATACTGTTTATTTGATCCTTTTTGACGAGTGCACGAAAAGCGTTGAGTTGTTTCGTAGGCTCTTTAAACAGCTCGTCATCAGCAATACAGTCGAACAGCTTCCATAATTTGCTGAACATATGCATATCTTGGTGTACCAACGCCTCAAATTTACGTGGCATTTCGTCGCCTCGAGATGATCCATGAGAGATAAACTCACTTCGGATTCTTTCATTCAAGTCGTCCACCATTCTTTGCAATCGTTCCTTGTCTGTTGCATGCTCACTCAACTTAGTTTTGAGACGAGCATTATCCGTGCTCATATTTCTCTCTTTCTGTTTGGCAATTGCAAGTTCGGATTTTGTTTGTTCAAAACTCTTCATTCTGAGTCGCATCTGGGCAACATCATGCTGGCTTTGGCGAAGCTGAGTAGTAAGGGATTGAATTGTGGTTGACAGTTCGTCTTGTTGTTGACGGAGTAAAGTCTTAAGGTGTTCCACTTCGGCCACTTGAGATGTGCAAGATTTCTTTGCAGACTCAAGCTCTTTGTTAAGCTCATCGATAATTCGCTCGTACTGACTGCGATTCTCAAAACTGTAATCATTATCGGCACTCTGTGTGTATCGGCTGGGGTTTGAAATTAATCCATTCTCTTTCCGAACTTTACTGATGTCTTTCCTGTATAGGTCCAACTTTTCAGAAATCACGAGATCATCATCCAGCTCCAGCATCAGTATAGCATCCTTATCATAAACGGAATTCGAATTTAGGGACTGACACAAAATAGAGAACTTCTGCAGGATTGCTTTGAAATTTTGCTTTATGAGTTTCAGTTCTTCCACTTCTTTAAGAAGCTCTTTCTCGATCAACCCGCGTTCAATTTTGTGTGAGTTGATTTCCTCTTGAAGACTTCTAATGCTTTTCATTAACCTTTCGGTAACGCGAACCTGATTCTCTTTCTCTTCTGCATTTGAGTCTTCCATTCTGTCATCGTCAAGAATCCTCTTAATCTCAGTTTGTATTCTTTTTAATTTCTGTTCAAGAGAAATGGACGCATCCTCAATGCACTTCACAAGGTCATTACGCAACTCCAAATCGGTGTTGGGATCTTGTATAATGGTATGCAATATATCATGAACAACCTGTGTACTTATAGTCAAAATTGGTTGCATTGTCTTGAGTTGATCTTCAAAGATCTCGATACTTTCGTACAAATCTTCATTCAATTTGAAGACCTCATCGTAATTCTTTTGGAGGACCTGATATTTCACCTCAAGATTGTCTCTTTCCGAATCTGCTTTTTGGTGAACATCACTCTTCGGCTGAGTAAAGTATTCATCATTCTCTGTGTCAATTCCATGTGCTTGGCATTTCTCAATCAATCTATGAGTGAAAGTTTTGCAAACCATAAGTTGAATCTTGTAGCTCATCACTTCCTTGTTCAACTGTTCTACCTGATTAGATGAAACTTCAGTAATAGTAGAGGGTATCAGGTAATTCTTTGTGGTGAAGAGCTTTCCCTTCTTCCGGTTGTCTTCGTTTTGATTACGTATGCGATTCCATGGCGAGGCATGATTGCGAGAAGTTCTCAACCCGTTGTTGCTAGAGCGGCTGTTCGACTCACCATGAGGGGTATCTGTTTGGAGCGGCTGAATAGGCGACTGCGTCACCTTGCACAAACCGATAGAATCGGATCGTGCGTGTAATGTATTTGGCTGTAGATTAATTTCATCGAGCAGATTAATAAATCGGCCACGAGAAACAGAATCTTCCAGGTGTCGCCACTTAGGCTGCATCATTTTTGGTCCCAGGCCTGCCAGGGAATTGCTGATCATGGATGCATGGCGACTGCGCGTAGACAGACTCGGTGAAAGCAGTCGATCGTGAGTTTTGTGCTCAGGCAGAAGTTTTCGTTCAATCGTGTCATTCATATCTCCTTGTACAGACGGGCGTGTCAGTAGATTTGGATGATTAGAAAGTGCAAAGTCTGATGCGGCGACGCCTAAGGAGCTCAGGGTATCATTGTGCCGACTTGGGCTGGATGCATCGTTCTCAGAAATATTTTGGGAATAAGTTTTGGTATGTAGCGCTTCGTCTCGTTCTTCCCCTATGCTTTCCTCACTATTCTCAAGCACCAGCTCAAGATTACCATCATCGGGTAGTTCATCGAGAATAGAACCGTGATTGTTCAAAATCGGATCTTCCTGGTACTCACTATAGCCATCGAATGACTCCTGCTCCGACGTGGTGTTCTGCAAAATCAGATGGCGAAGCAGTTCAAGACTTTGTCGAAATTGTGGTTGGGATTGTACGACCTCTGGTTTCGAAGGCGATACCAGAGCAGGCAGCCCCAGATTTGACACTTGAGTCATATGATCAGAGTTGCGAGTGCCGTTCACTTTCGACGGTTTCTCGTTCTCGTCACTCATAAATGGGTCTGGGGTTGAGGGGGTATTTGGCCTTTTTTTGGTCGTGTTTACGGACTGCACAAAATATCGATAAGCGAGGACGCGTACAGATTCGAGTCTGAGGGCAGTAGCCGACAGCCATCCTAGTTTAGGTCAGCGGCGCAAGATAAATTTGTATGAAAGAGAATCAAGTGGAACTATAGTTTACGTTATATCAGCTAGAAGTTGGCTTTTCTGCTTCGAAATATGCGCAATTGTGTGAGAAACGACGAGATTAATAATATTTATAGTCAACTTGTGCGCCCGTCGTCTAGCACTAACATTAAGTTATCACCCGACTGGCTTTGTGTGGTCTATACTGTATTATACACAGTGTTCAATTAGCATTAGGAGTGCATATCTTCGAGACTCCAATCGCGTTCACTATTTGCCGTTAATCGAGAGTCTTCAGCAAGAACCACTGGTGCTCAAATCCGTAAGATCTTCAGTACTGAGAGCTCGCATATTCTATCTTAAGTGCCAACATGTTATGAATGTGCAACTTGGCAGTTGCGCATGGCGAGCTACATTATTTACTAGATAGTTTATTGATCACCCCTTCGAACTCTTTATGTTCACTGAGCAACACCTTTGCATATCTACTCATCGTTCCAACCAAGAGATATGAGCTCATTTCTGATATCATCCTCCTTGTTGATCTTGCTGACCTGGGTGTCCTCCAAAGGCTCGCCATTAGCTTGCTTCATCTTAAGTACCTCAATTGCCCGCAACTTCTTGAGCAAAGAGCGAATTTTCTTCTCTTCTAAAGAAATTACACCGCCAACAACCAGACCCGCTTGCTGTGTTGGGGGAGGCGTCGCTTGGGGAGTAGGCGAACCCGAAGTCGCTTCCCGCTCCTTCTTGGCAGCACGCTTCTTGCGGTTCTTAGCGGCCTGCTTCAGTTCTTGCGGCTCGGTGATTGGCGCGCCTGGTACTACTCGGGGGCGCCCACTAATAGGGTTGACACCAACCTTTGCGTTACGCAAAGATTGTTGCTCCTTCTCATACAAGGACGACGTCGCTGCTGGCGCGCCGGTTCTCCGGGCGTGCGGTGGACGATACGCGCCTGCCGGGCGTGCAGTTTGGGTCAGCTGGGTTTCAGCGCGTTTGCTCAACCACTCTTGAGCCAGTAAATGCGCTGGAGGTGCTGGCTCAAGCAGTCTGAGAGCGGGGAACGAGTCAATAGATTGGGGTTTCCACCCAATTTGATTAAGTTCTTGATACTCTTTCATGTAAATAAGCTGACCTGAAGCATGCCACACCTTGAGCCCATTGTCCACCCGTAACCGAGGGGCAGTTGTCGCAGTCAAAATGAACCGACCGCAAGGACTCCACTCACAAACTGAGGTGTTAGGGGCCTGGAATGTCACCAATTTCGAAAATTTGTTCTGACGGTCGTAAATATCAACCGTGCCCTGCAAATTTCCGAAACCTGCAACTAACACATACCGAGCGTGAGGTGAGTATCTGATAGTATTTCTAGGAGCCATGGGCATCAGGTGAATCGCCGACCCTCGAGCATCAAAGAACGTGGTCAGAGATGGCATGAACCCATAAGATACAGCAAATTCACGTGCCAGTGGTGACCAGGTGATGTCATGGATAGGACCTTCCTTGTCCAAAGTGATCCGAGAATCATACGAACCAGCAATACCTAACAAGTATAAGTTTGTTTCTCCGTAATACAGTTGGTTCGTGGTGTCGTGGTCAATCAGAGCCAATGCAAGAAGAGCAGTCCCTAAGGTATTCCACTGAAGTTGACACCGTTCTGCCTTGAAGAAGTTTTTCAGACAGATGGGCTGTTTGAATGAAGGGATGTTATAAACGCAAACCAGTGCTGGTTTACCGCCCTGTTCCGGAATGAAAATGGCAATAGCAGGGTTCTTCCCTGGGGACACTTCAAAGGCATTGTAAGTTGCCTGCGGGTCATTCACTTTGTATTTGTGACTCGGCTGCGAAAGAGTGATTTGGGTCACATTCGCATCAATCTCGTAGAAGTGGATCTCTTTGTTTCCCTGATGACCCTTTACTAATACCGATTCATCTGCAGTGAACTGGGGCTTCCACCCGTTTTGCTGGTTTTTGGACCATTTGCAAATAACCTGGAGCGTGTGCAAATTGTACACGAAAACATTTTCACTCCACTTACCCAGCTCGCGGTCGAGAAGGATAGGCTTCAGCCACATCACTAAGTATGTGCCCTTGGGTGAAAACATAATGTCCATAACCTCAGCAACCTCTACTTTGGTATGGAGACTGGCCTTACCAGAGGTGTTGAAGACGTACACTGCATCCGGTTGAGTGTAAGCAAATCGGCTGCCGTCGGCACTGTAAAGGGCTTTACGACATTCTGCAGTGGCCTTTGGATCGGGCGTGATATCAGTGAAGTCCTGAAGCAATTCCACCGAACGGGGTAACTTACCTGATAGTTAGTATGAGCGCTGAAGCAATCTTTGTTTGAGTTACTTACAGAAAAGTTCGGTCGACTTGGACATCGGGTGTGGTGAAATTCTCAACCTCGGCGATTTTTTTGGAGAGGTCGTGTCAGTGCGATGAGCCAGGGCTGGACAATCGCTTAACAACACGCGACGAATGTTAACCACTACTACTACGACTACTCAAAATAAAGGCCATGCAAGTTCACGTTCAGCCTTGTTACATTGCTCACCATACATGATGCCCATGATTTTGTTATGGATTTTGAGATGATATCGAATTGAAATGTGTCTACTTAAGAGGCTTTCGAATGGGGCTTCACCTCACCAAATCTAATATGTCCCGAGTCATTAGCATGCTTTTGAGCTCCTCCCTCGCCAACGAAAATCTCGTAACACTCTAAGCAACGAACCCTAAATCGGGTGAGATTGATAGCATAATCCTTGCTTTGAAGCTCTTTGGCAAGCCTTATGGTTGCATCTCTCACGTCAACTGATCCCACGTTCCATTGGCGAACGTCTCGTTCCCTGGAATCGGTTACTTGATTGTTTTCAGCCACAGCATCGTAATGCACCCCACTATATATCAAGTACATCTCCATTGTGGCGTCTTTCCCTTCAAACAGAATTATATTAGCCAGCTCAACATCCACGCAATGAACAGAAACTTGGAACCAGTCAGCAAGAATTTGAAGCTCAATTGCTCCTCCCCATGCATCCTTTGTTGTGATCCATGTACAATACTCACGAGGATCTCGACCAAGGACAACCGCCGTGTATATACTAGGATTGTTATTGATATGGACTGCGACAATTTGACGCAATTCGCTGACTGTGACCAGAAAGCCTTCACCCATTCCAAACAGAAATGCAGAGAACATACAAGAGTTATCGTCGGGAATGTTTCTCAACATTATAAAGCTTTTATTGGGAACAAGCTGTACATAAGGAATGTCGGGAACAAAGCCAAAAGACACCCTAACCATATCGCCATTTTTTATTCCAACCTCCAGGATGACAGTATCAAGCTTGAGATCAACAGGCTTCGGCGGAAAGCCGACCTCCAATTTCTCCACTGGGCGCCTCTTCTCATCAAGTTGCGTAATTGCGTCAATGAACTGCAGAAGCGGTACGTCCTCTAAAGTTAGAGCCACCAGTGTTTCAGGGGTTTTGACCTTTATTCTCATTATAGGCGTCGACGTAGCTCATCGCGTGTTAATTGCGTGACGCCACTTAGGTCACGTGATTCAGTTCAGCATTTTAACATCTGAGCCAGCTTCTTGAGAAGCATTCCCAGGAACGGTACCAGTAAGAATTTCATCGAGGGAATTCTTCTTTTGGTTGGTTATCTCATCAAGTTCTGGCTTGTTTTCTTGCTTCCACTGTTCCAATTGTTTATACTTCTCGACCAGATTGATAAACTTTTCCAAGTTAACACCGGCCGCTGCTTCAGCTTCTAAGGGCGAGTACGGTCGCTGGGTCAACTCTTTAACCCGTCGTTTGTGAACTTTTCCCTTAACGTGGCGATCCAAGGCATTCTGGTTTTCGAAGTATTTGGCACAGTGGATGCAGTAGTATTGACCCAAACCGGGCTTGGTTTCGTCAAGCTCTTGATTCTTGAGAGCATTGATCAGCTCCTTCGACAGCAAATCATTATAAATGAGATCCAAATCTCTAGTTCTTCTTTTAGTCTTGTATCTCTTCACCGAATAACGACCCATAGTGTGTATAAACAGATTTTGCGCGATGAGATGTAATCTGCTAGCATCAGAGTTTATGCAACATGCCAAACGAGGAAAAAGACTTTTACAGCGAAATGAGACAGTTGTGAAAAGTTCAAATCATGGAAAAGACTAGATTAGAAGAGTTGTAATGTAATCCTAGTACCATTGTATTCGCATCCGATGAGTATTCGCTAGTTAAAAGCAAGTCTTGCTAAACTGGGCATCTCAATTGACTACTTCAATAAGAAAATGTTGTGGTGGCTCTCTTGTGGCATAGATATAAGCGTTACATCTACAATCCTACATGGTAATCATACGTCCAGCAATGAAATAATGAAACTCGTGACTCGGTCACAATAAACCTTGTTGTTTGAGCTCGTCGTAGTCCGACTTCGACATCACATTTCCTTCCGAGTCTTCCACCTCCTCCTCGAAATATTTGTCTTTTTGCTTTTGCTCAAGATTCAATAGAAGATTTTGTGCTTCTTTGATAGACGTTATACTATTGAAAAATATCACTTGCTCTTCGCGTACTCCTAGACATTTAAGTCCGTATTGGTGTTTGCTTTGAGTGAAGTGCCTTTCGAATGTGATTTTTCCTTGATAAGCAGCATTCCCACAAATCTCACAATGGAAGCTCTTGTTTAACCCCTGCAATTTATACAACCAGTGAGGGATAGGCCTCCCATTAGCATCCGTGGGAAGGTTTGCGAGGAGATTAATATCATCATCACTGTCGTTATCATCATCACCAGAATCGATGTCGGTATAATCGGAGTCTTCGCCCTCGAGGCGTGATACTTCAAGCAAACGCTCTCGATCTGTTTGGGGTTGCGCTGCTGCTCTCTTCGTTGCTTCAAACTCCTTTTTAAGTGGATTTTCTAGAATCCATGTGATAACTTCTCCATCAGTTCTATTTGGTTTCTTTATATCTGTTGTATGTTTTGCGGCCCTTTTATGTTTTTTTCCGTCCAAATGATTATAATAGATTGACTCTTTAAACCATTTGTTGCATGGTCCACACCATATTTGCCCGTCAGAACTTGAAGGATTAACTTCGCCTCTGACCTCAATTAACTTCTTATCAACATTCATTAGTGGGTGACTCCTCTTCCAAAAGTCAACAAGGTAGCTCAAGATAGCGCTTGCTTGATGCATATCCAATTGCTTACTCGTTACTAGACTTTCAAGATAGGAAACATACAGACGCTCATCATTTTCACAATGTTTTTGTCGAAAAAATGGATATAGATCCAATATAGTCCCCCATAGTTCAGTTGGAGAAAATAAAAACTCAGTGTCAATGTACGGTGCGCAAGTTTTGGATAAAATTTCCTTTCTTTGTACCTTAACCTTTCCACCTCTTTCTGAGTAGTTTGTAGCACTCAGATACATAGCATATGAACCATTTATATCCTCGACGAATTGGATACCCAGGCATTCACTCATCGTCTCCTTAATTTTAGAATGTAAATCAGCGAAAGTGAACTCAAGATCCTTCATTGATTCGATCTCAAGTTTGGTTTTGGATGGCTCGCTGTCATCAAAGGTTTCAGCTTGTTTGGTCATTCTTTTAGCCATAAAACACATTTCAAGTTGTTGCATGATTTCCTCTTTCCGCGGACGCTTTTTGGATGAACCATCTGTCAAACTGGGATTCCGTCTTATCCGCTCTGATACTTGAAAGTCAAGAGTATCATATTCTTCCAACGCATTGCGCTGGTGATCTAGGAGAGACATGCTGAGTCCTTCGATAATCTGGATTGAATTTCAGCGCGCCTTAATACCGGGCTCATGCCTACAAAGATAAGCTTGCGCAGGTTTGAACTAAATAATCTACTTTCAAAATTAAAACAACTTAGCCCATAAGGTGATTCCTCCCAATAAAAGCACGACACCAACTTCATGCCATGCCCAACGTTGGGAACTATAATAATTGTAAGCCATACCAGCCATGACAACAAGCTTCGGAAGCTTTAGAGGGGTTAACCATTCTAGAGAACCAAGCAAAACAAGAAACACCATTTGAGGAGGTATAATGCTGCTTTTCTTTGCTCTTTTTTGCAAAGTGAAACTGTCAGCATCAGTATCAGAATCAGCCTCACTAAGTACATAATCTTTATCGTCCTCGTCATCATATTTTGTTTCCGCAAGACATATGAATCTCTCATTCTTCATGTCTCCCAAAAAGTCTATCACCTCGGAAATTGACGCTCGCTTGCCGTTGCTGCCCTTGATCATAGCGTAGATCAAGTGAGCGAAATCAACGTAACATGCATTTGGGTGACAGCCTTTTAGTTTTTCTACCTCATTGAAAAACCAGTCGTTGAAACTCGATTCGTTCAAACAATCATACCACTCCATTATCGCTTGACGTACCTTCTCCGGATCGGTGGAATTTTCCCCTAAAATGTGTGTATATGGTAAACAACCAAGACATAAATAGCACAAAATTAAGCCCAACGAGTATGCGTCACTTTCGTAAGAAAATGAGTTAATGAAACGACGTTTCTGATCTTGCACCGGGTCGTCTGCATAAAGCCACAACTCTGGTGCGGTAAATTCAAGAGTTCCCGTATTCCCAAGTCGCTCGTGGGTGTGTATACCCGTTTTTATGTGTTCATTAGGCTCAGGAATGTTAATGGTATCGATAAACTGACCCTCGCCAAAATCCAGGACCAAAACTTTGGGTAAAGTTGACACAATATTGCTATACTCCTCGTAAGTGTATGGAAAATCACCAATATTGGGGCGTTCATATTTCGTTTCCAATAAGCAGTTTGACGGTTTCAAGTCACGATGAAGAATACCGTGCATATGTAAGTAGTGGACGCCAGTTATGACATCACTAAAAAATTTGAAAATTTCAATCTCTTTGAGCCATAGATTATTATGATTTGAGCTTCTTCCCTGGCGCATGTTTCTGCGACGTTGTCGTTCAAGTAATAGTTTCTCCTTGAAACTCAAATTATTCTCTTTTTGATAATTTTTCTGAATCATAGATTCAAGGTGGCCACCATCGCAATACTGTTGTAATATGAACACGTATGGCACCTGCCTCAGTTCGTCATCTTTACCGCCAATTATGAATGTCAGCAGATCATCGATGTCACCCATCTCAATCCAGACATGATTGTATCGAATAAGGTTATTCTCATTGGCGCCTTTCACTGAGAGTTCATACAAAATCAAAACTTCATTGAGTACATGGTCCAACAACTCAAAGTTTCCCCCAACACTAATTCTTTTGACGGCATAGGTTCCCAAAGCTATATCGTTGAGTACATGCACGACTTTGTAGACGATCGCTCTTGCACCTGAACCTAATTCAAACGGTGGGACTTTCTTGAAAAATCTTTTGAAGTAGCCTTGATTGAATACGTCCAGACGGCTAACAAACAGTGCATTTGTCTTGTTTTGGTTATCCTTTCTTGCCGTCAGTCTAGGAATAGCGTCGATCCCGTCCTCAAGAGCATGATCCTGCGTTGAAGGACGAGGTATGAAAGCTCCCAGCGATGTTGGTAGCTGTTCTAAAAGCTTAAAGTACTCATGATTCATAAAACTTTGGGGCAAACTTTTGAAGATTTGGTTGAACTCTCTTGGGTTAATAGACCTCACATTTATGAAATTGGCCACTTCGGATGTAGCGGAGTTGCGGCGAGGGGATGGATTGGTGAAACCTTGACTGAAGCTGCCTGCTTTATATCCAGAGGTCCAATCATATCCACAATTGGGGCAATGCAGCGAAAAGCGTTCGTGTGCCTTCGATGTGGAAGATTGATTCGAAGGAGACGCATTCGTTTCGTCATCATCATTATTTGCGGAAAACAATTGAATCGTATTTTCCTGATTGTCATGGATGACAATAATGCCTTCATTCTGATTGTGAAATACGATCTGGTTGCTAGAATTGTAAGGTACAACTGACATCCTGATGTTATTTGCATATGGCAACACTTATAAAGGATAACGAAAGGGCTCTTAACACATGGTGCGACAGTGATCAGATTTGTTAATCAGCTATGATATTCGTGCATTCGTAACTACTTTTTAAGAGAAAGCATAAACTCTAATGCCATCTTTTCCAACGTACTCTTTTGCTCGGAGGTCAATTGTTGGGAATCCTCTTGACTCCACGTTGAAAGGACTTCGTACAACCGCTTGAAATTGGCCACCTTTTGTCGTTTTGTAGTCCTGTCCTCGCTTGTGTTTGGATCGATGAAGCTGTCGCAATAGGGCTCTTTCGATTCAGTGGATGTTCGTTTCAGCCGGCGCTCAGCTTTACGCTTCTTCTTTGTAGACTCAGTGGTTCCCTTTACTTTCCTAGATTTACTACGAGTCACACGTCCCTCACTGGAGAATGACTCTGTAGGCGTGTTTGCCAGGATAGCTTCAATACCCTCGTCCTCGGTCGGGAATTTGCTCTCGCTTTCGTCTATTGCGACCTCATCAGGCTCCATACGAGCGAATGTATACATCGGAAACCTTGCCAAAACGTCTTTCGCAAGTTGGAGAACGACGCCGGTCTCGCTTTCAGACTTACAGAGAAGATCATCGAGCATGTGACAATCGTACTCGGAACCCGAGTTCGCCACCACATTAGCTTTGTGATTGAGAATCAATTCCCAAGAATGACGAAATTTGTCCTTCAATGAGTCTTCCAAAATCAGCGTGCCGATGTGGTAAATTTCCTTAACAACCGGAAGTAGCGAGTTGGGATATTCGTTTATGAAATCAAGAGTCAGGCTGGCTTTCGAGGGATCCTTCAAACGCCCTAGAATATAAGGTGCCAAGATGGAGAAATCCTCGTGATTAATGATTTGTTCCGGCCAATGTATTGGATCCATAATTGTGGTATCAACCATTTGTTCCAGAAGCCAATCAATGAACTTCGCAAACGTTTTGCATGATGTGATGAAAGGAATTAGCATCTCGTATAACTCAAGATTGGTGATTATAGGCTCGTCCATCGCCAAATCAAGAAATACATCCCAAGCACGGGTGTGATGCTCAACTATGCGCTGTAAGAACGAGAAAGCGATCTCTCGAGAAACGCCACATGCGTGGATTCTTGAGAATACCTCATGAATCAACGTTTCCGTGACGAAAAGCTTATCAAAAACAGCGCTAGTCAAAATCGCTTCAGGTGAAAATTGCTGAAAAAGCATCTCAATAAACTTGGGTCTGCTGTCACAGATGTCCAAAATGTTATTAATAACTGTCGCCAGCTCGCAAATGAAAAGAACTTCGTCAGCAGTTGTCATTCCTGAAACTGATTGTAGATATTGTGATGCGAGATGCAACCCTCTCGCTGAATCTTTTAATGATAGTAATGCTTGTGAAATCAAAGGGGCCACGCTTTTAGCATGCTTTGCTATCCAAAGTCGTGGTAAGCAGTTGATCTCATGTATCTGAATCGGTTCTTCTGAGTATATTCTGTCCTGCGAGTAGGGTACAATCGGTGCCGTCAGAGTCAAATGTGCTAATATGCGATATCCGTGAAGAGCTGTCTGCTCATTCAGCTTGAAAAATGTATCAATCATCATGGGAGCTATCACGGCGTCCCAGTAGCCACGTAGTGATTTGATAGTCATAAGCGCGATACATTTGTGAATTGTGTGATAAATTGTATCCATGACCAAGGAATTCATATGAATCAAATCTGGTGTGGGTTGCCAATGTAAAGGACCGCGCACTATATCTGCTAGATCCAAGAGCTTTCTGGGAATGATTTCTGCGTTCCATCCTTCTTTCTCGCCAAGAAGGTGAACATACACTCTCCAAGATCTTAATGATTCCCATGTGACGTCCTTTTGATATGCAATGTGTGGTATCAGTCGCCATTTTGGCGGCAGTTTATTCAGACATAGAGTTAACAAAACCCAGAGATCTAGTGCCGGTTTCGCTCTATCGAGCTCAATTAGCCGTTCTAGACCTTGCAACACTATATCTTCACCGCATTGGCCTTCCACTTCAATGGCTTCGTTAGTGAGTTTCAGCTGGACAACGAGCTCAGCAGTTTCCGCATTCAACTCTTGATTGAGAAAATCTCGAAGCGCTCGAATGATATCGGAATGCTTTTCACCCACCTTGCAGATTTCCGTAAAAGTTTGTACCACAACATTGGCACTTTTCGGCACTTGGGCTGCAGTTGTGATGATGCTGAGCACAAGCGGCCCCACCCAATGAACCGCGTTCTTTGCCATGATCGGAGCAAACATGATACAGTAATTGTAGAAAGCTATCACTCGTTCGCTTAAGATTGTCGAACTCGAAAAACATTGCATGTTTATGAGCGCCATAAGCATCAATTCAATAATCTCATTGTTATCAAAAATCTTGCGACGTAGTGAACGAGGAAACTTACAATCCTTCAATAGTTGAAGCAAGGGTAACGTCAAGGCCTTGGAAACCAGTGGTCTCGTCAAGAGAGTTGCCGCTTGCCGATAAAACCATCTAACATCATCAAGTGCCAAAAAGCAGTTGAGGAACTCGTCTGACATAAACGTTGTTATAAGCCGAAGGGCTTGGCTCATCGTACGAATCTGAAAAGGGTCGTTACGAGTGGAGACATCATCTCGACCCCAGCACTCCTGCGCAAGCATCGTGATGTCGCTTCGTACCAACAGCGTAATAAGCGTGAGTGGGGTTCCCTTAGAGCCTGTTGATTCTTTCGTTAGGTATCTCACAAGTTCTGGAGTAACATTGTGCTTCACCACAGTAGCCAAGCTGGCGTACACCTCAAAACGCCGATCAAACTGAGGTTGTCGAAGAACTCGAATAGCGCCATCAAAAAGCAACTGTACTTCGGTTTTGGACTGAGCAGGAAGCTCCACCACCAAACCAGGACTCCAAAAATTCAGATCACCGTAATTTCTCGAAGATATTAGCAGTGGAGGCAGCTCAGTAGTGATCGACTTAAGGATCAGTTTCGGTTGCAGCAAATCTACTTTCCGCAACTCTCCAATATTATTGTATTTCATTGGTGTGGTCAACTTCTTAGAAAATGTGACAGCTTTCCTCTTGGAGTCATTTGAATCTTCTCTGATGGGTGACGAACAAACTTCTCGGACGAGATCGGGTGGATCTGTCACATGCTTGAGTGGGGACAGACCCAGTACATCATGGGGTTCCCTCCTGGTACGGCTTCGAGTGTATCGAGTCGTAGTCATGATATCAGGAAGGTGGAGTGGTCCCCTTAGTCGAGGGCGCGATGGCGTACGCGTCTCTCGGTGAGAACTGCATGTATTTTAGTTAGCGAGCAGAAACCAGCCTGCAAGAAAAATAATAACTCGCTTCAAATCGCTACGTATAACAAATCTAAAAAAGTGTGAGTTTCATCAACTATTCAGGTGCGTGGCGCTTATGAGGCGGCTCGTCATCGCTATCTGCATCATCCCGTCTGCGCTTCCGATCGGATTGTTCATCAAGTTTAAACGCTGCTTCTAGGCTTTGTGAATCTGTAGATTCCACAGGCGATAGCGACGACATGTTTGATTCAGCATTAGACACATCTTCCACTCTCGGAGTGGATTCGGCGGATAACTCAACGTTCTCGTACACCGCATTATCCCCAATTTCTGTCGGGTGGGGGTTGTCAACGTTGTCATTTTCACTTTCAGCATCCTTTCCATCTCGAGACTCTCCTCCATGATTGTAGGGGCTAAGGTCTTCCTTATAGTCAACTCCATCGGTGTTGTCGCCTGTGATCACTAGATCTTCCTCGCCGGCCGCCGCAGAAGTGTCATCTGTGTGATCGAACTTTTCCTCCTTCTCCTCTTCTTTGCCAATATCTTTTTCGGTTTCTTCGTCAATGCCGCTCTCATCTTCCTCCAGGTCATACAAGTTCACCTTATCTGAGCTATTGCACAAATTGTGAGTGCTCAATTTACTGGTCAACAGCAAGAAGTTCTCTCCCCGAGAGCTTCGCAATGATTTCCAAAGAGCAGTATTCTTTTCGTACAGGATATCGCTATCGGTAGTATTCGCAGCTGCTGTAGAGGAACTAGAATCCTGGTTCTCCTTTTCGCTCATTCCAATCCCATGCTTTCCGCTGACGAAGGTTTCAATTGTCGTTGTCGTTGTCATTATTTTGGTAAGAGTACGCGTCATGTATGTGCGCTGTGATTGCGAGCTTCCAAGATTTTCGCTGAAGTGGCTATTGTCAATGTCGCTGAAACCCTCCGGAACGCCCATTTCAGTACAAGGAATAAGGGCTTTCCCGGTTTTGTCTTTTCCGTTTTGGAGCCAACTCCACCATGTATACTCACTTTGTAGGTAGTCGTCGAGAAGCTTCTTATAATGTGGATAAGTTGATCGCAAAAATTTAGAGCAGACGTCTAACATTCGCAAACTTCGTTTTTCCATCGCCGGAGTAATCCTAACGTCCAACCCCATGGAGTTCTCACTACCTCCGAGTAATCGCTTCATAAAGATCACTACCTGGGTGATAAATTCAAGACGAAAACCAGGCCGATCTATCAAGTCATAAATGGCATTAGCATTATAGTTTTTATCGCCATAGATATCCCAGATGGAGAAAGGCAAATATGGAATCATAAAGGTGAGATCTGCAGTTGTAGCAGAGTCAAGATCATCAGAGGAGGGATGATCGCATAAGTGACTGACCAATCGGTACATATTGTCAAACACCATATCAACGCGTTTCCCTGGTGTCATACGTATCCATTTTTGTGGATCATTCATCATCTCTTGAGTAGTATAAAAGTCAACGACGAATCGATCTGACAGAGTGAGCGGAGGTAATGATCGACCAGCACGACTGTATGAATTGTTGAGTCCGGTTTTATCCAGAAACAGAAGAGCTCTAGATATGTAGCTGCGAACCTTGAATTTGAGTGTATCTCTCAATGACTCAGTCTCAGCGGATGTGTCAAGCTTGTCATGATAATAATCAGTGATCAAGTTGCACATCTCTAGCATGTCGATTCTATCTTGAACCACCAGGACCTGACATATATGACCGATGATAAGGTCTTCTCGAGTTTCCATGTATTCCCAAAAGACCTCGAGCTGTGATCCCCATAGCGTTATTAGGTATTTTACCAGATGAATTAGTGACAGGAAAAACAATCTTTTGGCAAACGTCACCAGCTTCACTTGATACAAGTACAAAAGGAAATCCAAAATCGAAGCAATTTTTTGAAGTGAGTCAAATTGAGACGCCTTCACGTAACATTTTCGGTAATGCCTGAGATCTCCAGTGACATCCAGAAGACCTTCACGGAACACTTCAAGTATTCGTTCGTGGAACGCGATGGCAATTTCGTTGTCGTGGCTCTGCTCATTCAATGTGCTTGTGGTAGACTTGTAATCATGATAAAGCGGCTCAAATACATCTGATCGGTCTTGCCACTCTCCTAAGACATCCAATTTCCCATCCCATGATTCAGCAATGGCTGATGTTATCTCTTGGAGGCATTTTGCGGAATCGCTTTTTGACATCACCTCTGATGATAAACGCGTGGTGCGAGTCGTTGATGAATGAGCGAGCTGGGCTCTTGAAGTGATAAACAATCAATTGCAGTTCGGTCACTTGCGGGGTTTACTGGTATCCGGTACTCGGTTCGAAATGAATCTTTTTGATCTAGCTTTTTATTAGGTTCTCATCGAACTGGAGCCTTACTTCATGATGACACGTTGTTCAACGAGATTGCGCCAAGAGGAGATTTTCGAGTAGATGACGAATAAAAGTATTCAGCAAATTGTTAAATGCCTACGATAATTCAATTTTCATTTCAACGAATGGCTGGAATACAACGAAGTAGGAACAAAGTTTTATCCAGCCACTATCCTGCATACCGGGAAACTTTCTGCTAGGAACCAAGAGATTGACTCGCACTCATTTGACTCGGCATGCTTACTATAGGTAATTTCTCATTCGCACACTACCTGCACAACCTTGAACAGTGAGTGAAATCTAGCCAGTGAATCTCCATACCATGTTTAGAGTTGCGGCTCGATCACTCTTACAAACCACACGACCTATTTTTAGGGTGTCCTCTCGAAATTTTGGCGCCACTACTGTTAGATGGAAAGCAATATCACAAGAAGACGCCGAAATTCTCCACAGTCCTAGAGAAAGCGATGATGTTGATGTATGCATCGTTGGGGGTGGCCCAGCTGGACTTGCAACTGCCATTAAATTGAAACAACTTGATCATGAACAAGGAGACGGTGAGTTAAGGGTTGTTGTGTTGGAGAAGGCCGCCGATTTTGGCTCCCACATCCTTTCGGGAGCTGTGCTCGAGCCGCGAGCACTCAAGGAACTCTTCCCCGACCTGGATCATGAAGGCATACCTCTCCCAGATGAATTAGTAACAAAGGTAACTCGCGATCTGATGAAATACCTTACTCAAGAATATGCATTCCCATTACCTGAACCTCCGCAGATGAAAAACACCGGAAAGAACTACATCGTCAGTTTGAACGAGGTTGTCAAATACCTTGCCGAGCAAGCGGAAGAATTAGGTGTCGAATTATACCCCAGCATTTCGGTGTCCGAGCTTATCTACGACGATTCTGATGCCGTGAAAGGTGTTGCTACCCGAGACATGGGCATCAATAAGGCGGGCTTGCCTAAAGATCTGTTTGAACGAGGGA
This sequence comes from Diutina sp. Y7414, assembly GCA_037042415.1. Lineage (NCBI taxonomy): Eukaryota > Fungi > Ascomycota > Pichiomycetes > Serinales > Debaryomycetaceae > Diutina > Diutina sp. Y7414. The sequence continues at coordinate 531,406 of JAXQKI010000100.1, forward strand.
TGGAATTCCACGCTAAGTTTACCGTCCTCGCTGAGGGATGCCATGGTCTGTTGACGAAGCAAGTTATGTCTAAGTATGCCTTACGCGATAACGTTGATCCACAGACTTATGGCATTGGTCTCAAGGAAGTATGGGAAGTTCTCCCCGAAAATTTTGAAAAAGGCTTCGTTGGTCATTCTATGGGTTATCCGTTATCTGGCGAATATGGTGGTGGTTTTATGTACCACTGGGGTGATAATATGGTTAGTGTGGGGCTTGTCGTTGGTTTAGACTACGCAAACCCGTATTTGTCGCCGTATCAGGAATTTCAAAAGATGAAAAAACACCCATTCTATGCAAATGTGTTAGAGGGAGGTACCTGCATTTCTTATGGTGCGAGAGCGTTAAACGAAGGTGGACTTCAATCAGTGCCTAAGCTCTCTTTCCCCGGTGGTGTACTTGTTGGTTGCGGCGCCGGTTTCATGAACGTCCCAAAGATCAAAGGATCGCACACCGCAATGAAATCAGGCATGTTGGCAGCAGAAAACATCTACGAAAGCTTGGATCGTGAAGGTCCTGTGACTCTCAATACTTATGACGCTGCCTACAAAAATCTGTGGATATACGACGAGTTGCACGAGGTGAGAAATGTTCGTCCCTCATTCGCTAATGGTATCATCCCTGGATTGATCCAATCAGGCTTATCGACATTCATTACCAAAGGAAGCGAGCCTTACACTTTGCATCATCACACTACAGATGCGGCCGCTACTCAACCGGCGGCTAACTTCAAACCTATCGATTACCCTAAGGCTGATGGAGAACTCACCTTCGACATCTTAACATCGGTATCACGTACTGGTACCTATCATGATGACGATGAACCGTGCCACTTGCGTATTCCCAATATGGATTATGACAAGCATTCGGAAATTTCATATCCCAAGTATAAGGGAATTGAGCAACGCTTTTGTCCCGCTGGCGTGTACGAATACGTGGAAGACGAGCTGAAGCCCGATGGGGTGAGCTTCAAGATCAACTCACAAAACTGCATCCACTGCAAAACGTGTGACATTAAAGTGCCAACGCAGGACATCAATTGGACTGTTCCCGAAGGTGGTGACGGACCAAAGTACGTGATGACCTAATTATTGTACATAAGCAGTTTTCCTCTACAATCAATCTTAATCAATCGAACCGTTTGCAAGAGTCGCAGAGAGTGTTATTCCCTCTAAACTTTGGGGGCATTTTCTTGTCGATGTACGGCTCAATGCATTTCCGTGTTTGTAGTTCAACAACGTTCAAAATAGTCACGAATATTCTTCCTCTCATGGCTGGAATACATGTCCGTCGATAAATATTTTTTTTCGTAACACGGTGAGGCCTACTATATATCCCATTCGCGTCTCAAAGGGGTTGTCGCGTGATTAAATCGGGAATGACAAACACCTCAAGCTAGCAAGTCGCATCGCCTATTAGGAACACGCGACAACTTGAAACATGCTCAAAATCTCGATCTCGTAGTACGCCGCCTCCGAATTATCAAGTGTAAATGAGTATCAAGCCAACCCCTCTCAATTGTTGTAAGGTACGCGGGCTGCAGGGAACTGCAGCTTCGAGACAGAGAAAAAGAGCGTGTCAAGATAGACGTATCGCACAATTCGATGTGGTCAATCAGCGATTAAATCTCCGTTGATAAAAAAAAGGCGAGTCTTTGAAGCAATACACTGAAAGGTATCTTCATCGTGAGAGCCTGTAAACGATTTAGATGCGTAAGAAGGTTTTCAAATGCCGGGTGCGCTTGGACAGGTTTGTTCGTCGAGGGACTCCTGCATTTGGCGATATGGTACATTATAAGACACTCAAAAGACGAGGATTTCCACTATTCTCGACCACTCACCTCATGTTATTCCTCCTTCCCATTCTAACGGTGATAGGGTCGTCCAATTATGCCAGTGCATCGTCCATAGCTATGCAAGTACTGCTGACTTGCCAAGTTGATTACGCTGTCGATGGATTTCCGTACACAGCGCCGTTTTCACGTTATTCCGATAGAGTGGGTGCTCAACAGACTGCTGACGACCACCAGGTGTGTTTCGCCAACACTTGTTTGAACACATCACATGTCGCTGGCGTGCTACCAGAGCTAGGACTTGGGCTATCAGCTTACCTTGATGGTCACAGAGAAACTCTGGTTGTCCATACGTGGAAACAAGCCGGTATAATTGATCAAATGACCTTTTCTCAAAAGCCCACAGCATACAACAGCACCACAGTTGAAATCGGCGGTTGTGTTTCGTATGGCTTGCCCATCTCCTTGAATGATCCCGTTCTGCAGATAAGAAAAGAAAACGGAGAGGTATTATCAAGGCAAGAGTTTGATATCGATTATGACGATCAGGCGCCGGTCACTATCCCCGCCCCTTTATATGACCATTTAGTGGAACTCCTTGATGGATCAACTTTTGAATGTTCAGACGTACCGAAATCCCTGATCATAATTCTTGTCGGTAACACTTGGTTAGACTTGAAAATTACTGATTTTGTCGTCAGGAACGATGGAAGATGTAAATTGAAAGCGACCCCAGGTGACGTATTCTCCATTGATGCTATCAGTGATCACTATACACTTGGCTTCGACCTAGAGGAGCAAAAATTGTGGTTAGCAGACGATCTCAACGATGCGATTACTCGTACCGACCTAATGATCTACGGGGGCGGGGCCCTCAGTTGTATTGCTGTGTTGGTATTTGCCTTTATTACATTCAGTCCTCACCGCCATCATATGCAATTGGCGGAGGACGAAGAAAACAAAATTTAACAGGCTCGAATATATATTTCTATTAATTTCATATGAGCTTAATTAATCCGTAGGGATAGCCATGGTCTTTTCGGAGGATAATGCTGGTCAACAATGAATACAACAAAAATGCGATAATGGCTGTGATGATTATCGCTAATGATTTTGCAGTTTCAGTGGATAAAGTACTATCAGGTGTTGCCTTATAGTTACCTAGCCATATCAATGCAATAAGGGATGCGGCTAAAGCAGCATACAAGGCTGTGATGATGATAATTTCTGCACCGAATTGGTAATGTTGACCCCCGCTTATCACTATCACGCCATTCTCATTGTAGGCAACAAAAGGAGCACCACGTTGCATCGTAAATTGGTACCCACTTAGACTCACTAAAGAAAACAAAAGCAGAAACAACAACCAGCCGTGTTTTCTTTTTGCTGCTGGAAAAGACCTGGCCCCAAACTTCTTGATGATTATTATAGGAACGAATGTAACTAAAAATACTTTCAAGAACTTCGAGGAATCAAACGATTGTTGTACCTTAAGGCTCTTCCCCGTGAATTGAGTAAGGAATCGGTTCATTAATTCGAGTTGACCATGATGACCCGAAACCGTTGGCCTGAATTCAATATGTTCTTCACGAAGCATACCATAATTGTCATTATTATGGGTGGTGCTGTCGGGATCACTGGGGCGGAATAGCCACACATGTGGTACGTCATTCATTCCCATGGCCTCAATAAGTTCGAAATTGGAAGCATCGGCCAAGTCGACGACGGTGAAAAACAACAGCTTGTCATCGAGGTGTTGTCTTTTCCAAAGTGAAGCGGTTTCACCAATCAATCGAGGCAAATCGCCCATACAGTAGCGGCAACCATGAGCAGGATCAGTTGACGTGAACACCACTAAAGAGAAGTAATCTCGGGGGCCGGAAAAGTCTGAAAAATCACCATTTGTTATTTGGATGATATTATCAAAGCTTTGAAGTGATTTCTCATAGAGCGTGTTCCTATCGGCAAACACACAAATTAGCCAAAACCACCACAAGAGCATTGACGATGGACGCGTTAAAAAGGATCGAATAAAGGTGCATGTACGCTCGGTACTGATATTGCAAAAAAAAAGTTGAGAAAACCCACGGCGGGATTCGAACCCACAATCGCTCGATTAGAAGTCGAGCGCCTTAACCATTGGGCCACGCGGGCGTTTACGTGAAAAATTTAAAACTGGATTATGATCATTTCTTCTGGGAGAAGTAGAACGATTTTCGATCTTCCAGACATTTTTACAGTTTAAGTTTAATGCATATGAATAAATAAAAAAGGGGCATTATTACCTCTAGACGTTAGATAGGATACTCATGCAAATTCATGGAAATAAAAAACATTAATGCAACCTTATGAAAAACAAACAAATGACTTGTGACTTGATCTCTGAATGCCCATCCAGGACTACTATATCATCTAAGCAATTACTTTGATCTTAAGTTAGCCATCTAGATGCAAAAAAAGAGCTTGTTTGGGGTTTGTAAACTGTGATAAGAGGACCCACCCTGCTCAAACCAGTTCAAACTGAAATAAAATAGAATAGCAACAATCTGAGCAGATAGACGTACAGTAATTATAGATGAAAAAAATTATACCATTTACCAATTCAAGTTAAGCTATAAGTATATCTCGTTCTTTTCATCCAAGTGTCAAATTGTGGATGATCTCATCAGCGCAAATTCAAAGTTCTATTGAATGCTAATCGATTTCGGTATAAGAGTTCAATTCGAGCAAGATAGTACGTACGTTACAGATGGATCGTTCACTGTTACGGTCTCTCTTATCTCAATCTATTCGGGGGGTTATCCGATTCAGCATTACATGAAAAAACTGTTGCACTTGTCCCATGTCATTATGGCAAAGAGCGAGACTTTTATCGTTAAGTCGTGAATTCTTGCAGCCAAACATGCATGCAGTCCTATGATGGAGACGGTCTCAAGTCGAGCTTGAGTAACAATGCAATCAATTCTGTTTGGTAAGCCGGCATAGTGCGATATAGAAACATTGATCCCTATGTAGGGCTGCTACCTTTTAAGGGACGCTTTCTGGTCAACGGAAGAGAGTCACACGAAATTTTAGTGTCACTTGACAAATGCTTGGCAAGGAATTAAGTAATTTAAGCATTGTGTGGGGATGGACGTAAAGCTAACCCACAAGTTAGCCAAGAAAACTTCTTTTCAGTTTGCATTCCTTTAACCAATGTTAGCCACGTGTGATTGTCATACCAAGAGAAGTTTATATCACTAAATTACTGTTCATACCTACTTCTGTTGCTTTGATTGCTGCTTTGCATCAGTGTCTGTAAAATCAATTCGTGCACAGTTTGTGATCTACATAACTAATTAAGCTTGATCAAATATATTTGTGCTTACCATCATATTGAACGAACTGCACGGCTCATATCAATATCCACATGCTCGATACAATATCGTCCCTCTTTAATTTCGCCATAAAGCATCCAAGAAAAATGTCTGTCCTGCATAATTCCCTTTTCTTTTTTTTTTTTTACCCTCATGCATACAAGAGTGTGGCAGTGCCAACCTATTGTCTCTTGACTGTGTGCCTAATTAGATTTTTTGGTCGCTAACGGTAAGATCCAAATTCGTATAAAGGGGTCTTCCATCGATGCGAAACTGATCAAAAGTATCATGTCACCCGGTGGACCCTTGCAGTCAGGCCTGAAGCAAACTAAATGCCAAGTAATAAACGTGGGATGGCATCGCCGTTGAATGGACGCAAGAACACACTTCATGCAGTCTCGCAAAATTGGTATCATGAGTATTTATTATGCAATGAGTTCCATCGTAAAAAATCAACGGACTTTTAGCCTCGTGTCATTCAACGACCTCTGCGACACTACGGAGAGACTTGAATTAATTGCTTAAGTTCAGTGGAAGATAAAGTCAACTACTTTCGAAAAGACTGCCGAAGATCACAATGCCCCTCCAATTGGTCAGAGCCATGCAATTCAAGGCGGTCAAGAACCGAGATCTCATGGCGTAAGTTCCAAGAGCGAAGATGAGAAAAGAGGTGGACACTTCTACACGCTGGATGTGGCCTCCACTATCAATGGGGATGGTCCTTACAGACAAACAGTCGAGCTGGTCGCAAGCACCTTTGATACGTCTGTCACTGATGGTTTATCTGAATCTGAAGCTGCGCGTCGGTTGGAAGAACATGGCAGGAATGATTTAGGAGAAGAGGATTCAATTTCGCTTGTGAAGATCTTTGCTCATCAAGTCTTCAATGCGATGGTATTGGTGTTGATTATTTCGATGATCATTGCTTTTGCCATTCGTGATTGGATTCTGGGTGGTGTCATTGGTGGAGTTGTTGGTCTCAATGTTTTCGTGGGTTTCATTCAAGAGTATAAGGCAGAAAAGACTATGGGCTCTCTCAAACTGTTGCTGAGTGCTCTGGCGCGAGTTATGCGCGATGGTGCGGAGCAAAATGTTGATGCAGTGAGTGTGGTTGTTGGTGATATCGTCTTTATCAAAGTTGGTGACACAGTTCCTGCTGATTTACGTCTTTTTGATGCTCTTAACCTCGAGACTGATGAGGCCTTATTAACTGGTGAATCGTTGCCTGTTGCTAAAGATCCTACGATGATTTACAGTGACTCGCTGGTCCCCGTCCCAGTGGGTGACCGTCTCAATATGGCTTACTCGCTGTCGGTGGTTTCCAAAGGTCGAGGCTGGGGTATAGTTGTCGCCACTGGTTTGAAAACCGAGATTGGGAAAATTGCTGACGAATTAAAGCTGAACGATGACAGCGTTCTTGTTAAGGCTGGCAATGGCGTCTCGTGGTTCCAAGCCTTCTACCGCACTATATTCAGGGTTATTATGAATGTTTTAGGTACCAATGTGGGGACTCCCTTACAACGGAAACTTTCATGGTTAGCAATCATCTTATTCTGGGTGGCTGTTGTTTTCGCTATCGTGGTAATGGCTTCCCAAAAGATGGATGTCACGCGGTCTGTTGCCATCTATGCAATTTGTGTTGCCTTGCTGATGATTCCATCTTCTTTGGTTGTGGTATTGACAATCACTATGGCAATCGGTGCACAAGTCATGGTTACGAAAAATGTCATCGTTAGAAAGCTTGATTCTTTAGAAGCTTTGGGTGGTATTAACGATATTTGCAGTGACAAGACCGGGACTTTGACCATGGGGAAAATGATCGCTCGCAAAGTTTGGATTCCTGGTAAAGGTACTTACGCAGTTGCTAATCTGACTGAGCCTTTCAATCCCACTGTCGGTGATGTGTCATTCTCTCTGTTTTCCCCTCAAGAAATGGAGATTGTCGACGAAGAGCCCGAGTACACTTCGAAATTGCCGGAAACTTCGGAGCAGTTCTCACGCTGGTTGAAAGCTGCTACATTGGCCAATATTGCTCTGGTCATGCAAAATGCTGAGGGTGATTGGGAAGCCAACGGCGACGCGACAGAGATTGCCATCAATGTGTTCACCACTCGTCTTGGGTACTCCCGCGATCTGATGATTGAACAAGAACTGTTGGTTCACATCAATGAATTCCCTTTTGATTCGTCTATCAAGAGAATGACGGCGATTTATCAAGGCAATGATTTGGCCATGGTCTACACGAAGGGTGCAGTTGAACGTGTAGTTGAACTTTGTACTCTGAAGCTTGATGCCAACGGCGTCCCCGAACCGTTGACGGATGCTGACAAGGATGCCATCGAAGAGAACATGGCAGCTTTATCGACTGAAGGCTTGCGGGTGTTGGCGTTTTCACTGAGAGAAATTAACTTAGATGTGGAGAATCCAAATGACAGAGCAGAAGTGGAGCTGAATTTGACATTTTTGGGTTTAATCGGTATATACGATCCCCCAAGACCCGAGACTGCCCCTTCCGTTGCGAAGTGTCATGGTGCGGGCATCAACGTGAGAATGCTCACAGGTGACCATCCTGGTACCGCTCGCGCCATTGCCCAAGAAGTTGGTATTTTGCCTCAGCGATTGTATCAATTTTCGGACGATGTGGTGGCGGCCATGGTTATGACGGCTACTGAGTTTGATGCCATGAGTGATGATCAAATCGATTCTCTTCCAGTTTTACCACTTGTTATTGCTCGTTGCGCCCCTCAAACTAAGGTACGGATGATCGATGCTCTTCACAGACGGAAGAAGTTTGTTGCTATGACTGGTGATGGTGTGAATGATTCTCCCTCTTTGAAGAAGGCCGATGTTGGTATTGCCATGGGTATGAATGGTTCCGATGTTGCCAAAGACGCTTCTGATATCATCTTAACCGACGACAACTTTGCCCTGATTCTCAACGCTATCGAAGAAGGCCGCCGAATGAGTCTGAACATTCAGAAATTCGTGTTGCAATTGCTTGCTGAAAATGTTGCACAAGCCATTTATTTGATGGTCGGTTTATCATTTTTCGACACTGATAACTTCTCGGTTTTCCCTTTGTCGCCCGTTGAATGTTTATGGATCATTGTTGTTACTCTGTGTTTCCCTGCAATGGGGTTAGGTCAAGAAAAGGCCAATGACGATATTTTGGATCAACCTCCCAATAAGCTGATCTTCACCAAAGAAGTGATTATCGACATGTTTGCCTATGGATTTTGGATGGCATGTTGCTGCCTTACCATCTTTGCGCTTGTCGTTTTTGCCAAAGGCAACGGCTACTTGGGTCACAATTGTAACACTGACAAGGGTACAGGGTGCAGTTTGGTTTTCGAGGGTCGGCTGGCAGCTTTTGCTGCATTTACATGGTGTGCTTTGTTGTTAGCTTGGGAATGTATTCACTTGCGCAACTCGTTCTTCCATATGAGACCAGGTCTGGGTGTCCCTTGGTATAAGCTGTTAGCTCATGATCTTTGGGATAACCAGTTCTTATTCTGGTCTGTTGTTTTCGGCTTTGCTACTGTCTTTCCCGTTGTTTACATACCTGTTATCAATAAGATTGTGTTTTTGCATGGTCCTCTTGGTTATGAATGGGGTTTGTCTGTGGCTTTCACAGTTTTGTTTTTGGCTGGTTGTGAAGTTTGGAAATGCATCAAGCGCGTGTACTTCCGCAAACTGTCCAAACACCAAGATGCGGCGTCAACCAGTGATCCTTTCCTGCAGTATGCTACTTTTTCGAAACTGCTGACGTTGATTGTTTGAATTTGTCGTTGCTTCCAGTTTTTTTCCTTTAAGTAGTTTTTTTTGATTGGTAGCACGAATTGATTTTTATAATAAACGCAATAGATGAATTCTCGAAGATATGCCAAGGACATCGTTACGTAATTGAGTAGAAAACTGAAATATAGAGGCTTGAACTACTATCGTGATACCTCCACCCACCTCAAATCGCGAAATTCCGATCCGCGTCGGCTTTCCTATTTTGGTTTGCCGACAGGGTGCACATACTAAATGCGGTCAGTCAAGCTGAAGGTATCTTCAAATCTCAAACATGGCGCTTTTTCAAAACCTTGCCGCCAACGATTAGCAACAGTCTAGCTCCAGTACATACCCTCGTGGATCATCCATAATATAAGCCCATCAGCCGCAAAGCGCATCTATGGTCCTAATTAGTCAATTTTCGACGCGCATTCGCCTTATCACCCCGCGGAGCCACATATCAAGTGGGGTATATATATAATCAATATAGTATCACCAATGCCGAGTGAAAGTACTACTATGCCTTCGGCTAACCAACCTTCGGTCACCTTTGAACAGTTTCTTGTGAACGATCCTTTGGACACTTACGAGGATCCTGTGAAGTTCGAAAAGTATAAACCCAACATCAATCTGTACCGTGCAGCTCTTGCCAATGAGGTGGACGAACTGGGTTTCAAAGCAACCCTTCCCAAAGAAGTTGAAGACTTGGTCAAGGAGCAATTCAATCCGCTTGAGTGGTTGTACACTTCGGATGTTATGAGTGAACGGGAATTGACAATCACTGACACACCCTCCCGCAAATTGGTTGAACAAATGTCAACGGGCCAGCTTCTGGCCGAGGAGGTTTTCAAAGCGTTTGCCCATCGTGCTGTCATTTGCCACCAATTCACAAATGCAGCTATGGAATTGTTCTTGCAAGAGGGACTCGAACGAGCCCGGTGGTTAGACAATCAATTGAAGGAAACCGGGAAACCGGTTGGGCCGCTTCATGGTTTACCTATTTCTTTGAAAGAACAAATGAACTACCGCAACCACATCACACATGGTGGCTATGTTAAAAATATCACCAACATCCCGACGGAACATGGTGTCACGACTAAAGTTTTGGAGGATTTGGGTGCTGTGTTCTATGTTCGGACTACCCAACCACAGACCTTGATGCATTTGTGCTCTAACAATAATATCACAGGCATTTCTCGCAATCCCCACAACTTATCACTCACTCCCGGTGGGTCATCATCTGGTGAAGGCGCAATCTGTGGTTTTGGCGCTTCTTCCATCGGCGTTGGATCTGACATTGGTGGCTCAATTCGAGGACCCGCTGCTTTTTCCGGTTGTTTTGGTTTGAGACCTACTACTCGCAGAATTTCCACCTTGGGTGGTATTTCTTCAAACGCAGGTCAAGAGCTGGTACCTGCGGTGGTCGGCCCTTTGGCGAGATCCGTCGATGATATTGACTTATGGATGGATGCGTACATTAACCATGGCACAGCTGCAGAGAAAGATGCTTGGGTATTACCAATGCCTTGGCGAAAGCTTGAAGCACCTGAACCTCAAAGTATTACTGTGGCTGTTATGTATGATGATGGACTCGTCAAACCAACCCCCCCTATTCAGCGCGGTTTAGAGTACACTACTGAAAAGTTGAAAGCAGCTGGTGTGCGGGTAATCGAATTCAACCCCATCAACACCAAGTTAGCCTATGAAACCATCAACAACATGTACACATGTGATGGGAATTGGATGAATAGACAATTGTTAGGAGAGTCCGGTGAGCCGTTATGCAAATTGACTAAATGGTCATTGAATTATGGTAAGGGGTCGTACGAGTATCCTGCTCATGAAAATCGACAACTTAATTTCATTCGTGATGACTTGAGAAATCAGTACAATCTGTGGATGGTGGAGAACAAAGTCGATTTCATCCTTGCTCCAGTTTTCGGGAATGTCGCTCCAAAGCCAGAAACGGCATACAACTGGTCATATACCACGTTGTTCAACATTTTGGACATGCCTTCCTTGACCATACAGACTGGACTCTTCCAAGATCCTGAAAGGGATAGGTGGGACAACGCGTTGTCGTCCTACCAATACAGATCACCTCTTGAACAACTTGAATTGGAGCAATATAATCCTGAACAGTTCAAAGGAGCCCCAATCGCCTTACAAATTGGTGGTAGAAGATATCATGATGAAGAAGTTGTTGCCGCAGGAAAAACCATCGTTAAAATTTTAGGTGTGGATTTGTATAAGCACTAGAATAGCTAATGAACAGAATCTATTACTTCCGGAATTCCAAAGCCTTTTGGGCCATCACCAAAACACTCTCCCTCGATTGAGCGCCGCCAATGAAACCAGCAGCGTGCACAAAAATACCATCCTTAATGCCGGCCGCATCCGAAAGTGCTTCATCTCTAAGCCCTCTCCATGCTTGAGGCAAACCCAATCTGAACTCAAATGAAGTCAGAGTCACAGAAACGGTCAGAACTCTCCATTTTCCTGAAGAGTCAGCGAACAAAACAAACTTAATTTGCCCTTCGGCATTGTTGTCTTTCTCAATGGAATAAAGATGCTCCTTCCATGGACAGAATTGTTCCAAGATCATAATTTCTCCTGAGGGATCAATCTCAAATCTCTGAGCGAACGATTGTTCCACGATTGTCCGTGCAGGGAGCCATCCAAGACCGTAACCCTCCACAAGCTGGTGGAATGCAAGACCCATGAGTTCCAGAGCCTTTTCAAACTGACGATCGAAGTCAGCGTCAGTAGGCTCTAAGTTCCAACGAGGATTCAATTTGGAAACCATCAGGGGTAAAGTAATATTCTTTTCAGAGAACTTTGTAGGGGTGTCTTTAGGATAGTTATTAATCCCGTTGTCGTTCGCGTCCAATGCTTCCACAAATTCTTTATAGACTTTTTGGTACAAGATTTCCAAATTGCCTTCATCTTGAGGTCCAACGATCTGAGTTATGATATCTTTACCGAAGTGCTTGTAAACCAACCCAGCTGACGAGAGTTTGGTTTTGTAGTCTGGAGAAAAAGTTGTGTCAAATTCTCTTTGGTGATGATCAAAGTATTTCTTGCCATCGTACTTGCCAGAAACATCGACGACGATGTCAGCGCGTTCCCAGTCTTCCGGGCTCCTCAGTCTGACAAGGCTCGAGTCTTTGAATTCGGGAAGGAGGCGAAGCATATATACAGCCAATGACTCATCAGCATGGAATGACCCCGAATGGGTACAGATTATCTTTGCCATTTTCGATCGTTTCACAACCAGGGACATCGCGTGCGATGGGGAAAAGTTTTGTGTGTGGAGTGAGCGTAGTTTCGAAAATCGACGTGATGCATGCAAAAACGGTGCGGTCATAAAAGATTTCAAACTTTCAAACTGAATCAAATGATAAAGATTCGTGCAAGATAAAAAAGACTCCGGTACAGGGAATCGAACCCTGATTTGCTCGGTGAAAGCGAACCGTGATAGCCATTACACCATACCGGATGCTCTTTGGCGGGGAATCGAACCCCGATCTCCCGCGTGACAAGCGGAAATACTAACCGTTATACTACCAAAGACGCTTGAGATTTGTTGCTTATCCGTCATTACATCAGAATTATCTGAATCCACGTCCTACCCGCTTTACCACATTCTTTCTATACACTGGGTTTTTTGCCGTTGTTGGCTTTGTCAGACTGCATTGTATCAAATGCTAAGGCTTTACAAACGTCTGAAACCCTTTAGAGCGTATGTAAGTTTTGCATACTTAAAGATGAAAAAAAAAAAAAAGTTAGATATCACTGCAAAACTAACAAACACACCTAAGCCCTCGGACCTAAGATGACATTTACCCTATGGACCGGTTATTGAAATTTCGGCCGGGACCTGGTGTGACTTCTGCAAGTCGCAGATTCCTAATTTCTTGATCAGTTATACGAAAGGGTTATGGATTATACTGACAAACGATAGGTAGGATGCAAGTAGGTATAGAGTATTTTAGGTACTCTGAGGCGTAAATCGAAGGTATGATTGATTAACCTTGATGCAAGGATATTCAAGAATCAATCATAGGACCACCAACTCCGATGAAAGAAAATGAAAAAAACAAAACAAAAAAAAAAAAAACCAAGTATACAAACATCTTGTCTTTCACATATATCAAGCAGACTGCAAAAAACAGTGACTCTTATTCTTTTTGATAATAGGATCAAACGGCATGCATTTGTATTGGTTGAGGTTGAAATCTTCAAGATAGAACATTACTGCATAACGGTCATGGGTTCGACTACAGCTCGTAATGCCGGAGTTTATCGTTTGTTGAAATGGGATGTGACAGACACTGAATGGCAAACAAAAATGGAAGAGAATTCCCTGTGACTCTGAAGATACGAAGTTTTTTGGGGTTCGGGTAACATGCAATTTGGCAACCTTCAAATCTGACTCCTGATTTCACATTCATAACATTACGTTGTTTGTGGGTGTAATCCTTTCAAGTAATTAGAAGAAGAAGGCGTGAATGTTAGATGATTTCACTAGTCATTTAATGGTGTGAGCATTTGGCGATCTTCATAAAAGCCATCCGGCGAAGGTTTTTAAAGCCTCGTAATATAGGCTTTACGTTGACGTCTAGAACCAAAAATTCCATGCCTAAGATGTTTAAATTTGGCGTTCCCATAGACTACTCAGAGTTGGTTTCCATTCATTTTCTGGACCTGGTTGATTAGGCCAAAGTCTATGTTCTTAAGGTAGCAATGGTAGTCAATCACTCAGCGCCAAACTCGGATCCAATCATCACAATCGATTTGTGCGGCTATCGGCTTCATCTGCAAAAATGCTGATGTCGGGTTTGTGACGTTCGCGAATACCTCAACAACAAGGGCGCCAACATTTTTTGGCCGCAACAATCGTAAATTTACCCCAATATTTGTAACTGCATGTGGCACCAATTGTGTCTTACCAGCTAATTTCGTTAGCGAAAATGTGTTCTCAAATTCATGTTTTGAAAATAATGCTTTACGGTAGCAATCGAATTATCTGTGTGTACTTGGATGCAAAAAGTCGAAGACACTGCACAAGCTTTGAATTGCTGAGCACTAACCCACTCAAAATTAACGTATAATATCATAGGGTAAATATTTTTACGATACATTTTGCGGCTGATTGTAAAGTTCAATGCCTTCCAATCTATTGGTCATCTATGGACATTGTTTTTATTTCAATATGATGCATGACGCGTTGGGGATAAATGCATTAATCGTACATTAAACCCCCACTCATTTGCATCACCAGAGCTCTTGACTGCGCACTGTATTACTATCAATAGTACAATTTTTTTTTTAAAGTGAAATCATGTTCATAAGGTAATTAATGTGTTCGTAGCTAGTGTCGAGGTGCTTACACCTTGTGGGCAATCTCGTGTTCCTTCTCTTCTTCCGAAGTGGATTGTTGCGAACCCATGAGATCCGCATTTTCAATGTGCTCCTCGTTGTTTTGAGTCATCTTGGCTGCTAATTCCGCGTCGCTCAAAATCGGCACCGTTGGTTGCCAGCTGCCTGACTTCCAAGGAAGCACGTGTTCGTCCCACATTTGACCGATTTCTTCCAATCTCCTACCTCTAGTTTCGGGGAAACCGAAAAAGACGTGGATCGCCATGCAAGCACAGAAAGTGGCGTAGATCATGTAAGTTTTCCACGAAATGTTTTGGAAACCAATAGGCGTGTACATGGCAATGGCAAAGTTGAAAGCCCAGTTAGCCGCAGTCGACAAACTGGCACCTCTTTGTCTCGAGGCCGAGTCACCCCAAACTTCAGAGCAGTATAACCAGATACCCACACCCCAAGTCATGGCGAACGAACAAACAAACAAGTAGCAACAAGCAATGACACCCTTTTGAGCAGGCCCATCTTCGGCAGGAATCTTAATGGTGACGGAGGGCGAACCTGAGTCAGGGAAAGGCACCGAGTATTGACCGAGGATACCACCGACAGCAAATTGCCATGCCATCATCATAATCGCACCACCAATTAAGAGAGGACGTCTCCCAATTTTGTCCATCAAGTAAAGAGCAGGAACAGTCGTCGCACAGTTCAAAACGTATTGAATGGAACCAGCAACAAGATTTGCACTTTCCCCGGTGTAACCAGCCATTTCGAAAATGTACACAATGTAGTACATCATAACGTTCATACCAGTCAATTGTTGCCAGACCTGAGCCATAACCGCAGTGAAAGTTCTCAACCGGTACTTCTTGTTGAACAAGTCAATGAATTTGAAGTTCTTACCAGCTTCTTCCACCAAGATTTGTTCCTTGATTTCCGACATTTCGATGATGACTTCGGGGTCCTCTCTGTTGCCGTGGGCTTGAGTTTCGGCGACAATTCTCTCGGCATCTTCCCAGTAACCTCTCTTGGCCAACCAACGAGGAGATTCGGGAATGAAGAAAACACCAAGGAACAAGAACAAACCGGGAACAATTTGAATACCCCAAGCAATCCGGAAAGACGCAGTACCGTGGATCTTACCGAGACCGAAACCAATGTAAAACATAATCAAAATCCCGAGGGTGACCGAGAATTGGAAAAGACCACCAACAGTACCACGGTGCTTTCTGGGAGCTAATTCTGAACCATAGACAGGAGCAACGGATGAGCCGAAACCCACACCCCAACCAGCAATGATACGACCACAAATTAATTGAGCCCGGTTTTGCAGCGACAGTTGGATAGCGGCACCAACCATCCAAAGGAAAGCACAAATTAAAAGCGACGGTCTCCGCCCGAATGGTTCAGAAATAATAGATGATGTGATAGAACCAAATAACGACCCAAGCGACATAGCAGCAGTGATCAAACCTTGCATCTCAGAACTAGGAGAATCAAAGTACTTAAGGTAAGGTTTGATACCAACGAAGGCTGACATAGACGAAATGTCAAACCCAAACATCATCCCCGAGATACACGAAATCATAGCAATAATGTAAACATTGTGAAACTTGGGACCTTTGTCAAGGATATGACGAAGTCTGTCAGCGGGCCCCGCAAACTTTTCTGCCAATTGCATTTTTTTATTATCGCCAGGGAATGTTGAAAGAAATTGTGGGGCCCCACCTTTCATTTAAATATCTGGGGGAGTGGGTGCTGAATTGCATGGAGTACCAAAAATCCATATTTTTTGTTCTCATGCAAAGACCATAAAAAATATCGTGACAGACAAGGCGCGTATGCAGTTTTCCGCCTCCTCATCTTGAATTGCGGAGAGCAGCACCCGGATAAACTTCATCCAGTATTTAACGTTATCGTCGTATGAATGGGTGCATCATACCCTCTCTCGAGAGCAATCATTAGCTACCTCTTTGTAGACTTGTTTCCATAACATTGCGTCTCGTCCCCACCACATCGGATAAATCTTTTGCCGTACACGGAGGGCATCTGCATGGCACGGCAAGAAAAAAAAAAAAAAGTTATACACAGGTTGGATATGTGCCTTCGCCGAAGAGAAATCATCCGGCCCCAGAATATTTTCCAAAAAGTTGGGGTTGGACATTCAATCAAAGGGGTATGGAATTCTCTTCTCCGGAAAAACTAGTAAGTTTAGGTTGGCTCTACTTGTACGAAACTTTTCTTAAGTTAAAGGATTAAGCTGCTAGTAAGAGTTCGGGAAAGTTAGCCGGTTGGAGAGGCTACAAAATACGATTTACCCATTTACCGGCATGAGTATAAACAGTCCCCCGTCGTAAGACAATTCAAAGAATAACCAGTGACAAAACGAATGAGTATTCGGCTCCGGAACAACTTTGTAGATTGCACTATTCATAACCAAAGGGGCTTTTCATGGGATGAGCCCTGGGTCTTGTGGGGAAACCTGGAACAATAGCCTCCATACGGGGGCAAGGGGCGACGTGCCGTTTAAGTGACCTATGCATTTTCGAGTCGCGACTGGTGCTGAGTCGGCTTCTGCAATGGTGCACGTCAACATCAACGTCCAAGAAATCATACGGGTGGGTTTGAATATTACTTTTGGTAGTCTGTAGCATCATGTGATGAGTGTACTATTCTCCAGGAGGTGGGTATCATACTTGTGGACAAGTGACCCTTTACCCCACTTTGTTTACTTTGATAAGCCATAAAGGCAAATTGGAGTGGGGAAAAAGATTACGTGCCCTGTCCATTTTTTTTCGAGCTGCGGCAATTTTTCCTGGATGGCTGTCTGTTGCTCCACTTGCAGGTCATTCTGCATGAACACGGAATATCCGCGTCGATGTCGAAAGGCAACTCGTTCCCAATGTTTAGCAAATTACAGCTAGGAGAACACCATTCCACATGAAAGCTTTCAAATTATTATCAATCATTGTGACTACCAAACCTTTCGAAACTCCTTTTAAGTGAATCTTAGGACTTTACGCGCCAGGTATAGTACTCTCATCCTGTATACGGTGGCGTCACTGTCGTGAAACGTTACTATGGGTGTTCCGCATAATTCCTCCGAAATTTCCGTGGTTTTTCCGGAGACTATGAGGAGGCGCAACCAATTCTAGTGTCATTCGATTCTCTATGACATTTGCAATCAACTGACGCCGGTGACGAACCTCATTTACCTTCTGACTCCATCAGTAGTCAGTGCATACAAACAGATATGTATTAGATTGTATTATGTTTTTCAAATGAACGGATGGAAATGACCTAATTCTCGGCCACTTCGACCTCCCAGGTTCTCGGCGAAAAAAAAAAACTTTACAACAGCACTTTGTGCAGTGGGCGTCTCATGAAAAATAAAATTTCGTGCCGCTGTGCCTCGCCAATTAACAAATCGCCTCACGCCGTAACAATAGCGAACCGAATGTATGCTTTTCTCGTGTTATCCTCCCGACAAAGTTTACCCCACTTTTGCAGGAGGCACAAATTGCTCTCTATTTGACACCAGCGAGTCTGGCTAAGGCACTAACACCTGACGTCAAATGAGCGAGTAAATATATGAACTTCAAACATGTGTGTAATAAGCTTAGCGAGAAGCAGTGATCACCCTTGTTCGTGAATAGCGTGTCCCTCATCACGTCTACAAAGTTGGCTATTGTTTGGCTGAACACAAAGCACTCAATTACGACACAAACTCGAAGCAGGATAAACTCCACATTATTATTTGATAATTTTGCCGGAGTGGGCAGTCTGTGGCGACTCGGATTAATCTCCGCACATTTGTCCGAACACGAAGGAGAAGGCGGGGTATATCCTTTGCCAACGCAATACGCTCGGCCGCCAATGCAATACCCCACTGCGATTGGTTTTGGCCAGTAATTAGTCCCGGTTGCCACGGTGATAGCGATAGCGCCATCGCTCATTCGCCGACTTGGAGGGACACGGCATTACTACTGGCTTAAAGTTAAACTTGGGAGAATTGGTCGCACGTATATGTATTGCATTCTACGGAATAATACACAATAGTGACAGAATCGAACAATATCATCGCTTACACACAACGCATTGCTCCTGGCATCAGTGGTGAGGGCAGCTGAACCGCTTTAATCGGTGGCGGCATTGTTCCATCATGCTTCTCTCTGTGATAATGAGATCACCTTTCACCTCAGGCAAGTTGACCTCAGGTTCCGAAGGCGGGGAGAGGGGGTAGGTGTGGAATAAATCAATTGTCATGATTTCTTGGCGCAATGCTGGTAAATTTATCCGCTCGTTTGGATCTAGCCGGAATATTTTGTCCAACAATAGGTTAAATTGGGTAGATATCGGAAGAATTTGTGATAATATTTTTTTCTTTCCGTGTAGCATGTAATCTCTGAACACTGTATTCTCATCTTGGGTTAGTAATGCCATAGGCCACGGATTTCGCAGGCAAGAGATATTAATGAACAAGACCCCCAAAGACCATATATCGCCAGCGATGGTAGGAAAGTATTTCAGGCTCAGAGGATCATACTCTCGATTCTCCTCCTTCATCAGCTCGTATTGTGAAAGATCAACCAATCTCCGAATGATAGGCAGATCACTATAGTTCATCAACCGTTCAGGCGCCATATAAAACAGCAGACCACGGCACACGTTGCAGCACATGAAATTTGAAGTCATCGCAAGCCCAAAATCGATTAGTACAACACGACATTCATCATAGTCAATACAAACATTGGAGGTTGAGCGTACGTAATGCGAATTGTAGTGTACCATAATGTTCTCAGGTTTTAAGTCGCAGTGGTATATGCCTCGCGAAGCACAAAATTCCACTGCCTCAATAAGCTGAAGCATCACGTTTTTCATCAATAACTGCTTGTTACCATGGTAGCTCTGGAAGATTTGATTCGTAGTGATATTGTAAAATAAGTCGCCTTGCTCAAAGTAGTCCATGACAATGACGACAGCCAAGTCAGTTATATCGAGCACAGCATGGATCAGAGCAATATTAGGGTGGGACATTACTTGCAAGTGAATGGCGATCTCTTTCAAAAATGGACACAGTGCACCCAAATTTCGAAGTTTTAGCAAGTTCAATGATTCGATCGAGGGGCTTTGATTGACTTTGAAAAACTGATAAAACTGGCGTTGGATTTGCTCCTTATTTGCATCAACATCGTCGAGTTTCATGGGAGGGTTCTTGAGTAGCATTTTGGCGGCAAAGCGGCGTCTTGTGTGTATGTCTTCAACGAGGTAGATGAGTCCATATGTTCCAGCGCCTATACGGCGGATGAGCTGGTAGTCACCGACAGATAAGCCTGCCAAGCTGTAGAAGTCATTATCTTTCATTGGGTTCGCCGAAGCAGAAGAATTGTGGGGATATCGTGATGGTTCCAAGCATGGTTATATAGATCCCTCGCGTGATAAATCAGCTCATGGTAACTTGGATTGATCGGAAAAACACGGGGTATGGGGAAAAAATGAGCTGATTTGCCTTGGCACACAGCAGAGTATGACTATATGACGAAGTTAATCGCCAGCGGTAAAGAGTCTAATCACATGGCATAGAAGATGATTTTACTGAATAATACGCATCCTAAATTGAGCCCTACCCTCAAGGGTGAGCTCAGTGTTTCATGTTATACAATCCACTACACGCTCTCTCTGACATGAGATATATGTGAACTGTAGAGAGGCTGAAGTATGTTTTTCATATGCTATCGGCGATGTCCTTAGCCGCAGAACAATTCTTCGTGATCGTTCCCTCGGTATTTGACGGATGGGTCGATTAAGAATCAAGCCACCTTTTTCAATGCATGAGCAACATCCGAATTCACCCATGAAAGGCTGAGCATTGCGTGGATGCTTTAGCATGACCCCACGAACTCCGGATCTTCGGAAGTCTAAAACTAGGTCTTGCTGAGTGGGTGAATTTAGATGTTAGATAACATATAGAATATTGTCAACTTCACATTGTGCTCCATTCATGACTCGTGTTCTCATAAGTGCGCACTAAAATTTCCCAACGGAGGTCGTGGTGGAAAGTCAAGGAAATGTCACGATTGGAGCTGACCATAAAACGATTTGAAGCTCGGATAGAAGCTGGTCAATTCTATGAGGCACATCAAACGTTGCGAACCATTATCAACAGGTATGTGAAGGCCAAGCAATACGATGAGGCTACCAAGATTCTCGCCCATGGCGCACAGCTCCTAGCTGAGAAACAACAATACCCGCTGAGTGCCGATTTGATCAGCTACCTCATTGATGTGTACAGTGAGGAACATCGTTGTGACTTGAAGCTGAAGCAGATGGTGATCGATTTGGTGCAGCAATTGCCACCTACTGAGCCCCTGCTTGTCGATCTTTCGAAGCAAGCAATCCTGTGGTCTCAAGCTGAAGAGAACCTGAAGTATGGTGACTCTAAATTGCATGATGTGTTTGGAGCCAAGCTTGCTAAAGCGTTGACTGAAGCTTCTCAACTGAACGCAGATGATGATGCCAAGTTGTTCGCAGTGACTGAGCTTCACTTAATTTTGGGTTCACATGAATCGGTCTCTGTATACATCGATTTGTTGTATCGATGGGGTCAATTCACATCTAACCACGATCCCGGCTTATTCCTCTCACGTGCCATCATCAATTACGGATACTTGAAAAACATCAACTTCGTCACGGAGTCCTCCCTGAAATTCATCAACAAATTCCGCGAGGATCATGCAAATGGTGTTGATGTCTCCTATGAAGATATCATCATCTATGAATGTGATACTTTCCCCTTGATCAATTTTGCTCAATTGTTGGCGGTAACCTTACGCAAATCCGAAGACGCTAGTACAAAATTCTTGGGGTTATACAATCACTACAAACTGTCTTTACAGGAATCAGATTTACTTGCTCCGGTTGAGTATTTAGCTAAGGAGTATTTTGGCTTGCAATTGGGTGCTCCTAAGCAAGGGAATATGATGGCAAATCTTTTGGGCGATTTTTTCAAGTAATTTACATGACAGAATGTATCATGTCGTATGTACGGTAGAAAAAGATTCTTTTAATTATCAATGATCAACTCATCACAACCCCAATCCTCGAATGATCCATCGGGCAAATACCGACGAATCACTAAAGGAATCTTCTTTTGCGCCAATTCTTTCATAGCAATCTGCAAAGGGTCAGTTTCCCCTTCAATGTCCACAAGAACTGGGGCATTCAACGAGATCTGCAATGCCCGAGTCCCAAGGATTCTAGCTCGTTCATACTTCGTCATGTAAGGCGTCGTGGTGCGAGCCTCTTTAGGAATTGCGAGTTCTTTCGCCGTTTTCATGCGGTGCATTTGAGCATCCTCGGGACCAGTGCCACCGTTGATGACAGCCTTACCATCAACCGTAACGTCATCACCACCGGCTTGGGCGGGGTCATCATTCACCATGTCGTCATCGGAGAAATGGTCAGGCGCATCGAAATCGTCGTAGTGTTCAGCACCTTCATTGAAGGCATTATCTTCAACGTCAGACATCTTCAACAAGAACTTGAATCAGCTTGATTAGATGGAAGGGATAGGTTTATTGGGGGGAAGTGATGGGAAGTGTGGTCGTCAATGTTCACCGCGATGAGAAAGGCTCGCTCGGGGAGAAAAAAAAAAAATACAAGTGGATGAAGTGAAGCTCAGTTAGCCTCTGTAAACAAGGATTGGCAATTGATGTATGATGTATCTTTCCATATAATGACTAGTAAGCTACGTCTGGTCAAAATAGACTCGTTACAATCACTTCAATCCGTCTAACGTCATCGGTCATTCAATCTATAACAACTCGAGGTGTTTGTTGTGTGCAAAGCTTGTACCAAACATAAGAAAAGTGACATCCATTTTAAATCGACATGATTTACTTCAGCTCCAAGTTGAATTTAAAAAAGTTCCGTAAACTATTTTTTTCACAAATTTGCCAAAATTCCGAAAGACTACG
The DNA here is from genome assembly GCA_037042415.1 of Diutina sp. Y7414. Lineage (NCBI taxonomy): Eukaryota > Fungi > Ascomycota > Pichiomycetes > Serinales > Debaryomycetaceae > Diutina > Diutina sp. Y7414. The sequence continues at coordinate 553,719 of JAXQKI010000100.1, forward strand.
GATCGACTCTGGTAATTTCTGAAATACGTTCAAGACTCCTATTTATTCGGAAGATATATATAAATTAATTATCAAATGCAGTTGGGCGTTTTACAATTCATTGGCGTAAGGCAAAACGTCGACATCACCCACAGCCACGTAGTTGAATTTGGGCAATTCAGGCTTGTCAGAGGAAATCTTGACCGAGTGAGGGAATTCGAAAATCGATTGTAAAGCAAGCGACAATTCACCGTTCTTGACAGCTTCAGCGGAAATAGAAGTAGTTTCAACAGCTTCCTTGGCTCTTCTGATAGATTCGGCCACTTGAGTAGCTTCACCCTTTACAGTCACGACAAACAAACCGGCGTCTTCGTATTTGTAAAGTTGAGAAACGGCACCCTTGATCGAAGCCAAAGCCGAGTTAGCATCGACACCCAAGAAGTGGTTACCCAAGGCAGCCGACAAAGCTTCGTAAGCACCAAATTGCTCAGGCTTGACAGCGTAGGCCAAAGCAGCAACAGATTCACCAGAAGCGGGGATTCTGACTTCAGCGCCAGACTTCGAGATCACAGGAATGTTTTCCGAAGCACCGCCGGGAATCTTAGAGAAGGAAGACTCTTGGATAAACTTGGACAAGTCGGATTCGTTAGCGCCCGAGGCGAACACTTCGACGTTGGTGGAGTTGACGACGTCGGTGGCGAATTGGCGGATGTCTTCAACGGTGACCGATTGAGTGCCATCGTACAAAAGGGGACGACCGTAGCCTCTTTGGTAGGTAATGGCGTGAGCAGCCTCAATGGCTTTGTGAGAGTTGGAAGCGTTAGCGGCAGCGAATTCGGCCTTGGCGACGGGCAAAACAACTTCTTGCAATTCGTGAGGGCGGAAAGCGGGGGAAGCAAGGGTGGCACCGAGAGCTTCGACGTAGTACGGGAGGTCTTGCTTGAGGAAAGTAGTCTTCAACAAGACAGCGTCTCTGGTGATGGTGGAGGAAAATTGACCACCCAACAACTCGGATTCTCTGGTGAATCTGAGGGCCGATTTGGTCTCGGTGTTGAGGAAATTGAACTTCGAGTAAAGGTGAGCCAAGCCGGGCTTAGCGCCAGCCTTCGAACCAGCATTGTTCACCTTGACCGTCAAGGTAGTCAAGTTACCGGACGATTCTCTAGTGTTAAGCTTGATGGTGCTGTAGGCACGGGAAGAAACACGACGGTACATTGGTGTTGTATGGGGAATGAACCTTACGGAAAAAAACGAGGTAATTTTTCAGTGACATTTCATTCGCTGTGATTGGTGCGAGTAGCGCACCAACGCGCTACCATGTACTTGCACAGATGCACATAGATAACGGGTATTTGATCTAGACAGCTTGTTATTTTTTTTTTTTTTTTGACATTGTCCAATTGCATAATACGATATGATCGAAGGTGTCAATGCTTTGTGATTTCTTCTCGCAAAGTGACACTCGTTGAGAACTTAAAGTAGATGCAATTTCAGCGAAATCTTGAATCTATCAAGGCGCAACCAAAGAGAGACTGCCATACATATCATACAAGCACCGACCCAACTCCATAATAATTGTATATCATCAAATTGATCTCATATATATTGCCTTTATACCACGAAAACTCATGAGATGTGAAACCATACGATCTCTTTATTTTCTGTTCCTCTACAAGCCTTCGTCTCACATGAAACTTAAACGGCTTTTACACCATTATTTATGGCAATGCTGTTATAAAAACAGGGAGTTGTTTGATGGTTGTTTCTTTTGAAAATTAGTGAAGCTGATTTCATCTAATCGTGATTTTTCTACTTCATCCACAAGTTTGCAATAATCTCGTAAAACCTACAATAAAAGGATCAGTACCACCACAGAAGAGTCGAATGAGCCGCCTGCCGTCTTTTTACAATAAATATTTAACTGCAGAACTCATATAGTCACTTTAGAGACAACAAATGCTCCACATTTCAAGACATCAATTGAGACCCCAAGGTATGACGGGGCATTTTGCACTCGAATTTCATGTTTCCTCAGAATTTGAGGTCTAGAACGATTGTAGCAAAACCTACATCCAACACAAAACAGGCAACTATCGCCAATCTCTGTAAATCCGAATTTTTTTCTTAGCGTTAGTACAGCGGTTTCTTGAGTTGGGGTTTTGTCTCACATTTGCGCCTAGGTACAGTGGTCGAGAGGTTAAGACGCTGGATGCAGGTTCCAGTTCCCTTGTGGAGCGCAGGTTCGAACCCTGTCTGTGCCGAATTTTTTCCGTATGTGTGCTGAAGAAGTGTATAATTTTTTATTCTTGGAGCAATATCATAAATTGGCTCAATTTTCGAGCCATCCCTGTTATCGCACCACATCTATGGCTATCGCAGTGGTCAATCATGTAAGCGAGTGCTTGATGGCATCAGGAATTCCTGTGCCGCCACTTACTAACGCATTGAAGCCTGTAAAATTCAGTATTGATACTTAATATTACGACGAAATCGACATGAAGAACGTCAATCAACCTTGCTGTGGTATTTTCATGACAGGTTGAGTAGAGCGGTCCACGTGACCCAGGAACTGCATTTTGGTGTGGTGTACTCACCAGCACTTTTTTCCCGATCGTCGAGTGAACAACAAATAACTTGCACTCATTATGGTACGTTTACTAAGAGGGTTGCAGACACAGAACTCACGGATGCCCCTCTCTCCCCCAATCCAAACGAATTGAATATTAACATTGTTAGTCTAGATCTGGGTACGTATGTTTTGTTTCTTCCACGTGAATACAATCGACTAACATTATAGTGTTGCCGTTAACGACGAATGTCTCACGACTTACAATGACTTGAAGCTTGGTAAAAAGCACAGATACGTTATTTACAAGGTGTCTGACGACAAGACCCAAATTGTTGTCGAGGAAGCTGGCCCTTTGGACGATGGTACTCAAGCCGACTACGAGAAGTTCACTGAAAAGTTACCTGAAAACGAATGCAAGTACGCCGTTTACTTGTTTGAATACGATATCGGTAAGGGTGAAGGCTCCAGATCCAAGTTGGTGTTTTTCACTTGGACTCCCGACACCGCCCCTGTTAGATCTAAGATGATCTACGCTTCCTCTAAGGACGCCCTCAAGTTGGCTCTTAATGGTTTGTCTCTGGACATCCAAGGTACCGACTTTTCCGAGGTCTCGTACGAAACCGTCCTCGAAAAGGTCTCCAGAGGTGCTGGCTCTCATTGATAAATACTTGAATCAACTGAATCATGTCTTTGAATCCTATGTGTAGGTCTACCCACAATGATGTCGATAATTTCCATGAATGACTATAATTGCATGTCGAGCAATCCCTCAAATTACAGTTGCCATAATATCAAGGAGTGGAATTGTAGCAATTTACTCTACTTAGATCTATATCAGCGGTGTACTCAGTAAATCCCGTATAGCATTGGCGAAATGCTCCGCATAGTTTACTTAAATCGCTTATGTGCGGGTCGAGGCATCAACACTCAACACGCGCACCCACACTACACCGGACCCCAACCATGGGGCGATTACCCCGAGCCACGCTCGAGCAAAAGATCGAGATTCTCGATTTTTACCATGCTCTGAAGAAGCCACAGGCCGATACAGTGGAGCATTGGCGCCACAAAGTTCTGATTCTGACTCTGTCTTTTAGCGAGTGGCTAAAGCACGAGAGCGAGCTTCGAGAACAATACAACGACTCCAGTGTTTACGTGAAGCGATCGCGAAGGAAAATCTGCTTCAAATACGACAAGATCAATGCCGCCATGGATGACGTGGTTCGAAAACGTCTTGCAATGGGCGACCCGATCAACGAACCAATGCTTCGTGAGTATTGGGCGTTATTTGCCCAAAAATATGGTGTTGATGATCCTAAGCGTCTGAAGGAGTACTCGCATGGATGGCTTAACCAATTCAAGAAGCGACATGGCTTGAATCGTAAAGTTATGAGTGGACGTGGTGACAAAAGTAAGAAGAAGAATGGAGAACAGCAGCAAACACAGGCGGAGACATCACAAGAAACGCATTCATTTGATAGTGGTTACAATATGGTCAGTCCACATCGTCATGACGAACCACTAAGACCGCTGCAAGGTTTTGAGATCGGCCCCTCGGTTCCCTCACAGAGATCTCAGCCACTACCTCAAATAAATTCTGGAGTGTTGCACCAAACGCAACTGGCGCTGCTACAAACGGCCATGCCTCCAGCAAATCAAGATTCTCAACCTGCCAGTCTGCAACCTAGTGCTGTTATTGCATCGCTGACACATCAACCTCCAAATTTACATCTGCTTCTGGGACAAGTCGGAAATGCTACACCTTCATCTGCACCAGCACAAAGCAATCAATTCAGACCTCAGCAAGGTCTCAATTTCGCAAATACTTTACTGTTTGCAACGCTGTTCCAACGTCAAGATCCGCGTCATGATCCGCGACATCAGCCTCGACATGAGACGAATCAAGAACCACGACATGTGCCACGACATGAGACACAACTTGAGCATCATCAAGAATCTCGCCATGAGCTGAATCTGCCAGCAAGAACGGCGTCTCAACAGCTGTTGGACTATCGACTACAACTTCGTGTCCAATACGAGAAAGAAAGAGAACAACAGCAACGGGAGCAGATAGATCAACGAGAACATCATGAGCAACGAGAACAACGAGAACAACGAGAGCAACGAGAACAGCAAGAGCAACAGGATCAAAGAGAGCAACGGGATCGAGTACAACATGATCAGAGGGAACGAGAACGAGAACGAGAACGAGAGCGAGAACGAGAGAGAGAAAGAGAACGAGAACGAGAACGAGAAAGAAAACGAGAACAAGATGAGTCACAAAATGCTGAATCAAGACATCGCGTTTCATCTCCTACAGTTCAATCCTCAATTCCATATGTGCGACCTCGTCCTTCGCTGCTAGCGGCATTTTCGAGTCCATCTGTTCCACCACCAAGACCAGTACTGCCACCTCCTAACCTATTTGATATCGTTACCACACAACCGACCTCATCCTATGGTGTCTTGGAAACAGGCATGTCATCCAACGACATTGAGCGTTTTATTTACATGTTTGCTGATCGATTTTTTCAAGATCATCAATACGAGTATCCCCAAACTCTCAAGATCTTCCAGGACTTCAAAACTCTGTTTTACAATGAGAGAGTAATAAGTATGCGGTCGAAATATCATCAGAAGCTGCTGATCCCAATACCCGCCACCCAACCACATCAAACAAGGCAACAACTGTTTAGTTCCAATGCGGGACCACCGTTGCTCCAATACCAACAGCATCAACCGGGCATTCAACAGGGACAATCCCAGTATGACGAACTTTACACTCGCGCACATCCGCTTGTGGCACCACAGTCTACTCATTTTCACAAGCCACCTCCTTTGGACAGAAATCGCCAAATGAGACCAGGCGGTGAATGATTCAATGCGTAAGAATATGACACATAGCTCGACCGGGGTAGCCCAATTCTTTCGAAGTCATAACTCGGTTAGAAATGCACGAAAAGACACAAGAGGTCTCTGCCATTAGCTCTAGGTTACATACTCATTACATCTCGATATAGTCCAAACACAATTCCGTGTAACTAATTGAGTCTATCAGCTTCCCATTAATCTTGGGTTTCACGGGTAACTTATCGCGACACTACCGAAAGTTGCGCAAACATATGAGAAAGCACCGGAAGTCCAATGTCTCCGGCAGAGTTCATGAATCATACAACCACATCTTTGGTAAAAGGCCCGAAGACAACGAGGATCAGGAAAAGCAAACACCACACGAGATAGTTGATTTGTTATTTGAAAAACTTTTGAGTGTGGTTGCTCCACTACCACTGGATTACGAGGATGCCCACACGAAACAATTGCTCGAACGAATTGAGGCACAAAAGTTAAAGATTCCATTGAGTTACCATGTACTTTCCACAAACCTGGTACTACTCAATTCTAGGTTGAGTGGTGTGTTCAACATGATTGATTCAATAGCCCTCTTCCTTCGATGGCATAATCCGTTTTTGACAATAGGCGGACTGTTGGGGGTTACGCTTTTGATATTAAAACCAATACTAATTTGCATTACGCCATTGTTGTTACTCGTCATCTATGTCTTAGTACCCCTGTACCTTCACATATATCCTCCAGATAACAATTGCGTTCGCAATGGGCTATTACAGTACAATCCCATCCCTGCATCAGTGCCTTTGGAGAAGTACCATATACCTACTCCAGTCCCTCAGTTTAGTCGTGAGTTTCTTGTGAATATGACCGACTTACAGAATAACCAATTGTATTTCGTTACTCTATGGGATGCTATGGTATGGCTTACAAGGGATTATCTATATTTCAAAGATGAGAACGTCAGCACTCTTTTGTTTATTGGAGCCTTTTTTGTATCAATAATGAGCTTGTATGTGGTACCTTACTGCTTTCTTTGGATGGTGGCGCATCCTTCAATTGTCAAAATGTCGATCCTTCTCATGTATTGGACCATAATTACTGGTATACACCCACACTTTCGATCGCGGATACTTCAATGGCTATGCAGTGAGGAGACACGCTTGCGATTTCAAGCTCGCACGAACCGAGTGGAACAGATATTGGAGAACGCGTTGATCGCTCCTAACGCGGAGTTAAACCATGATGTTCGTCAAGTTGAGGTGTTTGAGATACAACAATTGAACCGAGAAACGCGAACTTGGTCACCTTTGGGCTATTCAAACGTGTTTTTCACCCATAACAGTAACTTGCGCCGACTTCATAAAAACCAAGAAGAAAATTCTCAAGATATCAAGGCCGACTTGGGTTGTCAAACAAATTTAGAGTTGGTCCTACCACCGGTCCACTGGGTGTTCATGGACGACAAATGGGTGCTTGATCTTGATGCCCAAGCTTGGGTTAATGAATACTTTGTGAATGACATGGTCTCTATTGACGATGGAGAAAAATGGGCCTACGACATCGAGATGCCGAATACGATGGTATACCGAAGGCGAAGGTGGATCAGAACCGTGCGGCGACAAACGTGGGAAGATCGCCGAAAGCATCCTTAAGAAAGAAAACTGAGGGCGTTCCCTACTTCATGAATTCCATAAGATCGAGGCCATGCTGTTGTGTCTCTTGTTTCTTTTGCTCTAACAAGGCCCCTAGACCTCCTTTTCGCCTCTTTGCCCGTTGCTTAGCCTTAGATGTAGTCGTAGACGTCGTAATATTGTTTACGCCGCCCTTATTTCCGGCACTCGGGGTGACGCTTTCCATACTTAGGTTTTTCTGACATACGGACTCATCGATAATCATATGGCGACAATTGCGGCATCGGACTTGTAGAGTTCTTTTCTTCTTAAAACGGATTTTAATAGTAACATTTAATCCTGGCACAAGGAGTACGCCACACTGAACACAAGTTTTCAAATTTAATGTCAGCGGGTAAATGACGTTGCTCGTGGAGTTATGCTCGGCCCAAATTTGCAGGTACTGTTGACTCAATTCTGAAGCAGTGGCGGCATGAACTACCCCAAATAGATGTATTGACTCAGATTGTTCAGACTCAAGGTCCGGGGTTTGTGTGAGCAGCATCGCGTGAAAGCGATGCCTGGGGTCATGAAAAGTTTGTTATGGGAACTTGCGAATGAGAATCCAAACTCTATCACACAACTCTTACAGAGCATGCCGAGGTATCTCAATACATCTCCTAGAAGCGAATATTTCAAGTAATGACGACTTCTTGATCACACGACTACTTAACTCGATAGTGATACCAAGTTTAAGCCGATTCGGTATCTACGATAGCCAATCATAAATTTTCGAAAGTTGCTTACGTTCGAACCTGGAACTATGTGCAGGCCTCATGCATGATATAACTTTCAAAACCATTTTGGAATCACCGTTGGATGAATGACATGGTCAAGCTCGATGAGGACATGGTCAAATTGATAATCCCCAAAAACGTCCATGGCTCGAAAGTGCTAAAGACATGTGTGCGGTGTCGACAGCATAAAACAAAATGTGACGCTTTGATGACGAATCCTCTACCTTGCACTCGTTGTCGAAAGAAAAACGCTACATGTATGTTGGATACAATATCCAAACACTCACAAAGAACTTCAAATGATGTCATTGAGAGACTTACGAGCGATGTCATCGTCCTTAATGATTTGGTTGATCGACTAATTGAGCGCAAAAACACCATGCTTCAATTATTGTCGGAACAAGGCGAGACACTCACAAAATCTGTGGATAGACATGGCCAGACATCGGAAAATACGCCCCCTATATCTCAAATCCAACTGGTTTTAGCTCTGCCGATACTGCTGCCTGAGTATGAACTACCAGACCCCGTCTCTCCGAGCTTCTTTTGCACACTGACCAATAAGTCCACGTCGCAGTTTCTGCTATCATTGGATGAGGTACAAATGCTATTGAAGAACTACGAGACCAACTTTAATCGGTATCTCCCGATTCTCCCCGAGCACTTCTTTAACACCAACTCTTTCACTTTCCACCAAGAGAATGAGTTATTGTTCTGGAGTATAATGCTAACATCATATCTCAATAACCCTATACCAAACCTGGTGGGGAAATATCAGCATCTTTCTCAGCACATCCAGCTGTTAGTTGTTGAGACATGCTGGTTACTGACACCTAGACTGGTGTTCACTATAGCAGCATTGCTAGTACTCACAACCTGGCCACTTCCTAACAACAAGATGAAAATTTCCGACAATTTATCGGTCAAGTACATCTCGGTTATGCGGTCATTGGCTCTTCAATTTGGACTCCACAAGCTTGAGTTCATTCTGGAATTCAGTCACAAGACGAATGTAACCATACTGAAGGAGGAAAGTACGAACGACATTATTCGCGGGCGGATTTACAAGTTCATCAACATCAACTCAAATTACTGGCTCATATTTTTGGGTTTAAGCAACAACAACTACAATGGATTTACCCAGGACTATATTGTCAACAAAGCTTCAACAATTGACTTGAAAAAACCGAATAAGTCGAACCTGGATGTTGACTTGTATATCAACAAACTTTTGAAGATATCCATGATACAACTGAAGTTGAATGCCAATATGAACGACTTGATATGCAATAACGAAAAAGAAGTGAATTTTCTTCACCCATACCAAATCAACGCCCTGAGAATGATCAACATAAAAGCTTTTGAAGTGATTCTTCTGGACTTGTACCGAGACGGTGATCTCCCAGATAGTTGGCAGAGGATGCTTAACGTTTCGCTTGAGTATAGTCGACTTCAAGTTTTCATATATCTGCTTGCTCCATCAGAGCACATTACCTTGAGCGATTACAAGAATTTCATGATTAAGGCCATTCAAGCATGCTTTGGTATATTAGATGGGGTTTTTGAGCTGGATCTTTCATTTCAACAACTCCCTATACATTATCGTTTTCCAGTTGAGCTTGCGGTGGAGACTTTGTTGCGGGTTTACAAGTCACCACTTCTCGACTCCATCAATGACTACCAGACAATCAAACAGAGATTTCAATCAGCCATCAAGTATATTATGGGGGAAACGAAATGGCTGTTTAACAACCAGCGCTTATCGACAATTCTACGCAAGTTCGATATGGTGGACAACAGATTCATTATGGCTAAGTCATTGTCGTTTTTTCTCATTCATAAAATGAAGAACTACTTGACACTGAGTTTGACATATGAGATGATTTGGTTCATTTATGAGTATGAAAAGAAGCAGGACTCATATTCGTACGATTCCATTGACTGGTCTTCGTACGGAGTTCTGAGAGATTCAACAATCTACAATTTCATGTCGCGTAATGAATCAATTTTTAACTAATATTATCATCTGAATAAACTGAAAGCCACGGCTTCTTTTTAAGCTCGCTTATCGACCCAGTTTTGGTTAAGTTTCTTGTTTGCAACGAAAGGCTTCACGCCAACATAAGCAATAAGAATCACGACTATCGTTGCCATTAGCTTTTGCTTGTCAAAACGATATCCAAGTAAATCGAACGAAGCCAGTGGCTGAGTCAACCCACAAAATATATTCTGCTCATTAGCATAACAAAATACCAGTGAGGACTCATAATTTGTAGGCTTAATAACAAGTGAGTGGTCAGTTGTAATCACGTTCAAAGGAATCTTGTGATTAAGTACCAGGTAAGAATTTTTCGCAATGACCGGTTCGTATGGAGTCATACCATAGTCACCTAAGATATCTTCTTGTTTCAATTGGCGATTGTCAATGCGTCGACTATTCAAAATGTATTTCGGGAGTTCCACAAGCTGACCAGATGCGGTCACAATAATTATCAGTCGGAGTGTAATGCCGTATTTCGTAGTGGTTACCTCGAGGTCAAGAATTCTTTCAGGATAAATGAACAGTTTCGTACTGAAATGTTGAGGAGAAACGTCAAAAGAAAACTCCAGAATCTGTTCATTCTCCGATCTCAGGGAGCCCTTTTCTGAGTCGAAAAGATCAACGACCACAAGACGCTGTTCAACTTTTGGCGCGATAACAGCATAGGAATAGATGACGAAATTGTCTTTAACAACCATTTTAATGGAGTTGAAGTCAACTTTGTCTTTCGTGTTTGTTTGAGTAAACAACAATTGGCCATTAACTCCATCCAATAAGAACAAAGTCATACCTTCCTCACAGCCAGTTATCACGGCAACAACATTTGGATTCAAATACTTGTATAGAAGTCCACGATCATGAGTGGGTATCCCAACTGTGGCCAGGGCAGCTCCAGAAGCATGCCCACTGACTTTGAGAACTTTGTGCCCTTCAATACCAAATTTCCAAGTTTTCGAATCACGTTTCACGCCCCACACTTCGGATTCATCGTGATCAACATAGTAATACTCTGCAGTTGAATTACCATAGATTTGATATTTGTCGCCATGTTTAAACACCACTTCGTCGTACACTTGACGTGCATTGTCAAACTTGAACTCATTGTGGTCAATGAGTTCTCCATCTGAGGTGAACGTCCAGATTTGATTTTTGGATGTGACCATCACATTTCCCTTGCTCACGTAGATACCTTCAGGCATGCTGTCTATAGTATATTGCCAAGCGGGTTTGCCGTCCATCGTAGATATAGCAATTACCAGATTTGAATGGGAATTTATATAAACCAACAACTTATCCATCCCTGATTCAATTGGGGTAAAAGCACCTTGACCTCCTCTTTGAAGCTGAGAGATAACAAATTCCCCCAGTTCAGTAAGATGGCGCTTCACCCGATGCACCCATCTACTTAGTAACAACAGACCTGAGGCATCCTCTAGCAAATCATGTTCCTTCTCAAGTGCAGCTTTGCTGGCTGCTCTATCTATAATAATGAATTCCCTTGCAAGTGACGAATTCAATTGAAAGTGGAAGATCATTTTACCCGTTTGAAGTAGGTAAGTACAAATCCTTCCTTCTTCATATACAATCATAACCGGACCGTACGACGACAGAGACACTCCATAATGCGCATTTTTGGTATCAACCTCGTGGGGAAAATTGATGATTGTCTCTTTGATGGATGAGGGTTCGCCATCCAAAATGAAATCAGTGAGATCATAAACTTTGGCATTATCGCCCCGAAAATCAACCAAATACTCACTTAATTGATGTTCAACAATCAGTACATCACCCTGCGTCGCAATCACATTAACAACCTTACCTTTTTGATCATAGAACTTAGTAACCAGTTTGGCGATACCCACAGCGTAATCACCCGTCCCTAAAATGGAATCGATCGCAAGCTTATGCTTGTTTCCGACATGATACCATAATTTATTCGTCAATAATGACACCCCACGTCCATCAATAATCTCACCCTGAACAGAGACGTCCGTGTTTTGGGAAATGTTGCCATTGTCATCAATAACATAACGTTTGCGTGAATCAACATAAAGTTGACCCAGACCATTCATATGCCAGAATGCGAGAGATTTCGCAGTATCTACTGGCAATTTGGTAGCATTTCCGTCCTTAAGCACCCACGTAATCCCGCTACTGTCAAGGATCAAAACCTGGTTATGGAAAAAGTGAAGCAATTGTCTTGGAGAACCATTCAAGCGAAATTTGGCCGTCAAGACTCCGTTCAGGGATTTGTACATGTATACATAGTCGGAATCAGGAGAGTATACATATAAGTCATTGAAATTGGCCGACAAAAATGTATGGGTGTTGTTTGAATCTCTGAATGGAGACTCCACTTGCCAATCAATGTAATGGTCATTCAGAACGTTAAGTCGAACGACCAGTGTCGAACTAGCCCCAATCAACCCACAATTGTCGACAACTGACATGGAATTCAAATGCCCAATACTTTGGAGAAACAATTCATTCACGAAAGCATTCTCCACCAATACAGCTGCTGCTATTGGTATGAGACTAAGCAAACGTGTTATCAACATGAACTCTTAGATATGAAAAATGCGCGTTAAGCGTTCAACTCGAAATAATACTCTTATTTATCGTAAAAGGTGATGGCAACCGAACTCATTTTCAAGATCTAGGATTGTCGTGAATTGGATACCAAGTTCAATTTATAGATTATATTCTCTAGTTAGATATTTCAGTTCGTTCTGAGAATTCGCGGTCATGTGTGGATGAATCCCTGTCATTACACATCATCAACCCTCTTGCCCAGCACCAAATCGGTGAGAAATCAATGAGTGCCGATGAAATATCAGATGACGTTCGGATAACGGAGATTCAATCATTGCAACTGATTTTTGAAGGCGCTACACTTGATGAAGAGTCCTTGACAGGATTAATTAGTATTGATATTAAGGAGAACTGGACAGTGACAGACGGTACATCCTCCCATGAAGTGACTTATTTTCCTCCTATACAAATGTCATTCACTTTGCCAGATGGATATCCAGACTCGAAGCCACCTGAAATTCATCTCTCGTGTCCTATCTTCACCGAGAGCCAACTTGAGCAATTTCATCACACCCTTGTTTCGATCTGGCAGGACTACAGGGATCAGATTATGTACAGTTGCGTTGATTATCTTCAGCACCAAGTTCAATACAATTTGGGTGAATTACTTGATCGCCCATTAAAGCTTACCTCCGATGAGTTGTATCAAGTAGTGGAATTCAACGACGCTGCTGAAAGAAATCATTTCGAATCATCAGTATTCGAATGTGGTATATGTCAAGACAACCGTATTGGATCGAAATGTACCAAATTTGATTGCAGCCATGTATTTTGCAACCATTGCCTTAACGAGTATTTTACGTCGACAATTGAGGCGGGAGAGGTTGAAAAAGTACGCTGTCCTGACATGGATTGCACCAAAAAATGGACTGACTTGTCATCGAAGGAACGAAATTTCGATGAGTTATTGAATTCCAATCTCGACATTCATGCTTTTGTGAATGATATCATCAAACCAGCCATACCATTGACAATGCTTTCGTCTATTTTGAACTCACCTGACGTGGTACACAGGTATCAAAGTTTGCGTCGTAAACATCTTTACGAGATGATATCTAGACTCTTACCCAATGCATTGATTGAGTGTCCCCGAGTGGGCTGTGAAGAACAAATTTTGCGTCAAGATCGCAATGATCTTCTTGTTCAATGCCCAAATTGCAATTACGCGTTTTGCTTCAATTGCAGAAAGCTGTGGCATGCCAAATACGTCGCATGTAAACCGGTTGAAGGTGGAAAATACGGTGTTCCCATTTCTGACATTGAAACGTATTTGATGTCCGAGAAGGACTCTCATGAACGCAAAGTTCTCCACTCTCGCTATGGGCACACAGTTATGCGAAGAGCTGTGAAGGAATATGAAATGGATCAACTTTTCACAAAGCTAATAGAAAACTCCCCTGACTGCTCCCAATGTCCGAGCTGTGAAATTGTGATACAGAAATCTGACGGTTGCAATTTGATGACTTGTGCCCACTGTGACACAAAATTTTGCTTTTTATGTGGGTTTATTACAGGTGCAAGTCATGATCATTTCGCAGATCCCACCTCGACTTGTTACAGAAAATTATTTCATGGGATGCCAGGTGTTGCAGATTTGGATGACACGTTGGACATTCATTGAGCAATGAAACTAATCTAAAGGACGGGCATATCTAAAGCATTCACGTATCATCCGGCGACGTCGGTATTCAATTTCAATTTGACCACCTTTAAGAGAGCCAGGTGTGTCGTAAAGCCAAGAATCCTGCTCAACGAAGACGGAAACATCCATCTCTCTTTCCCACAAAGTATTTTTAGGAGTAAGGTCAATTTCCCAACGATTGGCAAGGCCAAAATCAAACTTCCAGCCATGTGGGGGGTGTACCTTTGCCAAGGTTTCAACACCTCTCGGACGTCTTCCTTTGAGTCTAGAAGGATCTTTTCGCTCGTACAAATTGCTGCTGAAGCAAGCAAACTTCCATTCAGTTTCAAGTTCGCTTTTGCTTTGGAGTTCCCAGATTTCGACATATCTAATTTCTGGGGAATCATCGACAATAAGAAGCTCCCGCGTGTAAGCCAAGCGGTCCTTCGGCTCGGTTGATTCACTTTGGTTTATAGCAACCAGACTTGTCTTACTGCTTTTCGCGCGTGCCTTCGCTTTTTGAAGCAGCTGAACATGTTTCTTCATACTTGGATGACACATAATAATCCCAATCCATCCCAGCAGAATAAAAATGGCACGCCAAGGGATAAACTGGCCGAAAAATAACACAACGAAGGTCGCCCCAAACACACCATAGAAGACTAAGGTAGATAACTTTTCATCACGAAACTGGAATGCATCTTGCCAATCATCATTCACCTTATCGAGAATGTGTGCTACATCGCTAGTCAAATTTTGGAAATCACGCATATTCATCATAAGCCCGACACCTTTGGCAATCTTTGAACGGTCGGATGATGATGCCAGCGGAAGTTGAGGCTCAGCGAACTCCTCCTTCCCCAGTGGTATACTTTCTCGAGCGTTTTTCATATCGCTGTCATTGGTCACTTCGTCAAGGTTAAGACGAGTTTTAAACTCAGATTTCTTCTTTTGTATACCGTCCTTCAGTTCATTTTGTTCCTCTTGCTCCATCTCGTCCCATTTATCCTCAATTATGCTCGTTTCATTCTCTTTGGGGTCGAGAATGAAGTTGAAAAGATTCAGTCCTCTTTTTTTGACTTTAATAATCGAAGGACTGTCCATTGGATGACGATAGTAGAATGCCGGGATGATGAATGCCGTCAATAACGTCAACAATGGGAATACAAACACCAAGTGAGGCCACACACATAAAGCAGTATAGAATAACAAGAAGCATATCGTTTTCGCGGGACGTCTCCATGCCAAGATGTGAAGTATACCATACTGAACCTTAAACAATGGCCCAAGTCTCTTGGAGATCTGTCGGAAGTTCCGAGCTATAATTCTGACGGAAAGAGCGGGTTGCTTCTTGCGATCGGGGTCATGAAGGCGTTGTTCAATTTCTCTTCGTTCTGGTGACAGCTCTTCGACACTCAGCGCCACCAAACGCTCGATGACACGGTCAACGAAGTGGCTCAGCATCACGAATTTGTCGTTCGTGTATCTGAGTGACGGTGGATTTTTTGAGTTTGTAGAAGTGGGGATTGCCCCATGTGATTAGTGTAGCACGATTACATAATATGCGTACCGAGAGAGCCCGCATACATTACTTCAGTCTTAATGAACTAGAAAGCTAATACCTATAATGTTTAATTGATACGTGAAGTATGTACACCAACAAGTGTTTTCATGGACCACCCAAGACTCATGAATTTACAACGAGGGGAAATTGACGTCGTTGACTTCGGGCTTCAGGGTGTTAGACTTGGAGTTCTTCTTGCCACCAGTCGACTTCTTACCACCCTTGAAAGACTTCGAGTCATCTCTCGACGATTGGTCAGCAAACACAGCGTCAAAATCCAAGAACTTCTTTTCCTTCTTAGCCTTTTGCTTGGTGGCCTTGACAGCAGTAGCCGAAACGAATTCTTCCTGTTGCTTTTCGATCTTTTCAGCGTTAGTCCACTTTTCGGAACCTTCGTTGGCTTCTCTGGTAGCCTTAGCACCTTCCAAACCAGATTGCTTGACCTTCAACTCTTCGAAGTACTCAGCAAGCGACTTGCCTTGAGGCTTAGGAGGGGCAGCAGGAGCGGCAGCGTCCTTTTCAATTTCGATTTCAGCGTCCTTAGCGCCTTCGACTTCACCTTCGGCTTGAGCCTTGGTGGATTCACCCCAACCTTGTCTGACCTTCTTCTTCGAGTCGTCGTTCTTTCTAGAGTGCTTGTCGAAAGGCTTCTTTTGGTGCTTAGAGGGAGTCGACGAAGGACCGCCCTTGGTACGGTTAGTGTTCTTGGTACGGGCAGCAGCTTCGTTACCGGTAGGCTTCTTCTTGTTGTTACGAGCCTTAGCGGGGTCAGCAGAAGGAGGAGGCACATCGGCCTTCTTCGACGAGGTACCCTTCTTCACAATTTCCTTGGGGTAAGATCCATCAACGACAGAGGAGTCCTCCACGTCGTTACCCAAAAGGGCGTACAAGTTCTGGGATAAGTTAGTATTGGCGAATCAGCACGAAAAATACCACTGTCAAAGGACTTAAGGGAAAATCCATTAGCCCAATGACATCAATTATCATTGTGGTATGACCGGAACATGACACCAGTGGTGTCGTGATCCCCAAAGGCAACATACGATGTTGTCAAACAGCATGAGTGGTGAAAAAAAAACCCTTGGTCGCTGAAAATTTTTGTAGTGAGCACACACCTTACCCTAAAAATGCCTGCAGGTCAACGAGAAAGATGTGTACCTTGAGGTTTGCGAGAGAAGCGCGTTTAAGTCAAGTTTCCCTTGATGTTTTATTTTATGACATCAGTAGTGTGGCCTTGTTTAAAATGTTTACTCTCACATTCTTGATAACGGATAGAATGCCTAAAACCCTCTACATGCTAACAGCGCGCAACTTAAGTCTAAATCCGTAATCGAAAAAGATAAACCTATGAGATGATGGAAACCCTGTCGGGATAGGCCGTTACTTTTCCCTTTTGGACGGAGAATGCGGCTAAATGTCTTGTGCTGTTATGACTGAGCTATCTCGATAATTCAGTTGACAGAAGATATGACTACAAGACTTGGAATGAATACCCTTAGTAATCAGGGTATGCGATCCATCAAATGGAATCTCGACCCGAAAGCAACGTTACCGTCTTCCCTTCGCAGAATGTGTGGAGTTCTACTTCGCAAAATAATAGGGGTACCGGCAACGCGTAGATCATGATGAACTCATTCAATAGTCACTCCAACGTGGATCTGTCCTCGTCGATAGTGCTGTGCAAAGGCTGTTTCTTGGTAAAGCCATTTGGGGTGCGAACCCTAAGCACGTGACCATATCTGTCTGGTGCGCGACCGGTAGCACTCACAGTTACAAAATTTTTCAATGGGACACATCCTTCAGTTAACGCAATATGTCTGACCAAGAAGTTTTGGTTTTGAGAGGTACTTTGGAAGGCCACAACGGCTGGGTCACTTCGTTGGCCACCACCCCCGCCCACCCCGACTTGCTTCTTTCGGGTTCGAGAGACAAGACCTTGATCACCTGGCAATTGACTGGTGGTGAAGAAAACTACGGTGTTCCCAAGAAGTCGTTCAAGGGTCACGAACACATCGTCCAAGACGTCACCATCTCCGCTGACGGTGCTTACGCTTTGTCGGCCTCGTGGGACAAGACCCTCAGATTGTGGGACCTTGAATCCGGCGAATGCACCAAGAGATTCGTCGGCCACACCGGTGACGTGTTGTCGGTGTCGATCGCCAAGAACTTGAGACAAATCGTCTCGGCTTCGAGAGACAAGACCGTTAAGGTCTGGAACACCATCGGTGAATGTATGGCCACCTTGCCCGGCCACTCCGACTGGGTCTCGGCCGTCAGAATCTCGCCCGCTGACAACGCCTCCACCGTTATCTCGGCTGGTTGGGACAAGACCGTTAAGGTAAGTTTATACAATTTTCTGCCATGTGATGTTATACATATTTGCTACTTCAGACGATGGCTCGCCAGCCATCGAATGAGACATACCAATATCACCAAGATCTCTGATGGCATTCCTTCATAACGTTTATTTACTAACATTCTAGTCGTGGGACTTGACCAACTACAAGTGCAACGCTGACTTCATCGGCCACACCGGTTACATCTCGTGCATCACTTTGTCGCCCGATGGGTCGTTGTGCGCTTCTGCCGGCAAGGACGGTGTCATCATCTTGTGGGACTTGAACAACAACATCACCTTGTACACCTTGAACGCTAACGCTGAAGTCAGCGCCTTGGCCTTCTCGCCCAACAGATACTGGTTGGCTGCTGCCACCGCCTCGGGCATCAAGATCTTCAAGTTGCAAGAAAGAACCTTGTTGGACGAACTCAAGCCTGAGATCCCCACTGGCCCCAAGGCCAAGGACCCCGAAGCCATCTCGTTGGCTTGGTCTGCTGACGGTCAAAACTTGTTCGCTGGTTACACTGACAACAAGATCAGAGTCTGGCAAGTTATGACCTCGTCTGCTTAAGCGTCGATATCTTTAATAACATGTGACTAATTATTACGAATAAATTCGATTTCAAGCTTGTCGTACTATCGTTACTTATTTTTAATCTTCCATTTCTTCGTCATCGTCGTCTTCTTCAGCGAGTTTCCGCACCTCGGCTAACTTTTCAGCAGGAACGAATTGGTGTCTTTTCGTCTTCGAGTCAATGAATGAAATCTCTAATTCATAATCTTTGTCCTTGTTGTCCTCGTGAGCTTGACTGATAATCTTAGCAGCAGCTTTAATCGCTTCCTCAACGGTGATCGTTTCATAATCTAACTTTTCGAGTTCAGACTTCGCTGTTTGTCTTCCTTTACCAGTACCAACTCCCAGGTAACCCCAGAATGTTCCCGACGGCTCGATCATGTAAAGGTGAGGACCATTGTCATCAACACCACCGACAATCAGCACCACACCAAATGGACGCACCGAGTTGTAGCACGTGTAATTCTGAACGTAGATTCCTAAACGATCCATGAGATGAGGAACCAGCACGGGAACCTTATAGATTTGCTTGAAGGATTGGGCTTCGTCTCTCCCCCGATTGACGAAGTGGCGACCATCCGGCAAAAGCCCCGAGTAAACGACACCAATATGACGGTCAATCGTCTGAATTCTTTTGTTTCTTCCAGGAACTAAAAGCTTGGAATTGATGATCTTCTCGACGGCAAGAACAACACCATCCGAGCACTTGATCCCGATACTGGTACCACCGTTCTCCACCGCCTTCATAGCGTACTCCACTTGGAAGTTACGTCCATCCGGTGAAAACACACTGTTAGACAAGTCATACCCCGTACCAATTGAAGTCTAATGGTTAATATACTGAGGATGTCCATGAGGCAGTGGCATAATTGCCCATCGCTGTTACTTACCATAGTGTTGATGAAGAGTCGCCACCCGCGCCGCGAAAATTGGATTACAGCTCTGGTTTTTGGAGCAAAAGGTGATGTGCAGAACGAAGGTGATCACTGTATTAAGAGGATTTTCGACAGACACAGTATATGGCAATACTGTCTGTAATGTAGACTTTCAAATCTAATTCGTTGCGTTTAGGAGCCGCATTCCAACAATAAGTGTGACTTCTACATTTGAAGTTTTTCACCATCTCAAACGATTGACCATGACTGCCCAGCTTCCTTGGCCCCTACTAGGTGTGGTAATACCGGTCATCATTATAGCGTTTCTTGGCTACGGGTCACATTACATTCTATGGTATAATGAACCAAAAGAAGTGCAATGGTTGCATGAACTTTGTTTACACACGATTTGGTTGACTTATGCGCTTGCCATTTTCACATATCCTGGGGAGCCACCAAAAGATTTTCATCCCCAAAGAGGAGAATGGAAACGTTATTGCCAAAGCTGTAAGAGATTCAAGCCGCCGCGTACGCATCATTGTAAAACATGCAAACGGTGTGTGCTTGCCATGGACCATCATTGTCCATGGACGTACAATTGCGTGGGGCACAACAATCTTCCTCAATTCCTTCGATTCCTTGTCGCCGTAATCGTCGGTACTAGTCATTTGGCGTATTTATTGTGGGGAAGACTCAAAACAATTTATGACATGCGCAACGAGCCGGCCTATTTGATCAGCAAGTGGAACATATTTTGGGTTCTCATATTTTCCCTTGTAAACATCGCTGTGCTAGCGTCCATTACCCTCTTGTACATTCGATGTTTGTTGAATGTGCTTGCAGGCAAGACCCAAATTGAAGTTTGGGAATGGGACCGTGTTGAGTCTCAATTACTCTCTGAAAGATTTTGGATTCAAGTTCGAAAAAACTATCGGAGGTTATATGGTAAAGAATTGCCTAAGCTTGAATCGTGCCGGTTCCCTCCAAAGCCCGACGACAACGACATAGTCCCCATCAATTTCACCATCGACGATTTGATTTTCCCTTACGACTATGGATATATCAAAAACGTGTACTACTCTTGTGGTGGAGTGTGGACGTGGCTTTGGCCGTGGGGAGGGTCCCCTTTAAACGGTTGGCAGTGGCCTCGATCGGATAACTGCGAAGATGATCAATTGAATTTGCCGTGGCCACCTGATGGTGGACATCAAGATCACATTGCAACAAATGATAGACTGGTCGAGTCTGTGGATTTGTCCATCCCCCAAAATGTTGCTCTTGTGAAAAAGCGGCTCGATCCTCGATTTTCAGCGTCTAGAAGAGTTTGGACTAATGATCAAGGAGAATCACTTCGTGACTATGGTGTGGACATGGATATCGAAGTATCAGACGAGGAGATCACTATATAGATTGAATCGTCATACAATTGATGGTATTAGTACAAGTTTTGGTGAATCGAACGTGATTTCGCGGTATTTCCTGTTTCTTCAAGCTTACACAGTTTCGACACTCCGAGATTGCGTCTTCTACAAGATGCTTAAGATACGAGGCTTAATCGACGCCACAACAAATATATGAGAATGATTACCTGCACAGCCTGCACAATGCCTCGAGTATAAACACGAACGAAATATTAGAGACCGAACTGGATTGATTTCACTTAGCAATTGAAAAATCCTGTTATAACTCCTTTGATTTTCACGCAATGTGGCATACTTTTAGCGGCAGATTTGCCACCAGCATGCAGACGTTAGATTCATCACACGTAATCACGTGACATGTAGCAATAGGCTATGTTGAATAATGGTTAAAAAGGGATCGACTAAGCGGTTAGAAACGACAATTGACCATGTCTACTGAAACCCCCACCCTCAGATTGGGATCTACTGCCCCTGACTTTGAAGCCGACACTTCGAACGGCCCCATCAAGTTTCACGATTACATTGGCGACTCGTGGGCCATCTTGTTCTCCCACCCCGATGACTTCACCCCCGTGTGTACCACAGAACTTGGTGCTTTCGCCAAGTTGGAACCCGAGTTTTCCAAGCGCAACACCAAGCTCATTGGCTTGTCGGCTTCGTCAGCTGAAAAGCACAGAGCTTGGGCCGTGGACATTGAAGACGTTACTGGTGCCAAGGTGGGTTTCCCCATTATCGCCGACCCCGAAAGAAAGATTGCTCACTTGTATGACATGATTGACTACCAAGACGCCACCAACTTGGACGACAAGGGTGTCCAGCTTACCATTAGATCGGTGTTTATCATCGACCCCCTGAAGAAGATCAGATTGATCATGGCTTACCCTGCGTCCACTGGTAGAAACTCTGCCGAAGTGATCCGTGTGTTGGACTCATTGCAATTGGGAGACAAGAACCGGATTACCACCCCGATCAACTGGGTCAGAGGCGACGACGTCATTGTTCACCCTTCGGTTTCCAATGAAGAGGCCAAGACTCTTTTCCCCAAGTTCCGCATTATCAAGCCCTACTTGAGAATGACCCCCTTGGAAGTGTCTGACCCTTGAATCAAATATTAATGTGTCATGAGTGAAGATTTTTAAACAAATTAGCATTTCGTAGAGTTCACGTACCCTTTTGCGCTAAATACAGAAGGACATTGACTTTGATACTTCGAAGAGTATAGTCAATCTACCGTGTGGCAAGCAGTCATGATTAACCGAGCTGGCCTTAATGCAGAATCTCAATTCAAAGGAACCCTACCTCAAAGAGGTTCGATATCTAATAATACAAACAGAATTATAATACAACGAGCGGCGAACTCGCACCAAACGTACTGACGATACGACAAGATGGTCACATCGATGGTCACATCGTGACATCTCCTTCGTCCATCCCGAAGTAATGCTCGTGCTCCTGTTCGTACTGTTGAGGAGGTGTATTGAGCTGATAGCCATCAACAACGTAGCCTTCAACCTCGTTCGAGGGAGACAACTGGAACTGACCAAACTGCTTCGCTTGGGGTGGCGGCAGCGGATTATGAGGGGGGCAAAAGGATTGCGGAGTCGATGGAAAATATGAAATTTCCTGCGGTTCCATCTTCAACTCTGAAAAGTCCTTATCCTCAAAGCTGGTGATGGCATTACCGTCACTGTCTGTATATTGTCGAAGGATGCCCCAAGGTGTAACCTTGACGATGCCTCCCTCAGGATGGTTGTAGATAGGCCACTCCAGGTCCTCCACCTGGCGTTCAATGTACATCCGACTTCTCTTCAGTTCCTCTCCATCTTCTCGTCTTCTTTTGCCGTTATCGCTTTGAGAGAATGCTTCCATCATACCCTGGGGTAAAAAAGAAAAATCCACTCGTCAAGGGGATCTTCTCAGCGCGTCTTAGAAGTTTTCAGTGCAGGTTTCTCAAGTCATAGGCGAGCTATAGGACAGGGTTTCAAACCACGACCAGCCTCCAATTAATCCCCAAAGGAAAAAGGTCGTGCGAAGCCCAAATAAGGATATCCTACGGCCGGACAATCCCACAGTGATGTCATACAATAAGGTGAACAGCGGGGTAGTGTATGAAACTCAACACCAGATTTAAAGCTGGAACATGCTTACCTCTACCACTTATTTTGCGCTGGTAGATAGATTTTGATATGCCACAACGTCAAGAGATCTCAAAAGAGGTAAACAAATGTGAACCCCCATAAACAAATGTGAATCTCACAACACAGAAGAAGTAACCTTCATCAGTTTCAACATCTCAGGGGAAAGTAGATATCCACAAACGTTCGGTAACAGCCTCACACATAATTATGATCTTCCAAATATCAATTTTTAGAAAATCATACACTTATAAGATGAGTGAGTGAGTGGGTGAGTAAGAGGAATTTTTGGACCTGCAGGAGCAGCATCCCCGAAATCAACGACTCTCGAAGGTGAAAGTAAAATGCAAAACAAGCCAGAAAAAGCACTGCAAAATATTCACTTCGATGTCTTAACATCTCATTCAAATACCATTTTGATTGTTGTTTTGTTTTTCATCTATAACAGGACCGCACGTAGAAGAGGGATTGCAGAATGCGTCCGAGACAAATTGACGAGGTTGTGGCAGTGGCAATCATTTCTCATGGGATGTGTCTGACATTGGTTTACGATTCTCCCATGTCTTATTTACGTACCCCGTTCACGTACCCCATCAAGCACTTAGTAGCATCTATGTCCTGCGTAGAGCCACCCGCGAATTATCCAATAGAAATACTTTTCATTCAAAACGCTACACTGTTCAAACCCAAATGTTGAGAGCAAGATCCGTGTTGTCAGCCAGAAGCTTGCCTCGGGTTGCTTCGTTTGTCTCATCGACTAGACAATTTTCTTCAACCGTTGGTGTCAAGGCTGCATCTGAGTCCAATGAACGTCCTCAATTCCAGCTGGCTATGGGTCCCACTCAGCGTTACTCCAACTACGACGCGGGTACTTTTGGCAAGACTACTTTCTCCGAGGTCTTCGATGACGCTGACATGACATTGTAAGTATCTTACGTTCCCAAATTGTCCATCAACACGTTTACTAACTGGATATAGCTCCAAGTACGACAATCCCAAGAATGTGGAAAAGCAAGGTACCAAAGTCAGACCTTTCACCATTAACTTCGGTCCCCAACATCCTGCTGCTCACGGTGTGTTGCGGTTGATCTTGGAACTTCATGGTGAAGAAATCATTCGTGCCGACCCTCATGTTGGTCTTTTGCACAGAGGTACTGAAAAGTTGATCGAAACTAAAACCTACATGCAAGCTCTTCCTTACTTTGACCGTTTAGACTACGTTTCTATGATGACCAACGAATTAGTCTTTGCCCTTGCGGTCGAGAAATTGTTGAACGTTGAGGTTCCTCTCAGAGCCAAGTACATTCGTACCTTGTTTGGTGAAATTACTCGTATTCTTAACCACTGCATGTCTGTTTTGTCGCACATTATGGACGTTGGTGGTTTAACGCCTTTCCTTTGGGGTTTCGAAGAGAGAGAAAAATTGATGGAATTTTACGAAAGAGTGTCGGGTGCCCGTTTGCACAGTGCTTATGTTAGACCAGGTGGGGTTTCTCAAGATATCCCTTCGGGTTTGCTTGACGACATTTACCAATGGGCTACTCAATTCGGTGACAGAATTGATGAAGTTGAAGAATTGGTCACCGATAACCGTATCTGGAAGGACAGAACTATCGGCGTTGGTGTCGTCACTGCCGAAGATGCATTGAACTATTCGTTGTCAGGGGTGATGTTGAGAGGGTCTGGCATTCCTTTTGATATCAGAAAGTCGCAACCTTACGACGCTTACGACTTGGTTGACTTCGATGTCGCTGTCGGTCAAAACGGTGATTGCTACGATCGTTATCTTATCAGAATGGTCGAATTCCGCCAATCCTTGAGAATTATTCACCAGTGTATCAACGACATGCCTGAAGGTGCCGTGAAGGTTGAGGATTACAAGATTTCACCTCCCCCCAGAGGCTTCATGAAGGAAGATATGGAAGCTCTCATCCACCACTTCTTGTTGTTCACTAAGGGTTATGCTGTTCCTCAAGGGGAAACTTACACTGCGATTGAAGCTCCCAAGGGTGAGATGGGTGTTTATGTGGTTTCTGACGGCTCTGAAAGACCTTATAGATGCAAGATCAGAGCCCCTGGTTTTGCTCACTTGGGTGCCTTTGACCATATCGCCAGAGGGAATTTGTTGGCTGACGCGGTAGCCATCATCGGTACTATGGACTTGGTGTTTGGGGAAGTTGACCGTTAATGCATTTATAATACAATATAGAAAATTCAGATTACGAATCGTGGATGAACCTTGTCGATATTTATCGAATTCATACATTTTGAAAAATTAGATTATGCGAAAGTCATACAATACGAGAGTATACGGCATTCCACAGAAGGGTCATTTGCTTAGACCCAATTCACGGGCGACTTCAACACTTGCACCAATTTGTCTTCTTCCAGACCTGGTTCGGGGTGGTGGTCATACACCCAACTAGCTGTAGCCGGCAAAGACATAAGAATCGATTCTACTCGCGAACCAGGTGTTTGCAAACCAAACTGCGTTCCGCGATCCAATACGAGATTGAATTCGACGTAACGACCACGTCTAATTTGTTGCCATTGCTTCTGCTCCTCGGTGAAGGGAGTGTTCATACGCTTTTCAACAAGGGGTATATACGCTGGTAAGAATGCGTCAAAACACAGCTCAATGATGTGTAGAATTTCATCAGCCGGCTTAGTGTCGAAATCGTCAAAGAAAATACCCCCAATCCCTCTAGTTTCTCCGCGGTGCTTGATGAAGAAATACTCGTCACACCACTTTTTGTAGGCAGGGTAAAGAGTGGTGTCGTATTTGTCCAAGGCAAGCTTGTGTTGAAGATGGAAATTCTTTGCATCTTCCTCATACAAGTATGAGGGTGTCAAGTCAGCACCACCACCGAACCACCAAGCGGTGATTTCCTTAGTTTTTGGGTCAGACGTCTCAAAGTAGCGGTAGTTCAAATGAGTGGTTGGAGCATGCGGATTTGTGGGGTGTATGACAAGCGAAAGCCCACAAGCAAAAAAGTCTACCAGACCATCCTCTGAGCCTTTAAGATTGCGGTGATCAGCCTTCATTCTGTTAACAGCCTGAGGGGGCAATTTACCGTGCACAACAGAGATGTTGACCCCACCCTTCTCAAACGTCTTACCGTCTTGCAATACCATCAGTTGGCCCCCACCACCGTCGTTACCTCTCACCCAAGTATCCGTTCTAAATTCTGCAGTGTCGAGGGCAGCAATAGCTTCAGTGATCTGTTTTTGTTTCAACCGGACCAATGCTTCCATCCGATGACGGATGGGAATGCTGGTATCATGTATCAGTTCGGGGCCACAAGCAGTCTTCATGGTTGACATGTGTGATTTTTCAACCTGTTGCCAGTCTACGCAAATACCGCTCCCATCTGTGCGAGTTTATATGCAAAATTTTGATGCAGTTTTTCATTGTAGCGCGCGATTAATGGGGTGAGAATGAACGTGTCGTATGATTTGAACATGAGTGCTTTATGCTAATGGTACGTCGTAATATCCTTTGCCAATCAGATTAGCCGCTATACCAACCATGATGATATCGTGGTAAGGGATGTATCTATGACTATGCGGGTCGTCGTATGCTGATGAACGTGTTGGAGTTTCACATTCCGGCTGCCATCCATTTCTTCCTCTAAGGAGAATGGTTCAACCCATAAGAGCATGCCAGAGGAAGTAGAAACCACCGGTAGCACCGCCAAACATGAGAAGTTTTGGCATTATCTTTGAGTCATTTTGAGGTGGCCGGTGAGATTGAAAAATGTGGGGATTCGTTTGATAGCTACCGTTCTCACGTGGCTTCGGTGTTATTGATTCGGTGCCATTAGCTTGCATCGTTCTCACATGATGTAGTAAGTACTTAATAGCCATCTCTTCATCAAGAGCTTTGCCATCCGTGGAGATCGTTTGCAATAGCCGTTTTTGCTCGTCCGCTGATAGAGCTTTATCGATAATGCGCTTTTCGAATTTGAGATTGTTCTTTAGATGGGTATCATAATCGAAATGTGGAACGTCATAGCGATCGCTATAATCTGTCCGACTTCCATGAAATGTAGAATTGTTGCCATCGTGTTGGGAGTTATGATATCGGATTTTATGACGTTTAGTGTTGAGTCCAGAGCTCGAATAGCTGTATCCACTTTTGGAATAGTACTTAGCTTCGCCATAATATTTGTTATTCCATTCTCGTTTGGCGTGGTTTGCAATCTGAACACCTGCGACTCTTAATTGGGAGTCGTACAGTTTTTTCTTCTTGATATCTTTGAGAGTATCGTAGGCCGTCACCATCTCCAAGTATTTGGAAGCATTTTCTTCCTTCTCAGCTTCACTTAAATGCCCATTCAAATCAGGATGATGCTTTTTTGAAAGTTGTTTGAACTTGACTTTGATTTCCTTGATTGTGGCATTTGTAGGGAGGTCGAGAATTTGATAATAGTTGGGCTGTGAGGTAGAATATCTCCGAGCTATACTTCTCAAGCCAGGACAAAGCATTTCTCAAAGTAATCCACCCCTTATCAACGGAAGTGCGCCCCTTTTAATAGATGTCTGTGCGTTCACTGGTGAAATGTACTTGCAGTGCGAAGTCAGCTGTCAGTGCCTACGATAATGACGCGCTTTTATGTAGATTAAAATGAACCACCAACGAATTCAAAATTCTGTATTTAGCTCAAATTTTGAATGCATTTGGATAAAAAATAGCAGGTTGACACGAGCACATCTTGGCGACTTGCCTTGGGGTAAACTGGCATGATTGAATCGACTCATCAGCGAGAACCATGTATGCAGACTTCGGCGAGTACACTAGCCAGTGGTGATCACGGACTTGGCCCAATACGATTGCTGGCTCACCGGTTGATATCACTTCAACACTCCTTGCTTGATTGACAGGTATAACATGGTGTGTTTTGTTAAGACTGGCAGCAACTGTTGTTAAATCGACGTTGAAGTTGGGCAGTTTATAAATTTTGAGTGATTCGATCGACTTGAAGTACTGCAAAAGTAGTTGGGATTTTTCTTCCAGCATTGATCGATGAATCACCGGTAAATATATTGCAAAACTGCCGAACTTACTCAAGTACTCCTGAAGCTTGGAATGTCGTTGAAATAAGGCTATACCTGTTTCCTGAACGTGAGTTAGTTTTATCAATTTTAACACGTACTGAGAAAACCTCACTTCCAAATTCAGTGATTGAGCCAGCTGCACAACGGTATATATTGACTCCTGCGCTACTGGTTGAAGATATGACTGGATCTGTTGGGTTCCTAGTGATAGACTCGATTGTAGATATCGGAAAACTTCTTCCTGTGTGAAAGCCTCAACCTTATAGTATGGTCCATTTGATGTTGCCCGTGATCGAGGTCGCAAGTAAAAATACCCTCCACCAACCTTCAAAAATATCCCCACTAAGTTGGCTTCAAACGTAAATGGCTCAGAATGTATTGCCATCGAGACACCCCCGAAAAAGCGTAGCAATTGTTCACGAACAATTGCCAACGCTAACTCAGGTGCAGCCGGCGCATGCCCTTCATAGACTTTCAGCAAACAATACCTGTCAACTTCTTCAAAAGTATCAGCTGAATTATTACAAAAGACTTCTTTTACAACAACTTTGATTGCACGAAGCACAATTTGTAGATATATGGTCTCCAGTGGAAAATGAAGAATTCCCTTTGACCCCATGACATACGGAAACATATGTTTGATGTATACGTTTTCATGAAGGGTTTCAGACACATTGGGCACGATCTTGGCTTTATAATAATACTTGTTGAAGATCATGTCAAGACCATGCCATAGGCTGGGCGCCAGCCCTTCACGGAGCAATGTTACGCCCCTTTCCATGCTCAAAGCCTGAATCATCAGTTCTAAGTAACCATGCCTTATCACCGAGTCTGGGGGGAGTGACCATGGGTCAGACAGATAAAACAAGTCCAATAATATTGGAAGGTCTTGTGGAGAGAGTTGGGATATGAGTGCTAATGATGGTGTGTCGAGCTGTTTCATTATCCAAAACTTGCGATGGGACAACTCTAAGATTTGATCAAGTCCGCTTTTCTGTGGTTTCAAATGGAAGCGGGACCAAGCCAATCCCCAACATCGACGGCAAACAGTATCCCAATGTGAAGCCAATATCCGCTCTAGTTGCTTGCAAACTGACCGAAGTCTCAAAAGGTCGCCATATTCGAGATATATGGCAAGTTGGAAGAAAATGTCATCTGGAAGCTTAGTTATCATCCAGTCGCATCGAATGCGCACACTTACTTCATCATAGTACGATGGGTAAGAGATCGAGTGATGCTGATCATGGCAACAAGAAAAAGTTCCGAGTTGCTCATGGGGTGATTGAGCCAGGATATTCCGGAGTCTATGCTACCTGCCTCAAAAATAAGGAGGGTCAGTGTCGTAAAGAGTTGCTAGCACTTTTTCAAGAGAAAGCTGAAGAGTATTTCGACATGTCTCAAGTGGATGGGGAAGGGGAGGACGATGACGACGAGAGTCTTTCAATCGAAGACAAAATCAAAAGAGAAGTCAATGAACTCAATCAGACAACTACTGTTACTAAGAAGGAACCGTTGAAACCGATTAACTTGGATTGCATGTGTCTTGTTTTCATCAAAACTAGAAAACCAATTGACCCCGAGCGATTAGTTTACGGTATTGTCAAAGAGCTTGCGGAGACTAAGGTCAAACGCACTCGAGTTACTAATAAGTTACTTCCAGTCACGTACACCGTTTCGGCGTCAATTGATCAGTTGAAAGTGCTTGCCGAGAAGGTTTTGAAACCTCACTTCCATTCAGGAGAAGACCAAAAGCCTGTCAAGTATGCCATCCAAGTTGACCGGCGAAATTTCAATACAATCGCCCGTGAAGATGTCATCAAGACTGTAGCTAGTTGTATTGACAAAGCGACATACGGACATGAAGTGGAATTGAAGCAATACGAAAAACTTATTTTGGTAAATTGCTACAAAAACAGTATAGGAATGTCTGTTGTTGACGACTGGTTGAAGTATGACAAGTATAACTTGCAACAAATCTACGAAAAAGGGTTGGATATGTCTCAAGATTCCAGTCGAGTTAGTTCAGAACCTGCTAAGCTGAAGTGATATGCAAATGAGGTCATGCTGTCAATGTTTCGTTATGGCGCCGTCTTCGCAAAAATAGACAATATATAAGGAACACTATCTTTGAGAGTTGGGTAATTTCAAAGAACCACTCTCGAAAGAACAACAGTTCCACGAGTTATTGCATTTCATAAAACTTTTCATAACACTTGTACTCGGTCTTCAAATTGAACAGGGTGCAACCAAGAGAGCCAATCGGCTTCCGAGTGAGGGATAAGTCCCATTTTGAACAACTTATATATACCGATCGTCATGCTGGCTAGTTGACATACAATGAAAACAAACTTGAGCATTAGCAGCGTGCCTTGGTCTTTTGGTTCCAAACCCTTGAACACTCGATTGGTTTCCGTGAATATCGCTTTGAGTGGATTCAAAAGCATCATGAACGTCATCGAAATAGGAATGATTTGCAATGAGTTACCCGTCATATAACCCATAATCAAATTCATTGGTATCGATTTGGCAGGTCCCATGGCCACTTCCCAGGCCTTCTTTGCTTTGAGCGAATCAAGATCAGTCTCGCTTAGGGGCTTTTTCGGTGTCATCTTTTTGGAAGTTCCCAAAAACCCCAACGGCGAAACATCGCTTTTGAATTGCTTGCGCTCAACCGTGGACAATGATAGACTGTCTACCATGGTGACTTGGTTGATAAATTATGGATGGTTGAGTTGAGCGCGGGTTATGGTTATGAACTGTGGCAATATGGGAAATTATCCTAAATGCGGGTGTCCACTACAACCACATCCACGACCATCCTCCTGTTCCCGTACAAGAGCTACAATGAATTTCGCTGAGTATCGAGGGAACCCATTGAACAGAATCATCCTACTTCTGGTGGTTCTCTCAATGGGATTCTTACTTGTGATTCTCGCTGGTATTAATGGCAATTGGATGCCGATCGTCAATGGCATTCTTTTCGGATTAAGCCCGTTACCCAGCTTGATATTACGAGGCAGAGTGGGTGATCATGACTTCAGTTTTGATCCCACAACACTGTCTAATTTCAATGCTATCAAAGAGTTCGCCGAATTCACACTGGGTGTTTTAATCACTTCTTCTTTAGCCATGCCATTGGTTCTTTACCACTCCGGGTTGCTAACAAAAACGCTGATGTGGTTGACGGAGATTGGAGGTGGCCTAATCTATCTTACGGTGTACACATTTGGTTACTACTTTGATGAGCCGGAAGGCGCGGACGACGTCATTTAAAGTATAGCCACGATAAAGTTTATATAAATGACATGCATATTGTTAAATTCGTGTGCAAATTAACATAGGTAAGCTTCAATGTATAACACGACTCTCGGACAATAAACAATGTCTCCTCTTTTAGTTGAGCCGTTTAAGGCGTTATTCGACATCCTAATTACACACTTTCTCTCAGCATGTGTCGTTATCACCCCCGGACAATGGATGCCTGACGTTCCGCGAAGTTAAGCACCAATGAAACTGGTCTTATATAGCAAGTAATTAACGACAAATCAAGTGTGTCTTGAAAAGATTAGGGACAAAGACGTATAGAAGTACCTCGAGACTGTGCAAAACCTGACTACCGTTTTGTGGTCTCGGATCTAAAAACAACCAAAAGGACTTAGGATCAGTCCTGAGTGAATTGTTTGTTACTCGGGTCTGACACCTCCGTGCTCAGGAAAAAACTCCGCAACCGAGAGAGTATATAAACTAGGCTGCGCTGCGCGTTTCAGTTGATACATATTCGAATATAGATGTTTCGTGCTGGAGCTTCAAGAGGGATTCGTTCCTCAATTCTAGCAGGAAATGTGCGGTTTGCTTCAACCACTGCGACTGTTACCAAGCCTAGCGTGTTGCTGCGTGTTTGGAGTTTTACCAAAAAGGCCACTTTGATTGGTTTAGTTGGTGGCACTGCTTACATTGGGTACAAGATTTACGATGAATCTCACCCCGGGCCCCAACTTCCTCAAACTACCACCTTTCCCAATGGTGAACCCAAGAAGACTTTGGTTATCTTGGGTACTGGGTGGGGTTCGGTTTCCTTACTTAAGAACTTGGACACCTCGAAGTACAACGTGGTTGTTGTCTCCCCAAGAAACTACTTCTTGTTCACTCCTTTGTTACCGTCTATCCCCACTGGTACACTCGACACTAAGCTGATTATTGAACCCGTTAGATCTATCACTCGGAAACTCAAAGGTGAGGTAATTTACCTTGAAGCTGAGGCAACTGATGTTGATGTCAAATCTAAAACTATTACCATTAAGCAGTCTACCACGGTTCACTCTGGTCATTCTGGTGAAGATTCCGGTGCTTTCAAGTCTGTGATTTCGGAGAAGACTGGGGTTGAGGAAATCATTACCAAGCTTCAATACGACTATCTTGTTGTTGGTGTTGGTGCCCAACCTTCGACTTTCGGTATTCCCGGTGTGGCCGAAAATTCCACCTTCCTTAAGGAAGTTTCTGATTCGACCACCATTCGTCGCCGCATCATGGATCAAATCGAAGCTGCCAACATGTTGCCTGTTAATGACCCTGAGCGCAAGCGGTTGTTGTCGGTAGTTGTTTGTGGTGGTGGCCCTACTGGTGTCGAAACCGCTGGCGAAATCCAAGATTACATCGATCAGGACATCAAGAAATGGATGCCTACTATTGCCCTGGAAATGTCTGTTACCTTGATTGAGGCTCAACCTCATGTGTTGTCTTCGTTCAACCCCAAGCTTGTTGAGTATACTTCCGA
Source organism: Diutina sp. Y7414 (assembly GCA_037042415.1). Classification (NCBI taxonomy): domain Eukaryota; kingdom Fungi; phylum Ascomycota; class Pichiomycetes; order Serinales; family Debaryomycetaceae; genus Diutina; species Diutina sp. Y7414. Next base: position 586,517 of record JAXQKI010000100.1, read on the forward strand.
AGTGTTTGAGCAAACCAACATCAACTTGAAATGTAGCAGCATGGTTAAAGCTGTTGATCAAACCACGGTTACTGCGCAACATAAGAATAAGGACGGCACGACGTCAGTACTCAAGGTCCCTTACGGTATTTTGATTTGGGCCACTGGCAATGCTCCCCGACCTATCGTACGCAATCTTTGGGCTCAAATTAATGAGCAAAAAACCGCCAAGCGTGGTTTGCTTGTTGACGAATCCTTGTTAGTCGATGGTACAACTGATATCTATGCCTTGGGTGACTGTACTTTCACGAAGTACGCCCCAACTGCTCAAGTAGCTTTCCAAGAGGGTCAATTTTTGGCCAAGCATTTCGATCGCCTCCAAAAGATTGACAGTTTGCGTTGGCGTATTGCTCACCCCAGCGACAACGACAATGTGGACCGCTTGAAGGCGAAGCTTGAAAAGATTGAGAGTAAGCCTTCCAAATTTGAATACCACAACCATGGTGCTCTTGCTTACATCGGTTCCGAAAAGGCTGTGGCCGACATCATGGTCGCCGACTTTAGCAATATTCAAACTGGTGGTTCATTCACGTTCTACTTGTGGAGATCTGCGTATATCTACATGTGTTTGAGCATTGAGAACCAATTCTCTATCATCCTTGACTGGGCGAAAGTTTGGTTGTTCGGAAGATCTGTGTCTTCTGAATAAACTATGAGGTGTACATCCACTTAAGTTATATCAATTCAATAAATGAAAGCCAATAAGAAATCAAAATTCGCTTACCAACTCTTTTCAGTATGGGGACAAGAACAGAAGATCATTAGGCATAAGATGGTATATCGGAAATACCGATACGTTTCTATAATGGTATTGTCCTGGCTTGTGGCGTCTTTTCGTCACTTGTGTATGGCGCCGCCCCACAATGGTTTGATACCAAGCTCATCCTCCATGAACTTGCTTGGGTTTTCATTCCGCTTAACAAAATCCAAGAGCGTTGCTGCAATGTGTCTCGGAAGATCCTCATGCACAAAGTGACCAGTTTCATTGGAATTATTAAAAGCAACCATTTGAAATTTACCTTGCATTTGGCCAATCATTAATTGCTTGTCGAGGGTTTCATGTGTTGAGAGTACTAGCAATTTGGGGCCTTGGAAATTGACAAAATTCGAAGATAGATTTTCGAACCATGTCGACCAATACGGTTGCGTATGAGCGAGGTCAGTTTTCCAAGTAAGCTTGTCAGGAATCAATAAGTCAGGTACCGAAAGTCGCGCCAGCTCAATGTTGTGTAAGAGGTTCTCCATATGCCAGTGGATCGCCTGAGTGATAGTGGAGAAATGCTTCGGCCGATTGTGCACGAATTGTGGCATACTAGTTAAGGACTTGATCGCAACCTCCTCAACTATGTCTAATAAAACCAAACCCTTTAATTGCCGATCAGTCGTAGTCGCTCCATATCTAGCAGCCACAGCACCCCCAAGCAGGTGACCCACAAGATATAGTGAATTGTCAGTATTAGCTTTAACAAAACTAATGACATCCAGAAAGTCGGCTACCAAAGTGTTTAATGAATAGTCTCCGCTTGGGTTAGGCGACACACCATGCCCTCGCATGTCATAGACGACCACACCAACGTCGGGACATTTGCTGATAAGCTCCTCTGTTACCTTTGCAAACGTCATTGAAGAAGAGCCTGCTCCATGATTCATGACGTATACAGGGGATGTTGATTGACTAGGCCAGCGACAATACACTTGGATGTCGTTGACTTTAGTCAGCGTAAATTGAGACTCTTTGAACAGATGGTATTGCTTCCATATCTCATCAGCGTTGTCGAAAACCGCAGGTGCCGGTTCTGGAACTGACGTTAGATTTCCATTTTCAAGTTTGAGGTTTTCGTCAGCGATCAATTCCGACAACGACGGTAATTGATTATTGTCAACAATATCCTTTCGCTTTTGCTTCATTAGTCCACGAGCTAACAGCGACATTAGAGCTTAGTGCACAGATGTTGTCAGCACAGCTTTTAATTTATTGTGACGTTTCTTTATTTCAATCAAGTTGACATATATTGCCTCACCACTGGAAAATTAGGCTGCGAGCGCATTGCAGAGATGGACTTGACGAAAGAGTTCAAACATATGGCTGCGGCTCTATTCGTTGCCTATAAAGCCTTATTATTCGGAGAGACACCCGTGGCTTGTTTGGTTGTTGACAATCGCAACGATGCGATCTTACTGATTGGATACAATTATACCAATGTGTCTCTTAACGGCACCCGCCACGCCGAGTTTCTTGCTTTGGAAAGACTAGTTGATGATGGATATGACTTATCAAAGTGTACCTTATATGTAACGGTCGAGCCGTGTATCATGTGTGCTTCTTACCTTCGCCAAATTGGGATAGGTCGAGTAGTGTATGGTGCTGGCAATGACAGATTTGGTGGTAATGGAACGGTGGTTCTGGTCAATTCAAATGGACATCTACCCAAGCAGGCTTACCTCAGTTATGGCGGAATTTGTCGAACGGAAGGAATTCAATTACTCCGAAATTTTTACATCCAAGAAAATGACCTGGCACCAACGCCTCAAGTCAAGAAAAACAAAGATATCGACTCCAAAGATCTCCCCGATAGTAATGTGGTCTACGACGAAGCAGTCTTCGATGACTTCTATGGAGTTGAGCGTCAATTTCTTTTGGAGGATCGTTCCTGTGAGATAACTCCACTTATTGGCCAGGGCTATCGTCTTATTGACCTATTCCTGTTGAGCGATGCCTTGAACATACCTTTTTTGCAGAAAGAGCTAGGTAGTATCTCGCAAGATCAATTAGATAATTTTTACGAGCTCTTTAGGAGCGTTGATGGCGAGGGTAGAGTGATTATGGAGACTTCAGTTAAGGTATACCACTCTAAGAAGCGACCTCTCGAGGATTGAGTTGTTGCTCATAGATTATGCAATTCATTAACAACGTGATTGGATGCATGTTTCAACACACTTCAGTGTGTGTGTGGAGGAGTGAGAAAGGGGGAGAAGGTGGGAGGGGGGGCACTCGAGTATATTTAAACTATCGTCTAAGTCCAAAAACTAAAAATCGAAATTTACCATGGGTTTTGATGTTGCTGCCACCAATGAAATCTCAGATTGTTATGCTAGTGCAATCTCGCTAGTTTACCCTTATTGTGATTCAATCACTAATTTACCACCAGTGATACGCAAGCTTGCAACTGTGCAGCTTGTTATTTGTGAATTAAATGAAAGCACTGTTACCACCCCCCCATCATGTGTTGGTGTTACCGAATCAACCTTATCTTCTTGCATTCAAGCTCTCGAACGAAGTCCTCAGTGGTGGACTACATACACCAGTTACTTTAAACACATCAATGAAGTTTGTTATCAGTATCTGCTTCCAATTGAGCTGAAGCTATTATTTGACCAATATCGAGACAGCTTCTCGAATTTAACAGCGTTGGTTCAGGACATTGGGCACAACTTGAATCTTGTTGTCAGATCGCATCGTTTAAAGTCAAAAGAGATTGTGGATTGGACAGTCAATGAACTTTCTGATCAATACCATAGTGTATTGACAACGTTTCCCCAGATTCTAACCGATACTATGAGTCATTGGTTAAACAAGAATTTGCCGGACTTGATTGACAATCAAATCAACAATCAGTTAAATACATTGATGATGCAAGTGCAAAGTCATATGGAAGCGACAATTTCTAACACAATGGTGCTGGTGTTCGTCCATGAAATTGATATGGTGGCTGAACATCTTAATAAATCAATTGAAGCGTACTCTTCTCAATTGCATGGTCATGTCATCGAATTGGAGAGCCGTCTTGGGCATGTCAATTCTGCAAATATATGCTTCGAGGCTATCCACATATTTTTTCGAATTGCCAACAACGTTTTGAGCAATTGGTACCTTTATTTACCGATATTCCTGTTCGTCTTGTTCAACACAATCCCGAAGGCTAAGGGCAGGTAGTACTGTGATTCATGACATTTATACGTCGCATTTGATTTTAGTGAGAATGTGAGACATTCATCATTCTAACCACCAGACAACGGTCCCCAAAGATATATAATCCTTTTAGCCATATAGCAGACGCAGTTTTCACAATGAAGTTCTAAAAAGTTTTTCTCGTACCCCTAGAGGCTTTATCTTAGGTCAAATATCTGAAGTGTACGCGCACACTTTTTCGCACCAACAACAATATAGTAGCGAGCTGCCCATACTGGCGATGGAGGAGCTGTTTCATTTCAGCCTCTTACGCGTGTCGATAGCGCAGATTCTTAAGTCCTGCGGTTTTGACAAATGCAAACCAAGTACGCTAAACATTGTGACAGACCTTTACATCCATTATTTTACCAAACTTGTTCGTGAAGCCATTACGTGCAGTCAGCTTCGAACTAAGCTGAATCAAGTTTCTCTTGAAGATGTTTCACAGCTGCTTATCCTAATAGGTGGAATCAAGCCGAAAAACTTTCTAGGAAACGATCCTGTTCCTCAAACCCGAGAAAACTACGATTACAACACTAAACTGGTGGAGCTGTTTCTCAATTGGCTACGAAGTAGTGACCAATACCGGATACTGAAGCAACTTGATGAAGTTCCCATACCTCTACTTTCGAATTTGATAGAGAAGCGCAAATTGGATCTCAGCGATATTGATGCTGATGTGGATCGGAAGAAGCAAAAGTATAAGGAGCGACAAGAATTCTACAACCAGCTCAAGTTGAACAATGATGATGTTATCGATGATGAGGAGGTCACGGAAAATGACAGAATGCCTTGGGTGAATTATTTAGTGGAGAAGGATTTGAAATTGGGGCATGATCTTAAATTCTTGAATACACCGTTATTTTCCGAGTACACCAAGTATCAATCCAACACAAAGTTCCACCCATCACAGAAGCACAATAAGCATCTTCAGTCGCTTATCGCTAATCATGACAAAAACGATTATCTCATTCCCAAGTTTGAAGCGAATCCTGAAGGCGATGATCAGATTTTACCTCTGGAAGAACTTCAACTGTTATTGCCGTGTAACTTAACTTATCCTGAGGATATATCTGAAGACCTTTCACCCGAAGCAATTAAAAAACTTACAGCGGCCTCGAATTCTTCAAGTGAATCAAGGGATGATTCCAGCCAACGAGTTGAATCTCAGCATACTGATTCGCGTGATATGAAAACATCAGAAGTTGATCCGTTACAAGTCACTGGCGATGAAGACGAGGAGATATCGGAGATGTCTGAGCTCACCCCTGTACCTCCTGCCTCGCCCTCACCTGACTCACATGAGGTTGATATGGTAACGAACTGAATTGCTACATGACTCGAAGATATCTGAGTTGCAAATTTCCAAGCAACCACTCGAGATGTATGGTTTCCATTGTCATTGAGTATTTCAGTAGTTTATTTCAGCGCCTGCGCATTCTTCATGTCAAGAATGTAGAATTGGGGTACAGCCTTATTTAGACTGAACTGAGCAACCTAATTTCACTATTTATGCGTAGTTTCAATGTGATAAAAATTTTATAGAGACCATAACCCCTCTCTCTACACTCTGGGACAAAATACAACACCATATTAGCGTGAAGGCAACACCACCACTAGAAAAGTAACGGAATCATTCGTCACAATGTAAGTTGCAAATTAGGCTTTGGCCAAATATCACATTACTTGCATATATCCTGATAGACAACTGCATCAATTTTACCCAATTGAGACTGGCTGTCATAAAACGCGTGCGAGAGATGTATTTTGAATTTCACAACGCGCTCCTGCAGGACCTCCTTACTCCTTTTTATTTAACATGAGGTAGCGCCTATCGACGCTTACCGGATATAATTCAACGCGTTCGTGCGGAGTCTATCAGAAATGATAAACTCACAGCTTAAACTCTCATTGAAGTTCAACAAGCTGTTGACGAACGTCCAAGCCAATGATGCTCCATTCACCCCCGTTGCTCAGACTATTTCAACACCCGTTGAGCAGCTCGCTGGACAACAAGGAGGGTACTTTGGTTATCAAAACCCGCAGTATAACGAAAGTGATGACATCCTTCCAGGACACGATCTGGACACCAAAGTGTACACTCTTTCCTTTACCAACGAATTTGATCAAATGGTCCTCAGTGTCTACTCGGATATTGTGTCACGTCCTACAACAACCCCATTCTCGGGCGTAGTGCCTCCTCTGGGAATTGCGCTGATAGTATCAAACGAAACGTTGAACATGATTCGTGACACAAATAATGACTTTTTTCCATGTGACACGCAATCCATTATGACGCCTGATGTTTTACGCGATGATCAGTTGGCTCCTGTTTTTCTTCAATTGATTCGAAAGCGACTTATTGAGTTGTGCATCTCCCATTCGCGAAGTCAGAATCCTCCAAACATTACAACTGTAACTGTTTCGGGGCAAGGCAAATCGTTTTCAAGTACTTCGAAGATGTACAACATTTCAAATTTATCACTCAACGAATTGAACATATCTAATTACAATTCGACTGCTTCGGTTCCACCCCAACTCAATCGACTGCGGCTGAGATTACTGAAATTGAGTCGTCACAATTCAAACACCTGGCTTCATGTTGGCAACATTTCGTCCATCAAAAATGCTAACATGTCAACCGACTCTTTTACAGACTATGTTCCCCAACTGTATATCAATCGTCTGGCAAATTCGTGTGGCTTGAATAGTGTGGGCAACCTTGATTGCACTCCACCGCAAGCCCTCAAACCCCCTCAAAGCACTCCTCCTCAACTGCTTCAATCCCTTCAACAGCAATTGGGTGATCTTGATGAATTCACGTTTTTCAATCAGCATCACCCTCCGGCTCGTCTGCCTTTTATGCATGATCAATCTCCGCGACTGGACCCCGAAAGCCTGGTGCTGAGAACGTCCCTGATCGGGGGTCAGTCGTCAATGATGGCTGTTGACACTTTAGATCTGCCTTTTATGCTGACAATTGGCGCTGGAGAGACAGGATATTTCAGCAACGGCTTTCAGCCGCCCCCTTTATTATCCTTGAATAACGTCTCTCTGAGCCCTCTCAAAGAAGAAAATGACAAAGTCGGACTCCCTTATAGCTACTCGTTGAGCGAGAAGAAGCGAGATTCATTGAAGATGAAGCGAGGAATTCATTGAAGTACAAGGATACGTTTTTCGTTATGATGTTTACGTGCAAGGTCTCCATTATAGATTAATACAAAGCCTGGTTGGTTCTTAAGTATCAATTGCCTCATAACTCCCATGAACAAGTGCATTGAATGTGACAACCTCGTATGAGAGAACAAAAAAAGGTATATGTCATTAAGTAGGTATTATTTGATTTACTATCGATGACATTCCGCTATAATGTGGGAGTAAAGACACTTGCATCATTAATTTCACTGAAGTGCTGTCAAGTAAATCGCAATCATCGAGTATTAAATACTAATAGGGCGAGTCCGTTAGCTAGTAAATTTCCTGAACCCTCTCGTTACAGTACCCACAGATCTTTGTATCCAAAAGATTCAAAAAAAAACAGATGTGATATCCGTGGGGTTCGAACCCACGCCCCCGAAGAGACCAGGATTGGTTGGTAAAGTTGTTAACCTTACCCTGGCGCCTTAGACCACTCGGCCAGGATACCTTCTAGTCTTCATTTTTTATTTTATTATCTATGATATATATCAACTCCCACTACGTCCTTGCGTCAACACGGACGGACCTTCATGAAATCCTTACTGTCAAATCCAATGCAAGCAATCAGGTAAAGGAATATGAACCTTTCATTCAATACACGAAAACGCACTTTTAGTTGAGATAGTACTTTTTTTTTTTTTTGAACAAAAAAGAATGTGCAAAATTATCAGTTAAATATACATGATCCGCGCTTCTTAAGGTGAGGGACATTGGGTTTAGGAAGTTGTTCAGTTATAGCCAGCTGCTTTCGCTCACTTCCCCAGGAATCGAACCTTCAACTCTTCTGCAATCAGTCTGACCCTTACAAATCAATGTCGTGACCGTGGGCACCGGTTTTGTTGACAAAGTACTATTGCAACATACATGATCGTCATTTGTAGTCGATTTTATTACATTCCAGTCTTTTTGTCGTGTAAGTTGAAAACTTGCAGTAATCATGTTGTAATTTTATTGAAATTATTTCAAAATATTTCAAAAAACTAATGGAGTCCGAGAGAATGTTTGCCTAGAGATAGAGTAAGTTATGACTTGACAAAAATTGCATGTAATCGGCCCCAAAGCGTTAGCGCTTTGGCTGGAACACCGATGTTCAATTAACGCTGAGTTTTTAGAGTATAATCCCGCCGCGAAAGTATTCCAAACACGAACAGAAAATGTGTCATACAAGTTATAATTATCGCTCTAGTATATGAACATCTAGAGCCAATAATCGCATCATTTGTCTTGGTTCCTATACCACTCTCAGATATATAAGTGATGCTTCATAGAGACCGGAGAAATTTGGTGTATCCAATAATTACACAGTTGATGCACTGCATTAGACAAACAAAATCATGCGCTTCGTGAACTCGCTGTATCCTTATAGCTTACATGTAGACACTTGAAACAATCCTGAAATAACTATATATTAAATCTTCACATCACGATGAATAGATGTGGCTTACCTTAGCTATGAAACGTTTATGTATAGGCACTTGAGCATAAACTATGAAATAAATATTGAGCAGCCATTCACTAAAAGCTGCTTATCACAGGTTTGACGGCCATATCCTTTTGGAATATGACTCTTCACCTGTAACGGCCATTCATCTCACTGATTCGAGATAAATTCATCCCCAACCCGATTGAGAAATTGTTTCACTGCTTGCAGTAGCTCGGCGTCAATAGTCCGATTGAATAATTCAAGCGTTTTTTTGAACATCTTCGGTGAATGTTTCAAAAAATCATCATCATCAAGTTCAATGTAGCCTTGATAAATTTCAACTATGACAGGTTGCCATATTGAAATGTAACGCTGATGGGAATTTGCGTCATATTCAACAAACCTTAGGGTTATATCTTGACATAATGGAATTAAGTCTTTTAAGATTTCCTCCTTATGTTCTAACAAACATTTTTCATCATCGCAATACATTCGAAACATGATGTTAATGAAAACAGCCAGAGAGCTCAGCTCTTGCTTTAATAAGTTAGGCAACCTCTCGATAACACCACCGTTCCACAATCTAACTCTCAAATCGTAGTCATCATTGAATGTATGAGCAAACTCGTACAGCTTCTTGAGTAAGTTCGCTAACTTCACAAGGAATGTGTAGGGAATCGCTTCGTAAAAGGCATCATTTTCAAATAATTCTGAAAGACTTTGAAGCATGTATAACTGCAACACAGACTTGACAACTATCAACAGTTTTTCTTTGGGAGCCACAGGTTTCAGGGAAAGCTCCACTTGGGAGTGAAAAGCCTCACCAATATCTTCGTCAGCAGTGGCTGCTTTTCTTTTAAGAGGGTCCAAAGTGAACAACTCAGTTGCGGTAGTGTACTCAAAGAGTTGCTGAGTCACATCCATAACTTCCTCCCACTCAGACTCGTTAAAGTCGTGGGCGTTATTGATTAATAACAGATGAAAACATTCTCTTCCAATCTTCGCAATAGTGTCATTTTCCTGACATACACACAGGACAAGTAATCGCAATATCTTTCTCAAATGAGGTCTCATTGCATCAAAGTAAAGAGTCACCAACGCTATCAACAGATTTAACGCCTGAATGAAAGTTGTCAGCAACCATACAGATACTTTGTCATCAGTTGAGTCATCGTCTATACCAAGGCTCCAAAGATTACCGTTAACAATGGAGAAAATTGGTAACAACACTTTTTCCATTATCTGGTCCCAAAATTCGCTGTCAAAGTTTGTACCATACTCCTTTAACGTGTCAAACAAATTTGCAAGAGCTCTCAGCCTTACCTCTAGCTCGTCACCACCCATTATTATACTATGAAGCCCCGAAAAGACGGGAAGCCAAAGTCTATTGAGCAACTCCTTGCGGGTAGAAGGGTCATGCTTCTCAAAGCCCGATGACAAATCCTGGATCAATTTGATTAGCACATCCAAAGCTAACAAAGATATTCTTTGGAAGCGCTCGTTTCTTGCAAGCTCAGTGAAGCAACCGACAAGATCAACGAACGAGTCTCTTTGTACTTCCTCAGCAAAGTCATGATTGATTGCCAATGCCATCTTGTAAGCGCGCATCACTATATGTTTATGCTTCTCCTTAGCTGCAGCAGTCAACACTCCGAAAATCGTTTTCCAACCAGATTTGATGCGAGAAGCTTTAGCAAGCACCATGACATTGATACATTCTAAAACCATATCCTTGACATCAACCGAGCGATTATGAGAAATCACATACTCAAAAGGCTTCAAAAACTCTCTCTGAAACTTGAAATTCGCTAATTCTTCAATGTCAAAAAATCGCACAGAAAGCTGTCGAAGGGAATCCAATGCAAAAAACGATATTGCTGGGTTGGAGTGACAGCCGCATACGTTGAAGATTTCACCCATTACATGCCACAACTGAGACCACTCTAAACGGATACGCAGCATGTTATAGTAGCATACATCCACAATCTTTTGTAGAGAGAAGGTACGAGGGTTGTTCAGTTGACCACTCAGTTCTATCTCCTCAGCCGACACCTCCGACAAGGCTCTTACAAATTCCACGATACCTTCACCCGAAAGCTCTGACGAATTGGTGAAGACTCTATCTATGGCAGTCAGGATAGTGGTTTTCGAAAGTAATTCAGCAACATCAGGCCTCAATTGTTGATTATGAAACTTGTTTGCAGCTTGTTGACTTGGCGTATAACTTGAGAAAAACCCCAGGGATGCCACTGAATCTAACAGTGAACGTGAAATTCGCAGCGCCAGGACATCAGGAATCAATTGTTGATCAACACCTTGAGCAATAAGTTGCAAACGCTCAATTTGAGAGATTGCAGTTAGAACTGTTTTCCACAGCGAATGAAATCCACTGCCATCACTACCTGCAACCTCAAGCATGACGAGGATTGCTTCGACAGATTTGCTTCTCATCTCATCGTAGTTGTATAACTTTTGCACCGAAATCAACGCATTCAAAAAGGCATCACGAGCAGTATCAATGTCAAACATGCAAGCTATTTTTATCGAAAGCTTTATGCCTTCGAGACACGTCCGACATATATCATAGTCATCGTAAGTATTAAGTGGCAGCGTGAGTACAGGCAAAATGATCATCCAAACGGTATCAAAAATCAGCTTAACATGGTATACATGAGTGGCAGTATGAAACTCGCCCTCACTTTTGATATTTTTGAACATTTGTTCTGTTTTGTTGGCCATTTCTCGGTAAGCATGGAAATAAGCTTCTTTGTTGACGTCCCTCGAGCCAAAAAATAATCCCAGCGACAGTGACAGTGGCAATTTGAGTTCTCCTGCCAATAAAGCTGCATGTTGTTCCAGTTGAAGCTTGATTTCGTTGGTTCGGATAATCTCATAGATATTAGACAAAAACTCGGGATGCAAGTTTTGACCATCATCAATACCAACATTGTTCGCAATGAACAGCTCGACAGTCATCCGCAGTTTGATTTGAGGTGAGTGCAAGTCTGTGTTGAGCATAATCACGGAGTATGCTAAGACGTATGCGGTATCTGCATTAGCAAAAATTTCAGGATTTCCAACAACATACCGTTCCGCAAATTTCAACATGAATCGGTCAATCTTTTGTGCTTCACCTGGCAAGCGGAACAGCTGAAGAAATTGTCGCAATGCATCAACAAATTGCATGTTCGTGAAATCCATCTCATCCACAAACGCATGCATGATTGCTATATTTTCATCGTCCCCTTCACCGAGATACTCACCAATTTCCGCCTTATCGAGTTCTTCTGTACTTAATAAAAACCTGGCAATAGTTTTCGGTTGTGAATCATCGATAAAGCCATGCTGAATGAAAAATTTAATACCTTTCTTACCTTTTGCGTTGAACTGACGAATCCCTTCATTGAATAACTTTTTGTGCTGTTTTAACAGCTCGAAGTGGGAAGGGTCATCGGGGTCGGAGAGCGCCATCACAGAATTGTTTCGCGTCGTACCCAGGGACAGTGCTGACAGATCAATTGTGGCCAGTCGATCACGACGTATAGAGACCTTGTTTATGCCTTTGTGAGCCCATGTGTGAATGGAACGCAAGAACCCAACCACACAAGCAATTCCATTCATTTTGAGGGCATATTCTAAGGGGAAAAGATCATAAACTTCACGTTGAGGAGGCTTGGACAGCATCGCCGACAGTGTCAAATTGCGACTCATGTCGTACAGGACAATTCCATTACGCTTAGATTCGGAAAATGCTTGACGCTGGAGTGGCGTAACATCAACAATAGTGTTAGCTAACTTGGACAAATAGGCAACGATTTTTTCACAGATATTCGGCATTCCCTTTTCGCAATCATAGTTAAGGTAAAATTCAATAATGCATCGCAGGTCATTGCAAATACGTTCAATCACCAGAAGGAGGTATTGCTTCTGATGAGGCGTACTGGTCTTCATTTCCGCTACTGGAAAATAGATCTCCTCCCAGAAAACCGGGATTTCCTGTTTAAAGTAAGACCTCATATTCGACATGATGAGCCAAAATATCTCGAGCGACAGCTCGTAAACTGGTGCTAATGGCAGTCCTGCATTCTTGGAAAGCAGCAAACAGATGTACGGCTTGACAAGAGTTGTGAGACGAGTCAGCGTTTCATTGATGACAACCTTCGGTGAAAGAAAAACGTCAATGTGTTCCTTGATGATGGTGTGAATAATATGCAACAGTAATAACTTAGATCTCACTGAGTGCAGCCTCATATCAATGGAATCACCTTCAATCAGCTTGACCGAAATCTTACACATCGCTCGGAAAATCAAGTAAGCGTCCTTGATTGCAACGTCACCCGTACCATCAACAACATCATCATCGCGCAGTAAATTTAATTGCTCCATTTTCTCGAGTGTAACTTGGCCATTGTCGGTATACTCAAGATCAAGGCGAGACTCCAGCACCAGCGAGTCTAAAGAATTTAAGTCGATGCGCTGATAAATTGCATTGATTATCTGGGTCAACAGCCCTTGCGCTACCGCTTGGTTGGCGGGGGACAATGAAAACACAAAGACGTTATAGATTTGGCGAACAGCCTTTAGTAGAGTGGCACCATGGCATGGCGTGCCTAGTATACAGTTCATCAACGCCCGTATGACTTGAAGTTCCACCTTTGAATCTGTTGCCTCGCCCTCAAAGCATGCGGATATCACATCAACAGCACGCTCACTGAGCAGCGTCATGGCAGAGTCGGATAATCCCTGAATCTCAAAAAGCTTAACAAAACCATCGATAGCCTTTGATTTCGTGGACGCATGAGTAGTCAATTCACATGTTTTTTTTAAGGCTGCAAAGATAGCTTCGATGTCGGAAGGATTGTCAAGTGCATGTTGAATTGTGTTTTTCCAAACCTCATTCTTTTTCACCTCCTTCAGCAGTAAAATCAGCTCGAAAAATGCACTCGTTTCCAGTGAAACGTGAGAATGACGCAAACGAGTTGACGTTCCATGAGATTGCGCTGAACTTTCTTGCTGCGATCTGGTAGGCGACGAAGAATTCGCAGATTGGTGATATTCCAGACGATCTGCGTTGTTGTAACCATTAGCAGTGGGAGTTGGAGGCTCTGAAGACGCTTGATCGTGGCTATTATTCGGAGAATCTCCAATCTTGGCCACTATTGGATTGTCATGTTTGGCGTTACCCTCAGTATCAATGTCGCTAGCGTTGTCTTTTTGCAGATCAGCTTCAAGCTCAACACTGTTGTTCTTCGACAAATTCGAAGACGCCTTGGCAATGGTGGGCTTTTCTTCAACATTATCATCAATTTTGACTTTATCAGACTCAATGTTGACTGTTTTGTCAGAAGCTTCAACTTCCTCCTCAAGACTTGTCTCGACGTTCGTGTCCTCTTCCTGGGTATTCAGGTGGTCGAACGTATCGGTAGTGGAGGTTTGGGAACCGTTTATAGAAGCCGAGGAACTGGCTTCAACAACAGTCTCCAGAAGATCAGGTGTGGGAGCCTCACCTAATTGAGACATTGGAAGTAACTTTGTTTTCACCCACGAAGGTGTCAATAGATTTTGGTGCGACCAAGAAGAGAGTGTTAACCAGGGCAACCAACCATCAATGTAAAGAGCATAAAAACTTAACCGAAATGTATACAAGAGTTATAGTTGAATAATGGGCTTATGAAATGTGTTGAAATACAAAATTTTTGGTACTAGGGGAAGCTGTGAAGCCTGACGCGGAATTGTAGGTCCTTTGGAGTCGGGATGGTTACCTCTATGGCTTGTCGTAGATTAATGACCACAATTACTTCACAGATTGTTTGTTTCTTGACTAGTGGTAGGTGTGAATGTCAGCCGACGCGACAAATCTTCAGTATGAGTGAATGGTCTGGTGTATTGGTTATGTGATCATTCATGCTTGCAATTTGAGCGGGGACAATAATCTCATATCAATGACATCATTGCGTATATCTTGATAGGGGCGATGTGGTCCTCAAATAGGAGGACAGCTGCCAACAACGCGAATATCCAAGATGATTGATTTTGACAAAGATTCACATTAGGAACATATGAAGAACCCAAACATGGCAGCGTGTGAAGGTGAAGAACCAGCACTATGTGAGGACGTCTCAATTAAAGGTCAAAGAAGCCATTCTCATTCATTTGTATACTAACCGATCATCTTTGTGACAGTCACGTATGTGGTAAGCGTTATTATTTGAAACGATAAACTGACTATATATTTGCGGCTATTGAACCAGAATTGAAAGAAAGATGTCTACACCCGTATCCAGCGGTAAAGGATCAAACTTCCTCGCTTTAAATACCGAACCTTCGCAACCGTTCGTGATCCCTGATGTTTCCCCAACCACTCCCAGTATGCCGGCTCAATTGAAAGCCCAGAAATGAATTTACTCGGCGTGTGTGATCGTGAAAGCAACATCTTAGTTGATTTACTTTAGTTCCACAGCTCCGGAAAGGACTTCTCGAACACTTGCGAATTTATTAAGTCCAGCAAGAATCCATCTATATACACATACATATGTCAATCTAAAACGAAATTCACGACCAAAGAGGGTAAAATTCATTGTACTTCTTGGCGTAGTACGCGGTCGATAAACCGCCTAAAGCTACCAAAACGATTGGCAAAGGCTTTTGGAAACGCGTAGGAATAGCACGGCCAAGACCCGCCAAAAACAAGGCTGCTGATGATCCAAGAGCAAGTTCCAAACCCCAGTCAGCGTTGTTTTTCAACAAATAACCCAGTGCAGCGTATAAGCCTGAGACTGTCAAACCTGCCACGAGAGAAGGCATCAGCTTCTTACGGGCAAAACCCATAATACCGCCGACGAGGCATAAACCAGACATAGTAAAAGCGGGGTGTTCCATTTTGGGCCAAAAGTAGTTGAAAGTAACGGGGTCGTTCTCTACTCTTTATAGTGCGCGTCCACAATTTCTTGCCCCCTACCATGCTTTGAAGTATTCGGGGTTTACTCAAAAAGATGCAATCCCGAATAAAATCCGTTACGCGCTGTTCTCGAAGCATGCAGTTTTTATAGGGTGGGGTGAACGATGTAAACAACGGACGCCTTACAAGAGTTTCACAATCACACAAAACAATTTAATTTGAAAATTGCCACAGTCATCTAAGGTTTTTCATTGCAAGGATCCCAAGTAAGCTATGGTGATCTTGTGTACAAAGGCCCACATGTGGAATTTCACTCTTGGCTAAGTTTACTGATTTCACTTCGAATCGATTACACACTACCGTTGATTCATTCATGCTTTTTAGTCTTATCCCGAATACTGGGTGGTTCAATCGTAAAGTGAACGAATCGCACTAGGCGATTTTTGGACAAGAGCATTATGACAAAGGTAACGAAGTAGTAGACAATGAACTATAGGGTATAAGAGTTTGATTTCGATTCTATATGGCGAAGTAAGTTGTCTGGCAATGATTCGGCTTGCTAATAAAGCTT
Organism: Diutina sp. Y7414; assembly: GCA_037042415.1. Lineage (NCBI taxonomy): Eukaryota > Fungi > Ascomycota > Pichiomycetes > Serinales > Debaryomycetaceae > Diutina > Diutina sp. Y7414. Next base: position 602,595 of record JAXQKI010000100.1, read on the forward strand.
TGCTGCAAAATGCTTTCGATGTTTCGTAGATTCGTCATTGCTCGCTGAGCACTTTTTGAGGTTGACCACGCGAACTTTTCACATCATGAACGTTACGTCTATGCTCAGTGGAAGACAGAATGGGGGTTCAAATGGCTATGCGATGGGTACTGATTCGAGCAAACACAAATCCTCTTCAATTGTGCTGTCTCTTACAGTTCCGTCCATAGACGTGGCGAATACGCAGAGAGCCCAGATCGATCCTCACTACAAACACCACTTTGAAACGAAGATATCAGCTATCACCGCTTTGGATAACTATCAAATGGATGACCATCGCTTACGTATAATGAAATTTGATGAAGTGAAATTACTGAACACCATTTTGAGGCAAGCTGACATTACAAATAACTATGTCGAGCGAGTGGTTGCAGAGGATATCAGTCTGCGTAACAACAAAATTTCTGACACGAACAAGAATAAGGAATTGCATTATCTTGATGCTACCAGACCTCTTCATCATAATACCATTAGAGGCAAAGAGTATAGATGGGGTTCCACAAGAGAACTCAATCGAGTGGAACTGAAATCTCGCAAAAGACGACCTAATATAGCCGCTCTGGCAACTTGTACCGGTGGTACGGGAGCAGCAGCAGCAGCAGCTGCTGCAGTAGCTGCTGGTTTCGCCACACTGCCTACCAGACAAAATAAGAGAAATCGTACACGTGAGGTATCGTCTTTTCAGGTTAGTCCTAATTCCAGGGAAAAGCGACGGAAAATGCTGCCCGAATACGGAATCGAAGATACAGAAGAATTGGAAAATGATGAAGTCGATGTTGATGATGCGACGAAAGAGCAAAAAAAGGTTACAAAACACTACGACTCTGTGTACATCAGCATATGGAAGGATATGCTGCGAAAGTATGCTCCTAAGGTTCTGAGACTAATGTCACAATCAACGCAAGCTCGTATGATAAACTTGAAGAAAACTGCGATTTTAGCCGCCAGAGAAGCTAAAAGATGGCAACTACGAAACAACAAAAACCAGAAAGATTTGACTACTAAGGCCCGTAGGGCTATGCGTGAAATGTTTAACTTCTGGAAACGAAATGAGCGAGTCGAGCGAGACCTCAAAAAGAAGCACGAGAAAGACTTGTTAGACAAAGCCAAGAGAGAAGAAGAGGAACGGGAAGCTAAAAGACAGCTGAGAAAGCTCAATTTCCTTATAACGCAAACGGAGTTGTATTCGCATTTCATTGGCAAAAAGATCAAGACCGCCGAACTTGAAGGAGCCGATGCAGATCCATCAATAATACAATCTTCGAATGACAGTGTGGCAGACCTCGACGCTCTTAAGGGGTCAAAACGAACCGACGTTTCACAATTGAATTTTGAGACCGCTGATGACGAAGACCTCCGCAATTTAGCAATGGCAAATGCCGCACAAGCTTTCGAACTGAATCAAAATCGGGCGAAAGAATTCGAAGATGGCTTTACCAATCCCGATACTAATGGAGAGGAAATGAATTTCCAGAACCCTCAATTGATGGGCGACTTATCAATTAAGCAACCCGAAATGCTTAAGTGCACTCTCAAAGAGTATCAGATTAAGGGTCTCAACTGGTTGGCCAATTTATATGAACAAGGTATAAATGGCATTCTTGCTGATGAAATGGGCTTAGGTAAGACGGTACAACTGATCTCCGTTCTTGCTTATCTTGCTGAGACACATAATATTTGGGGTCCGTTTCTTGTTGTGACACCAGCATCAACATTACATAACTGGCAACAGGAGATTACGAAATTTGTTCCTCAGTTCAAAGTATTGCCTTATTGGGGTTCAGCGAAAGATCGTAAAGTCTTGCGGAAGTTTTGGGATCGGAAACTGTTACGATATGATAAATCTGCCCCTTTTCACGTTTTGGTGACATCCTATCAGTTGGTGGTAGCTGATGCAGCATACTTTCAAAAGATGAAGTGGCAATATATGATACTTGATGAAGCTCAGGCCATCAAATCGTCACAGCTGTCCCGATGGAAGACGTTGTTACTGTTTCAGTGTCGCAACAGGCTTTTGTTGACAGGAACCCCAATCCAAAATTCCATGCAAGAATTATGGGCACTCTTGCATTTCATTATGCCGCTGATTTTTGATTCACACGACGAGTTTAGTGATTGGTTCTCTAAGGACATTGAAAGCCATGCTCAAAGCAATACCACGTTGGATGAGCAACAGTTACGGCGACTTCACGTTATTTTAAAGCCGTTCATGTTGCGTCGTATCAAAAAGAATGTTCAACTGGAGCTTGGTGACAAAAAGGAAATTGATGTTTATTGTGATTTGACGAATCGACAAAAAAAGTATTATCAAATGTTGCGTTCTCAAATTTCGGTAATGGACTTATTAGATTCGCTGAGCTCCCAGCTGGGTGACGATCTGAACCTGTTGATCAACTTAGTCATGCAGTTTCGGAAGGTTTGCAATCATCCTGACTTATTCGAGAGAGCTGATGTTGATCTGCCGTTTCTGATGATAAGCTTTGCAGAGACAGGTTCCTTCCTTCGAGAAACTGAACTTGAATTGTCTTATTCTACCGAAAACGCAATCAATTACAATATTCCTCGCTTAATTTATGATGAATTGTTAACTCCTGGATGGAACAGTCAAACCGTGGACAAGAGTCTTATCATCAACGAGAAATTTAACGTCTGGCTGCCTGAGAATCGACCAACTGTACTGTACCTCAACTTGGTCGATAGTTCGAATGAAGAACTTCGCAAAGCTTTCGATACGTCGATTTTACTCCAAGCAATCGAAAGAAAACAGTATACCGACATCAATTGGACAAAGGGATCACGATTCAAGTACCTCTACGATGATGACTTCTTCCCAAAACTGCAACTGCTCTTGATAGTCAATGCCAACTCCAAGGGAAGTGTTATTGCGAACCTGACTGGTCCATTGAGTGAGCTCTATTCTGTGCATCAATGCGTTTATGATGAACACTACCTCAATGTCATGCGGCCGGCTGCAAAGCCCGCGGCTCTGGCACCCCCAATTAGAGCCAGATGCTCCTCCCGTAATTTTGAAATTCAGTGGCAGCATGAACTCTTCAATGAGAATATCCGCGCCGCGTTATTACCAATATCATTGGAAAAGGAGTACGCACTTCAGCAGGCTGGTGTTCCGTTGACGCTTTATCCCAAGGCTGACATGCTTCCAATGCAACTTAATAAGTTCAACGATTACTCAGATATTCGCATGCCTTCCATGAATCGATTCATCACGGAACTGGGCAAGCTTGCTACCTTGGATAGACTTTTAGTGGAACTCAAAAAGGGCGGTCACCGCGTTTTGCTCTACTTTCAAATGACTCGAATGATGGATTTGATGGAAGAATATTTGACTTATCGTCAACACAAATTCATTCGACTTGACGGGAGTTCCAAACTTGACGATCGTCGTGATCTTGTTCATGATTGGCAAACAAAACCAGAATTATTTGTTTTCCTATTATCCACAAGAGCTGGCGGGTTAGGTATAAATTTAACTGCGGCTGACACTGTTATATTTTATGACTCCGATTGGAACCCGACTATAGATTCACAGGCTATGGATCGTGCACATCGCTTGGGTCAAACAAAGCAAGTGACTGTTTACAGATTGCTCATGCGTAATACCATTGAAGAGAGAATGAGAGACAGGGCAAAGCAAAAGGAGCAAGTGCAGCAAGTCGTCATGGAAGGTAAAGCTACTCTCAAGCTGGCAAAGCGTGACGAGGAGAAAGCCAAAAAGAAGGACGTTGCATTTTTATTGTTGGGTGAAGACGCTCCACTGGATGATGCAACTCTGTCTGGTACTGCTACACCTGTTGCAAGCAGAAGATTGGAGGAGTTGTATCATGAAGGTGAAGGTCGCTTTCTGAACACCGGTACACCAGCACCATGAGGTGTGTATAGTTATCAGGGCTAAGTAAATAGACAAAAATGATATACTTTAATTACGAAAATGATGAGATGACATTGGCTGAATAATGTGTGTATTCATCGAATCTGAGCTAGAGCTCCATGCGTGACTCGGAATTGAGAGCGCCAGTCTCAGGATTAGCAGCATTGGTGCCATTCTCTGCATTAGTATCATTCGATTCAACCGTGGATTGGTTAGCTTTGCTTTGTTTCGATTCATGGGTGCTACGATTGCGAGCTCGACGACCGGATCGACCACGTTTTTTAGGACGCTCGCTTAAACGCTCGGGGGATACCTCTCTCAAGCGATCTGCAAAAAGATCCTCATCTTCCTCACGATCACGGCCTCTGCGATTTGTCAGTTCGTTTCTCGAGCGATGAGAGCCACGAACTCGATCTGCGAATAAATCCTTCTCGTCATCATTTTGGATGGTCAGGTTTTGTACCTGTTCATCGGAATCCCGATCAGGTCTTCTACGAGGTCGATACCAAGTATTATGACGTTCAGGGTCACCGTTGAACAAATAGTATCTGGAATACTTTGAGGCTCCGGAAACTTTCTGGTCTGAGCGCAACAGTTGCCTTATTTTGAGCATCGGCTTCAGGGTCTCTTCTTTGATAGCGTCATCATTCACTTTAGGTTTGTCAATTCGTGCGAAAAGAGATTGAGTCTTTTTGAATGCTTCAATTGGTTCATACAGATATGTCAGACGTTCCTTCAATAGGTCTTGGACGTAAGCACCATTTGATACGAATTCAGGCTCTATCACAAGTTCCTCAGGGGACAACTTGTTGAACGCCATTCGCACGTCGTCGTGTGAGTCAAAAACGATATTGGCCAGTGAGTCATTGATCCATTGCACATTGAACGGAACCTGACTGATTTCCCTGTAATTCAACACATCGTCCTCAGACTTTTCAACTGTGAAGTTCACGTAATAATTGATGAAAGCCTTGATGTCGTCTGTGGATAGTTCATCGACGCCTCGCAAAAAGATGGCTTCAGGACGTATAAAGTCCGTGCTTCCATTTTCCAATGTAACTTCAACCGCTTGCTGACGTAGAATTTCCTCCTGATTTTTTTGGTTTATGACATCCTGGACAATAAATCCCAGATAAGGTGCAGCCTCCATAACGTATGGCCGAAGTGATTTCACTTGTTTTTCTCTGAGATCTCACGTGATTTAATATCGAAACTATAACCTAACAACTTGGTCGCAACCGCGATATCTGCTTGTCACACTCTCGATACCATACTTTTTGGCAATTTCGGGACTGATAAATCGGCCACCCAACCAATGATAACCATGATACTTGAGACTGCAGGGTTTGGGTGCACTCAAACTGACTAACATCTGTGGGTCAAAGTTGATTTCCTCATCTATTGGACCATTATCAACATCCCATCCCAGAGGAACGTCAATTGAACATATAATAGCTTTTTCACGGGCTGCTTTCAAAGCTGTGAGTACTTCACCAAATGGCTCACGAAGTGGGGGCTTGAAGGAGAACCCGAACAAAGCATCTACAATCAAATCCACTTGATGCATGTACCTCTTGGTATCTTCTAACGCCTTCAACTCAGTCACTTTCAAATCTTCCAACTCTTTAACTAGTTTTGCATAGTGGGGTTCCCTCTCCAGTTTCTTTGGATAATAATAAGCTAGATCGTAACCAAATAATTTCAAATGACGAGCGGCAACCAATCCATCACCGCCGTTATTACCAGGGCCTACGAGCACTAGGACTTTTCCTGGCGGCGGTGTTTGGTGAAAAATTGCTTGAGCCACGGACAAACCCGCTAATTCCATCAATTGCTCAAGAGTAAATCCTCCTGTTGACATGAGTTCCGAGTCGAGTAAAGCAGCGGATTTCGAGGCTATAGTTTTGAATGTCATTGCAGTTGCTCTCACGGTGCACTTTGATCGTACCATTCATGAGTACATAGATAAGGGTACTGCATACGGTGAAACGTGTTTCACCATGGATTCTTGGGATAAGCTTAATTCAGTAACATCCCACAGAACAAATTGTACTAATTTCTCCCTACCTCCTCAGTAACGTGAATATACAGTTTGAAGGTGGGATTACAGACATTTCGTTTTCATTCGCTTACCCCAACATCCTCAATTTCGACTTTCCGCGACGCATATTCTTCAAAAATCGAACGCAAATATGTAAGACTTGAATTTTAACCTAAGTCTTGTTCTCCGTGGTAAACTTGAGGTTTTTCATCCGACGAAAGCCGTACATCGTGGAAGGAACGTACATATCTGGGATCGCACTCATGGCTGTGACGACACCTGCATGCAAAAAAATTTAACAGGTACGTGTCCTACGTTCGCGCGTTGTGACACGATTGGCGAAAAAACAACACACAACCAGTTCACTCCCTACCTTTGGCTGTTGACGCTAAGCTTTACCTTAACCGCGCAAGATGGCTGATTACTTGAATGAATCGCCTTCAATGGTGGCGCTGAGTCCATTGATCAACTACAGAAAGGATGCAAAGAAGGGAACCAAGCTTACATTCATGATTGTGGGGGAACTGGGAACCGGGAAAACAACCTTCGTGAATTGTTTGTTGAACAAAAAGGCCTTGAGCCACAAATACGAAGGTGTGTCATTCTCAGATACCAAGACTTTGCTGTTCACTCTGTCTAAATTCGTGGCATTACCCAATACTCTGACCCTCACGCGTCATGAATTTAACTCCCAAACTGCTGGGGAAGAGCCTGGCATTGCACTCACCGAAACAAACGTTGAGATTTTGGATGATGATGGCCAGAAATTGCTACTCAACATTATTGACACGCCCGGCTTTGGAGAAAATTTAAATAACGAGATTTGTTTTGTTGAGATTGAAAACTACTTGAAACAGCAGTTCGATTTGGTTCTCGCGGAAGAGACAAGAATAAAGCGGAACCCACGTTTTGTTGACACCCGCGTCCATGTCTTACTTTATTTTATCACTCCAACTGGACATGGTTTGCGGGAAATTGACATCACGTGTATGAAGAGATTGTCGAGATACGTGAACGTCATTCCTATAATTGCTAAGGCCGATTCATTTACAGAAAGTGAACTTCGTGAGTTCAAGAAGCAGATTCGCATAGACATTGACAAGTTCAATGTTCCTATTTTCAAATTTGATCTGTACATTGATGATTATGACGTAAACGATGATAAAGACTTGATTGCTGAATGCCAATATCTAGCAAACACGGTCCCTTTTGCAATCATCTCTTCGGAAGATGAATATGAGATTCGGAACCCTCACACAAATGATGTTAAGACTGTTCGCGCACGGCAATATCCTTGGGGTTTGGTAGACATTGACAATCCCAAGTTTCTGGATTTTAGTCTTCTTCGCCTGGTTATCTTGTCAACCCACTTGAGTGACCTCAAAGAGCTAACGCATGATTTCTTGTACGAGACTTATAGAACTGAAAGATTGTCGAAAGTTGCTGGTGTTCAGAGCTCCGACGGTGGGGAAGACGATTATAATGGTGGTCAGTTTAACGCAACCGTTCCGAGTTTGCTGAATCTAGCTCAAATACAACGCGGCTTAGATCTGACATCGGTTCACTCTAATGATTACAACAAGACCACCACGTTAGACGAAGATATGCCTCTGCCTAAGCTCAAAGACACTAGTCTGTTTACGCTGCTGACCCTGACTGTGCTGATGGACAATCCTTTGGCGCCAGCTGCTCAAATACCTAAACTGGCATCACAACAAGGATTCAAACGCTTATCAATCGGGCCTCAGCGCAATCAATTGAGACAAATTTCGGAAACAGTTCCTTATGTCATTCGACATGAACGTATTTTAGAGCGACAGCAGAAACTCGAGGAGATGGAGATGGCACTGGCGAAGGAATTGGCAGCGCGTGCTGCTGCATTGGAACAAAAAGCGGCAATGTTAAAGGCGAAGGAGAAGCTTTTACTAAAACAATTGGAAAAAGAACGCCATCGTGAAAAACCCTTACCCGAGCCGGTTCATGAATCACATTTCGAGGATGCTTCGGAAGACTTTGATCAAACACACGTGTCACATCAAAATCTGACGCATGAGTATTAGAACAGACCAACGTAAATTCAATATCCGACTTGATTCGATCAAGTCTTTAATTATGTAAGATTTTCTTCAAAAGACCACTCTTATTAGCTTTCCTGGAATGTCATCCTGCATTGTGGGGGGTTGCCGACAACCTGAGTATATTGTTGCTATCAAAGGTCGATCAGGTGTCAATTGACTCTTGTTTAGCTTAGGTAGAGAGAATTTGTCATGTTTTGTATTCTTGAGTTTCAATAATTGAGATTGCAACACTGCCACCCTTGAAATAATATTAGCCTCCGTATGCAGCAATATTCCGAGTTTTGATAAAGCAAAGAGATTAGTGAATGGTTTTTATTTATTATGTTGAATAACGCGTCAATTACTAACTTGTAGCCATTCTTCCTGACAAGAAGAAAATCTAGATTTTCATCATTGTACACTTGCGCCACCATGAGTACACATATTTTGATTTGTATATTTTGGCTACGTTTCTCACTCCCCGGCTCACTCGCGCAAAAGAGTGAGTGCAAAAAAAGTAATCTTCATCGCAACGCTCGCCACTTATCCATAGCCATGGACATTGTTACTGTGTTGGAGAACGGGATTTCCCCGGACGTCAACGTAAGAACGGCGGCTGAGCTTCAACTCAGAGAGGCAGCACTGTCACACTTCGACCAATATCTTGCTTATCTTACCGAAGCACTTACCAATACCAATGCTAAACCCGAGGTTCGTCAACTTGCAGCTTTGAATTTGAAAAATCAGCTTACGCTGAAGGACCAACGAGTTAAAGCAGGCCAACATCAGCGGTGGATTCAGCTCGGGACTGACTTAAAGCAAAAGATCAAGGCTGACGCTCTCGCCACACTTCAAACGCCTGAAGAACGTGTAGGGGCGGCGGCATCCCAACTTGTGGCTGCAATTGCTGAGATTGAGCTTCCTCGTAACGAGTGGCCCACTTTAATTCCTGCCTTGTATGAAAACACCTCATCCACACAACCCGAAAATGTGCGAAAGGTTTCCCAAGCGTGTATCGGGTACATTTGTGAGGTTTCAGACCCCAATAATCCTGCAATTCTTGCTCAATCGAATGGGATTCTTATTGCTATTTTGCAAGGGGTGCTGCAAGCCAGCGAAACGTCGACGAAGGTGCGCCTTACCGCTCTAGGAGCTCTTTTCAATTCATTGGATTTCATCCGTCAAAATTTTGAAAAGGAAGGTGAACGTAACTACATCATGCAAGTTGTGTGTGAGGCTACCCAGGCTGACTCATCTGAGCTTCAAGCGGCTGCTTTCGGATGTCTTGCTCGTATCATGCTGAAGTACTACCAGTTCATGAATATTTACATGGAGAAGGCTCTTTATGGGTTGACAGTTCTGGGAATGCAGCTGGCCGATGAACGCGTGGCATGCATGGCGATTGAGTTCTGGCTGACAGTCTGCGAAGAGGAATTGGACATTGCTGCCAGAGCTGAAGATGGTCAAACCACTGAGCGCCTGTTTAATTTTGCACTTATTGCTCTTCAAGAAGTCTTGCCTACTATTCTTACCTTATTAACTCGTCAAAATGAAGATTTTGATGATGATGATTGGTCTGTGGCCATGGCCGCAGGTGCTTGTTTGCAGCTTTTCGCACAGGACGTGGGTGATTACCTTATCGAGCCTACCCTCAATTTTGTTGGTGCTAATATCACCCTGCAGAGCTGGCGTGATCGGGAAGCTGCTGTAATGGCGTTTGGTTCAATTCTTGATGGCCCACTGAAGGAAAAGTTATCGCAAATGATTCAACATATTTTGGCGCCCATTTTGAATCTCATGAGTGACGATTCTTTGCAGGTGAAGGAAACTGTGGCGTGGTGTTTGGGGCGTATCGCTGATCTTTGCTTTTCCGCTATTGATGTTTCCACTCATTTGGGTCCCATTTTACAAGCTTTGTTAAAGGGACTTGGGGACCACCCCAAGGTAGCTACGAATTGCTGTTGGACGTTGATCAACATTTTGGCTGAAGTTGCACCTGAAGGTGAGCTTATGGAGACTTCACCTATGTCTAGCAGCTACATGACGATCATTCCGGTTCTTATGGAGTTACTGGCTCAACAAGAAAATCTTTATTCCCTGAGACTGGCGGCTTATGAAGCGTTGTCGGCCTTCGTTATTCATCTGGCTGCTGACACTTTGGGATTGGTCGAGCAATTAGCCACTGAAGTTTTGGAAAGACTCAAATCGACAACTGAACTTAAGCAACAAACCATGCCTGAACTGGAGGCTCGAGCAAACTGCGAAGAATTACAGATGAATATTTTGGCATTGCTCACGAATATTATTCGTCGTTTGCAAAATCAAGTTATGGGTGCTGCGGACCAATTGATGGAGTTATTCCTTCAATTGCTTCTGAACCCAGACAATGCGTTGATTGAAGAAGACGTATTGATGGCGATATCCGCGGTGGCTGCTGGTGTTGGTGAAAGATTTGTCAAGTATATGCCGGCGTTCTTGCCATTCTTGACACAGGCCTTACAAAATAATGAACTGCAACTGTCGGTGGTTGCGGTTGGGTTGGTTGCCGACTTAGCGCAATCTCTTGGACCCAATATTGGTCAGTATTTGGAGGGATTTATGAATTTGCTTGCGACTGATCTTAGTTCGGAGTCTTCGCGAAGAAATTTACGTCCCGCCATCATCCTGTGCTTTGGTGACGTCGCGACCTCTGTTGGAACAAGCTACCAACCCTATCTCAAATTTACTATGGGTTTCTGTCAGGAAGCTCAACGGACCGAGGCGCCTGACTCTCTGTTGGAATCGACGGAGTATATCGCCAATTTGCGTGAGGCAGTTCTTGATTGCTATGCCGGTATTGTTACTGCCTTTTCGACTTCACCGGCAGAGATCTCTGAATTTATCAGTGCTATATTTGAAGCTATCCACCAATTGCTGGCCTACGACGAATCTGCTGTTAGAACTGCTGTTGGGTTACTTGGTGATATTGCCGCAATGTACCCTCAAGGACATCTCCTGCAACTTTACCTGCAACCATGGGTTACTGACTTTATTCGTCAAACGCGCCTGTGCCCATATTTCGATGAAAAGACTAAGGAAGCAGCAAGATGGGCCCGTGACCAACAGAAGCGTCAAATCCAAAACCACTAGTGTGGCATAAGTGCATTCTTCATTTCTATTCATTCTTACCTCTAATCACATCTCTATTGTCTCTATTCATCGAATCTCATCGCTTGTGTTGAACCGTGAAGAGCACATGTGGTGCTCCATATGCAATATAATCTTTATATGTCTAATAAAGGTAGTCAGGAAAATTATACTAGGCGCGCGCTTTGAAACGAACAACAAAAGTACGCAATGAAGATATATCTGATTTACATCCTAAATAAAGCAGGAGGCTTGATTTATCAAGAGGATGTAAACCCTGGACTTGCAAAGCTCAGTGCGAATGACTATTTGGTTCTTGCAGGGACTCTCCATGGTATGCATGCCATTGCGCTGAAGTTGAATTCATCGATTGATCCGAATTACCAATCTTCCTCCAGTTCACTGGTAAGTTCGTTTAACAACCAGCAACTATTACAAACGGGCAAGTTCCAAACGCTGAACTCCAACAAACTGGGTCTCAAACTGATCGAGACAGAACTTTTTAACTTGTACGTTTTTCAACTGTTGACTGGAATCAAATTTATCGTGGTGACGACAAGTAATCCTGCAGTTCATATGGACGAAGTCTCTAGCAAAGGCGAACTTTCGAAGCAATTCCAACTGGTCTCTGAAGTGTATCGCAAGATTTATGCAGCCTATAGCGACTATGTCATGAAAGATCCTTTCTATTCACTTGACATGCCCATAAAGTCGCCCATGTTTGATCGTAGGGTCAAAGCAATTGTTCAATGAACGCTTGAAGGGAAAGCTGCTTGAATTTTTGATTAATTCCAATCACCACTAGCAACGAAGTGTAAGTTCATTTTCTTTGCTGACTCTACCATTTCGAAGCCATTAAGGCGGACATTGCAACATTCTCGGCTGCGTTACATCCAATTTGAACACGACTGCATTCTTCTTTTCAACATTTGTGGCGTCAATACCTGCTTCCATACTACTACAGATTTGTCGATCAAATTTGACCCCCTCATAGAGATGAGCTCGAGTACTTTCGCAAACGTATTCACGATTGAGACACATCCAAAACTGTTGTCGTTATGTGTACTATACTTGCTAAAGATTGGTTTATAGTGCCTGATATGAGCATCAATGCGGACCCGGTCCAGAAATTTATTTCGTAGAACGGTAACGTCTAGATATTCGAATCATCAAGTCAGTCATCGTCATTGAAGTAAACTAGCATTTAGTTCAATTGAATCTGACACGGTCACAAGTTTCCTGGAACTGTCTCAGATTACCCATTCATCTTGCCTTATAAAAATGAGATATGAACATGTATGATGGTGTTCGAAATGAGTTCAAGAATAGTATGAGTTTCAGGTGAATCTCAGTAGGACTCATTACTGATTCGATGAACACGCGAGGTCTACTCAATTCCAGCACATGATGTGAAATAGTTGCCGCATTGGCGGATGGAAGCATTTCTGACCGAGCAAGTTGACCTTTGAAACTCAAATTATTGTACAATTAGCGACGTTTTGTTGTACCCATGCCTTATTTCGTTCTCACAGATTTTAAATATTTTGCCAATGCTAAAGAACGCTTTCAGCATCAGGTCAGATCGGACTAATTGCAAATCAAAAAGTTACCCGGATTTTGTCTCCAATTCGAAGAAAGTTGACATAGTTTGCATGCAATATACTGTGTTATAGCTTATGAATGATGCGCCTTTACCTCACATAGGTGAGTAAAAATGTAACGTCACATTTTTGATTCCACGATATCGAGGGCGCATTTCATCTTCCCTATGTTCATGTAGACACTCGAAGGATAATAATGTTCTGCGTGACTAATTCGATTTGAAACCTAGTTCTCCTTTCTTGTAGGTATGAAATTCTGATCACTGTATTGATCTAGTAGTTTTGTCATAACCATCAATCCTACTATGCATGGAGAAAGAATTGCCCCGAAAAATACAACGTTGTACTTTTTTTTCTGAGCTCGTCAATTTTTTGACTATACTTGCGACAAATTCAATTGTATAAATTAGGACGTCACAATGCTGATGAACCATCTTTTGAATCCTATAGAGCAGACACCCACATACAAACGAATGACGCAAGAGTTTGATTTCACCAATCACTCCCACCACCGCTTCAACCCTTTGACGAACCTGTACATCTTGTGCTCGCCTCATCGGGCAAAGCGACCCTGGCAAGGGGCTCGTGAGGAGATCAAAAAGGATAAAATGCCTGAATATGATCCAAAATGCTACCTTTGTCCGGGAAACATTCGAGCCACCGGTGATTCCAATCCAAAGTATACTGAGACATACATTTTCGATAATGATTATCCAGCGGTGAAATTGGATCAACCGAAATATACCGAAAAGTGGGAAGAAGGGTCACTTGAGCAGCGTCTCTTGAAAACTGAAGGTGTCAAAGGCAAATGCTTTGTCATTTGTTTTTCTCCGAAACATAATTTGTCGTTACCACAAATGTCAAAGGACCAATTAGTGAAAGTTGTTGACACTTGGCAAGAGTTATACCGTAAGTGTGATGAGGAGAGAGCTGCTGGCCGTGCACCTTACAAATACTTGCAAATTTTCGAGAATAAAGGTTTCGCTATGGGTTGCTCTAATCCTCATCCCCATGGTCAAGCTTGGTGCTTGGATATCATCCCACTGGAAGTGAAGGAGGAATTGCTGAATATGAATGCATACCACAAGACCCATGGTTCGCATTTGTTGGGAGATTATGTTCAATTGGAATTGAAGCATCGTCAACGGGTGGTTTGTGAAAATGAATCCTTTTTAGTTGTTGTACCCTATTGGGCATTGTGGCCATTTGAAACCCTCTTGGTCTCAAAGGAACACCTTCGCTCCACGGAAGACTTTACTGAGAGTCACAAAGCCGACTTGGCTTCAATCTTGAAAACTTTGACTACAAAGTACGACAATCTCTTCAACACGTCATTCCCATACTCTATGGGCATTCATCAGGCACCATATGACGATGAGCAAGCCGATTGTGCTTGGTTCCACATTCATTTCTACCCACCTCTTCTTCGTTCTGCCACGGTGAAGAAGTTCTGCGTGGGTTTTGAAATGTTGGGTGAACCACAAAGAGACTTAACGTCAGAACAAGCCGCTGCTAGATTACAGGAATTGGACGGTAACGTTCATTATATGGAAAAGTGATGGCATTATATACTGCATATGTATTATAGACAAAAGAAGCTAGACCTGGCGTAGTTTCTTCAATTGAACAAATCTTGTACGATTCGAGAAAGACCAAATCAGGCAAAACCCTGCCACTCATCATCGCTATTTGAGTCTTCATGCTTCGCCTCCTTCAAGCCCCATTCCACTAAGCGCTCATCTTGAACAACTTCTAAAGATCTCTCCCTGAGCGTCTTCATTTTCGCATCAGTAGACAATCTCTTGAAGGGTGATATAAGAGTATCCACAGGCACCTTGGCGACAATTGCTTGCTTCTCCTCATTCGAAAGTTCAACTTCGTCGTTGACCTCTTCCTCTTCGCCGTCAATGTCAAACATGACACGCTCCAATTCATCTAGATATAAATCAATGACGTGGTATGGTAATGCCGAAGGTACTTTGTCCAGACCCAGCAAAACGGTGTCCTGAAGGGTTTCCAAGTACGAATCTATTAATGACAGATCCCAGTTTTGCAGAGACAAGAATTTGAACATATGCCGAACCACTCTCCGAATTAACAATAAAAACTTATCAACTCTCCACTTATCGACTTGAGGCCACTCCTTGATCATGATATCCCAAAATGCATGATAGAATGGCACCACTGAAGATTTAAACACGACTTTCGAAAACAACTGACCCAAGTCTTCAGCCAAGTTTTGTTGGGGAATGGGCTTATCGCAGTACCACATCGCAAAAAAGAGTCCCCTCCACAACTTATCGTGATCAAGTAACAGCAACTTTGTCAGGTTTTTGGCCCCAAGAAACTTTCTCAAAGATTCCAAAGCCTGATCTCTGACTTTGTCATCATTTGATGCTAGTCTTTTGACGAAAGCCGTGGACGACATGTGTATACGGATCTGCACGCGCGATGAGATGCCTTGATGAAAATCGAATCCGCGAAATTGAGACGCCAGAAATATCCGGAGTCTATAAAACGACTAAGATATAGATGATTTTCTCCTGTTCCTCATTACTTAAACATACCTAATAAATAGTTGATGGTAATATGTCATAGAGGGATCAATGCATTCACTTTGTGGTCAGTAACTAACCAACGATTTTGGGTGCCTTCGTCTTCAACTGCAATCCATGCCATTGAGAGATCTCATCCTTTAATAACTCATTCACCAATCGATGTTGCTTGATCATGGGTATACCTTTGAATTTATCGCTTTCAACCTCAATGGCGAACATGGAACCACAGCCTCCACTCACATCTTTTACTGAAAGCTGCTTTGGTTGGAAATGCGATTGGAGCATGTCGTAGATTTTCTTCTCGTATGAATCCATCGGCGGAGTATGGAGACAACGACATGCTCTGATGGATGGCACAATCCTGCGGTACATGATAACTTGTAGGCTGATCACAATCTCGACAATTTTGGTTGGTGCGACTGACGACTAAGTTAGTCTAGTAAAACGTGTGGGTTTGATTAAGTTCCTTGAATCCCAAAGCAGCCCTGTTAATTGGGCGAAGTAGCTCCACGTTGCATTCATTATACATGTATGCTGTTAATTTCGACAGATAGATTTGCAATCTTTGTGGAATTCAATCTTAAGATAGTCAAGCGCATTATGCCTCCACTTCCGCATCCTAGTGGTTACACATGCAAACATCTCCGCCACCATCAATTCGAATAGTTGTCTGTGGTGATGACTTCGTGGGCAAAACGCTGATGATTCTGACGTTTGTTAGTGAGTCAAAGCCCGTACACACACTCATGGCACCTGTTACAATATCAAGACACGACTTTCCTGAAATGGCTGACGACATCGATAATATTCCCGAGAGTATCACGATCATAGATACAAACTCAGCTCTGGGTGTTTTACATAAAGAGTTAAAACGTGCTGACGTGGTTTGTCTTGTATACTCAGATCACTATTCTTATGAAAGAATTCTGTTGCAATGGATGCCTATGCTTCGGTCCATGGGTATCAATATACCCGTTGTTGTATGTGCTAACAAGCAAGATCTTTTATCTCAGCAACAATCCAGACGACAAGATCTGGAGGAGTTTATCCCCCTAATTAACGAATTCAAGGAGATCGAAGCATGCATACGTTGTAGCGCAAATAATGATTACAATATTGTTGAGGCATTCTACATTTGCTTGCGAGCGATCACACATCCAATACTGCCGTTATTCGATTCCAAGGAAGGAACTCTCAAATCAGCAGCTCTTAAAGCTCTCAAAAGGGTTTTCTTTCTTTGTGATAAAGATCAAGACGGCTTTCTTAACTATGAAGAATTTGCTGAACTTCATCAAAAATGTTTTGGCAAGTCTTTGGATGAGGATGAGTTTGACCAGATCATGGGCACACTCAATAAAGTTGTCATTCCAATAGACACCGAGCATTCCCGAAAGATGTCAAAAGACGCATTCGCCGTGCTCAATAAGCTATATGCTGAGCGGGGACGTCACGAAACTATATGGGGTATTCTTCGAGCGTTCCATTACACGAATTCGCTTTCTCTTAGCGATCGATTCTTATACCCACATCTTGATGTTCATCCTCACCTGAGTGTGGAACTCAGTCCCACCGGGTATCGCTTTCTTGTCGACTTGTTCTTGAAATTTGACAAGGATAATGATGGGGGTCTCAGTCAAGTTGAGCTCGACAATTTGTTCACACCTACTCCATGCATTCCCAAACTTTGGATTGACCTGAATTTTCCTGCTCTGATTGTATGCAATGACGAGGGGCATTGTACGCTTCAGGGCTGGCTTGCTCAATGGAATTTGACAACTTTTTTGGACTATCGAACGACTCTCGAATACTTTGCTTACTTGGGCTATGAGGGATGCATACCAGCTGTGAAAGTCACCAAACAGCGTAAGCGTCGTCAAAGGAAGGGACGGTATTATAGACAAGCGGTGAGTGATCGAAACATCTTTCACTGTTTCTTGGTTGGTGCCCCAAAACTGGGCAAATCCTCATTGATTGAGCTGTTTTTGAGAGATACTTATTCGGAGACGTATTCGCCAACTTTGAAACCCAAAATTTGTGTAAAGGACATTGAGCTTAGAGGGGGAAAACAGTGTTATTTGATTCTAGAAGAGTTAGGAGATTTGGAACCGGCTATTTTGGAAAATCGTGAACGCTTAGAATCTTGTGATGTGATTTGTTATTGTTATGATTCTAGTGATTCGGACCTGTTCCAGTATCTTGTTGATCTTCGGGAGAAATTGAGTGATCGTGTTGACGAAATTCCCTCAGTATTCGTCGCGCTTAAAGCAGATTTGGACAAGCAACAACAGCGTCTGGATATACAACCGGAAAACTATACTCGTGATCTTCATTTGGCTCTGCCTTTGCATATATCTTCCGCTTGGCCAACATCTTTACATGAGCTATTCATACAATTAGTGGATGCTGCAAAGAATCCAATTCTGGCTACGCCTGGTATCGAACATGATCGGGACGAAAGGATGGAAGAGAATTTCAAACACGTTGTGATTGCGGGGAGTGCTTTAACAATTGTGGCATTCGTTTCCATTTGGATTTGGAGAGGCACTCGACAAAGCAGGTCATAGCTCAGATAACAACTTTCGGTTGGGGGTAGGAATTATTGGTCAAGAGCGGTGTAGCACTAATAACGTGTATCGTAAGTCATACCCTGCTACATTATCAGCATGTGGCATAAATCCGTACTTTGGAAGTAATGATATCGTAGTGGTTTTCTTCCGTGACTTATGTGTACGGGTGTAATCAAAATCTCATGACCGTACTCGCGCATCTTTAATCCTTCCAGTCGCAAACTAAAATAATTGCACTCCGATGCTATATTGATTTTACGTGCCCTTTGCAGTTACTTATGGATGATGAAAACACTCCCGGACAACTCAATGCACTTGAGCTTCTACCAACGAAACTAACATCGATCGATGTTACTAAAATCACTCTTCGCGAAGAGGATTTGTTTGTTATCAACTGTCCTACGTCAAGCCTCAAACCCTACACACATGTCAAATACAACGGCAATGAAGCAATCATGTTTCCTATTCGAAAGGATCATTGCGGAATATACCTATTGTCGGGTGAATCTATCAATGATATTTCACAGACCAAATCACCACATATAATGGCTACTTCATTAAATGATTGCAACAAGGAGTGGACATCGGAGTTAGAGAACCAGTTGTATGGGATTGATGTTGAAAAATTTTCGATGTCAGACTCTTTGTTAATGAAGTCGCCGAAATCTCTAAGAGTGCAAAACGCTCCCGATTTCGAAGACGCACAAGAGTTCTTAGACGATCGCTATTACTCCGTGCTATATTCTTTCAGTATCCCATTAACGTATTTTCCCAAAACAACACTACCGCGTGTGCGTGTTTTGAGTCAGCAGCATGGTGTTGATTTGAAATCTGTCTTGGGGAGGCGATTTTTGAAAGCTATAGATTTGGAGCAGCGACATTCTCATAAATTCGGTTGCTTAAAGCACGCAAGTGCTGGGTTTGATTATGAATACAGTGATAAGTTTCGTCATTTGGTCTCGGAGGCTGAATCCAAAGCAGGAGTCGCTCTGGATGAGATTAGACTTTTGGAGGAAAATCTCAAGAAGATCGTGGCAGATTTGAAGTTTCGTGAAACGTGTCTTCAGTTGTTATTATTATTGGAGATTCTTGTGGCCGCCGAAGTTGACGAAGGTAATTTTCTTGCATCGAATGCTAAAATACTTGAAAAAGAACAACGACGGCAGGAGCGTTTGAATAGAAAACGATTGATTCGCTCAAGTACAAAACGGAAGATTGTGCCTACCTTCTTGGGAATGGGTGGAGAGTCGTCGTTGATCTCATCAACGTTAAACTTCGAAAATGATAGCACTTTTGAATGGTTTCTGTCGTTGAATGCCCATCTTGATCGTCTACTTCTTTGGGATGCGTTGGATATGGCGGGCGGGGTTACAGAGTCCAGAGTTTTTCAATATTTGGCGTACGTTGTTGTACCTTATTTCAAGAGACCGCTTCCAGAAATTGTCAATTTCATGGTTCACAAGTTTAAGGCTGGCACCGTAAAATATCCAAAGCATCGATCAAAACCGAAATTGGATCGATCGGGCCAACCAAGTCATACTCTGAAGCAGTCTGTTTCGAAAGCAACAAACAAATACAGTTCGCGTGTGATGCAGGATCGACCCACGTTAGCCAAATCTTTGCACACCGATCCATTTCCAACTGTCCCGCTTAAGAGAACTTCTTCGAGTTTCGCTTCATCAATGAGCACGCAGCAATTGCAGAAGCGACAAATCGACTTCAGCGTGAAGAGACTGAAGAGTACACTTGACACTAGTCTGGCCAAACTGCCATCGACAGATAGTTGTTCGCTTCGACCAACTACATCCTTTACGCGATCGTCACAAGGTTTGTTTGGTGAACGACGTAAACGGACACATGATCAACCTCTGACACAACAAATCAAAGCAACTCCTGTTAAGACCATTTCAGCGAAAACGGCGAGTCAGGTTACACAATCTAGTTCAAGTCTCCTTGAGCGGCTTATGGATGCAAGTGAGCAACAGGTCAATTTATCGCCTATAAAAGTAACATCAGCGAATCTGCTGCCTTTCAAGACTCCTCAGAAACTGGAAACCCTCCAGTGGGGAAAGTATTCTCCGACTGACAGTCCTGTTGTTGTCGCGTCGAGCCCTGTCGTTTCCATGACGCCTTTACCACGAACCCATTCTGCCATAATCACAGAAACTCCGAACTCTAAGAATGGCATGTCATATGAAGCGGCTGCCGCTGAATCGCCATGCAAAAAGGGAACAGCAAAGCTCAATATTCATTCCGATGCGTTCGTAGAGGTAGCGTCGCCGTTTTATCCTATTAATGATGACGATGTCACTTACGACGATGATGATTGAAAATATATCCGTTATATTCATTAAAATATAGTGTAAACACTTCTTCTAATCCCTGAGCCCGTAAAACAAGTGTAACACTCAAACAATCAAGTATCTGATGGGAATGTGCAACAACTTGACGGCGTAACCAACAACTCCCATCATGACAAAACCAACGCCAACGGCTTTTATAATCTTTGTATATTCTTTTTGGTCGGGCTTCTGGCACTTCTTGATGAAAGCCAGACCATCTCTGAAAAATTCGACGGGTACTTCAGTGAGTTTCTCAATGCCTTCGGACGCCATAGTGAGTTGGGGTTCAGAGCCGTCGAAAGCGTGGAAATTTTCGTTCTACGTGTTTCTTAACTTACATGCAGGTGCGCGTTTCCATAGTTGCAAGGCTTTACAGACTATTACGCAGAGAGTTGGCCGAGTAGAGTAGAAAAAGCATAATTATAAATACAGTTGTAACACAGACCAGCATTTTCAACATGGGTTTCTTTGGTTTGTGGAGAAGGAGGCATATCGATGCCACTCTCGATACTGCTGAAAATCTTTCTGAGAAATCCAGCAAAGGGGCAAACATGGATGATCACTCTTTGCATAGAAAGCCAGAACGAAGTCTGCTGATAAAGTCGTTTCACGAACTCGTCCATGAGCAAGCGGAACCACAATCGATACACAATACGCAATCGAGGAAACTTGTGGTCTTCAACGAAAAGGTCGGCACTTTGCAGAATCGACTTTGGCGCCATCGCCGAGACCAACCAAACAAGTCAATCTTAAAGAACTCCAACAGAAATCTCGACGAAGAGATAATGAATACGGAGAAGTATATGAAATTGCGAGACCACTATTTTGATCAGGTAATTGTCAGATCTTCATACTATGGACAGATCAATGGCTACCAACATGGCGGTTCCGAGACTGATCTTCTTCGTATGAAACAACTCATCAGCCGAACTAAAATTGCGGAAGGAGATGGCTTCGCTTCAACAATTTTACATATGAGTGCAAATGATTAATAAACACATACATCTTATCGCGAAGGAAATTTCAGACGCGTCATGTCACAGAAGAGAGGAGCCACGATCTACGACTTCTTCCAAACGACAAAGAAAGCAAAAAGTGTTCAAATACCAGAATTGCATGTCAGGAAGACTGACTCTACGTCATCTGAACTCATAGTACCGAACGATGCAAATACCCCCTCGTCTCACTCAAAAGAGCCAAAGGAGGCTAACAGTCGTTCGTTACAACTGGAAAATCCAGCAGTCGACGTCAATGGATCCAGTCCAGTATCCTCCCAACTGAAAATCCCACAGAAAGCGACCCACTTAGATTATGATGCGTATTGTGCTCAATATGACTTTGACAAGCAAAGCTGGATTCGCGGCTTGAACCAAGAGGAGCGTGATTTATTGAGAACTGAAATCAATTACTTGCACATTAGTTGGTTGGTGTTTTTACACAAAGAGTTAACGAAGCCGTACTTTTTGAATTTGAAGAAATTTTTAAAGCAACAAAGCGATCTTCAAAAGACAGTGTTTCCCCCAGAGAATCAGATCTATAGTTGGTCTCATTTGACCCCCCTTCCATCCGTGAAATGTTTGATTTTGGGCCAAGATCCATACCATAACCATAACCAGGCACATGGTCTTGCTTTTTCTGTCTTAGAACCAACCAAGCCGCCACCTTCTCTCAAAAACATATACAAGACAATAGCGATTGACTATCCCAACTTCGAGGATCCTACGAAGTCCGGGAGCAAGTCTACAGGCGGGGGTAATTTGAGCAAATGGGCCGAGCGAGGAGTTCTCATGCTAAATGCTTGCCTCACCGTGGAAGCTCATAAAGCTAATTCTCATGCCAAACATGGGTGGGAACAATTTACAGAACAGGTTATCAAATCTGCTGTCAACTATCACAAAAACGATGGTTTCGTCATAATGGCTTGGGGTCTGCCAGCTCAGCAGAGAGTCTCTAAACTTAATCAAGACTTGCTGAAGTTCCTTGTGTTGAAGACAGTGCATCCGTCGCCCTTATCGGCTTCTCGTGGATTTTTCAGCTCTCAAGTCTTCCTCAGGTGTAATCAGTGGCTCGAAGAACACGGCAAACCAAAAATAGATTGGGGAATCGTTGAAAACAATATTGTAATGTAGCATACATTGGCATACTTCGATTTATGCTCATCTGATAGAATTTACGATAATATACAATGCACCACGGACTTCTTCGGAAATTCCTGGTTCAAATGTGCCCAAATTTGCTATTTTAAATTTTATTCCTTGAAACCCATCAAATTTCCGCAGCCAGATTGGGAGGTATGTGAATCGCGCGACTGGATCGACAACAGGCTCGAGATGTTGTCGACGCGGGTTCCCCCATTTCATATGGCATGCGATGTCAAAATACCATGTACAAATTCACGAATCGCGTAATATTTGTAGTTTATAGCATGATTAAATACTTCAAAACTTGATGATTGTACCCGACAACCTCCGATCACTTCTGTGGCAAATCAAACATTGATAAACACGTTCTGCATATAATGAAATGACGTGCATGCTCATGAAGATTCCCCACTTACCGTGTATATAAATTTAGCGAGCCACAATACAATCCAAAGGGTGAAGTACAACAGTAGATTCAGGAATAATCAACACGAAAGAGCTTTGCGATTATGGTTTATACAAGGGAATCAATTGAAAACAAAGTTGGGGCAGCAGGCTGTCAAATCCACACATTTTGCAACCGTTTTTACTCCGCAAGACTTCGTAAATTCTTCAAGTTCTAGCCCATGGTCTTCTGACTGACACCCAATAAGTATAGATCATCAAAGTCATCTAAGTCTTTCACAATCTCAAATTCGGATGAGCTGCACTCATCGCCCTTCGTCATGGCGCAGAAGTTTCATCGGCTCTCACTCACGAGGTTTATTTTTTTGGCCCTGCACCTTGGCAGGGTTAGACGCACACCACAGAACGGTCTGCGCAGGCCGCTTCACCCATTGCCCTACTCATAGTTTTTTTTTCTGGTCACCCCTAAATTGACCACTTGCCAGCTCGATGAATCCTGATCAGCGCAAGCGATATCTTTTGGATGGTGACCCTAAGGAAGCTAAAAAACTCGACGCAAACGGTGACGATGTCGTACGGCGGTATTCGTATCTCGTCGGCCTTACTCCACTTTTCCGCCACTTCATTGATACGCTGAAAGTCAAGGACGCCGGACTTCGACGCCAAATTGCCGAACTCAACAAAAAACCTTCTAAGACGCGTAATCGAAGTGGCGGTGGTGGCCGTACGCGAAAGACTGAGAAGCAAGAGGATGCCGAGTTGTTATATGAGGAAGATCATGAGCCGAATGCTACGGTACTCACCGAATCGCCCAATTACATCGAAGGTGGAACTCTCAGAGAATACCAGATTCAAGGTCTCAACTGGTTGATATCACTTTATGAGAATCGTTTACTGGGCATCTTGGCTGACGAAATGGGTTTAGGTAAGACGCTCCAAACCATCTCATTTCTTGGATTTTTACGCCATCACAAAGGCATAAATGGGCCTTTCATTGTCATCGTACCCAAACTGACTTTGGATAATTGGCGGCGAGAGTTTGCGAAGTGGACACCGGATGTGGATGTTTGTGTGCTTCAAGGGAACAAAGAGGAGCGCGCAGAGATAATATCTAAGCGACTAATGAAAGCTAAATTTGATGTTTTGATCACTTCTTTTGAGATGGTCATTCGAGAGAAGGCATGTCTCAAGAAGTTTCGTTGGCAATACATTGTTGTTGATGAAGCACACAGAATCAAGAATGAAGATCTGAGTTTGTCTCAGATCATCCGTCTATTTTACCTGAAAAACAGGTTACTCATTACTGGGACACCTTTACAAAACAATTTGCACGAACTCTGGGCATTGCTCAACTTTTTATTACCTGATGTTTTCGGTGACTCAGAACAGTTCGACGCCTGGTTTCAAGAGAACGAGGGTGATCAGGACAAGGTAGTAAATCAACTCCACCAATTATTGCTGCCATTTTTATTGCGCCGTGTGAAGCTGGACGTCGAAAAACTGTTACTTCCTAAAAAAGAATCCAACGTTTACATTGACATGGTGCCGATGCAACTCGATTGGTACTCTAAACTTCTTGAAAAGGATATCGATGCAGTAAATGGTGCTGTTGGTAAGCGTGAAGCCAAGACGCGATTGCTTAACATTGTGATGCAATTGCGAAAATGTTGCAATCATCCATACTTATTTGATGGAGCAGAGCCAGGGCCACCTTATACCACTGACGAGCATTTGGTGTATAATCTGGGTAAAATGATAATTCTTGACAAAATGCTCAAGAAATTTCAAAAAGAAGGTCTGCGAGTTCTTATCTTTTCGCAAATGTCGCGGCTTCTTGATATTCTTGAGGACTATTGCATGTTTCGTGAATACGAGTATTGTCGTATTGACGGGCTGACATCTCATGAAGATCGTATTGCCGCAATTGACGAATACAATGCTCCAAATTCGAAAAAGTTCGTGTTTTTGTTGACCACTCGGGCTGGCGGTTTGGGGATCAACTTAACGACGGCTGACATTGTGATTCTTTACGACTCAGATTGGAACCCCCAAGCAGATTTGCAGGCTATGGATAGAGCTCACCGAATTGGTCAACAAAAACAGGTCTATGTGTATCGATTTGTAACGAACAAGAGTGCTGAGGAGAAGGTACTTGAAAAGGCCGCCCAAAAGCTTCGTCTTGATCAGTTGGTCATTCAACAAGGACGGACACTAAACAAGGTTGCCAAAAATAGTGCGAACCAAAATGCTGTAAATCTGAAGGATGCATTGATTGGAATGATTCAACATGGCGCTAAAGAGGTTTTCGAAAATAAGAATAGGAAGAAAGGAGAAAAGAGTGAGATGTTTGATGACGATATCGACGCCATTCTTGCTCGTGGTGCTGAGCGCACGAAGGAGCTCAACCAAAAGTTCAATACTCTTGGCTTGGACGATCTCAAGAATATATCTTTCGATGGTGGATCAAATTACGAGTGGGATGGCAAAAACTTTAAGAAGAAAGATGCCCAATCTTTTACCCTTCAAGGCGGATGGATCAACCCCCTGCGACGTGAGCGAAAAGAGCAACAATATCTGGTTGACAATTATTACAAAGATGTCCTTAATTCAAATGGAGGTGATAAGCTGACTACCATTAAGCTCAAGCAACCCAAACAGATAAATTTGCAAGATCACCAATTTGCTCCTCCTGGGCTTCAGGCGCTTTTGGACCGTGAGCAATTGGCCTACAAGAAAGAAATAGGGTACAAATATCTGGCTTTCGACTTCGACAGTGACGATGAAGTGGAATTTGAGGATGATCAGCAAGAAGATGATGACGATGATGAAAATCTTCTGACAGCAGGGCTCACAAAGGAAGAGAAAATGGCCTACTGGCAACGCAAAGTTGACGAAGTGGTACCTCTATCCGAGGAGGAACTCGCGCTTAAACAAAAGCTATTGGACGAGCTGTTTACCACTTGGAGTCGTCGAGACTTCACCAATTTCATTCACGCGCTGGCGAAATTTGGGCGCGCTAACTTAGATGAGATTGTAAGAGCTCTCTCCGCGAAGCCTGAAGACGAAGTTCGCCGTTATGCTGCCACTTTCTGGGACCGCTACAAAGAAATTGAGGGCCATGAGAAATACATCCTGCAAATTGAGGCTCAAGAAAAGAAAGCTGCCAAGCTAGAAAATCAGCTGAAGTTGTTGAAGGCTAAGTTGGAGGCGTGTAATGATCCACTTGAAAATCTTACAGTCCAGTCTGTTCCTAGTAGCTCTAAAAGAGTTTACACTAAAGCTGAGGATCGCTTCTTGTTGGTGAAAGTTCATGAGTATGGTTTATTCCTGGAAAGTCTTAACGAAAAAATTAAAGAGGATATCATGCGCCTGGATTTGTTTAAGTTTGATTGGTACTTCCTCCTGCGTACTCCCCAAGAGATCGGCCGGCGTATCACTACTCTCTTACTTGCATTACTGAGAGAAGCCGAGGGCCCCTCTAAAAAAAGAATCAAGAAAGAAGCTACCTCCCTGCGAACAGGATCCACCGAACCAAATGGGAAGCGCGTGACTCCAGAAACGTCTGGAGATAGGGTTTCAAAGAAGATAAAAAGGAACGAGTAACTACATCGTCGATACCAATTTATCGGTGAAATTGTAGTTTACAGTATAATGAGTAACGAGAAATATATACAAGATCATTTCAACCACAAAAAGTACCACTTCTTTTGATTCTTTTTCTCCTGTTCTTCCTTCATCTTCTGCATCAAGCGCTGCTTGAGCTCTTCTTCTTCTTGATTTCTCCGATTTCTCTCTATCTCATAGGGATCCTCGATAACGATTTCACGGGGCATTCCATCTTCGCCAACCTTTTTGTCTCTGATCAATGCAGCTACCGTTATAAACAAAGTCAAGTAGAGGAACACTTTGGTGACTGGATCCATGCGTTTGAAGTCAAACTGCGGTTTGCGTACCTCAGTTTCAGCAAGCACCACTGGAGGAAGTTTTTTTATGATGGTAGTTGCAGTTGGGTTCGAATCTTTGACTTTTGAGGGAACGGTAAATGGAAGATCATAAGGAGCAGTTGTAGTACTCCAATTATCAAATTTGTCTCGCACCCCCCAATTCCCGTAAGCAATATAGTACCCAAGCCTTTTATCGGCAAGAGTAAGTTTACACCAATTTTTGTCGTACTTATCCTGCAACTCCTTAAGCACTTGGCCTTGATGCAAAAGGGATAAGCTGGCAAATTCTGCTGGATTATTCCAGATTGGTGTTGTGTCGATGGGTTGAGTGGCTTCATCAGATCCAGACCCGAAAATCAGACCCATATCTTTGATCGACTGGATTGCAAGCTGTGCAGCCTGCTTCTTGGACTCCTCGGGAGAAAGCTTATTACCACTGCTTTGGCATCGTACAACTTGTCTCGTTATATGAATTGACCGAAGCATGCTATCGAACCAAGACCTGAGCGGGTGCGAAAACTTAACTGATGAGCTCATAATTATTGTGAAATTCAAATAGCCTCATTAATTACTTATTTTGATCAGCTTCATCTTGTGATCGTTTTATTCTATTAGTATGAACTGAATAGAAGTCAGCAAGTTGCACTTCTATCATTGTCGCTGTGCAAGGTTGAAAATTTTTTGACACAGTTTCCTACTTAACATACTTCCAAATAAAACTAACCGGGTAACGGCATAATTGGTCTACATGGATCATATCTCCCCGTTGTATCTTCAAAGTGAGAAGAAGCGTTGTAGGTTATCAATCATAGTGTCACTGGAGTGAACATATTCAATCAGCTGTATCGCCAAGGGCGCGTGGAGCTGCTGGGGACTTAGTCAAAAACATTCTATCACCAATATAGATAAGCTGGGACCCTCACACAGATAGTCTTCAAAGTCCTCTACTATCGCAGTTCAGGAGAACGCTAAAACTATTTCGTAGGGTCTACTAATTTTTAAGTTACAATCATTCCACTCATAAATGCTACCAACCATACTTAGTAAGATCTGCCGAACATGCAGTAAGTCGTCGCCACTTTGTCACACTTGACACACTTTTGACCCTCGTTCAACTTCGGTTGGTCGTAAGGAATACACAACGACTTGGCGCCCATCGAAGGAGCCTTTTCATCAACTTCTTCTTCCTCACCATTGTCCTTTCTTGCCGAAGAATCCTTAATATCATCTTCACAAGAAGCGTCGCCACACCAGGGAGCAACAATCACATTCTTGGCGTTCAAAGTGGGGACGAAATCTTTCCATTCCGTGACAACCACTCTGTGTTCGTCGAAAGACTTACGGGCACGTTCCAACAATTCCTTTTGCATGGTGTCCAAAATTTGTTTGATTTCGTCCTCCAAGTTGGCCAAAGAAACAGTAGTCTTGGAACCAGTGTCTCTTCTAACAACGGTACAAACTTGCTTCTCCGCATCCTTAGGCCCGAATTCGACACGCAAGGGAATACCCTTGAGTTCAGCATCAGCAAATTTCCAACCAGAAGTGTAGTTCTCTCTGTAATCACCGGTCACACGAACGCCAGCACCGTCCAAACGAGATTCAATATTCTTTGCTGCCTCATTGATGGATGCCTTCTGTTCAGGAGTCGACTTAGCTGTAATACCAACCGGAATCACAACAACTTGGTGTTGAGCAACTCTGGGAGGCAACACCAAACCCTTGTTGTCCGAATGAGTCATAATCATGACACCGATAACTCTAGTAGACAACCCCCATGAGTTTTGGTATGCATACATCCGGGGCTTGTTACCACCTTCCGGGCTTTCAACCAGAAGCTCGAACATTTTCGAGAAGTTTTGTCCCAAGTGGTGCGAAGTGGCACCCTGGATACCTCTACCAGTGGCAGCAATAAAACCTTCGACAGTGGTGGTGTAATCACCACCAGCGAATTTTTCATTTTCAGTCTTGCGACCAGGAATCACAGGCACGGCCAACAACTCTTCATAGATACGCTTGTACAATTCAAGGATTTGCTCAACTTCTTCAGTAGCCTCAGGTTGAGTCAAATGAGCAGTGTGGCCTTCCTGCCAAAGGAACTCTCTTGTTCTGAGGAACGGTTGAGGGTGCTTGAATTCCCATCTTACCACCGAGTTCCATTGGTTCAATTTAAGGGGCAAATCACGATGCGATTGGACCCACTTAGCATAGTAGGGGTACATGACGGTTTCAGAAGTAGGACGGATAGCAATGTGTTCTTCCAATTCAGAAGAACCAGCCTTGGTGACCCATGCCACTTCTGGAGCGAAACCTTCGATGTGATCTTTTTCTTTCTCCAAAACTTTCTGGGATACGAACATGGGGAAGTAAGCGTTTTTGACACCCATTTTACGGATGTGTTGGTTGAACCAGTCTTGGATGGTTTCCCAGACATAGTAAGAGTTAGGACGTAAAATGTAACACCCAGATACATCATAGTAATCCAACATTTCACCCTTGACACAAACTTGTGAGTACCAGTTGGAAAAATCTTTAAGCTTGTCAACGGTAATACCAATCAATTTGGCATCTTCCAACTTGGCAGATTCTTTTTCCGCTTTTACGGACTTCTTGGGGGCAGGGGCTACGGTAGCTGAGAAATCAACCACCTCATACTCAAATTTGGATGCTTCAATCCATTCCTTAAGAGTTTTGAAAGGCACAGCTACCTTGGAGGAAGCAGTAGCCAATTCAACAATATCGGTGTCCTTGAAGTTGGCGTCGATCAACAACACGATCTTTTTCTCATCAACGTTCTTCAGGGAAAGAGACGCGAGGGAGAATTCTTCCTTAGTGGTACCAAAGAAATCCGCAATCAAATCATCTGAAGCAGTTCTAGGTTCCTTGGCCTTGGCAGCCGCCGCGATCGCTCCAGTGGGAGCAGTGGTAGACTCGAGTCTGAAGACGACAATGGGGATAGGGGTGGCAGTCTTGGCAGTCTTCGGCTTGAAGACTACAGTCTTCGTAGGAAGACCGTTCTCGTTCACAGTGCTCAAGGAAAGAGCCGCTAAGGATTGTTCAAGCAGCATCAACGAAAGATGTGGAGGATGCAAATTTTGACGATGCTGCTGTAATAAGTGGAGTGCGGCGAGTGACGCGCGACGACACGAAACGAATTGTGCAAAAATTTCGCGATGGCATGCATGAACAAGTTTAATTTCAAAGTGATTGTGGGTAGATGGCGGGTGAGTCACAATCAATCATCACATCATGAAAGTTGAAGCGAAATGCGAATATATAGAAGGTCATGGACTTGAAAGAGTTCAATGGGTGTGTCCATTGTATGCTTCAACTTCCTTGGAGACTCATGCCGTGGATGCGACGTTGAAATCAATGATGCCCAACTCTTGCGAAAGCTACGAAAGAAAGTCCACACTGTACTACAATTGATTAAGGATTTTCTAACTCATTTTGGCTTTAACTCCCCGATTACGCTGCGTTTGTTGGTATTCGTCCTCAAACAGTTGATAGGCGTGATAGTAGCTATCCTTCACTGAGAAATAACGAATTAGGGGCCACAGAAGAATCCAATCAATTACACCGAGATCACGAGCCACCAGGGTCGCTATGTAGTATGCCAAACCCACAACTACACCTAAAAGAACCCCAACGGAAACTTGGGGAATTGTATGGTACCACAAGTATACCCGTGAGAATGGCACAAAAATCATAATCACAAGCAACAACGTTGAAATTATGATCTTATTCAACCTCGACAGTGGCACTCTTTTGAATAAGATACAAAGAAAATAAGCCGCGAAGAACCCTGCAAATTGTGAGTGTGCCAGCGGCATTCCAAACGACGAGCCGTAGGAGCCTTTACCAAAATCTTTGTGGAAGTCTGGCCTTGGTTCCTTCAATATGTGCTTAACAATTTTATTCAAAACTTCACTGGCAAGGTGGCCTCCAACGACAATCACTGGTTCAATCTCACGGGTTATAAGGAACCAACTGGTGTAGAAAACCATGATATAGATGGGAAGAAGCGAGAAATGAACGCTCACTATCGAGATGACATCCTTCGGGTCATACAATATATACGTGTGATCAAACGGAATCGGATCGTAAACCATCGAGAGTGCCGCGCGCGTAGTTGGACGATAGGTGGAAGTGAAAACAAGCACGACGTGTTTAAACATACCCACGGTCACAACTACCGGGATCGCTTTTATTCATCATCAGAAACAAAGAAAGGCACACGGTACGATGTTTTGAGGACTACGATGAAACGGTATCTACCTCGCTTTCACGATTATTTGTCTATAGTCCTACAGACGATTTTTCAATGCTAAATACTCGATAATTGCATTCTCCATGTCGCAACTCGTTATTTTCGTCCTTTGCTCTCGCGAACGCGATTATGAGCCCTTAATAATCATCTCATCTCATTGCGAACAAACTCACTTTAATCGCCTACATGTCTGACGAAGTTATTTGGCAGGTGATTAATCACCAGTTCTGTGCCTTCAAAATCAAGACAGACAAGAAGCAAAACTTCTGTCGAAATGAATACAACGTGTCCGGGTTGTGCAGTCGGCAGTCCTGCCCACTTGCTAATGCCCGATATGCTACCGTGAAGAACGTGGGAGGAAGACTTTATCTCTACATGAAGACAGCTGAGCGTGCACACATGCCACTGAAGCTATGGGAACGAGTTAAGCTTTCCAAAAACTACAACAAAGCCCTTGAGCAGATCGACGAAAACTTGCAATATTGGCAAAAGTTTTTGATCCATAAATGCAAGCAAAGATTGACCCGGTTGACCCAGGTCGCTATTACCGAACGACGTATGGCGTTAGAAGAGCATGAAAGAACTCTTGTGCACACTGCTCCCAAGGTTAGACGGCGTGAAGAGAACCGTGAACGGAAAGCTCTTGCGGCGGCTAAAATCGAGAAAGCCATTGAAAAGGAATTATTGGAGAGATTGAAGCTGGGCGCATATGGGGACAAACCTCTCAACGTTGATGAAAACATTTGGAAGAAGGTTATGGGCAAGATGGAGGAAGTGGACGAGGAAGAAGAATTCGACCATGACGATGATGCCGAACTTGTCAGTGACGACGAACTGGACGTGGGCGAAGTAGAGTATGTTGAGGACTCTGACGAAGACGATATGATTGACGTTGAAGATCTCGAGAAGTGGCTAGACAACGAGGCGTCTTCTGAATCTGAGGCCGAAGACTCCGATGGTGAAAAGGAAGAGAAACCTAAGAAGAAGCGTGCCAGAGTGGAAATAGAATACGAACAGGAACAAGAACCTGATACCATGTTGACAAACATCGCTAATTAGACAGTATTCACTTCCCGATGATTGTAACTCTAGCATAACTGAACGATAAACGACGACATCGAAATTGATAAACTAAATAGATACGCAAACGTAAGGCACATCAACATCCTCACCGTTCTTGTCATCACAGCAAATTTCAAATACAAGAGTTTTAACATGTTCTGGAACAGGCTTTTTCGAAACTTCCTTGATGAGTTCGGTCAACTTAAGGTTAACTCTGTCCTTCAATTTCTTAGGAGGGAAGAACAGGGCGTATAACAATGAGTTTCCGTAGGACAACATGGAAATTTCCAAGCCTTCTTCGTTTTCAAAGTGGTCCAATAACTCTTGCAAAGTCATATCTCCATGTAACTCAAATCTGTCCCAAATTTTGTCAAATTCCTTGTCATTGTACTTGCCCTTGCCTGATGCAATTGGTTCGGAGAACCCAACAAAAGGAAGAGCCAAGTTAATGAACCCGTTTTTGTACTGTTCGATATCCTTCTTATTGGCGACCAACTTGTATAATTCGAGACATACCAACCCAGTAACCAAGGCGGTAGTGGTAGCGATAGCTGGAATGATCTTACCAGCAATGAACTTCGTTTTGTGGGCATCAGCAGTTTCAATGCCATAGTTCAAGGCACGGCAGTTGGAAGCAGCAGTAATGAACTCAATGTGATGGTTTGTGTCATCATCTTTCTCGAATTCAATAGGCAGCAAGCGGAAACCTGCAAGAGTAGTTGGTTCAGGAAGCGACAGAGCAATCTTTTGAATCTCCGAATCGTCCAAGCCCCCTAAGGCCCTTGCTTGCTCTTCAGCTTCTGCGTCAGTAGCAGCAATCTTGACACCTTCCTTTGGAGTAAAAGGAGTGGGAGTGTATTCTGCAAGCACCTTCTCGTAGTGCTCAGGGCTGGGGTCGGTTTCCTTCAAACCATACACGTAGGCCAAGAGATTGGCGCCTGCGACAACAAAGTGAAAGTGATCAGGGTTTGAAACATCAAATTCAAGAGCGTCAGGGGCCCTCTTCGGTCCCGACCAGAAAGGTGCCCCTTGGGAAGTCTTAGCATCTTTAGGAAAGTTGTGCAACAATTGCTTGATGTCATGATTGAACTTGGTTTCGAATTCTTCGCGAGCCCAGCGAATACAATCGTCAAAAGAGTACGGCCGACGGTCACTATTCAAATAGCTTGCGATATTTTCCAAGGTGCCCTTAATGTCAGCGTCCTGCTTCAAGGTTTGCTCAACATAGTTCGGCTGAGACAAGTATAAGTTGCAGGATTCGGGGGAATCGGCAAAATAGCCCTGGAATAACGACTTCGCCCAGGCGATAGTGTGGTCAATCTTATTGGGGAACGAACGAAGCGTGCATAAGGGAATCAGCTTTTCGGGAGGGTCTTGCGACAGAGAGTAAGACTCGGTGATGTTCGGGATGACAACCTGAGTGTTCCCCTTGGTGCCCAAGGTACCAGATTCCAATAAGGGCTTCTTGTAGAAGACGCACCGACGATCAACGTAGGTACGTGCCTCAACATTATCCAATGCGTTGGTCACAATATCAATATCCTTCCAAAAGGCATCGGTGTAAATGTCCTCAGTATCGGCCCCCACCTTGTCAAGCTTCGCTTCAATCTTTCCCTCAAAGTCGGAATTCATAACCGCTACTGCAGCAGCAGCCACCTCGGACTTATTCTTGCCAACATCCTTGGGACGGAATAAGAATTGACGGTTCAAATTAGATTTTTCAATAGAGTCCATGTCGGTAACTATGATTTTCCCATTCGAACCCAGTCCGAGACCCATCATGGCCCAATTTTTGAGCATTTCGCAACCAATCGCACCAGACCCGACAAGGAACACCTTAAGATTCGCGATCTTGTTTTGGAAGTCCTTGCCGAACACGGCAATCTGACCGTCATAACGAGATTGTTGGGGCGAAGTGGTTTCCTCGGTACGAGGAAAGTCCTTTGAGTCGGGGAGCGATTCAAGCGAATCAAAGTATAACCATTGGATCACTGGACCAAACTTGGATGACACATTTTTGAGAACTTCCTGGGCGATGAGACCACCATAGAAGGCGCACATGCCAGGAATCTCACCTCTAGACTGGTGAGCGAGTTCTGCGATAAGTTTAGCGTCAATCTCTTCAACGTGACCTTGTTGCTTGGCTACTTGACGAGCAAATTCAACAACTTCGTTAGCGTCTTCATCGTTGTACAGCTTGGGAAGCTGGTTGTGCTTATTGTAGAACATCTGAAGGGCTTGGAACCCACAGTGCAACTGTCCAGGACGGTCGAATTTGGCGAAGTCTGAAATCACGAAGTCCGGCTTTTGCAATTGTTCCTCTAACAGCTGGAAAGTGATGTCCTTGGGCATTTTCACTTGTGTCCATATACCACCCTTGACATACTTGGCAGCTTCAGCATTCTTGAGTTGGATTTTGAAAGCGTAGGGCCCAAGAACCTCCACTTTGTATGGTTCCCCCAGGTTCAATTCCTCGATGCCTTCAACCTCGGTGAACTTGACGTAGTCACCATCTTCTAACCCGTGTCTTGCATCATCACCTAAGGTAGACACAGTGCCCAGAGCCTCGATGTCTGACACCAATCCAGTGAGTGGCTCTTCGCCCGTTTGGTCGATGATGGTAAACTTTTCGCCGAAATCAACGAACAATTGACCGAAGAGGCCTCTGGTGGTGGCATAGATGAAACCAATGTTATGTGAGTGAGTGAAACGGTTGATTTTCACCGCTTGTTCCAAGTCCACACCCTCATTTATCACGATACACTTGTATTTGGCGAGCACCGATTCATCCAAGCTGTCGACGACGGAGATTGGCACGTACGAGTTGAGTTCTGCGAGCTTCGGTCTGGTGGCTTCAGCTCTGGTTTTGCCGGCAGCGACGTCTTCGGGGGAAAGGAAGAACTGAGCGGAAAGATCAAACGTGGTGGCTTTCGCCGGGTCGTAGAGATCTAACAGCTTGACGCCGGCAAGGGCAACGTTTTTTGCGATCTCGACCCCCAAACCTCGCAACCCGACAATAAGAACATTGGCGGATTGCATCTTGAGCATAGCCTCCTTGCCGAGCACGTATAATTGACGCAGGTAAAGCCCTTCATCGATTTCAGGACCATCTACTTGCATGGCGTTTGACATATTGATTCGAGTGGTGAGAGCAAGTTGGAGGAAGGTGAATATTTCGGTGGCGCGCGCCCGGCCACGCACCCACACCCACCAAGTGAGTCTCTCGAGTATACTATGAAAAGTATGGAATTTTTTAACCCTGTCCAGTGCGAGCTCACTAATACTTCAACATTCTTAGTTTACATCCTTGGTGTGGGCTGATTGTACTACAGTTCCGTGGAGAACTCTGGATCTCGTGATGTGCTCTCTCGGGAATGCTTGCATTGGCTTTGTCATAGTTTGTTAATCCGATGAATAATACCTCTGACTAACGATTGCTGGACAATACGTATTTGTGGATTTTTTGAAGGACTGTGCGAATCTTGATTAATCTACATCGCTGCTTTCATATAGTACGTCTTCAACTCCTCTACTCCCAAAAAATGATCTTGGTGTTCGCTCGCTAGAGTACTCAATGACCATTTGGTGTGTCGACTGTGGGGTGCTACCTATTCATGTATGTAGCTGCTGCGTGGCGGGATTACAGTGGCATGTCGAGATGTGTTTTCTACAGGTGCAAACGTATTTTTCATTGTGATCAATCATATTTTCTGCGACTTAACTGACGCAAGCTGGCGTTCCTAATAATATACTAGGCTTACCTAGAGTAACGGTAGCCTTCATTTCAACTATTATGACTCAATATCGAGCACACGCAAGCTCTCGTCGACTCGGATTATCGAGTGCAGTGAACTTATTTGAATTTCAATGATGTCTGACACAATTTGTTCATTGCGACCAGGTGCATAGTGTCCTACAACCGACCTTCGGCAAAAACCTTATTTTGATCAGTATTATGGTGGCTATTTTTTATGGTATACATCATTGATAATCGAAGCCATGCTTTTTCAACAATGCCTGCACATCTACCAGCTTATCAGTAGGATCTAACGTTTTGACTACTTTCCCCGGAACACCCACCACAACTGAATTTTCAGGGACATTCTTCGTAACCACGGCACCAGCTCCAATAACGCAACCATCGCCGATTGTCACACCCGGCAATACCGTCGAATTTGCCCCTAACCAGACATTGTTGCCAATAATAATGGGGTTTCCGCTTTCCATCAACGATGCCCGAAGCGTCGGGTCCAACGGATGGGTAGCGGTAAGAATCAGCACGTTGGTGCCACACATGACATTATCGCCAATCTTTACGAGCCCTACGTCCAAGATGGTAAGCCCATAGTTGGCATAGAAGTTATCTCCGACCAGCGTATTGAAGCCATAGTCAAAGTATATGGGGTACTCGATAAAGACGTTATCCCCGACTTTACCGAGAAGTTCCTCCTTTAACCAAGTGGCTTTAGCTTTAATATATTCCTGATGGTTAGCGTAATTCCGGCACCTGAAATCACCATAATCACGAAGTTTGTCTCTCACAATCATGCGTTGGTGCTCAAGCTCGGGCTGGTACGCGTTGTAGGGTAAGCCGCAGATCATTCTGTCGTAGTTTTCATCAGGTTTAAACGGAATTTTGAGATTTTCGTGGACCCACTTGATCAACTCGTGGTCCATCTCCTCGGGAACTCCGGCGAGTTGGCTGAACTCAGCCTTGGTGAGTTTGTCGTAGTCAATTGCCATCAATACGTGTCCACGCTCTTGAGATACACCGCACTTTTATAGTGCAGGATTCCGGACATAATTTTGTTTTACTATTGCTCAAATCATGGTGTGTACGTTACCTTGTTTAGCTGATGTGTGTGTGATTCCCATCGGTACCGGACTGGCTCTGGTATCTGACGAAGTGACCTTGGTGACGCGGTTGGCACAGCAGTCGCCGCTCCACACTGTGCTCCACTCTGCTGGAACGACCATCGAGGGCCCTTGGAATGAAGTGATGGACCTTATCGGTCAATTTCACGAGGCGCTTCATAAGCTGGGAGTGGTGAGAATTCAGTCCGACATACGCGTGGGAACCCGGACCGATAAGAGCCAGCTGCCCGAAGACAAAGTCAATATTGTCAAGAAGAAATTGGCTCAAAGCCAGAACGAATAGTCAATATTACCAGTTTATTGTTACATAGTTATACAAAATCGGTATGAGATATACCATATGATGCTAATTTTCCACGCCCCTCGCGTCGGATCGAGGTTGGGCTAAAGGGAGAAGCCACTCACCAGTATCATGGGCCAGCCACTAGTAGTAGGGCTTATTGTAGTACGGCATTTGGGGCATACGCTGTTGATAATGCAATGCCTGTTGCTGTTGATGTTGCTGTTGATGATGGTGCGGCTGCTGCTGTGGCTGCTGTTGTTGCTGCTGCTGTTGTTGTTGTTGTTGTTGTTGTTGTTGTTGCTGCTGCTGCTGTTGTTGTTGTTGTTGTTGTTGAAGATGGTGCAGGGATTGTTGCACCGGTTGTTGCAATTGTTGTTGGTAATAGGATTGGTGTTGTTGCAGAGGTTGAGCTGTTGTAGGAGCCTGTTGGTGCTGGACGTGATGAGAAGGCAATTGATGAGGTGCAAGCAGGGGTGACTGGTGAAGTATTTGCGGAACTTGCTGGGTGATGGGGGGTTGCAGAACTTGCAGTTGCGAAGACTGGGTTTGATTAGTCTCTGCAGGCTCCAGTTTGACAGGGTTGGAGTTGTCATTGCTCGAAACAGAGGACGACCCCACTTGTTTCTTTTTCTGACCCATATGTTCGACTGCTTTTTCCGTCACCTTCTTCTCCTTGATACACTCGTTTATCGTCTCTTCCGTAACGTTAAACAGACCAGGTTGCAGCCAAAACATCATCCGTATAAGCTCCCGGCATTCGACATCGGTGAAATTCTTCGAAGTAGCTTTGTTGAGCTCCATAGAAATAAACCTCCATTTTTCCAACTCTCCGGCGTCTAGTAAATTCTGCAAATTCAACTTGTCTTGCACCGTCCAACTCAGCAGATTGTTGTTACCTTGTTGTCCAACGATAACCTGATAACGATTACGTGCGGCGAGATACAGACCCACTCCTGAGATTTCCGCGATTTCGACCCACAGCTTCCCTTTCTTCTTGAGCGACACGATCAACTCATCTTGTCGTTTGGAGAATTTTGATTTACGCTTGGCACGCTTTTGTGCCATACCCGCGTTGACATCAGGGCGCTGGGGCGCTCTTGCTAACGGAGGATGTGGCAAAATCGCTTGAAGACGTTCTGGAAAATTGGCAAAGAGCTGGGTTGACCCAACGGTTGCCGAAGGCGCTGGCGGACTTGCCGCCGCAGCAGTCGCCGGTGTAGCATGTGTCTGCGCCAGAGCAGTTGCCGGCACGTTTTGAGCTGCCACGGGCGGCTGCGAAGCGGTTGACGGAGGTGTTTGTTGAGTGGAAGCAGGTTGAAGCGCAGCTTGTTGTTGGGGAGACGATGCCTTTTGATGCGGCTGAGCTTGTGGTGGGGGCGGCGGTTGTTGCTGTTGCTGCTGTGGTTGTTGTGCTTGCAGTTGTTGTGCTGCTGTCGCTTGAGATGTCGGTGGCTGTGGTTGCAGTGGAGTTTGCAGTTGGTGATGGGCAGGCTGGTGCAAATGAGGCTGGGTGGGTTGTGGGGTGCCTTGCTGCGTTGCTTGAGGTTGTTGAGATTGCAGCTGACTTGGTTGAGGCAATTGCAGATTCTGCTGTACCAAATGAGGAGGATACTGCTGAGACAAGTGCTGAAGATGGGGCGCCATGTGAGGAGGATGGTTGTAGTACATCGCTGCCTGAGCAGCTTGCGCAGCTTGAGCAGCTTGCGCCGCCTGCGCTTGATGATACTGCTGATACAGACTATGCTGATAACCCGAGATTGGCGACGTGACTGCTGGTTGTTGAGGATGAGTCTGTGGTTGTTGTGCTTGGGTTTGAGCTGTTTGGGCTTGAGTCGCTTGCGCTTGAGCCTGCGCTTGAGCCTGAGCCTGAGCCTGGGCTTGCGCCTGGGCTTGGGCTTGAGCTTGCGCTTGGGCTTGGGCTTGCGCTTGGGCCTGGGCTTGCGCCTGAGCCTGAGCTTGGGCTTGCGCCTGGGCCTGAGCCTGGGCTTGCGCTTGAGCTTGCGCTTGAGCCTGAGCTTGAGCCTGAGCCTGGGCCTGAGCCTGCGCTTGTGCTTGCGCCTGAGCATGAGCTTGAGCTTGAGCCATTTGTGTCTGTTGCGCCTGTTGAGCCTGATGATTTTGCTGGTACAAATACTGCTGTTGTTGTTGATCGTAGTAGTTCCCGTTCAATTGCGAGTATTGCTGAGGCGTCGTCTGAACCAGCAGCTGAGGTTGTTGAGATTGCTGGCCTCTGAACATATGAGGCGGATACATTTGTTGTTGACTGGGCGCCTGAGCCTGCTGGACACCATAGTATTGTTGGCCGCCCTGTTGGTAAGATGGCTGCTGGAGCACGAGCGGCAGGCTGTAGTAGCGAGCCTGCGCCTGTTGTTGTTGGTCCATATCCTTATGGTACCCTTCGTAGCTCATGAACGGCGGCAGAGCAAGGTCAATCAATAGTGGCGCTGGGTAATCGCGGTGGTGTTGGTGATACCCTGGATGCTTATTTATTTTTTGTCCACCTGGACGGTAGTTCGAAAATTTTGGTTTATTTTTTTTGGCTTTTATGGCCGCGCGCTCGGCAAGGATACCCGGCGGCGACGGAGGCGGCAGCGGAGTGACCCTATACCCATCGCGCCTAACCAAAGCAGCGAATGCTATTGAGGTCTGAGATTTCTGTGAATCAGTGACGGGAAATATTCTCCATGCCTCTAGCAATTCGGCTGCCATTGGTCGCTGCCATCAACATTTGAAGCCTTGTGTTTCTTCCAAGCTTTGGCTGAGCGTACGCCCGCGGACCATTGGCGAATTTCAATTAGCCCATTCGTAACTAGACGCGTCGTGGGGGAGGGATGATACTTTGGTTGTGGGTGTCTCATTGCTCTCCCCCTGACACTGAGTAACGTTTCTCCTACATGAAAATGACAAACGCTGGCATTGAAGGCCGGTTTAGCGGCGGCTACGGAATGTTTCGCTGCAGCCACCGTCTTTGTTAGCTTCGATTTAGTGACAAGCCTCGCTGTCGAAACGCTAGCATCGTCGGTATCGACGAGCCTTACGCCATGCAGGTAGTTGGAAGTGGGGGTGGGGGCGACCCGTGCGCTTCCTAGTACAGGCAAGAGCAAAAATAACCCCGCATGGTTACGCTTCCAAACTGCCGTATAATGGCATGGACAGATATAGTGAAGCTGCTGCCATACGAGGCAAAATATATCGATTTTCGAATCTAAGATGCCTGGCTTGCAAAATGCCTTGACTCCTATTGTCGTGGTCGCGTCACGATGTAGCTAGGCTCGTGTAATTAAGATGGATGTAACTGATCCTGCATTTGATGTTATGTTGTTGGGCAAAATTTTATTCTCCAATGTGGTGTAGTGTACCTCAGTTCTTTAGTAACAAACGTTCCCTTTTGAACTCGGTTAAGGTTGCAATCAGTGTGTATCTTCTGCGGCTTTCATTATCTATGCTGGTTATAGATAATATTACCAAAAATTTCTAAATCTGGATACATATCGGATTTGCGTAAGGTTGGTGTAATATGATGTTTCTTGGAAAGTTTAGTTTAATGGTCAATCTCAGAACAACTGCTTTGGTTTCAACACTTTCGGATAGTTGAAGTTTGATGGAGCCAGATGAAGTGGCGTATTCTTGATGCATGTTGAGTATGGCAGCACATTTAGCCGCTGCGAAGGAATAATTTGCTTAAATTGAATAGTTCTGCATTTGATCTGAAATCGACCTTAAACTATATAGAAAATCACAGTTACAATACCACAATGAGCATGCAGCGACGAGGTTAATCACATCCCTCCGCAGTGAACACCCACGTACCCGTCACGGGGTCGTAACTTTCGAATTTTTGACCCTGTTCGCCCAATTTCTTAAGCGCTTCGATATGCTTAGCCACAAGTGGCGAGTGAGGGTCAAGTACGGGTAAGTTATCCTCACTATTGATCGGGTAACAGTTTTCAAGCGTGACTCTAATAGGAACATTGAGTCCTTCACCCCTCATAGGAACCTTTTCATCATCGGGATAAATAAATACCAGAGCTTGGTCTATTTTCACCAATTTGTCGACAAGGTCATCCACGGTTGGCGATACCAGAGTCAAGTCCACCGGTTGCAAAAATTCGACTGAACCAAAGTTTTTTCGACCAACTGTCAAGTTGGATACCTTGGTAAGATCGCCCATAGATTTCTTTTTGAGTGCATCAAGCAGCGGCAGCGTCCAATAATCCTTGTCATCAACATTCTCAACACTGGCTTCGTCTGTCTTTAACGGACCAACTTCTTGAGGAGTGGTGCGAGCGGTATCGCTTTCCTGCGCCGAATCCATGATCTCAGCTCTGTCATCAGGAGTTGACGATTCAACCTTAAACAGAACTTGTTTGGGGCTAGGGCGAGACGTCGAATTCAACAAATCCGACTGTTTCAGCTTATCCAAAACCAATTTGCGGAAACGATTGTGGTTGAAGAGATCCAGCGAAAGAATTGCCGCGTCAGTTTCAGCGGAGAAAGGCGTCTGCAGCTCTATTGAAGGCAGCAACACTTGATGAGTGGCCGAGGCCAGAGCTTGAGGGTCAGCCAGGCGCAGTCTCAAAGAGGTCGCCTTATGCAAGGGCGCGATAGCTCTAGATCCGCTTGAAAGAGTGACCGGTTTCTTGGAACCCACGACCGAAGCATGGGGACCCTGCTTCACAAACTTTTCAGCAGCAGAATCGGACAATTGCACGAAGAGAGGATTGGTCCCGTATGGGTTGACAGCATTGATGTTTGCCAACAGTTGCTGACCTTGCTGATTAAGAGTGCTCATATTGCCGGTTCCAAATAACAGCGACGATTGGTTGTTATTGGCTTGGTTGTTGTTGTTATTACCAAAAAGACCACCCGCAGTATTATTAGACTGAGCGTTGTTGTTGCCAAAAAGACCACCAGACTGAGTATTGGTGGTGTTGTTGTTGTTTCCAAACAAGCCCCCGGTAGCTGGCTTGTTGCCGAAAAGGCCTCCCGACGTTGCGTTGTTGTTGTTGGCGTTGTTTCCAAAGAGGCCCCCGCCAGTGGAGTTGTTGTTGTTATTATTGCCAAACAAACCACCACCAGAGGCATTGGTTGAGTTGTTATTATTGTTGCCAAATAAACCTCCCGATTGGTTGTTGGCAGTATTGTTGTTATTACCAAACAAGCCGCCACCAGTGGACGAACCAAAGCCAGTGCCTGCGGGCTTGTTTCCGAACAAACCACCCGCATTGTTTTGGTTCTGATTCTGGTTGTTCCCGAAAAGACCACCGGATTGGTTAGTTGTATTATTGGCGTTATTGTTGCCAAATAACCCCCCCGATTGGTTATTATTCATGTTATTATTACCGAACAAACCACCAGATTGGTTGTTTTGGTTGTTCTGGTTATTACCGAACATACCGCCGCTTTGGTTGGTCGTGTTGTTGCCAAACAAGCCCGTGTTGGGTTTGTTCGCCCCAAAAAGGCCTCCTGATTGGTTTTGATTATTGCCAAACAAGCCACCACTTTGGTTTTGAGTTTGGTTGTTGTTTCCAAATAATCCACCAGTCTGGTTATTTTGGTTGCTACCAAAAAGACCGCCACTTGGCTTGTTTTGCCCAAACACCCCCCCGGCTTGATTGTTGTTGTTCAGCCCAAAGCCACCCAGGGAAGCACCAAAGCCAGTCGAGCTGGAACCAAAGCCAGAGTTGGTGTTGTTGTTGCCAAACATGCCACCTGAATTTTGGTTTTGATTA
Organism: Diutina sp. Y7414; assembly: GCA_037042415.1. NCBI lineage: Eukaryota > Fungi > Ascomycota > Pichiomycetes > Serinales > Debaryomycetaceae > Diutina > Diutina sp. Y7414. The sequence goes on from JAXQKI010000100.1 coordinate 645,524, forward strand.
CTACCAAACACGTTTCCAGAGTTGTTGTTCTGGCCAAAAATACCACCAGGCTTCGATTGATTGTTGCCGAAGCCAGAGCCAAATCCCCCAGTGTTGGAGGTTTGCCCAAAGGTGGACGAAGCAGTGGTGTTGTTATTGCCGAAACCACCGCTTCCACCAAAACCAGTACTAGTATTATTGGCATTATTCAGACCAAAAACGCCACTTCCAGTGGCACCGAACGCAGGTCTGTTTTGACCGAATGCACCACCAGAACCGAAGCCCGTGTTAGACTGGCCAAAACCGCCAGTGGAGTTACTTTGACCAAACCCGCCGCTGGTGTTATTTTGACCAAATCCGCCAGAACCAAAACCCGAGGTGGTGTTTGATTGACCAAAGCCAGATTGGGTATTAGCACCACCAAACGGGGTCGAGTTGGTTTGACCAAATTTGTTGCCAAAGGTGTTTGTGGTGTTGTTTTGACCAAAGGACGAGCCAAACCCACCCAGGGAGTTTTGTTGACCAAAGCTGTTGGTATTGCCAACATTACCATCACCATAACGGCGACCAAGTTCATAATCCTTCAAGCGCAATTCTTCGAACGACCAATTCTTATATTCGGGCATGGCACAGATGTTTTCAAATGCAACATGGCCAGTCGAGTTGTTCTCCTTCTCAACTAATGGTTGGAATGGCTTCACCGCCGTGCCTTGATTGGTGGTATTGGCGTTTTGGTTGAAACCGCCCCCTCCAAAAGGAGACGAGTTCGTGTTACTGCCAAACAACCCTCCCAGGGCATTGCCGGCAGCATTGTTGTTGGCACCAAACGGCGACGTGGTGGTGTTGCTCCCAAAGGCACCTCCCAGCAGGCCGAAGGCGCCTCCCAGCTGAGTGTTTGTGTTGGCACCACCAAACAACCCAGTGCCCCCGGAATTGTTAGCTCCGAACGGAGAGGTATTGGCAGTGCCACTACCTCCAAACGGACTGTTCGTGGTCCCCAGGTTTTGGCCGAAACCACCGAATCCTGACAGAGTCAGCGATCGGAACATGCTATCAAAGATGAGGGATCGTGGTAACTCGCGCGAAATTTTATCCCTCACATAACATCGCGAACGTGAGGCTGACAACACAGGTTGCGGAACCTATAGGTGAATTAGAAATGTTACATGCGGGTCTATGATAATTACATTGTTGAGATCCTACGAGTCCTCAACAGCAGCGTCGGGGTCGGTTTTTACCTTCTTGCGTCTGGTGGTCGAAGCAGCTTTCGCCGGGGCCCGCTTCTTCAGTTCCTTAGCCTTCTTATCGTCGTATTTTGCCTGGTGGTCCTTGCGTTCCTTGGCCCCTTCCGCAGCGAGATCACTTTGTCTTTCTTGGAAGTCAGGATCGGTTGCGGCTTTGCCCATAAGCCATTCTAATAGTTTGATTTCTTCACCATAGCGAGTATCGTCATCCTTAACCGGAGTTTCAAGGATTATAGGCATGTTTTTCAAGCGATCATCATTAGCTACAAGTCGGAAACATTCCAACCCCAAAAACCCTTGGCCTAGAAACTGATGAAGATCGCGATTGGCACCTAGAGGAGCCTTTGAATCGTTAAGGTGAATTGCGCAAAGATAATCAAAGCCGATAATTTCATCATACTGCTCCCAAAATTGATTCCAATTCTCCCCGATATCGTACCCAGCAGCGAAGGCATGACAAGTATCTATGCATACGCCCACTCTTTTCTTGTCATCGACCATGTCGATCACATCACGTATATCCTGAAGATTGGAGCCGATGATATCACCATGACCGGCCATATTTTCAATGACAATTTTTACCGTCAGGGTTTCTTTAATCGCACGATTGATGTTACTTGCGAGCTTTTCAATGGCTTTGCGATGGTCCCCTCCTTTAAGTGCTGAACCTGGATGGAAGTTGTACAAGCCAATGCCTAACTGTTCACACCGTTTCAAGTCATCAACAAAGCAACCGAAGCTTTTTTCCAGTTTTTCATCGTCGGGATTAGCCAAATTAATAAGATAAGATCCATGAGGTAAAATGTCTGTGGCAGGATTATAACTATACTCTTGACAAAACTGCTTGAACTTGTCAATCTCTTTGGAGTCCAAAGGCTTCAGTGTCCACTGTCGGGGCAGTTTAAGAAATACGGCAAAGGAATTGGCGCCAATATTTCTCGCGTTGATCACGGCATTGGAGATGCCACCCAGCAGTCCCACATGTGCGCCAAACTTAAAACCAAGGTCTTTGATCCTGTCGAATTTGAATGTCTCGGGTATTTTTCTAAAGGGTTAGTCTCAAATCAACCTCATTGATATTTGATAAGTTCGCGTACCCCATTTGGATGAAGCTTTACAAAATGTTGATGCATGATAGCGCGATCATCGTGTACCGCGTTGGAGATTTTCATCGGTGAGAGATACTAGAGGAGATGATATTCATAATGTACGTACCACGCGATCAGCATTACATGGGTTCACCGCATATAAAATTAGACACCATCAAAAGGGTTTTTGTAATGGCATTAAACCTCCGATGCTATCTATCGTGACTATCGCTTCATGATTATGCAAATAATTTTACTTGATGACATCGCACGTGACTCAGATCGTTTTTCGAAGGCATAGTGAACATCCACACTTTGAAAGATACCCAGAAGTGTTAACTTGATGAAGACAACCATAGTAACCTATATCCATGGGCTACTATTTCGAAAAAAGGACCTAACTTCTCGTCAGCGATGGATACTTGGCCTCATTGACCTTGCGCTTGTGGTGGTATTGTGGGTGCTTCTGAGCTTTTTGGTGAATACATTGGCTGATGATTATGATTACAGTAAGCCTTTCTTCCTTACTTATATCAACACGTCGCTGTTTGCCTTATACCTTATACCATATTTGCACTCGGAAGATATCACAATCAAAGAGTTCATACACGATCTGTGGTCAGCGATAACTAAGGGTCGCCGACAACGTGCCCACTCGCGATCACCACTGGATCTGGTTCCTATACGACGTTTACTGAGTCCCGAATATGGGTCACAAGAGGAGGAGTCGATCTCAGATAACGCCGCGGTTGTCGTCAAACCATCAGCTACTGTCGGTTTCTCACAAACAATATGGCTCCTGTTTCAATTTGCGTTGCTTTGGTTTCTGGCAAATCTCGTCACGAACGCAAGTTTGTCATATACCCTGGTAGCCTCACAAACAATACTTTCGCTGACACTGCTGTTCTTCACTTTGTTGATCGGATACCTATACAAAGTAGAACGTATAAACAGGTATAAGCTTGCGGGGATTTTACTCAGCTTTATCGGAGTTCTTATCGTGACAGAAGTGGATGCACAGGACGATACTAATCGTCATCATGAACCAGTTGTTATTCTATTTGGCAACATGCTTGCTCTTACTGGAGCGGTGATATACGGCGTTTACACCATCCTTTTGAAGCTCAAGACAACCATCAGTGGTACAACGGAGGAACGTGAGCTCAACACGCATTTGTTTTTCGGATTTGTTGGGGTTTTCACACTATTTATGTTATGGCCGATACTTATCATATTGGATTTGAGTGGGTTTGAAACTTTCGAGTTACCCCCTACCTTAACTATTGCTTCCATTCTTCTTGGCAATACGTTTATCACGTTCATTAGTGATTTCTGCTGGTGCAAAGCAGTGTTGTTAACGTCTCCATTAACAGTTACTGTCGGCTTACTGATGACAATTCCATTAGCAATGGTTGGAGATTGGATTTTCAAGCTGTTTGCTTTCAATTGGTGGTACATGTGTGGCGCTTGCGTGGTGACTCTTGGGTTTTTGATCATTAATCGTGATGAAGAAGCGGATTTCGTTCAAGAGGATAGGGAATAGGTTTCATTATATAACGATACAGGAATTAGTTGGCTCACTCGTAAACAATTTAAATCTGTCATAATCTCTTCAAACGTTTTTCGAACTTTGGTTGAATTATTGATAATTGACTACGTGTGAAACATACTCGAGAAGAAATCGTGGAAGTCTCATAATGAATACGTCTATTCTTTCGCATTTCATCTAGTCTTTTTTCCTGAAACTTGCTTTCGAATCTATATATTGTCTGTAAAAATTCCTAATAACCTTCGCTTAAAGTCGACTAACATATAAACATCAATAATTGATACCCCGCGAATGGCGGAAGTCACGTCTGGTCCCTTTAAGAATGTTGCGTTTCTTTGGCCCATAGATTGAGTGATAGGGTTAGGCTGTAGACACCAAAAGGGCTTTCGGCACCCATCCCCACGAGGAATCGAACCCCATTTTCTAGAGAAGGAGTTGGAAAACGTGCTAAATTATGTCATAAAATCGTTTTGAATATACTCAGGTGTGTACCCATCAGCAAGAACTCTTCAAATAACGCGAATCTGTACCTAAAACCTTGCATTATTTTGATATTTTCCGACGTATATTAAAAATCGTAAATCGCCCGCGTGGCCCAATGGTTAAGGCGCTCGACTTCTAATCGAGCGATTGTGGGTTCGAATCCCGCCGTGGGTTAAGTCACCTTTTTTTCAAACTTCTCCATAAAGTTTCGTAGATCTTATAGTCAGAATGGCTCCGGAGAATTTTTTATATATAGAAAGCATCGTTACCATCATGATTTGCGATCCTAATCTTTCCCATCGGTTTTGCTCTTCATGATAGACTTCCTTGTAAGACGCACTTTATCAGTATCCTTAATTGATAGCACTCCTCGTCGCTTCGTAGTAGCACGTATGAATGCTTTCAAATATTAATGCATTGCACTCAATCTATGCGAATGAAAGGTCAACTGTCTCTTTTGATCGTTGTCCGTTGGGGTTCATTTCGACAACGTCACTAGTTCTAGCTTGGAATCAATATTGCTTCCACCTGATTTACTCCGAGCTCCTATAGTCTACTTCGAGCTCGTTACAGTTCAGTACATTAAGTCACCTGTGGTTTCCCAGGCTTCTAGGTGTAAAACTCGAAGACAGTTGAAAGCAGAGAGAAGAGAAACCTTGAGGATTGTCTTTGCGTCCTGTTATACACAGTGACAGCAAAAAACAAGCATTGTGTAAGTTTTTCTCGCGCTTTTGTTTAAGTTAAAACAACTGCCTAACAAATCACTTCTTGCAAAGGTATACCCAGATATGGAATGGTTTCCAAGCAGGGTTGACATCGCAATAGCGAACGAGGTGAAGAGTTTGGGAATACTTTCACGTTATCAAATAGTGACTCACAATTCGTTCACCGATTGAGAACCGGCATAATTTTCTGGCAAGCGGAGTTGACTATTTATCTTAATAATGTCTTTATTTTTTATGCAGTCATTAGACTGGCTGGACATTGCATTCAAGTGCACGATCTATAGCCTTCTAGCAAGCGGATCAGTGAAAGCATTGTTTCAATTTTGTTTCCTTAGTATTGAGTGACTTATAAGTACAAGCGGGAAGAATTGACCGAAGCTTAATAACAAGACCATTCGGGATATTATGCCTGATCCTATGGCAGTGAGTGAAAGGTTCACATTGAACGCATACCGAAAGATGTCCAGAAATGCTTCGTGGTTAAGTTCTTTTATGGCCAAACAAATGGGTAGCTCTTATAACAACCAGCGATTTCTTCGACTGCGTTGCTCACGTATGCTATGCTACAAATGTAGGCGACGTTATGTTATAGGGTCGTCTCGGTTTGATACGTCAGCTACAGATTTGTTGAAAACCCGTTCTCTCAGGGATTGTAACGAAGAGTCATATGATACTTTAGACTGTTACCAGAAACATATCACAAATACTTCCCGTTTACATGGGAGTATCCTTGAGAGTATCGCTATTGGAGGAGAGAGTCCCCGGTTGAATGGCTTTAATATGGTCGAGGTAATTATTGCAATCAGCAGAAATTGTTCAAGACGTATGAACCGTTTTTAAATTTAAATAGAAATCACCAGAAACGAACACGATTCTGCTACAAGTATTTTGAATTATCGACAGTCTATTGTTTTCGTTCCATTCATTACTTGTTGTTTAATCCCGCTTCAAAGGGTAATACTCAGTTCTGATGCCATCTTTAGTCACAATCATGATTTCCAAACCGTCACCAACTTGAATATGTCTTTCAGTTGCAGAAGTGAAGGCATCCTTCACAAGCTGAAGTACTTCCTCGAGACTCAAGTACCGCAAAGGACGCTTCTCATCGGTGCCGGGTTCGTATTGGTTCTTGAAGTTGACTTGGTTGTCCAAGAATGGCATGATTAATGAGGCAGCGGCCCCACCAGCACGACACTGCTCACGTTCGTAAGAACCCACGGGGTCATAAGAGTAAACGGCACCCTTTCCTTCCTCATCTATACCAGCGATCAAAGTTGACACGTAATAGGGAAAGAACCGTTTGCCGTATAACAAGTGTTGGATGTAGCGTGCTGCCAGCTTGATTTCAAGCTTCTTCCCATTATCAAAACGATACCATTTCAATTGATTGCGGAAACGATCGATCAATGCGGCACCATCTGCCTGGAACCCGTTCGCCGTCATTAAAATGTTGTCACCCACATCGAAAACCTTCGGTTCGTACCTGGAATTGATAGAGTACCCATTGACTTGTCTCGTGTCCCCTGCGAGCACAGCAAAATCTTCGCCAGCAATCCCGAGCACAGTACCCCCATTATCCGAATAAGGATTGAACCGATGCTCAATTGGAATCGTGTTGGGCTCGTCAAAATATTCCGAAGCGACGGTCGTAGTGGTGCGAGACATGAGCGTCAATAATGTGGCAAAATTCGCACGCGAAATATGAAATCAGTCTAAAATATGAATAGCCTAGGTCGAGAGATCGGTGTTAGCGGAGTCTGAACCTTTTCAGCGAGTTTGTGAATGAGGCCAGCTATGTTGCTATGAAGAAGAAAATGAAAAGTAACAACAAGAGTTTTAGCGAAGCTGTCAAATAACACATATTCTTGGGTTAATAACCAATGTGATACGCTTGAAACTTAAGTACCTAAGTTTCTAATCAATCTTACTCTTATAAGTGCCGATAAAGATGTCTATTGAGGTTCAGCAACTCCGATATATGTACAATGGAGCCGGCATCGAAGACCGCATAATAATCACTTGGATTGTTGGATTCTGGTGATATAAGCTTTAGAAATCACATTCCAAGCTCTCATGTACTTCTCTTGACATTGATTGATACAATTGTCTTCAGCGGCAGTCATTTGAGGGCCAGGCGATGGAATGCATTTGGCAAAGCAGTTTTCAGAGATTTTACTGACAAGCTCAGTAGCGTTAGCCACAGCAAGTTCTTGCGCAATCTGATCTTGAAGCTCTTTCATTAGCTTCTGCGATTCCTTGGAAACGACAGGCTCCTCACTCTTTTTGCCAAATAATGCCATGCTCGCTTTGTGACCTTGTAGGAGACGATTTTTCAAATGAGTTCGATACCGCGCTACCATCTGTAATCTAAATCAGAGATTCAAGTTAAGCTTATAAAAGTTTAGTCTGGCAGTTGATGTACAGCCGTTTGATTGGGTGGGCAACGCGCTTCGACTATCCCTATAGTAATTCATTACTTTTCCTTTGAGCATGTTTGATCTGGCTCCTGCAACTCAGTGGGTTAAGTAAATATTCACATGGGTCTCACTCGGACTACTCTCGTTTACCATGACTACCGGTGATAACAATTTAACGAAGTCATCCGACCCTAACAAGAAGCCCTCGATCAAAGATGGCCACTTGTTTGTACTTATCCATGGTCTATGGGGATCTCCAAATCACATGAGTACCATTGAAGAGCTCATTCAACGCTTGCTCCCATCAAGTACAAGCGATAAGATTTGCACACTTCGTCCCCTGAGCTTTGCGTTTTGGAAGACTTACGATGGTATTCAATACATCTCCCAGCGGGTACTACAAGAGATATTTTTCGAAATTGAAGCACTTCAAAAGGATTCGGTAAAGGTGGTCAAAATCTCCATCATCGGCTATTCCTTGGGTGGCTTGATTGCTAGATGCGTTATAGGATTACTCTACGATTTGGGCTTTTTCACAAACGTCAAACCGGTGATTTTCACAACATTCGCCACCCCCCACGTTGGAGTTCAATTCTTTAAAGAGAACCTTTTTGATTACACGGCGAATCGTCTTGGTCCATTCATGTTTGGTCAAACAGGGAAGGAGTTATTTATTCGAGACTCAAATCGGTTACTTGCTGATATGGCAAACCCATCATTATCGTATTATAAGGGATTGGCATTGTTTGAGTTGCGAATCGTTTTGAGCAACGTTAAGAACGATCGGACGGTCCCATTCTATACCTCATTCATCACAGAGTATTCTCCTTTTGACAATTGGAAGTACGTCAAAATCAAATATATCAAAGACCTTCCTGAAGCCACAATTGGCAAAGCCAAAGTCAGACCCAAGTTTGTTGATATGCGTCGAACCCGCAATCTCTCTCCTGAAGAAGCTCAAGTGTTCCGAGGTAACATTCAAGAAGAAACCCTGATGATTCGACGCAATCGTGTTCTCCGTTTCGGTAGTTTGGTGATGATTGTGTGCGTGTTCTTGCCTGTGTGGATACCAACAGTATTGTGTACCTCTTTTCTTGTGTCAATTTTCAGTGTTGGTCAAGTCAGATTTCTTAAAAAGCTTAACTCTCTGCACCATTGGCTGCAGATCAAGTCACTGGTCTATGACGGCAAGCTGAACGTCGACATTGAAAACGTCAATCAAGGAGTGGTGAATCGGGTCGAGAGAAGACGCTTGTCACGTCAGGGATCCTTCAAAGGTGAAACCCTGGAAATGACTGAAAACACGTTGGAAGGAATCATGTACGCTAGAGAACAACTAAAACTGTCTACTCCCAATATGGATGATGATGATGATAGCGATGAATCTTTGGAGAACGAAATTACGAACATTGGTGAGATCAATATCAAAACAAATGATGATACTGTGGCCAAGTGTATCCACGATCTCAAGGTGCAACAAGAAAACATAAGTATTTTCACCGACGCCAGTCGGCTCAAACTTGAGGATTTCAAGCGGGACATTATCAAAAATCTCAACACCCTTGATTGGATCAAAATACCTGTCTTCATTGATGCTTGGAATTCGCACGATGGTATAGTTGCTAGGCGTGGACCAAAGACAAACCCCAAGGGTACGTCTACCATAGGGTTATGGTGCTCAATTCTTCGGCGTCATTTGAAACAGGAAAGCATGTAAATAGCTACAGTGGTTTTGAATTAGATTAAACATACAGTCCTACTTGGGAAATTAGCCTTCACATGCTTGCAGCTCAAGTAGTGCAGAGGGTGCGCGCGGTCCGATATAGCAAACGAGAATCAGGACCGTATTCACTAGTCGGAGCATACTCAATTCGATCAAATGTTTCGGCTATTCAACGGGCCAATCTTTATGCGCCAGTTTGGACGTTACCTCAGACCTTCTCTAAGGTCTGGGATACGGCTCTCCATTCCTGTGGCTGTCGGATTGGTTTCCTATGAGTTACACCGTCCTGCCCTCATTTCGAACGAAGCATTCCATCCCATTGACACATCAATTCATGAGTTGAAGCCGGAGAAAGGTGCCGATACTTATGAGATGGGACTCTACGAGCTGTCTCAGGAAGAGATTGTGGATCAAAATGTGCATTATCGTCACGAGAAAACCCACACTGGGAATTGGATCAAAAGATTGTTCTGGTACACGAAGTTTTTCGTGGAAGATTATGTTGTGGAACCAGTGGTTATATTTGGTCGCTTTGTCGAGCTTTCGTGTATATTTGTGCCAGTGTTCTTATTGTATCCCATATGTTTTTTCGGTAAAAGGCAGAAAGGCCTGACGGTTCGTCTGGGGGCGCTCGCCTGGTACAGGATGTTAAGATGGGCTGCCGAAACTGCAGGTGCTAGTTTCATCAAATTGGGCCAATGGGCAGCTCTGAGAACGGATATCTTTTCTAGAGAAATGTGTAACGAACTTGGGAATCTCCACTCAAACGCGAAGGCACACCTGCTTCGTGCTACTAAACGAATCATATGCCAGCTGTTTGGAGGAATGCCTTTTGAAGAAATTTTTGATGAATTCAATGAAAAACCAGTGGGCGTTGGAGCTATTGCTCAGGTATATGTGGCCAAACTTTCACCAAAAGCTATACAACAAGCTAAAGACAATGATCGGGAACAGTGGAAAGCTAAATCTGATGCGTTTATTGACAAAATAATGGTCACAGAACATCAAGATCCCCTCACAACCAATCAAAAAGTCGCTATCAAGGTTTTGCATCCCAATGTCGATATCAATATCAATCGCGATTTGAAAATCATGTCATTTTTTGCAAACTGTATTGACATCATCCCCACTATGGAGTGGTTATCTTTGCCAGACGAAGTTGATCAGTTTGCCATTTTGATGAGGCTTCAACTTGACCTTCGTATCGAGGCTCTCAACTTGGCTAAGTTCCGGGAAAATTTCAGAAGTCGATTGGATATACATTTCCCCAAACCATACTTGAATTTCACAACACGTGATGTTCTTGTAGAGGAGTATATCTATGCTATTCCCATTCAAAAATTTTTGGATTTGAAAGAAAATCACGGGAAAAATCTTACCAAGGAAATCAGTGACAAAGGGCTTGATGCTTTCCTCAAAATGTTAATCCTTGACAACTTCGTTCACGCCGATTTGCATCCCGGTAACATGATGATTAGATTTTACAAAAACGAGCACTACAAGCATGAAAGGGAGTACAAGATTGTTAAACTGTCAAACGAAGCTGACTCAAATAAAGTCACAAAGGATTTGCTTCTGCTTCCGATGTCGCAATGGGCGGACAAGTTGAAGAAATTGTACAACCAGGGTTACCATGCTGAAATCTGTTTCTTGGATGCTGGTCTTGTTACAGAATTGCGTGCCGAAGATCGCCGCAACTTTATCGATTTGTTCAAGGCATTAGCTGAATTTGATGGTTATCGCGCAGGTGAACTCATGGTTGAACGGCTGCGCACTCCAGAAACGGTCATCAACAAAGAAATTTACGCCCTTAAAGTCGAGAAGTTGGTAGACCGCATGAAGGAACGTACGTTCACATTGGGCAGTATTTCAATTGGTGATTTACTCGACCAAGTGCTTGGAATGGTTCGCACCCATCATGTCAGAATGGAAGGTGATTTTGTTACCGTTATTGTTGCGATCCTCTTATTAGAAGGGATTGGTCGTCAACTTGACCCTGATTTGGACTTGTTTGCCAGGTTCGTATACGCTATCGTGTGGGGGTTTCCCACCGAAAATGACATCTACGGCGGGCTTACTAACTAATAGTGCATTACCTGTACTCAGACAATTAGGATTATCTAAGGAAGGGCGTGAACTCTTCAAAGACGAAGATCAGGCCAGTATGATCAAGGTGTGGTTGGCATTGGAGTTGAGACAAGTGATCAATGCTTCAGTTCAAGACGTAAGTGATACTTCAATTTATCGGATGTGGAATTGTACTAACTGTTTTAAGATTCATCAACTCGTTAAGGCTGACATGTTAAGTCCCAATTATTAGACCGTTGAGAGGTATCCCGAGGTAACATTATGCACATTGAAGCTATGAGCGAGCGTCAACGCATCCCCGCCATATCATCTAGAAGGGTACGTCACGAGAAATGCAAGCGATGCATGCACCATAATTTGAGGGCTCCTTATGAAGATACTTTGGAGCCAATGACATAAGGGACGTAGCTAATCCTGAGCTCTTTCAACCAGAGCGCCGTATATTTAGCTTGCAACTACGACCCTCAATATATAGAAGTGAAGTCTCGTCGATTGAGCATTGCAAATTTATTTTCGAGTCGCGCGAAAAACACCGGCGCAAGACAATGTTCTTAATCAGCCTATACATGGTAAATTCCAATCCGAACAACCAGCGCTTCAGTGGAATATTATACCATAAATTTTAGTCTCTTGAAATAAAGCATTAGCTGATATTATTTAATATTCGAAGCATCAAACGAACTGTTTGGAATTGAAAAGGCTTAATCTTGATTCTTCGTGAATAAGCATGAATGCAACGGTTTATTTTTCTTGTTTTTTCTTTTTTTTTCGGCGCCCTTAGGAGGCAACCTCGGGGTTGAACCTGCACATTACGCAACGTCACATCTATCGACAACCACAGTGAGTTTCATCAAGTTGCCGTCACCAGTGCAAACCTAGGCATTGACGATGACACAAGGCTTCAATAGCACAGAGGCCAAGGGATGGACTCATGGGGTTGACCGACCGTATACTTTTTTTTCCCACGAGGTCCTGGAAGCCATTTCGACGAAAATTCGGTCCAGTAAGTCACTTGACCAAGACGTTCTACTTCCAAAGGTGATTTTGGGGCCAATCAAGTATCAAGACAACTTGGAACATCACGAAAACAACGAGACCGAAACTTTCCTTGATTCAACGCAACAAATACCTCGACCTTTAGTAATGGAATCTAATCCTGGGGTATTCAGTGGATACTACATGGTTCCACCTTTGCTGTTCAACTTGAAGCTGAAAGACTCGTCCAATTTTACTCAGGTACACCAAGATCCAGCAATTCCTAAATTTGTTTTGCAAAATCATTTCGAAGTTGGTGAGTTTGCCTATTGCTTCGGAGGACTTTACACTGATGAGCTGGTGAGTTTGAGCAGACTAGGAATACCAACCAACACTGATCTTTCAAGAATTCTGGTCTACCTCCCTTGCGATTTTCCACCGTTTATTGACCGACGACTTCTTTCTAATCCCTACCTCGTGCAAAACACTCATATGGTGAAGTTTTCGAAGATACGCAATACCTTTTCTTTTTTGAAGGATTTTTCTACGGAAAATGTCCCGTCTCACTATAGTGGTATGACAGCCGTTACTATTAGTGATCATCATGTCTTCTTTTATGGGGGATTTACGTTGAACACTGATAAGGTGACATTTGACCGAAGCAGTGAGCGCTGGCTTGTTTACAAATCAATTGACTTCAACCAAAATGGATACATTTTGGACGTGCTTACGATGTCATTTACCCTAATCAAACTTGATTTGAAACTGGAGCATAATCAATCTATCAATATGGCGAGAATTGGCCTGCTGATATTTGCTTGCCCATGGAATCCTGATGTGTCTAACGAGCTTCCTGATCGCATGCCTCTGCCAATCTTCAGCGACTCTTCAACGCCGGCACCTCATGGCGCAAAATCAACGCAACAACTGAATAAAAGCTCCCCTGTTAGCTATTCACATGATGAGGAGAGAACAGCAAGCTACAGTAAGTCTTCATCCACCGAAAACCAAGGACCGACGTTGTCACAGGCGCCTGTTGCTACATATGTAACGCAAAAGTCTATTCACCTGAACAAGAGTGGTTCCCTGAAGACTTCACTGGATAATGACAAATCAATCTCCACGAAGCAAAAGCCTTCTTTAGATGCGGAAGTGACCGACTCCGCGGACCTGATGAAACTTCTGGATCGTTCCCCAACCTCTGACAAGCTATCGAAGCGCATGCATAAAGCTTCTAGTTCCAATTCCATCACCTCAAGTGACGGGAAGAACGATTTAGAGCGTTCTGGGTCAACCTTGACCAACGATTCAACGAACTCTTCGCTGAATGACAGTACAATCAGCAAGTATTTATCAGGGTTCCGCCTGCATCTGGCTAGTACAGTGACAAATGAATTGGGTGGTGCTCAATCCAAGGTTCTGAGTATGTTTTCCAAGCTGACGCGCATTTTCCACCGTCACCATGCGTCAAATACGAAATCTCCATTAGCAAAAGAGGTGCTGCTGCGCAGTGAAAGCCTGCGTCGTCGCCAACTGGATTCGAAGTCAAAACCAGTAGCGCATGAGAGACACAAACGCTACCCAAGCAACTCACATAACTCGCTTCAACGTCAAAAGTCTCGAACCTCGACTGTCAGTACTGCGTCCACAGGGCTGCAAGAGTCTCCACAGCTGCCGCAAGCCATCCATGCTGCACCTTCGACACCTTCTACGATAAACATTACATCGGAGGAACCTCCTGAAGATCACACACCCGCCCCGACGCCTACAATTACGCCATCAATCGACAATAGCGAGGAATCAGGGATGATGCGTGCGCCAACAAATGAATCTACGAAGGCCAAACCTTCTATTGAGTCGGTGATAGGGAAGCCAAAAATATCCACACCCAAACCGAGAACTAATCCTGCTCCATTTTTGGAAGAAAGCGCGTTATTGAATACTCAGATTTTCACTTTGACGATGTATGTATTTGGTGGATTCGTACCACAAGTGGATGAGTTTGGCTACACTCACTATAAGGCGTCAAATGAAATGCTACGCATCGATTTGCCTTGTGAGGACAATCAGCGGGTCAAATTTGATTCAGAAGCTCTTGTGTGTCGTGTGGAGCAATCTCCCGGTCTGTTGTGGCCCCTGCCCCGAGGATATTTTGGAGGCACACTCATCAACAAGAACATTACGGGGAGCAGGTGTTCAAACAAGGGAACCGCTAAAACTACTCTCGGGCCCGTACCTACCTCTCATACCCCCTCTGGAGGGCCTAGCGAAGATGAGTCGAATCACTCCCTCACACTAAAGGATAAGCGGATATTTATTCACGGTGGGGTTGATGAAAATTATAACCTGTTCAGTGATATATTCATCTATGACATTGAGGGTGGTTCATGGGAATTGATGAAAACATATATCTTTGATACGTACCAGCAGGACAAGTTGCCTTCAGATGACGAGCCTCCAACGAACTTCAAACGTGGTGACGAAAAGGCAAGTCCTCCAATCGTGGAAGCGGAATTACGAGCATGCCATCATTTTGCCATGTATCACACGCTGAAGCAACAGGACTTGGTGATATTTTTTGGCGGTTTTCGGAACGAAACTTTACGTCACTATGATCCACTGCCGTACGAAAGTCCTAAATTTGATGTGCTGCGACTTAGCAGGTTTCCCATCATTGTTAACAACTCAAACTTGTTACAAGTCCCGGTATTGGATTTACGTACACAAACCTGGAGATATATGAAGTATTACTTCGAAGTTAAAGAAACTATCACGAATCAATTTGCGGACCGGGTGACAGGGCTACCTTATTTCTATGGGTGTCATATCAATAACTTCGGTGGTCACATATCGATCTACAAGAAGCAAATTACGTTGTATCATGGGCTTTTCCATCTCTCACCTGTTCACCAAGCTGATATTGCAAAGTTAGACTCGAGATACCCATCCACTCAATCATTGTGGGGTGCAGTAAGTCGATTCAACTTTCCTAGCATGTAAGGAACTTTATTTACGAATTATGAGATAAGTTTACGTTTAAATGACAAGTAGTATTGTCAATTAATTTCAATACTGTATTGGCGTACACTGGGGCTAGTTTGTCACAATGCTGGTGAGTGGCGGAGGGTCGCGCACCAATGGAAACCTCATCTTGAAAAATTGCGGCAACTTAAGAACCCACAAATATGTTCGGATTAGGAGGTTCCACGCCCCAAGTGTCGTCGCAACAGAAGCTTTCGGCTGCCGAAGCCGAGCTTGACATGGTCACTGGTATGTTCAACTCTTTGGTGAGACAATGCCATGCCAAGTGTATCAACAAGTCTTACAACAATGGTGAATTGGACAAGCAAGAATCGCTTTGTTTGGACAGATGTGTTTCGAAGTATTTCGAAACCAACGTTCAGGTTGGTGAAAACATGCAACAATTGGGACAATCTGGTGCATTCATGGGCAGACAATAAGTACTTTGGCAAGTTTATTTGAGTTAAAATATATATACATGATTCAATCAAATCCCAAAGCATGAGAAAGACGAAGCTTAATTCCCTCCCAGCTGTTAAGCTTTGGTCGGACGTCTAACTCAACACCACTTGCAGTGGCATTCCCGTAAAAATCTATAACATAGTCAACCTCAACACCACACCGATTGATGCGCCAATCATGGCGATCAAAAGGTTTGGGAAGTCCGAGAAAAGTCGATCGGAACCAGGCTCTCGGAGTCAACTTTTTCGAGTCTCCTTTGAATGATGTTAAAGTAATACCGCCACACATTTTATTGGCATTCTCAATATTAGCCTTTTCCCACATCATAATGTGATTCCAAGTGCGCTCATTAACCACATTGTGGATAGGAACCACCGTTTTCATGTCATCGGCATTGGGATTCCAGTTTTTTCGTTGCATAGCTTCGTAAAATTGTTTTTGAGAGGGGTAGACCCAGTTCGTCCCTGAGCTGGTCCGAGGAATTGACGAAATTTCCCTATCAGTAGGAAGGGCAACGTTCAGTTTGGTAACATCACCGATCAGGTTGTCGATCTTTGTTGAATCACAACCTTCTGATGGAACCTCGACAGCTTCTGGGATCTCAACTTGGACGCTCAGGACCCAGGCTGCACGAGTTGCATGATCAACAGGGCATTTCGGCTCTTCTTTGACTGGTGGATGATCAACAGGGCACTGGGAAGCTGCCAGATGATCGACAGGACAATTTGCCAGCATATAGGTAATGGCTTTCGCGTAAGTGGTTAATTTGTGCGAAACATGCCACAAAACAGTTGAGGTTATCTTCTAATATAAATGGATACTTAAAATTACAAATTAAACTAAACACCTCCGATTCAGTAAATCTTCTTCTTTTCGTCGATAGAGAATTCACCGGCACCCGCGTTAACAATGATCGCCAAACCACCAACAATTGACAAAGTTTGGAAGAATTCATATTTCAAAAAGTCTCTGTTGGAGTCATGAGCTGAATATCTCCAGAATTGGTTGACTAAGAAATTGTAGACAAACAAAAGCACGGTCAAAATAGCTGCAGAAAACTTGGTCTTGTACCCGACAATGATCGAGCCACAGGAGATAAAGCCGACAAGAATCACAAGAATTCTGCCAAACGACCACTTAGCAGAGAAAACGAACCCAAGGAATAACAAAATCAAAAGCAAGCGACCAGCGAGAAGAAAGTACTTTCGATTGTCTGTGTTGCTGAGTTGTGGTAATCCGGGCATATTCAAAGCCCGCTTGTCCCGAACGAGAGAATCAGAGAAAGCGAGAATAAGACCTCCCACAACCGAAAGGTTTCTAAGAATAAATTGACCATCAGTAATCAACCCATAAAATAAGCCTTGCAAAATCACCACAGAAACAAGCCCAATGGTGGCGTACATCGGCTGCTTTCTCATGACAAGCATAGTAGCACCACCGAACATAACCACCACATTTGAGAAAAGGAATAACACAGTTAGCCACCACCAGATTTTTCTATAGCCGTGCAAGTAATATACCTGGTCGCTCCATTGTGAAATAATTCTCAATGCATCTTCGTAGAAGGTGGCGACAATGAATGAACGACCAATGGCAGGAACGTAGGGTTTCAACACGTGGAAGTATTGGTCAAGCGAGTCCTCTACCTTCTTCGAGAAGTCCTCAAATTGTTCGATTGGGGACTTTGAAGGACCTCCAACAGCAGCCGCAGCAGCCAGAGGAGGAACCTGGGGCATGCCAAACTGGTTGTTGAATTGGTTCGGACCACGGTATGACATTTTCAATAGAGAATTGAAAGCTTTCGCGAGAACTGTCTTTTTTTTATACGTATGGTCTGTACACGTTTACACGCACTGACGCGTTAAAGGCCACGTACCCTATTTAGTGATGTGGAGAAACTGTGGAGAGTACGGTCAGTTCAACCAGATAATAGAATTAATATGATGAAGAAAGAACACATCGTTCACAAGTGAAATAAGTCTTGGTACAAGTTGGAATCATGGCAAGAGGTTGAAGCAATGATCAATCAACGAACTACACTAGCGTCCTATTTTAGTGGCACGATGCACCTCAATTAGGGACTCTGAAGTAGGTACCCGCCCATGACTTGACAAAACGAATTGTGGAGATGGAGATTTTGGATTATATAAATAAACTCCAATTTGAATATCGTTTTCGTGCAGTAAACCATAAAACATTCCTTCAACAATAACTTCTGTATAAGACCATCGTTGTTCACCTCTAATCACTGGATAGACAACTAGCACTTGTGAGCGATCTTCACCCAACCTAAGATTACTGGCAAACAAAAGCCTAAAATGAATGTTGCGCTTAGATTAACGAGCAGCCGTACCACGTTTAATTATTGATAGTTGCGGTTCAATATTGACGTCTAATGATTCTTTTGCTACGTGATGTATGTATAGTCACCACACGGCTCAGATCGTAATATGCAGAGCACGACTTGACTGGCATTTATTAATCTGCATCTATCATAGAATCCCCGTGGTCAGTTAAAAGACTTGCAAAATAAAACCTTTCATGAGCGCATAGCTTACCATTTCACTACATGCATGCTTGTATTTCCTGGAAGAAAATGTTTCGGACCCAATGTGTATATTTAATTTCACATCTCGTTGCGTTTCCTCAATCTATCATTGCCGTGACGCCGGACTTCCTGATCCATAAGTTCACGAATGCGATGACTCCCAACTATCGCAAGCGCTAGCACGCTTTCTAGACGATCAACGGGCATTTTGTTCTCCAACATCAACAACGCCAACTTTTCTGAAGTTCCAATAACTCCAACGGTTAGCCCGCTCATATCTTTTTCTTCGAGGTTGTTGAGATCCAAAAGTACATTCGTATCTTGTAGTCCCGCAGACACAGCAGAGATGTAGTCGTACATAGCAATGCCAGCGTCAATCAATGCAAGAGTCATCGCATTGACTAGAGTTCCCAATAGACCCCCGTCTTGCGCTAGAACGGTAAGGTCTAACTTGATAAGCGTTCGTGGGTACAAGTGAGTCATGATACTTTGATCGAACGTTCTTTCAAGCGTAGTGACGAGCTCTTGCACTTGACGATCAGACTTTCCTCGCTTTCGTCTTTCAAATGTCGAAAAGTTTGTCACATTGACATTGACCTCTATCGTACACTCATTCAGTTGCAGCTGTTGCTTAGGTTCCATGGGGCCTTGTACTAAGCAAACCACCTTGGTGTTTCCTTGCTCCACATAACTGGATCCGTCTGCCAGATTAGGATGCGTATTAATATGACACTCGAAACGTCTTAACTCATTCCATCGTCTCCCGTCAAGTCTTAATCCTTCTGGGGAGTAAAGCTCCATTGTTATATCACTTCCGCGATGCCACTTACCGCGCGCGTTTTTGCGAGCCAGATGAAGTGCACTCAACAATTCAGTGGACTATAATTACAGCGTTTAACTTTCGTATAGATATTCTTACTTCTCTATAAAGAGCCAATGATCTCACTGAGAATCCAACAATTTGTCAAAAAGAATAAAACGGACGAATACACCAATCCGGAATCAAAATTCAGAACTCCCAAGAACTCCAAGTTGTAGGCGTTGTTGAGCCATAATGCCTGTGTCAAAACCCATGCCCCTATCATGACAAACCCTTTAACCCGTGAAATCTTTGCATCACCTATCACTCCAGGTAGAAATATCAAAAACCAGATAAAGTATTGACTGGTCATTACTTTGTTGAAAGTAACAAATGCAAAAGTTTGAAGAAATAAACATGCTTGTAGTCTATTCCAGAATAAAAGAGGAATAAGCAAACCAGAGATTGCAATTTGAGGAATGAACGCCAACGACTCCACTGAGAAAGAAGTTACTTGCTCCTCCCCCTCAATCGCCGACTTGTAGTACAACAACACATTGTAGACTGAAAAGTTGTGCCGGTGGTCTAAACGTTGAAAGTGGTACAAGTACGTTTCATACAAGAAGTCGTACCCGTACTGCTTGTACATCATCCAATTAAGAATCGCAACGACACTCACTGTAACAAGTCCATAGCGGATGGCTTTAACATTCATCCATTTAATAGGATTACTAGACTGCGTAACATAGCAAATTGCTGTGGGCAAATAAATGATCGGATAGAGCTTGAAGTGAATAGCCAAGCCTAACAAAATCGCAGAAATTAGCTCTTGGGATGATAGAGTGTAGACAAATGCCATGACCAAAACTGTGAGTACTGATTCGGCGCTTCCACGAGTACTGATGGTTATCACCATTGGGTTAAGAAGCCAAATCGCCGCCAGAAAAGTATTTTTTGTAAGCATGTATATCAAATAGCCTGTTGCCAAATCAAAAGCAACAAAGACTAATTTCCCCCAAGAGTAAAACCACAAATGATTTGGAGTCATTAACCACGCGAGCATTGGGGTGTATCGATATGTTTCACGATTGTATGGTGACAACCCATTGACCACGTATTTCGCAGCATCCGAGAACACAAGGTAGTCAATGTCAGTATACTTAACTGTCATATAAGCATCTTGGTATATTCCAAATAGAAAGAATCCAACCCGTAGAATAGTGGCTGCCAAAAATAATTGTCCGAGTGTAACCTTCCTCATACGCATGCTAACCAGGTTGGTCGCGCGCACTTGGCTTGTGTGTCAATCGAGTTATGGATCAAGAAGAAGTTTACGTCAACTTTCTTAATTACGATTGGAACAACTTTCCTGAATATCAAGAGGGGCTTAATGAGATTTTACTGAACTATCGAGAGAATTTGCGCGAGCAAGATCCTACGGCCACAATACTGGCATTGGATCTTCAACAGCTCACCGACCAAGCGAAGGTGTTCTTCTTTTGCCTGAAGAACGATCAGATCATCGAGTTAGAGGAGTATCGCGCTTGGGAACGACAATGGGGAGATCGTTATCGTAAACTGAAGAAGATTGAGGAGATTCAACCGGAAGAACCTAGCACCTCGACTCAAGATGAACAACCATACAGCTCAAATTATCAAAATGTTGTTGAGCTTATTTTAGCCGGTAAAGAAGTGCCCGGGATAAAACAAATCCCTGACACAGTTCTACTGGATCAAAAGAGTACGGCTCAAGTCCAACAACGAAAGAAGCCATGGGAATCATGAATATATTACGCGATTATCTATAAGTTTTCCTTCTAATTAATGTAAGAACCTCATCACTGCTTCAAAAGCAGCCAACGCTGCAGCATTTGCAGGGAATGAACGCAATATCGAAGGTAAAAACCCACGAGTGAATCCCATGAGTCCCTTTTCCTTGTAAATGGCGTTGACCGCATCGATCCAGCGGGGGTATTTCTTTTCACTTCGAATAGGACTGTCAGTCATAATCGTTTGTTTAACAACGTCTGCTGGGTAAGCGAATATCCAAAACACAGTGGCCGACAATCCTCCTGACCAGAAGTTAATCAGCGGCTTCAGCAAGTTTGTGTTGTTTTCGAAATACTGTGTGAATAACTCATATGACCCCCACCAGAAAATGAAGTTCGTCCGGAATACCATCGTGGCAAACAACCCACTATAGATGCCCCGGATTCCGCAAGTGTGGTATAATTTCCGGGCAACATCAATAGGCCCGTTGTAGATTTTTGTCTTCGCGTCGTACTGAACTTGAAGTCTTGCTTTAAATTGTTCAACTGGCGCAGCTACAAATGACACTGTCCAACCCGACCCAAGCCCAGCAATTACGTGACCGCTCAATGGTAGCTTCTCGTCATTCTGATAGAAATTTTCTTTCAAAAGACGCCTGTACAAATGTAGCGATCCTAGCATGACGGAATCCATGAAAACCCAACCAATCAAAGGGGGTGTGAACCCTTTATAAAGACCCGTAACACCTTCCTTACGAAGTGTTTGGAGCACACAGTCCATGGGTCCCTTGAATCTTCCCACCTCATCTGTTTGTAATCTCACCTTGATGGTATCAAATGGATGCCCCACAACGTTCTTCATTACCCCAGAAAACATACCTGCAACAAACCCAAGGTATTTGGGCGGGGCATTCTTTGAGTGCTCGAGCTCGAGATCTATAATATTCTCTTCCTTATCAACCACAGGTAAACTCATGTTTGATGACGTGCAGGCTCAACCCTCTATATAAATTTTCAACGGGCCGTTAACGGCTTCCACCATCGACGCGGTGATGCTCAAGGAAAAAAAGAAATGAAGAATCAAATAAATATACGTCAATCGTAAAGTTCAACTGTTCAATAGCTACATACTCTAGGTATTCTTTTGATCAGGAGATTCGCCAATGTCGTTTTCGATCCAATTCCGAGCTTCTTTCACACTGTTTTCCGGCGAAATTTGGATCTTCTTGTCGACCAACTTGCCGTCTTTAAAAATCCAGTGAGATCTCTTAGTTCCGCTAGGCGATTTCTTAGCTCCTAAGACCTCAATCAATTGCTTTTTAGGATCACACCATAAATCATAATTCAACAGGTATTTGTTAATGAAGTTAGTTTGAGCCTTAGGGGTGTCAGCACTCAAACCAAAAACCTTTACGCCGTGCTTTTCATAAAAGTCATGATTGTCACGGAAACCTTGGGCTTGTCTTGTACAACCAGGAGTGCTAGCTTTGGGGTAGGAAAATACGATATTATACTTGCTGCCGGTGATCTCCTCCTTAGTGCTGATTTCCTTACCGTCTTGATTTACCAACTTGATGTCAGGAATCTCGTCACCAACTTCAATTTCTTCAGTATCCTTCCCATCATCATCATCATCGTCCTCATCTCCATCATTTTCGACCCCGGCCTCGCCCTTTTCCCCATCAGTAATTTTCAATTCCTCAGGCTTTTTAGAGTCCTCAATAAGTTCCTCTTTTTCACCATTCTCTCTTTCCTTCTTCGATTCAATGGCGACAGCATCTAACTCAGGTTCGGCAATTTCGTATTTACCATCGACGGCGTCATCGTTACCATCCTCCAGCACTTCCTTTTTGGCCTTCTTCTTCTTTCCACCGTCGCTAGACGCGGTCAGTCTTTTTACCAGGCCTTGTGCTTCCAGAGCCTTCGTCGATTCTTGAGTGGAACTTCTCAGAGATCTTCTTAATTCAACCATTGGCTTAACTGCTATTTGTTAAAATTGACTGATTGCTCCTAGCCACAATTTAAGTGCAAGGGGTGGAGTAAATCCCCCGCGCGGGAGGTGGGGGACGCAAGCCAAATCAGGCGGCCCGCTCGGAGTCGCAACAGATTACTAAGGACTGGAGTTTAGCCCTGTGCTTAGACGACGCCTATTGCTAACTTGTTTGGGCGACATTGAGTATGGACCCCAACATGCATCACCTTTGTATGGAGGGGTTTTGAAAGCGTAAGTAGTTCGTCCTTTAACTGAGTGCTGACGATCCCTTATAGAGTTTAGTATGTTGGTTAATTGAGTCTCATCCAATATTCTACGCTTTGAAACTTCTTTACCTTTACTAAAATTCATCCCCATCACTTCTTTTTTTTCGCATTGCGAGCACGACTCGAGTGGTTCCAATTGTTGAGTTACTCCCATAAATGTCTCAATCACACCAATCAAATAATAATGATGGTAGTGAATGGCAAGAGATTCCACTTGAGTGTTGTTCACTGGCAGAATTGATGGACACCAGGTGTCACATCATGAAATTCCAAAACAATAAGACCGTGGACATTGTCAAGGACTTCACCAAACCGGTTCGTCTTCATCGTAAGGACCCTCGAAACATCCAGTTTCAATTGAGTCGGAAAGAGATCGACGAGAGGGCCCGTGCAAATCCTGATGAAAAGGTTCTTGAAGAGGTACCCGAGGAAATGGATGTGAGTCAGGTTGCCCCTGATGGTGGTGGACGCCGCAAGCAGCGAAACTTCTTCAAGCGTAAAACTCGGCAGGTGACAGTGATGGATGAGGAAAAGCGTAAGTTGCGATATGAAGAGTTTTACCCATGGGTGATTGAAGACTATGATGCGAGAAACGTTTTTGTCGGTAACTACGAGGCTGGTCTGTCTGACTCGCAGCATGTGTTATTTGTGTTCGACAAAGACGGGTTTAAGATGGTGCCGGCAGAAAAGGTGTACAGATTCACCCCCCGGAACAAATACGCCACATTGACTTTAGAAGAAGCAGAAGAAAAAATGGAAAATCGTGGTGCGGTCCCACGCTGGTTAATGAAGAGATTGGGAGATGAAAATCAGCAGTCAACTGACAAACGGTTTGTAAAAGGTACCCTGCCGCTGCTGACGTCTATTCGTATGCGCACAGTTCTGGGTGAAACGGCAAATAGTCGCGATCTGGACCATGATGATTTAGATTTTGATGAAGAATTTGCGGATGATGAAGAAGCCCCCATTATGGATGGCGACGAAGAAGAAAACAAATTGAGCGAACAAAAAATTAAAAAGGAAATGCTCAAAGCAAATGCATTTGATGAAATGGAAGGCGTGGACGATTTATTCGGTGAACTGGAGGATGAGAGAAAGGTCGATAAAGAGGGCAAAAAACTCAAAAAGGTGTTGACCAAGACGGAGGGTGCCGTGTACGAAAGTGACGAAGATGACAACCCCTACTTGTCCAAGCTGGATCTCGAGCTGGACTCTGATGACGAAACCATGGTCAAGCAGGAGCCAACCGATGCCATGATGACCGGTGGGGAGTCTGCACGTCCCCGTGTTGTATTCGGTCACAACTTAGGTGACGGCATATTCTCAATCAGAGCCACGCCCCAGATACTTCGGGCGTTCCCGCAAGGGCAATGGTCATCTGTGGGTCGGAGATTACCTTCAATTGCTGAGGTCATGAAGAATCGCGAAAACCTGCCTACTCCCATAGACTTGAATCTGGCTGGCCCTGACAATAAACTTGTTACTATTAAGGAAGTGTTAGACATTGTCCGTGGAAATCCTTTGACTACGAAGGAGTTGTTAACAGGTCTCAAGTCGCGAGTGAACGCACATAAAGATAATAAGCAGCGCATTATTGCCATTGTCAAGCAAAATCTCAAGCTTCAGGATGGCAAACTTGTACTTAAGGAAGGAATGTAATGTATGTAATGTATGGAACTAAGCGACTTCAACGATCTTGTCATCATCATCATCCGACTCGATTTCTATATTTTCCTCCTCGGGAGCTTCGTCACGTTGAAGCATTTGCACCAATCGGTCGCATAAATCAGCAACATCCTCATTTTCTACGGCTTTGTGAAGCTCACGGATGATACTGTAAACGGACTTGCTTCTGAGGTACTCTCTTCCTTGACGTGTGGTACAGAGCAAAAGAAGGGATTCAAGATGAGTGCAGATGATGGAAGCTTCGGGCTCTCGCTTTTTGTCGGCATCGAGCAATTGCAACTCCTCGGGTAAATTGAACATTTCGTCCTCGTCTATTTCCTCGGGTCCGGCAAGAGGTAGGAGAATGTAAGGTAACAAGTTAATCTTCTCGTCACTCAAAAGTTTCATATGGGCATTGGTGTCGAATAGCGAGTTCTTTATGGTGGAAGCAACGCCTTCCCTTCTGATTTTCGACTTGTGGAATTCCGTGAAAACCAAAAGCTTTTGAAGCGGTACCACGCCATCGTATTGTTGTTCTGTAATGAAGAACAGTCTGCCTTGGTTGAATCTGGATATGTCAGCAAAAAAGTAAGCCAAATAATCAAATTCAGCAGCAGGGTTGAGTGAGCGGTCATGCCCCTTGACAAAACAATCCATTAAGCTATCGATGATGGTCCCGGACGGAAACGTCTCCGACGTTGGCATGGTCATGTCCAATATCTTGTTGATGGCATCGTTTTTTGCGAGGTTGGTTAATAAAATGCACATTAAATCAGCATGAGTGTTCTTGACGTTACAAATTTGCAATGCCAACCAGTTAAGGTAGTCTTCATCTTCGACTATCAAGTCACGAATAGTAACGTCTTCACACAAGTTTGCCAAAATTGTAAGGGCATCGGTGACCACCTGCTTGTCAAACACTTCTTGGGACAATCTTTTGAGATCTTTGATGGGCTCATATTGATTATTCGAGAACACCGACTTGTGAGGGCCTTGAGAAAATCCAACTAAATTATTGATAGCAAGTTGAATTACAGCCGGATGAGTAGAATGGAGGAATTCCACTAATTCAATGAGCTCAGGAGATGATGACATTGCCGCGAATTCTATTACTCATCGCATCAATTTGTTCTGTGCGCACTTACTATACTATCGATCGAAGCCGATCGAATCGAATTAAGATTCGTAAAGTTGTTTGATGTTAACTACTTAGCAAATTGGTGAAACCAGCAAATTTGGTCTGACAATGCCTTTTCGGCAGCGTACTTCACCACGGGGTCCTTCATGTCACCCCTGCAAGCAAAGCCGTGAGAAACTCCCAGGAACAAATCAACCTGGTAACGAGCACCAATTTCGGCCAACGCCTTCTCCGCTTCGAATCTAGCATCAGCGGGGAAAATGGGGTCTACCTCAGCACATGAGAAAAGGAGAGGCTTGGTAATAGCTTTGACGTCGTCAATAGTGACAAACGATGGGTGAGCACCTGCGCCAGCATCCAACAAGCCATCCTTAGCCAAGTTCAAGACAACGTATTTGGCGCCGAAGCAGTAACCAATACCACCAACAAAAGTAGGCTGAAGTTCTTCTCTAATTTTCTTTAAGAATCCGTTGACAATGGGGGTGGTAATTTCTTGAGTGTGGTTTTGCAACCAGGGACCCAAATCACCGTGCTCAGCAGGAACCGGATCACCCTTCAAAATGTCAGGGATCAATACCTGATAGCCAGCCTTCGAAATTTCATCGGCAATGAGCAAAGTGTTGTTGTATTTGTGACCGTAGATATCAGTCAAAATCACCACAATTTTCTTTCCCGAGCCCACAGAGTAAGTGTCCAAGCCACCAATTTGAGAGTGACTACCCTTGGGGGTACCTTCGTGGAAGTTAGTTTCTAAACAGCAAGGACCGCAAGCAGAAGCCATTTGTAATGTAGTTGAATAGGTGCGGGAAGTTCAGGGAGCCTGCAATCATTTATACCGAGCCGACAGGGACAGGGTTAAATGCAGGATTACTTCATAAAAGACTAATGCGGGGAAATTGAATTGTGAATGTGATTCAACAAAGTTAGTGATTGATATCGGTACTCTGATGAGTCAATACTATATATACGGTCTTAGGTGACTGAGTTTGTACGTAGCTTACACATGTTGTTAATATGGCCTAGCCCTGCACAATGGCACAGGGTGTCGAGTTCGTGCGCACGTTGCGTCTATGAAAATAGTTACAGTTATAATTATTTTGTGAATACTAATGCTAAGTAAAATGGTAATTATTGGGAATTTCCATCTGGATCCCTGTCAGCCTCTCTTCAAGGTCAAGCCAATTGATGTTGCTGTATTGAGATTTCAGTGAGAATTCTGCTTTGAACTCATCAATTTTGTTCTCAAGAACGAGCACGCAAATGGCGTCATACCCCCCCGCACCGGGAACAACCCCGCCAATACACCCAGAGAGCTCCGAACATGCGTCTAATAAGTCGGTTTGTTCAGAAGGTTCAATGGCGGCACCTGATTTCTGTGTCATTTCACGAATCCAACGACGTATATCAGCAATATTCGACGAGAGCTCCAAGAGTAATGGACTCGTTTTAGCAGTTACAGACTTTTCATAAGCGACCAGATCCGCATCAGCTAGTTCTTGAAGCTTTGTCAACGAGGCCATAAATCGTTCATTGGCGTCGTTGAGTTGTGTGTAGATCTCTAAAGCTTCTGCGGGTTTATCTTTCTTCCATTGAAGCACCTGTGACACTAATTTAGGAGTGTTACTTCCTCCGGACACGTCACCCATTAACAACTTAATACGAGGCGGCAAGCTGATAGGTTCGTGACCAAACTTCCATGGCCGATCGCAGATAGATTTCACCTCAGAAGGCTTGTTGATCGCAGACTCGACAAGTTTGGGATCAAATCTTTGAAATTTGATCGACCCATAAACAGCTGCCGCAACGTCAAAACCTGAACCAATTTTTCCTTGTGCCAGGCAATGAGCTACCTGGGCAATATTGTGTAAGAGGTCTTTCTGCTTACCAATATCTGAGACAAACTCTCCGAGTAATGCTGCCGACACAACCACCACAAGACCTGCCGATGAACCAAGGCCCGTTTTAGGAACATTGTTGATTTCCTTGTCATGGAAGTAGAACTTTTGGGATCCATTAGACGATTGTTTGATCAATTCACTAGGGGCATGGAACCCTGCGTCCAGGTAGATAGTGATGTCGAATGCAACCGGATCTACTTCACCCCAATAGTTCCACACCGTGGCAAGAGTCGCTTCCAAAAACGGGTTCGTTCTCCCCTGAATCTCATGCGCTTCCCATCCATGATCTGAACGGATAAGCTTGTATTCCCACAATCCCTGTTCGAATTGAGGCGACTTCACGGTTACTTTCGAGTGGTCCTGGCTTTTTTGGGACGTCACCACCAGATGCATACATGCCGAAAGTGCTGTAACATAAGCTGAGTATTGTGGATCAATCACCAAATAGCCGCCCGCCAATAACGCCTTTCCTGGTGCCGAGTATGCTCGCATAGTGGGTGCCTCTTCGAACTAAACTTCGCGCGAGTAAACCCTTTATAACGAATCGTACAAAAAGGATCTAGCAATGTCACTGTTGCAACATCAATTCTCTTCAATTATCAAGCTTCAATTCAAACTAGCTTAATTTATATCTTGTGTTGAGAGGTCACTTTAAAGAAATGGCTACGAATCAATCTATTCTTGATGCGCGTTGAAAATTACATATCTTCATGAGTGATTTGGAAACCCTCCAGAAGACTAAGACCATTGGGGTCATTGGTCTTGGCGATATGGGTGTCCTCTATGCTCGAAGATTTTCCGAAGCTGGATGGAACGTTGTTGGGTGTGATCGAGAAGAGTTGTATGAAGAAACCAAGAAGAAGTTTTCTCTGGAATTGTTCAAGATTGAAAAGAACGGCCATTATGTGCTGCGTATTTCTGATTACATTATCTATTCCGTTGAAGCAGAGAATATCGACAAGATTGTTTCGATATACGGACCGCTGACAAAGTTTGGAGCAATTGTTGGTGGACAAACGAGTTGCAAAACTCCAGAGATCCAAGCGTTCGAAAAGCATTTGCCTCCTGACACAGAAATTATATCATTGCACTCCATGCATGGACCCAAAGTCAATACTACGGGACAACCTTTAGTAATCATCCAGCACCGCGCCAGTGACGCTTCACTTGAGTTTATAAATCACCTTGTGAAATGCTTGAACTCTAAAATGGTGTATTTGACGGCTGCCCAACATGATAGAATTACCGCTGATACACAGGCTGTGACTCATGCCGCCTTTCTTTCTATGGGAGTTGCGTGGAAAAATTCTAACCAATACCCTTGGGAAACTCCCCGGTGGATAGGCGGGTTGGAAAATGCAAAGACCAACATCGCTATACGGATATACTCCAACAAGTGGCATGTATACGCTGGTCTTGCAATCACCAACCCTGCTGCTCATGATCAGGTATTACAATATGCTAAGCTGACGACGGAGCTTTTTAAGTTGATGATTGCTGGTAAGAGGGATGAGCTCCGGGATCGTTTGTTCAAAGCGAAAGAATTTGTCTTCAATCTGGTTGATCACAACAACTTGTTGCTAGACGATGATTTATTGCAGAAATTTAGTCTTTCTAAAGTCCCTCCAGAAGGCCGTCAACCCAATTCGCATTTATCATTGCTAGCTATTGTTGATTCGTGGTTTAATCTTGGTATCATTCCTTATGATCATATTATTTGCCTGACACCCTTGTTTCGGATATTCTTGGGGGTCACTGAATACGTATTTTGCACCCCTAACTTGTTGGAGGAACTGATTGATTACGCAGTGCAAGACACCTCTTTCCGAACAGATGATCTTGAATTCACCATCGCTGCTCGGAATTGGCTGAGCATTATTCGCTTTGGAAATTTCGAGCTTTACAAAAATGAGTTTGTCCAAACGCAAAAGTTTTTTGAACCAATGTTTGCCAGTGGTAACGCTGTAGGGAACGAAATGATTAAAACCATTTTGGACCGGGTGAAGGAGCGTGAAGCCCATGCCTAGATCGTCAGTCTTCATTAATATGTACCTAACATTAACCATGCATTATAACTGCTCCTCCTTAATCACATCCATCAACCAATCTAACCCTTCGTGCAAACCTTCTCCTTTAATGGCACTACTGGCCACGATACTCCAACTGCGGTCCTTTAATTCTGTCAAATTAAGTGCCATCGACACCTCAGCTGCGGTCATTGCTCCAGGTTGATCCTGTTTATTAGCGAACACTAACAACGCCGAGTCTAATAATTCTTCTTCCTTCAACATCATGTGCAATTCTTTAGAGGCAACATCAATACGCTCTTTGTCGGTGGAATCAACAACGAATATGACTGCGGCTGTATTCGAGTAATAGCATCGCCAGTAGGGTCGGATCGATGTCTGTCCACCCAAATCCCAAATGTTAAGGGTCAAATTTTTGTACTTGAGAGTTTCAACATTGAATCCGATTGTTGGCTTCGTGGTCACAACTTCACCCATCTGAAGACGATAGAGAATAGTGGTTTTCCCAGCACCATCGAGTCCCAAAATCAATATTCTGATTTCTTTGGAGGCTCCCCACACCTTTCCGAAGATGTTGGCAAAACTAAACGTTTGTCCCATGGTGTTTGGTTTGCGTGCCACTGATTTTTTAATGACGTAGCGCTTGCGCGTACAAATTCAACCACTTCAGCGCGACGAATTCCAAATTCCCTGTGATGACTCGTTACTCAGTAATAGCTGCAAACTCAACAGTTTGACAAGAAGAGTGATTTGAATGAAGAACTGTAGGCTTGCATGATTGAATCAAAATGCGCTCAGTGAGTTAATCAGTTGTCTCACTTTATTTGATAACTATCTATCGACTAATGCTTTCGAGCTCAATTTGCTGTTAGTTGTGTCTTAAATTATAACCTTTGCTATCTACAGATAGCTCTAATAGAATGTATTCGTGTATCAATTATAATTGTCTATGGGACACTTTTCGCTTGAACTCACTCCAGAAAAAACCCCCCACCATGTCGCCTCGAGGTATCTTAAGAAATAAGGATGAAGTGGATCACCGCCCTTTTGAAGAGCAACTTGATCGTCAAGAAGTTGTTCGAAATACTATTCTAAATTCCCAAATGCATTCAGACCCCACCAAAGCTGTCGCTGAGAAACCAGAGGCGGGGGCTGAAGCAAACGAGCATTTGAAATGGGACGAGATCAATTTGTACAAAACAGAGCAGGAAAAGGCGGCCACAATGAAAATTGATGAACCCAAAACTCCTTACGAGGGTGGGTTCAATCCCCAGGGCGAATACTATCAACAGGACGAAGACCAAGAGGATGATATTCCTGAATTCCAACTTGGGAAGGGCGAGGCTGACGACCTGGAGCAATCGCTCTATGGGAGCAAAATCTTGCCTCGGGAAGAAGGCGATGAAGAGGAAGAGGAAG
The DNA here is from genome assembly GCA_037042415.1 of Diutina sp. Y7414. Taxonomy (NCBI): domain Eukaryota; kingdom Fungi; phylum Ascomycota; class Pichiomycetes; order Serinales; family Debaryomycetaceae; genus Diutina; species Diutina sp. Y7414. The sequence goes on from JAXQKI010000100.1 coordinate 676,800, forward strand.
AAGAGGAAGAAGAACGCCCACTCACAGCTGAGGAGCGCCACAAGAAATTTGAGGAGATGCGTAAAAAGCATTACCACATGAAGGCAAAACCATTGTCTCGCCATTACGACTATACCAAAGAACCGGATGAATAAATCAGTAATATATATAATCTTACTTGAAAACTCTCATCTTGCCAGCGACACCAACTTCATTGGCAATAGCAACGAAGTCAGCTTTAGCAGAATCACCAGTCTTAGAGCCCAAAGTGGAAACGAAGGACACCAACTTTTCGTCATCGAGGGCTTCCAAAATGTCTTCGACGTCGGCGTCAATGGCGTCACGGTCACCAGACATATCGGCGGTGGCACCACGAATGGCTCTCTTGTTCTTCTTCTTCGCAGCCTTCGCAGCTTCCTTCGCCTTCTTTTTGTCAGCCTTATTGGCAGCGGCAGCGGCAGCAGCCGCTTCCTCTTCAGCTTTCTTTTTGGCCGCTTCTTCAGCAGCTTGTCTCGAACCAGCTTCTCTCTCCCACTTCTTTCTTTCCTTTTCCTTCTTGATGGCTTCCTTGAACGCCTTGATACGAGGATCTTCAGAGTAAGCCCGTTCAACAAGATCGATAATTCTCTTGTTGTCTTCTTGCTTCAATTTCTTTCTGTTGGAGATGTTCTTTCTTTCAATGTATCTCTTGTGGTCCCGGTTAGCAGTGTCATCAGGAACATCCTCATCCTTGAATTCGAAAGTTTTCCAAGAATCAAACTTGCCCCAAGCCGAATAGAAGTTATCAACTTCTTCCTTCGTGGAGTCAGCGTTACCCAACGGGGGCATAGGACCCTTCTTCAGGAATCTCGATTCGGCTTCGAAGACAGGGCCCCAGGCTTCATAAAAGTCGTATTCCGACTTAGCGGGAGGGGGAAGGACGTCGGCATTTTCATCAACCGAGTCAAACTGCTTTCTTAAAGTGGGATCCAACATGGTCTCGAAGGCCTTCTGAATGATTTTGAAGAAACCGTCTTGTTCCAAGCCACCCGAAGCGGACTTCTTATCAGGGTGGTGCTTCAACACCTGCTTTCTGTGGGCCCGACGGATCTGATCTTCGGTAGCTTTCCATCTCAAGTGGGAAATACCCAAAACAGCGTATAAGTCTGCTTCCTTCCAGTCTCTCGGGTCCCAGTTGAGTAATTCCTCATCTTGTTCTTCGTCCCCAAGATCTTCGTCTTCGTTTTCTTCGACCTTAGTCACGTTCTTTTCGGCTTCGATCTTCTCGTATTCGGACCAAGTGTGGCCTCTGAGAGTCCGCAGAGCGTGGGCAAGGAAATACCGACCGACCGGCTCGATGGGACGGCGAATAGGTTCAGCGTAAGCCGAAACAGCAGAAAACCCTTCAGAGTTGGACGCAGGCAACACAATCATGGTTAATGTGATGAGATGATTTTCAGTCGCAAAAAAAATTGTTCAAGTACTGCTTCACGCTAACAGACAATGAAAATTTGTCAATAGGTACAACGAAGGATCAGCATTTTGTCAGCTAGTATAATAATATTGGGCTTTACGTGAAGACAATATAACGTTTTCAACATTGGCTTTCGAAATACTTTCATCGACATTGCATATCACGTGAGATGTGCTCCTCCATACCAGCTCACGAAGTGGGCAAAGTCACTGCCAAAATCACTCGCTGCAAAACATGGATACGGATGACAGAACACATTTGATTTCCAGAGACAATGACAGCGATGCTGAATCTGTGCTAGAACTCCCTGAAGTAGTCAGAGACACGGTACCATTGAAAGATGATCCACACATCCCCGTGGTCACAGTACGATATATCATTTTACTGCTTTTATTTGTAATACCGGGAGCATTTGTTGATACTATGAATCTGTACAGAACCACACTGGCAGCATACCTGATATTCTTCGTCCAAATCGTGGGACACTGGGCAGGGCAATGGTGTGCTCGAGTGATTCCAAAGAATCAAATTATCAGCGTGGGACGCCATAAATTGAACCTAAATCCCGGACCATGGTCTATCAAAGAAACTGCACTTCTTACGATTACCGCAGCGCTGGGAGCCACTGGTAATCTAGCTACGAATGCGTTATCTTTAGCCGACTTATACTTTGACACGGTAGTACCTAAAGTCATAGCAATTCCGTTTATGTTTGCAATTGTCTTTGTTGGATATAGCTATGCAGCAATTTGCAAGGATGTCTTGGTATACGATACAACCCTTCCCTTCCCTGCAACGTTGATGCAAACAGCCTTACTACAATCTCAAGATAAGAACCATGGAAGATCTGCACAAATGAGGGTGTTTTTCTATGTTCTTGGCGTGGTAGCGGTATGGCAATTGCTTCCACTGTTCATAATGCCAATGGTGTCATCATTAGCTATTCTTTGTTGGATAGCACCTCAAAATTCAAATATCAACTTTATTGGCAGTGGACTTGGTGGCATGGGTTTCCTCAACTTCTCCTTGGACTGGGCTAATATTACTTCCCAAGTTATGATTTTACCCTATTGGGTTCAAATTATTCAATTCGTGGCATTTGTAATTGGAGCCTGGATACTTATCCCATGGACAAAATGGGGCAACTTGTTCGAATACAAGTATGGGCTCATGTCAAATCGGTTGTTCACATCTAATGGCACTAGTTATCCCACTACAGAGCTTTTAGGTTCTAACCTTCAGCTTAATGTTACTGCTTATGCTCATTATGGACCAGTCTATCTCGGACCACAGCGGGCATGGAATATGTTCTTCGATTATGCCGCCTACATTAGCGGCGGCGTGTGGATTGTTCTCTTTGGATGGGACAAAATACAGAAGTCTTTTACTAGAACGCATGCCACGAGGAGAACAGACAGACTTAATCATTTGTATCTGAAATACCCTAAAATTCCCATGTCATGGTATCGATTGTTGTTTTTGCTGAGTTTTGGAACGCTTCTAGTGATATTTTTGAGTGGTCAAATGTTTATGCCTTGGTGGGCATGCATTGTAGCTTTGATGATGGGCGGTTTAATTGTTACTCCGTTGGCTTGGCTTTACGCTCTTTCCAACTTTCAACTAGCAATTGGCACTTTCAATGAGTTGATATATGGGTTCATGATACAATATGTCCCAAAAAGACATCCAGTTGGTGCGCTTGTCTTCGGGTCAATAGCTGGAGATGCCTGGTATCGCGCCCAATTTCATTTGGATAGCTTACGCTTGGGATTCTACAACCATTTACCACCTCGCTATGTGTTTTGGGCTCAACTCTACGGAGAATTTATTGGCATCCCTATAAACTATGTAGCTTATCGGTGGATCATTGATCTGAAACGACAATACTTGAATGGGTCCAAAATTGACCCAAGTCACCAATGGACGGGACAGGCAATAAGTGCTAGTCATACTAACGCTATCCAGTATGTTGTGCTTGGTCCTTCAAGACTTTTCACCAACTATAAATGGTTACCTTACGGGTTCTTAGTCGGTTTGCTTGCTCCCGTTTTAATTTTCAGGCTACACAGACGCTATACACATGTTGGTTTTGACAAGTGGAATACGACAGTCTTTTTTTCAAGTATGTCACGATTTTATGGCAACATATCCACAGGCTACCTCTCAAGATTTATAGGTGGCACCGTTACTATGTGGTGGGCATATAACCATCGCCACTCGTTATGGAAAAGATATAACTACATTGTTGCAGCAGCCTGTGATACAGGGTTGAACTTGGCTTTGCTAGTGATATTTTTGGCGTTCACCATGGTAGGTCACATCGAGATGCCCCACTGGTGGGGTAATAATGCTGAGAATGTTGAGCGGTGTTTCGCTTTACAAAGGAGCCTGTAGGGTAATCATAAGCCAAAGAGTTGAGCACTTCAGAGCTCAAACGATCCAACCTCGAATAAACGCCTTCATCAACTATCGTTGCCAGTAGTTCGCAAAAAATAATACGCATGTACCCATTTCATAGACACTCATCTTCACGCGCCGCACTGAAAGTTCCAAACCGGCGTTTCTGAGTTCTGGTCATTATGAGCAAGCAAATAACGTCACAGGAAGCCAATACCTTGGTTCAGGGGCTTAAGCAAGAGCTAGCTCATTACCAAGCTGCAGGAAACGATCAAGAAAAGGCCCAAGAACATTTCCAGAAGGCTGAGCGTTACAGACAACTTCTACTTCAGTACAATCAACAACGCACCCAACAAGAAGGCAGCCAAACTGAAGACCCATCTATCACTCAGGCCATCAACTCTATGCCATCCCGACCACTGACACCACTTACCGCATCCACCATCAATCAGCCGCTGCCGAATGCCAGTTTAGAAAAGAAGATTAGTCAATTAAAAGTGACATTTCAAGAAGTGAGAGCACGAATCGACTCTCTTGAAGAGCTTAAGCGAAAAGAAACAGATCCGGAGGTCATTGCAAATTACGACAGGGAGTTGGTAAAGCTCAAGCCCACGTTCAACAAAATTGCCAATATCTTGAGCAACCAACGGATTCTGTCTCCTGCTCCTGAGACACGGGGACAACCTACGGGTGGTCGATCAAATTCACAATCACCTCCACCTATCGCGGCAAACCCAAACTATCGCAACCTGCCCATTCCCCAACTCAGGGTGCAGCCACCGCGAGCGGCCGCAGTCAGAGCACCTACCGCGATTCTGGTTGCAAGACCTGTCTCGACACAAATAACTCCTCTGGTGTCTTCGTCATCTATACCAGGTCGAGGTGTACTGTCGACCACACCCCTGGGCAATTATTATTCTCAACCGAATTCTCAGATCCGGCAACTGCCAATGTATCACATGAGTGACTACTACTCTGGTTACCAAGGTGATCTGCTGGGGCGTATGCTTCAAAAAAGAAAACTACAAGAGGTTGTCAACCTGCTTAGTGTCGACGAGGGTGACGTCAATACAATAAATCGAGGTGGTAATATGATGGATGGCGATGTTGAAGATTTATTAATTGATCTTGCTGATGAGTTTGTAACTCAGGTAACTTCCTTTGCCTGCAAGCTTGCTAAACATCGTAAAGTCGATCTCATCGACATGCGTGACATGCAGTTGAATTTAGAGCGCAATTGGGGCATAAGAGTTCCTGGGTACAACTTAGACGAAATTAAAGCCACACGCAAATGGCAGCCACTGGCGGATTATCAGGAGCGTCAACTGCAGGTTGATCATGCCAAAAAGGGCGGTAGTGATAAGAAATGATACGATTTATAGGCTGCCTCACATGTCAAGAGTTTGAAAGTTTATAAGTAAGCCCATCCATACTAATCCTTCCAAAATCTACTAGCTCACGGAGGATAGTCCGTAATCTATCATCGTCCATATCACCAATGTCTAGATCCGTCCTTGGAACAGTTAATGAAAGAAGTGGCTTGAGTCTGGCAAACGATATGACTTTGATGTTCTCCAAGATAGTTTGGACAAATGGGAAAATGACACGAGCTTCTGGCAGCTCGATCTGCTCGTAGTTCTCGTTCACCACATACATGGCATTGGGAAGTGATCTCAAAACCTTCATTTTGACCCAAAATTGGAGTGCTTGAGCTGCATTATATTCTAGCATACCACACCGCTGGGCAACAATTGAAGGCGACAACTCCTCCGCGTCTTCGTTAAATGCCTGTATAACAGTAGCCTGTAATGGAGTGACATCGAACTTTTGAGAGATGCCATTATTGAATACAAGCTTAACAGACACATGACCCAAGTGGGGGATAAGTTTGAGCTTGCGTCCCCGCCGATGTGCACTGTATTGTGCGTTGTACAGCTCAAATCTCTTAAGTAAGTCTGATGGTAATGTGAATGTTTCGTTCAGCTCAAGATTATTCCAGTAATGACCGGATAATACTGAACCATGAAATCCGTCCATACTGATCCAGCGACTGATACGACTACTTTCTTGAATGTCGCGCACCATCACATCCAATTCAGAAAACAGGTCTCGACCAAATCGTGCTTTCAATAGAGTCAAATTTGCAATGGTATCATCAATTTGAGATTCATAATTTGACAACAATCTTGAGGAGAAACACGCTGTAAACTCGTCAATGAATGTGCTCCGGGAGTCGAAAATGGATACTAACAGCTCAATCACATCTGCAACTTTACCCTTCTTGAAATCGGGTAGTGCATCAATTGGATCCGGGTTCCAATTCATATCATCAGTGTCGTGACTGTTTTGAAAAGCGGAGTGCCCCTTCCGGAACTCAATTGCAAGTTCTTTCAAATCGTTAGAGCCAGTGTCATCTAACATTCCATGCACCAATTTGTTAATAACGTCCGAACGCAGCTTGATATAGTTTCGAATTGGTCTTGCCACCTTATCTAATAATACACCCCGAGGATCTATGATTAAGAAGGCCTTAATAGTGCGAGTGTAAAATAGAATGACGCTCACAGTATGTCGTCCAGAGTGTAATAGCATTTGGCGACTTCGATTGATGAATACTTCAACCAACTTATTACGTTGATACGCCTGACTTGATATGCTAACATTCACAAGGTGAGCCACCGTCAGCATATTCACATCCGTAGCATTATCATGATGAAGCGGTTTAATGTGAAGACACATGTATAGTTCTTCAAGCGCAACGATACTGTCAGGATGGTGATAAACAATATCAAAAATCTCTTCAATCCGAAGTTTGACTAACTGATCATGGGCTATCTTCATTAACTCGTCAACATAATTTCCATCGAGAGTGACAGTGGAAATTTTAGGGCAGAGTCGATGTAAAACGAACTCAGTGATTTGAGGAAGGCATTGCTTCGACCATTGCCGCCTGCATTCCCGATGAACATACCCAATGATTTTAGACATAGCATCCGTAATGATTGTGGAATATACTACCTGTTTCAACAGTGACTCCAGAAGTGTATTAATGACCTCAGGTACCAGACCGCATGGAGTCATTTCGATATCCTCAAAGAAATAACTTTGAGTCCAAATATTGAACTTCATCAAAAAGTCAGTGTTGAGTATATACTCTCGTAGATTGGAATCAATGCTTGAAGAGAGAAGCTCAGCTGGATATCCCGAAAGTCGGAGATGTCTGCAATAGAATGAGTAGTATTGATGAATCTGTCTGATTCTTTGAAGGTGCTCCTCCAACAGTAGATCACCATATACCCAGTGTTGGCTGAAAGCACGGGCAATGGAATTGATATACAACTTCACAAATTCATGAACCGACACATCGTCCTTAAGACACAGTCTCATGGCCAGCTTAATTCTAGGCAGTGGTTCAATGGGTGAAGCATTTGTTGTAGGGTAGAATGGTTTCAACCAGTCCAATAGCAAATCGATATCGTTGTCATTATCATGAATATTGTCGCATAAACCTTGCAATGTCGGCCGAGGGATTATGGTTTCGATGTGTTGCAGTGAAGCCATCATCGTTTTGGTAGTGGAGGCATTCAAAAAAACCTCCATGTATTTTTATGTCGTGGCTAGCCTTTAATCTGTTTATATCTGAAGGTGAGTAGAGTGTTTGTGCGTGATTTATCTCGGCAATTTTGATCTGCCCGCACGCAGCGTTGGAAAATTCATAGTCAATACGGCTGGGACGAACCTAGCATTGCCACCATTAGCGATGCCGTTCTTCAGATCGGACAAATACATATCACAGTTTATTGATGTGACAGGACTGTCACAGGCGGTGGCTAAAGAGTACCAGACGCGATACCCCAAGAACGTTGAGTTAGGGATCCAGGCGTATTTCGATCATCAGCTGACATCACAGAATCCGCCAACCCAAATCACCAAGAAACTTAAGGAAGTTGCTGACACGTATCGGGACCCCTCTAAGCCCGACAGAATTGAAATCGATGGCACCCTTCAATATTTATCAGATTTGGGCGTGGAACCTGAAGACTATCGGGCATTGGTACTTGCATATCTCTTACATCTGCCAGAGTTGGGCGTCTTTGAGGTCTCAGAATTCTTGAATGTATGGGGATCGTTGAAAAAGGAGCTGTTGACAGAGATGCGAGAGTATTTGGATAACTACAGCAAGGAAATTGTCGCCGATATTCAACAGTTTAAGAAAATGTATGCCTATACGTTTGGATTTCTCATGCTGGTTCCGAATCAGAAGTTGCTCAAAGCAGAAGATGCCGTTGAGTATTGGAAATTGTTGTTTCCACTTATAATTCATGGCGAAAAGTCACGGGAGAGATTGGATCAATGGTGTTCCTTTGTGCTCGAGGAATGGAAGCATCAAGTTAGCAAGGACATGTGGATAATGACTTTGGAGTTTTTCTTGGAGGTTGTTGACGATGATCCTGAGACGTTCTCGAAGTGGAATGAGGAGCTGTCATACCCCCTGGTCGTCGACTTATACGTTGAGTATTTGCGTGATGCGGAATTGTTACCGGAAGCGTGAATCATTGCATAGAACTATTTAATTAAGGAGATTACCTATGCTCAGTTTCTTCATCGAGAGAAGGGTTCGACCAGCGTCCTCATCTTTGACCTCGTCAGCAGCTTCAAGCTCACCTAATGCCAGTAGTACTGTGGGATTGTCTCCGGCAAACGCAGGATCAAATACTGCTCCTGGTACAAGCGAGTGATCGACAGAAGACAAGGCAGGGTCTGGAAGCTTGAATTTTGATGAAGCGGTTGATCGTGATGGTCTCATCGCTGGAGACGAGTGAGCACTAAACTTACCGCTCATCGCAGTAGTGTGTGGCAGGATTGGGTTCAGCACCCGTCGGTTGGTGGTATATTTGCTGAAGGCAGGATAAAAGTTTGGCGAGTTGTTCGGACTCTGAGTTCCGCTGCTATAAGCGTCACTAATTGGCTCAATAATATCATGTTCGGGTATTTTCGTGATTGAAGATGGTCGGTACTCCTCGGTAAGCAAAGAGCTGAAAGTGAACTCCTTATCGATATCTCGATATTGATTAACATCGAGTGGTATTGAAGCGAAGTCGATATCGAACTGATATCCCGGATCATTTCTGGTGAGCTGCTCATGTTGACGGCGAATGATGTGATGTAGGTAAAGGATATACTCAACCAGCAGCTTTAAAATTGTGAGTTTATACATGCCATCGATTTTGTTCCCGTTATTGGTACTTCCACGAGCTTTTATTTGCGGCAGTGACGATCCGCCTTGATTACGGCAAGCAGGAATCAAGTATTTGAGAGCTTCAAACTCACGGTTGATCTTGATTCGCCGGCGTTTTTCAATGATCAGGTGTAGTTGCTTGGTTTCATGTTTTCTCTTGGCCAATTCTTCCAGATCGATATTGGCCAGACTGCGCCGCCGCTTTTTCTTTGGAGCTGGTGCTTGGAACGAAAGTCCCGACTCGGTGGAAGTCGCCAGTTCCTCGCCATTTTCCAAGTAGTCGTTAGTCAAGATTTCATAGTTTGAATTATCCCCATCCAAATCCTTATTTAGATGAATAATGGTGGTCTTTAGAACGGGAGGGCCGGGCAAACTCATGGTGTGTGCCTGGATACAGCAGAGGTGGATCTATTAATAAGAGGCTTGGAAACGTGTGCCCTTTTAATTTCTTGGTTTGTCACACGACATCTGGACCCACGTGTACGCCCCATGGCTGACCTAAGCGCGATGTCAAATAAAGTAAAAGAGAATCAAACAAGTGACAGAATGCAATGAGAAGAGCGTAGATAAGATAGATTCAGGTACAATCATACCGTGATTATCGTAGTCTTTCCTAAAAACTATGGGAATTCTTTGGACCCCGTGGACCTTGTGTTCTGCATGCAGTAATGTGTCAAAGGTCAACAACTCCGCCATGTGGTCAAACCACCTCAATTTTAACGCTGTCGAAGCGGAAAAATCGACGGATATCTTTACTGAAAACGTTTTTAATGACTATTAGAGTCACATTTTAGTTAGCTTATATGATAATTCGCTGAGATCAAATGTCCGGAATTTCCGAGCTTATCATGTTGCTTATTGCTTTTGCAAAATCGTGTGGGCATTGTTGCCAACGTGGTTGCACACGAGGGCACGCCACCTCGGGGAAGGTAGGTGCGTTATCACAGCAACGTGTATCACTCTATGCGCAGGATTTTCCGCCTCTTTTCGTGTTGCTTACTTGCCCTTTGATTTTGCCTTCGTGTGACTTGTTCCATCAATAATTTCGCGGCATGATCGTTGGAGATCTCTTTTGGAACCTGATCTCGTTTTTCCCACGAAAAGACGGCCTCATCACCAGTTCCTTTGGCGAATTCGCTCTCAGACGCGAAGACGCCTTCACCCCCGCTAATGATTGTGCGAGTCTTGGGATCGTACTTGAGTTGTATTTTGCCATCAGCTTTAGCCGATATATTATGAATATACGCGGCGATATCGCTGCGGTCGCGCATAATCTGCTCCGTCGAATTCCGTTTGATATTGGTTTTGAAGTCCTCACCCGTAAGCCCTAATTCGATCAATTCAAGCTCGTAGTCAGTATCATCAGAATCTTCAGCCTCCCCTGCTGTATCACGATCCCGCCATGATTTCAATGTCTTCTCCCACTGCTCCAAGTCATAATTGAACCACTTATCTCGCTTTGTAGCCCACAGTTCTTCGTTGATGATACCCTTCCCCACTGTAGCTTCACCTTGATCTATCAATTCATCCCCCTCAGCTTTAAAATCATGAGTCTCTTCCTTGTTCTCGTACCATCTGGAAGCCTTCACGTAATGAGGTATATGAGACATGGTGATCGCACAATGCGAAATCGAGAAATGACAGAAAACGTGGTGGAAAACCAAATTGAAACGTAAAATTGGAAAATGCATGAATCTATATGTTTATAAACGGAGCCAATCATCCTCAACGATGTCGGTAATAGTTGGACGTTTGTCGATATCTCTTTGGAGAATTCGCTTTACCAATGATAGAGAACCCTGGGAAATGACGTATGGTATGCGAAGGTCACCTTCCATGATCTCATCGACGTTATAAAAAGGGTTTTCCTTATACAACATTGTGTATAATAGAATTCCTAGCGCCCAAATATCTTGAGGCTTACCCTCATATCGCTCGCCTCTTAAAACTTCTGGCAGGGCGTAGTCAATTGTACCCACAAACACATCAAAAGGACCTTGTTTGCTATAACCTGCCAGTCCAAAATCAATGAGCTTGATAATACGATTTTCGTCAACAATGATGTTCTCATCCTTTATATCTCGATGAACGATGCCATGTTTATGCAAATGATATATCAGCGAGCAAATCTGACGGAATATGAAACGGCATTCGTCCTCAGTCATGTCTGACTTGACCTCAATATAATCGAAGAGATCAATCGCTGGTGGATTGCCGAAGATAGGTGTTTCAAGATAGTAGTATTTGCTATCCTCAAAGAAATCAACGATTTTCATGATATTAGGATGCGGTTCAGCGTTGAGTGTATTCATGATTTGAATTTCCGATGGAATAGTGCCTAGTTGGCGGTCTCGTACCCATGTGTCCACCAAAATTCTCTCTTTGTCAATGCATTTGATGATAACTCGATAGTTGTTATCCTCCTTGTGATGTGCCAATACTACCTTGCCATAAGCACCCTCGCCCATTTCTTTTTCAACAACAAACTCATTGAACTTTTTGGTACGTCGACTGGCCCCAATCTCTCTGGGCCACAACCTCAGTTCGGCCATGACTTTTTTTAACTGGTCATTTTCTAGTTTGAGCATTTCAGTCTCTGAGTAAATATGGAAAGGCAGATGTGTCGTTATTGTTGAAACTTGAAGCTTTTCTGACGTCTCATCGGTCAGTGCAATAATGCCTTCATCCATCAGGACATTTCTCAGCTTAAAATGAAGTTCGTTCCGAGTTTTGTCAGTGAGAAATTTAACAGGAAATGCAAAAGTCCCAGCCTTAGCTTTTCGCACCAGCTTGTTTCGCTGGAGTTTGGGAGGATCATAAGCTATATCATCCTTATCCCCCATGACTTCACTTTGAGACAAACTAGGCGACACCAGCTCACTTGTCGTAACTGTGCGTCGATGAAGGACTGTATGAAGCGATGGGTGCTCATCTAGAGGAACTGGAATTAACAGTTGTGACTCATGCTCAATTGTTTCGTGATTCACACTCACATTTTCTGGCCCCGTGCCTTTTATTTTACTCACTGGCCTTGAGTATGTGACCCAAATCACAAACGTGTCAACGCTCAGAACACGTAATTGAACATCGACATAGAGTACTCCTCCATCGCGATGTATCGCTTCGATACCCGTTGAAGAAAAGAAAAGCTCCTCCTGTAACTCCAGAGACAGAGATCCCAAATCTTTCAGCCTTAAAACAGCGTCATACTTTCGAAAAAAGTGTTCAGGCAAAACCAAACCAGGCACGATGGAAATACCGCTAGCTTCAACACCGTAGTTGAGGATTTGAGAGAATTTGGGAATAAGTAAATCGAGCAGCTTATCATAAACATCGGGGGCCAGGATTCCCAACAAATTTCTGGCGATGGCGTTATTGCACGACAATACGTGAAACTTAGAATTGATAACGAACATCCCGGCAATGTAGGGAAGAGCATGAATTTTGAGTTTCATTGATTCATCATGATCCAGTTCCATTGCTGTCGCTATAACAGCGCAGGGTACATTGTGATGGGCACCATCCTCATCGACGGTATTCAAAGTGTAGTATCGCCTGTGACTCACAATTGACAGTGCGGCTTCGACATCTGTAGATTTCTTGATGTCATCAGTTAACGAGCTCAGTATCAGAGCCAACGAGTCCCATTGATTGGAGAACACAACGAAATCACCAGTAATTTGTTTTACATCTGAGACTGATGCACCTGGCACCTGTACCACGACGTCAAAAGCATCGCAATGGATTTGGTCAAACATGCATATGATAAGCGACCCTTTCCGTTTAGCCCAAAGTGAAGTATATGTAAAGTTTCGCAGGCCTGGTTTGGATATGGCGACAATCTCACCGGCAAATATAATATCTTTTCGAACGGCCTCAATTACCCCTAAGTTCAGTTGGCGCTTTGATAATGAGTCAGCATATAAACAGCGATTCAAACGTTGAAACACAAAGTCACGAAATTGAGGGGCAATTAAATCCATAAGTGTGAGGGACTTGAATTGAGCTTTCAGTACCCCAAACATGATACATGCCAAATCGTTAGCAGCTTTCACTTCCCAAGGCATATCCATTGACACAGTAAATACCAGTTGTGGTGCATTTTTCTTTGATTGAGCGTGGAATACACGAGTTGGGTTTGTGCTGCCCGGCGGGGCCAGTGGTACTCCCAGGGTCAACGTGTTCAATGCAAGCAGCAGAGGCTGCATTGATGGAGATTTTGGCATCTGATTAGTCTCAGCGAGAAGGAGCGCTGTGTTTTGTGGGTGGTCAACGAAAGGCGTCGCAAGAGCGTACAACAACTTCTTCTTCACAGCCAGTTCATCTTCTAAAATGTGCAGAATTCGTGAAAGTGACAAGTTATGTAAATTTTTTGCCACATCAGTGTCTCTCATCAATTGTTCAGAATCACTTTGTATCATACCAATAAGCTCCGATATTTGAGTGGAGTCGTGAGATGCACTGACAGTACGACCCGTGGGCTGATTAGATTTACTGGTGCTCAACACCTTCTCCACGGGAAATGAATCCAGACGACGAATTGGTGGGCGAAAAAGTGCAGCAAGAGCCGCTGACAGTGCATTTGGTGGCGCCATCTGCGCCGAGTTGGGCGATCCCGATACCACGTCTTGTGAATTGTTTTTGTGCTTGAAGATGGATGTTTTGAATGATTGGACCAGTTGATTTGACAGTGTGGGATATATCGGGGGCATCCAATCGTCGGATTCATCATTGTCTTCAGGTACAAGCAGTCGAACCAAGTTTGGCCGATCTTTGAGGATCTCTAGAGATCTTTTGAGGATGTTGAGCCGAAGAGCAAGGGAATGTGGCAGAAGTTGGGCGTAGGAATAAGAATGAGTCAGCTCGATTGGTATTGTAAGAAGCAGCTCCAATTGCGACAGCCCTTGAGCAAGCGGGGCCAGCGACAGCACCTGAGATCGTTCATCCTCATCGTAGATGTAGAACAGGGGCTGTGTTGCTAGCGACGATGGCGCAGGAGTGGTCATCAAGTCTGGGCCGTCAAAAACAATCAGTCGGGTTTTTTCAATCAACTCAAGGATGGTTTTTTTCTCCCGTTTGCGAGGTAAATTGGAGGTAGTATGGAAGCTCAAAAATCGAGTTTCTGCTGATTTCCAGATTCCAGGTAACCTTCACCAAATTGAAATAGGATGGTGTGAGTCGACTATTTGTTTTTAAGGTATAGACCCCTAATTCGTGGTTAACAAAAGATCCCTATTTTGGACCGCGAGTTTTAGGTGTAGGAATTATTATAGAATGGCAACGCCGTGTGAGGGGATGATGTCAGCATGAGAGCTGTACACCTGTACGAGATGCGCATGGTGAACAACAAGGTTCTACAGTAATGCGTACCACCTTAAAACGGGACCTTAAGAAAAGAAGGATATCATTTAGCATAACGTCATAACATCAAAGAAAGCTTTCTACCAAATAGAACTAAGTTTCACCACTACGGAAAGTCGTCATTATGCGACAGCGAATGTACAATACATGAATCTTGTCAACAAAATTCTCAAGATTCTCCATTAATTTGTTGTATTAGTTAAATATTGCGCAAGCAAATAGCACCTTGTCAATCTTTTATCAATATACGAACCCAACCTCGACGAGCTGGCGGCTCTTGCTGATTTCAATCAAATCATCTTCTTCGACATTGTGAAGATCCTAGTGCGCAAAGTTAGTGCAAGCATTAAGAGTTTGAAAACCCTTTCACCCACAAGTCATTCTCATCATGTCCCCTCCATAAGCGCAGAATTGTTATTCCCAAGTCATATTTCTTTCGCATTAGTTCATCTTGCTTCATGCGCAACTTTTCAATTGCCCTTGTTATCTTGGTTCTCGTAGCATAATCGATTTCAACATTATACGGTGGTAATAAATTCAGCAAAAATACAATCTCCTTCTCGATTTTTGAGATACGATTGGTATACGCGTCATGCTTCTTTTGCGCCGCCAACAATCTATCTTTATCTTTAATTTGACTCGGATCCATCGAGCTGGCAAGGCTGACAGTATTCTTTTTGGATTGCAGGTCAATTCGCTTTACAGTGAACTTCGGTGCTTTCTTGATGAAGGGATTAGACGACGTCAGCAGATCCAGCTGCGGTGAAAGTAACACGTCACCGTTCTCGGAAGGTAAGGTTGTGTTTTTAATGGTAGATGCTTGAGTAGGACGTGTTGACGGGTTGGGTGAGGTTTGCTCAATGGTTTCCGTAGAGTACACACTGGACGTGTTGTCTGGCTCCTGGGTTAGCGGGTACAACAGCGGTTGAGAGCTTTCTTTGTTGATCAGTACTCGAATCACGTTATCTGGCTCAATATTCGATGAACTCGCCGGTTGTTTGATAGGCTGCTCTTGTAGGCTTGAAATGAGACGGTTTGTCGATTCCATCAGATTATCTGACAGTGTCGAAATCAGCAGATTTCGGCTCATCGTCGTCAAACACTTTGCGGGGGTAAGGGGGGGTGGGCTCGTGTGTTTTCAGAAGGTGTTTCGCGACTCAAAAATAAACACACGTTTTGAGCCATTGGCAGTGGTGTCGCAGTGTAAGATGGAGCCAAGGGAGTGGCGCTGCCGACTAGCAATTTTCCATAGCCGCCTTTTCGAATGGATGAGAAGCTTAGAGTGCCTACCAACATAACTAAGCACAAACGTAGAATTGAATAAATCTATGCAACACACGCTAATAGTCTAGTTCGCTATATATCGAAGCGTCGTTGACATACTTACCAAACTTAGTATACCTCATAAGAAAATGGATGACTAGAATCGAAAAGAACCGCGCTCTACACGGTACCTTCGTCCTCGATCCCTAAATTAAACCAAGGATGATTGAGCGCTTCAAGCGCTGTCAATCTTTCCTCAGGATTGATAATGAACAACTTTTTCAACAAGTCAATGAAAAACCACCAAAATGTGAAATTGCCAAAATTCATCAAGTGCTTATTCTTTTGATAGTTGAGCAGGAGCGAATAGTCAAAGTTGATATCCAACCCAATCCGTTTAGAAATGAAAACGTCAATGCGATCGAGTTCAGCTACCAGCTTGACAAACTTCTCTGGAGTCAGCAGTGTGGGAAACATAAGGCGTAACAGATGATGCAGTGTTGCCACATCATCAAAAATAACGTCATCATCACAATCGCCACTGTAATCATCCTCCTCCTCACCATCAGTCATGCGATGTGCGTCTGGAATATATGCCTTGGTGAAATACTCAAGTCCACACTCATTACCTTTTTCTTTTGACAGTTGGACCATCAGTTTATCGATAGGATAGCCGCAAACTTTTTCAATCATTGCCAAGTGTTCCAAATTATCATGCGTTTTGAAAAGAGGTTCACCTATCACGAGTTCAACTAAAATACAGCCGATTGACCAGCAATCACAAGGAAAGGACCAGCCCGTTCCTAATACAATCTCGGGTGCACGATAGTGTCTAGTCAGAACAATCAGTGAGTGATACTCGTCGTCAAATATTCCCAGCCCAAAGTCAATAATTTGAATCAACGGATTTGATAGTATCCGCAGTGTACGTGGAACTTTTGGCAGACTGTGATGCTTTTGTAACAGCTGAATCGCCAAAAATGCAGTTATCAAAGTGCTCAGGGTTAAGGGCTTCTTTGAATAACCATCATCATGTAAAAGGATATTCTCCGGCTTCAAATCTGTATGAATCAAATTCAAATCGTGTAAAAACGTCACGCTTCGAATAAGCTGCTTAGCAATGGCTTGAATCTGTGAACCAGGGAAAGCAATAAATTTGTTCAGCTCCAAGAAGTCATATAACAGTTGCTTCAATAGATCGGTTACAATGCAGATATGTCCTCTGTAGTCGAAACATTCACGAAGGTGCAAGCAATGATTTAAGTTGTCATTATCAAACTTTTTGAGAGTTGACAATATCCGAAGCTCAATCCGTGCCGCATCCCGATACTTCTGAATGTTACGAATAATCTTTATCGCCACATGCTGACGATTCACCTTATCATAAGCTTGGACAACTTTACCGAACGTGCCTTGTCCTAATAGCTTGATGATCACGAATCGATTAGCAAAGACCTCATTGATTTTGATGATGTAATGCCCTTGGTCGTCATCACAAGGTGGTAAATTTCGTTGATGAGGAATCACATTCGTTTTGACATTCCCGAGTTTCGGTGTCTGTATGACATAGTTATTTGGAAGCTTGTGATAGAAGCATTTCACTTGTGGCAATTGTGGTAATGAATTAGTTCTCTGTTTTTTCTTGTGATGATCAAAAGTGTTCACCGAAAACTGACCATTAGATACAGTGCTGTCAATACCTGGAGGTACCAGACCGTAGGGAATCAGCGGCGTCTGATTGTGAACGTTGAACATGTTATATGCTGACAAGGAATCATAGTCATATAACAAAGAGTCCAGGTTGTTGCGACCAGCACTCACAAAGAAATCTCGTTCTTCCATCAACACAATGTCTTCATCGTCACTTGGTTGAAGCATAGGAGCATCGACCAGAGAATCGTGACCCAGATATTGCGGTACACGCAATCTAGGTCGCCTGTATTTGACTTTGTTGGGGTTTGCGTTGAATGATCCGTTTTGATTCCCTGAAGACAATTGGGTGGCGTGGTTGTTGATACCGTAAGCATGCTGGCTCAGCTGCAGCGTCAGTTGGTTGGACCCCAGACTGAAATTAAATTGATCGTCAGCATTCAGCAGCAGGGACAGCATCAGGGCGTTATCACTGAGCTCCAAGTGAATCAGCTTGAGCTGTGTTCCTGACTGCATTTCAGATAGCCCTCTCGGACGCTTCCTGTTGGATATAAGGGACATGAGCGGATTGTACACGGCGTCTATTTTGGCGAAAGTTCAATAAAGCAGATGAAGATCTCTTCCCCTTTGAAAATACCCGGTGGAATTCTGTGTTCGACGGCGTCCAAGGAAACGGCCCAAGCTTAAGCTTTGACGAGTCTCGGGCGAAGTGGTGGCAAAATGGTTGCCACTCCTGTTTGCAAAGTGGATAAAAGTCTCAGTTGTTCCTTGAAAACCCAAGTGGGCAGTAACTTTGGTTGAATATCCTGGTTTAAGTCACTGAGGGGTTTCGTCTATAGGGGTGGGCGTGCTTGCCGCCCAGGTGCAGGTGCGCCTGCATAGGTGTGCTCACCCTACAATTCTATCGTTAAAGTTGCTGAGAATAGAGGGGGGAGAGGGGGTACCGATAGTATCAACGTGTCTTCTGCGGTTTGCCACTGTGGCCAAGACAGTTACTTCAACCATCATCGAAGTAGTAGATTTCTATACGAATTTTAAGCACTATTTCGAAGTTGAACTTCTGTCATGAGTCCTGGAGTGCGGCTATATTATGCATCACTGTCGCGCAACAAGGAGCACGGGTGACACATATCGCCGGACATGGAAGATACCGAAAGGTGTCCCGCAGGATAGGATAGAATAAAGTCCACCCACAAGAATTTTTCAACAAATCAGTCCTTTTCAATAGCCGCGCTTGATATGTGCGAATTTTACCGATAAAACTTCCGACGTTACAGACAGGCACATGACCCTCAGCCCCACCCCCGCTAACGATGGACGTTACTTCCCTAAATTATGACATCCGTCCTTTTCTATATCTTTGGTGAATCGTTAATGGAGTTCCCCATAGGCCACCACTATTCTCGCTACGGCACGTGCTTCCTTAGGGGATCCACGTGGCGGTGGCGGGAGTGAGGGTGTCAGAAATCGTTGCTACGAGGGGGCCAACTGCCAATTTAGGCTAACACGTCAGGTTCTCAAATGCGAGCTAAAGCTATTGCACGCTACGTCATTAGCATCTCGAGAATGTAGTCTTAAAAGTATTCAAGCGTAGTGTTTTACATGATTCATGTCGTGTGATTCGTGAGATAGCTCTTCAGTCAGCCCTTGAGGTGACGCATAGTATACCGAGATCAATAGTACCGCGCTAATGAACTCCATCAGGACCCCCATGACATATTCCCCAATCACCAGCAGGGTTGCTGTCAGTGAGAACTCCAACACTTTCAATGGGGCAACGTATATCGTTAAAATACTGTAGACTCCTCGTATTATCAAAAACGGTGCCACGAACGCTAATATATTAAGTTCAGGCTGGTGCCGAACCCCCTTCGTACGATACATATTCCAAGCGAAATAAAAGGTCAAAAGGTCAAGTGCCAAAATAATACTCAGTCCCACAGTTCTTATAATTCGGGCTCTTGTGATTGTGGCATGATCATCTAGCAGGGTCGAGGCTAAAGACGTACTGCCGTAAATGATGAGGACTGTACCGACAATTAACAACAAATGGAAAATGCTGAAAAGCAGTCTTCCTCCCCGAGGCAAGTACAATTCCCTTTCGTGGGCCGAACGTGGATCAAGACGAGAAACCCCAAAATACTTTCGTTCCGCTTTGGTAATATAATTGAAACTGGCGAGAATCAAAAAAATGAACCCTTGGTTACTGAGTACCACGTAGGCGATCTTCCAGCGCCAGAACTTATCCCCCACCACCGCCAAAACTATCCCACACAATTGACCACCCCACCGTATGATTCCATAAAAGCACAACAATGTGTAAATCAGCTTGAACCCTTTGTGGCATACAATGTAAGCGCTGAAACCGACGTAAGCCGTGTACAAAATGATAAAAACAATGGCAGCAGCGCCCAAACTTGTATTCTTGAAACTTGACATTAAAGCCAACTTTTCTTGCTAACGACTACCATTTGTATGGCAATTGCAGAAGCTATTTCGTATAATCCGGAATCATCTCTCACGCTTAATGAAAAGGCTGAGTCTTTGTGCGTCAAAAATGTCGGAGGGTGTCTGGATAGATTGACTTGGATTTCTTTAGTCCTGAGATCATATGGCCCACTGACGGTCTTTATCCTCAAAGAGCGACACTTATATCAAATTCCATAAGAACTGCATCATACTAATTAATGCCCAGCTTTTAGTCTCGCTCCAACATGCACCAAGCTCTACCTGATGCTAACGTCCTGCAGTCACCAACTCTGTTGTAGTTTGTTAGCGAACACGGCTATGCAGAATACGACTGCACGGCACAATATCTAAATTAATGAGGGGTTTTGCGTTCTCGCACGACCCACAATCTTTTATGGCATAAATGTGTAGACGGGCGAAGTAGAATCTCCAAAGGTTTGGTCGACCCATTACGTATTGGTAGTCAATTGAGCATGAGCGAAGTGGTGATTTGTTAATGGCGTGAACGAATTCATCCCTGTACGCTGGTATCACCTTCTCCATGGTAGTGATTATCCAAAAGTAGACGTGAAGTGAAGTTTAGACGAGATAGAATTGAACAATTCATCTGTATATACCAGACTCGCGCCTTTCAAGATGTGACTAATATTATACTACTGTGATCTTTCAACTCTTTATAAACTACCTAATTTTGAGGTGACTTCATCTCTTACGTCATTTAGCATCTTCATTGATCCCGGTGATTTCCGACTAAACTATACTCAGAACACTTATACAAACACTTTGGCCAATGATAGGACTCAGTTTGAGTTATCATAGAGTCCCGTAAGCAGTCTGATTTTGTAGGGCTCTTATTTGGAATATTTTTTTCACGTCAGCCTTAAACGCGAGCGAAGGCTATCGCATCACCAACACGTTACCGACCATTCGGCCCATCTTCGCCCAAATCATCGATGAGCTTTATAAAGCAAACAAGCTTCTCGGTGGATTATGCTCCAGCGCTGGTTACCAAATGGAGACTGTCTCATCTGGGGCTTCAGCTCACCTACATCAACCAACCATCGCCGATGGTAAATGGCTATTTTGCTGTTGCCACTGAGATTGCTAATAATCTGGGATGTCCCCACACATTGGAACATTTGGTTTTTATGGGATCAAAAAGGTATCCATACAAGGGGCTTCTTGATCTTTTGGGTAATCGTTTATTCAGTTCCACAAATGCTTGGACTCTGGTGGATCAAACGGTGTATACATTAACTCTGGCGGGGTGGCATGGTTTTCGTTCTTTACTTCCTGTCTATCTCGATCATTTATTGAACCCCACGTTGACGGAAGATGCTTGTCTCACCGAGGTTTATCACATTGATGGCGAAGGCAAAGAGAAAGGTGTCGTGTTCTCAGAAATGCAAGGCATTGAAAACCAAAGCTGGTTTGTCACTTATTTAAAAATGCAACAGAAGTTATACCCAGCTCAGCTGGGTTATTCTCTGGAGACTGGGGGACTCATGTCAGAGTTGCGTACACTTACAAATGACCTGATTCGCGAATTCCACAAGTTAATGTATCGTCCGGATAATTTATGTGTTATTATCACTGGGTCCATTGACGAAGCTGAATTATTGGAGACCATGGAGGCTTTTGATGCTCAATTGCCGGCTTTACCATCAACCCCGAACCCACGGCCTTTTATCGATTCGCCTGCTAGTCATATCGAACCATTGACTGAGTCACAGGTAGTTAAGGTTGATTTCCCCGATAAGGATGAGTCGATGGGAGAATTGTTAATTTCATGGATCGGTCCTCCCGCTGGGGATCTGTTGATCAACGTGGCCGTCGATACTGCAGGTGCTTATTTCAGCGAGCTGCCCATTTCGATTTTGAACAAACAATTGGTCGAGGTTGAAAACCCTTCCGCCACTGATATCGACTACACTACTGACGATTACTTGCGCACAACAATGTCATTCACATTCAACGGTGTTCCAACCGAAAAATTGGATTCATTGGACAAACACATCAAACTGATTTTGTTTGAAAACTCAGACCCTGCGTTATTTGATTTGGCATACATGAAGCAAGTCCTCATGAATCAGCGTCTCAAATTTATCTCATCCACTGAGAAGCTGCCACTGCTATTTTCGAATATTGCTATTTCAGAGTTCATATACGGCAATCCTGACGGACTGGATTTGAGTAAGTGGATCAAGGACTTGAAGGAATATGATGTGTTGGACAATTGGACTGCTGATCAATGGTGTGCGCTTATTAGACAATACTTTTGCGAGAACCACTCAATTACCATCTTGGGCTATCCTTCAGCTAAATTGAATCGCGAAATCAAGGCCGCGGACAAACAGCGTCTGCGCGAAATCTTGGAGGAGTACGGTCCTTCCGGATTAGCCCAATTGCAAGCTAGACTCGATGAAGCTCTGGCTAAAAATGATACACCTATTCCCGATGAGCTTATTACTTCTTTTGCCAAGCCCGACCCACTGAAGATTGAGTTTATCAACACCAACTCCTATTTGGGGGGTACTTGGAAGAACGTGGTTGATTTGCTGAAAAATGCATATGTTGAAAATCTGCAACTCTCTCAACGCATCCGAGAGGAGAAATTGGAAGGTTCAGCGCCGTTTATGCATTTCGAAGAGTTCAAGCTGCAATTCACTACTATCAACATAGTTATGCTGCTGACGGCTATCAGGGATTCGCGCTTATTAAGTTATATGCTGATAGTCGAAGAGCTTTTCACGATGTCAGTCATCAAAGATGGTCAATATCTCCCCTACAATGATGTAATCTCTCAACTCAATGATGACTTGATTGAGTTTCAGGTTGACAACGGTTACGAAAACCAGTTTTTGGAATTGATCAATATTAAGGTGAAGTTTGAGGCCTCCAAGTATGAACAAGCAATTTCCTGGCTCAAGTGCATTACACAGAATATCGTTTTCGAATCTCTGCGAGTGAAAGTAATCGTCGAAAAGTTGATAAATTCCTTGTCTGACAAAAAGCGTAACTCAGAGCTAATGATGTACTCCTCGAAGTTTAGAAATATCTTCAATGATCAAAGTTTGAGACGTGCTCAAGATCCAATTCAAACGGAAGGGTTTTTCAAAAGTTTACTTGAGAAATTAGACAAGGGTGAATTTGAGCCAATTCGAAGAGATCTTGAAGATTTAACCAAGCTGCTTTTCACCTTGGAAAATATGAAGATCATTGTTGTTGGTAACATTAAGGATCTTAATCAACCGGTGAAGCTGTGGCAAGCTTTCGTTGATTCTTATGGTTCAGGAGTTGTCCCACGTCCATTCTCAGAATTACCTCGTCTGTACCGCTTTAAGCTGGAATTGGGTCAAGCCTGCTCTAAGCAAGCTTTCCTTGTCATCTCTCCTGCAGCCGATCTGACCCATTTCATGTCTCATACCCCCATGCCGACTGACTATTTTGATCGTGATCAATTCGCTATTGCTCTTACTCTGGAGTTTTTGGCTACCGTTGAAGGTCCCTTTTGGCGAGGCATTCGTGGTACTGGTCTTGCATATGGGGCTCTGATCAGGCGGAATATGGAAACTGGCTTGCTCGGCTTCTGCATTTATCGCGGTTCGGATGCCAAGCAAGCGTGGCAGGTTGCGAAGGATATCGTGGAGTCGTACGCTAATGGTAAACTCAAAGTGGAAGAATTGGCAATCGAAAATGCTGTGGCAACGATGGTCAACGAGTTGGCCAATGGTGTAGAAAATTGTTGGGATGCAGCGCTGTACAAGATTATTGACAATCTTTTCAAACGGCGTGGACCTCATTACGATAAGCATTTCTTGCAACAGATTAAGCAAATCACTCCTGATGATGTTGTTGCCCTGTTAAAAAAGTATTTTGTACCATTGTTCTCCGCCGATAAGTCTATGATTTTTACCAGTATTCCACCTGAAAAGGAAGAAGAGTTCACGACGTTTTTCCTGAAACAAGGCTATGAGATCAACATTGAAAGAATCGAAGTTGATATGCAAGATGATGATAACGACCTGGACTTCAGTCTGGAGGATGATGACAGTGAGGAATCAGAGGAAGAGGAGGAGGAGGAAGAGGAAGAGGAGGAGGAGGAAGAGGAAGAGGAGAAAATGTTGCTTAAAGATGAAAACTCTGATTTAGATTTTGGGAAACAGCATACCAATGGCCACGAACATCGCCACCAATCCGACGCCGAAATCAGACGGAACAATGAAGTACTTAAGCCAATGGGTGACAATGCGCTCAAGCACACATCTAATGACATTTAACTGCACTATAGACATAGAATTTGGCTAGTAAACAATTAACCGGAAACTACTCCGCTCGTATTTCATCTTCCGCCTCCTCAAACATCGGTAAACTTTCATTAACATCGTGTCGCATAGTATGCACCAACTGAAGAGAATCCTGGTCACTTTTATGATACATGACAGAATTTGCAAACATGAGCATGATATCTCTCTGTAGTTGCTTAACCAGTGTGTAGACAGGAGGATTCTTCTGTTTGACTAGCTTTAACAACAGCTTCAAGTCTATCGGATGCTTCACAACCAAGCTATAATCAGACTGATCTGCTTTCTTCGGAGGCGTAAGGAATGGGGACGAGAATCTGTGAGCTTGGATCGACGTAATAAGGTTTATGCTGACCTGTTGGAAGCGCTTGTATTGCGCTGGCGTGAGTTCGCGGCGTTCGAGTTTGACAAGCTTGCGTGTTTTCAGGTCACCTGGTTCATCCTCGTGTGTTCTCTTCCTTCGACGAGGAATAATTTCAGGCTCTTTCAGTTCAACTTTAACCTTGGAAGATTTGTGGTCTTCCGCTTCGGTCGCATCTTCGGAATCCTTCTCAATCGGACTTTTGCTCTTGGCCTCGCTTTCAGATTTGGTTGTCAGTTGATCGAGTGCTAGATTTGGGGAGTTAGTATTGCTCTCCACCGAGTCTTGGATATCCTTGCCAAGCAACGACTCAGGTTCTTCATTTGTACCCTCTGTTGTTTCCATATGAGAATCGTCCAGGCTCTTTAAAGTTGTCAGCGCATCCTCGCTTGATACGGTTTCAGAAGACGGCTTCTCAGTGGGATTGGCACTATCTGAATCATGACCATCCTCTTTTTCTTCTGAAACTTTATCGGCTGTGGAAATTTGAGCTTCATCTTTCAGGTTTTCATCGTTCACAAGCACTTTACTTTCATCATCTATGTGCCCTTGTCCCTCATCATCTTGAGTATGGATGTTTGAGTGATTATGTTCAGCTTCATTAGACTCCTTTTCATCCAGCAGAACCCCATCGCCCTTACCAGGTTCCATGACGATATCCCCAATGGCATCTTTTGCTGCTTCAGATTGTTCATTCTGAAGCTCAGGTTGGTCCTCCAACATCTCGGTTTTGGTTTTTTCCTTGCTGGGTTTCGGAGTGTCGTTTTCCTCCTTGTTGACAACGACTTCCGGCTCCTTTTCTTGTGCTTCCGTCAAAGGACGCTCGTTAACAGGAAGTGCGGCATTTTGAGAGGTCTGCTCTATCTTTTGCTCATCCACATGATCAGAGTCATCATTCATTTCTCCAGATTCATGAGTTTCAGTCAAGTTTGAGCTTACGATATTCTCGCCTCCCTCGTCGACAGGCTCAGCTGAACTTTCTCCCGTCTCGTGAAGTCCTTCTGTTTTCACAGAATCGGTAGAAGTTTTCAATTGCTTCTCGGAGTCGTCATGAGCCTCGATTGTGTCTTTATGAGCATCCTCAGACTTTGTTTGGGATGGTTCACCATCAATTTGCATTTCGTTATTGGTACTTGACAGTGATTCTGTCAAGCTTGTAGCCTCAATTGCGCCATCGTTTACGTTTGCTTCGTCAACTTCAACAAGGGCGTCCAGGTCCTGAGGCTTTCCAGAATTGTTATCATCAACTGGCACACGATTTGAGTCTTCGACTAGTTCAATTACCTTCACTTCGCTTTCTGTAGGTTTATCTTCGTCAACCAAAATAGCATCAATGATTTCCATCTTATCAGTCTTATCGACCAATTCTGAATTGGGATCGACATTTGGTGACAGCGTGTGGATGGCACTATTACCAGCATCTATCAAGTCGTCCAGCGGCATGCTGTTAGTTGCAAATTCAACCACACTATCCAACACGATTCGTTTGAATTCGTGGAGATTAGATTCATCTCGGCAGTCAACTCCAATAATGTCTCCATTCACTTCAACGCCAGGAAACAGACGCAAACACGCCACCATCTTTCTGATATCAATGACTAATCGAGGCTCGGTATTAAGCTTGTCTCGAAGTGTCTCCATGGATTCGACAAATTTCCCCAAATGGAACTGGGCTCGGTGATCTGGCTCTTGATCTTTGAGTCCTTGATTGATGACCAGTGCCACAAGGACTTTTAGAAGAGCATCATTCGAAGGCTGCATCTTCCAATTGATGTTGCGTCACACCTCTGCTTGAATTTTTTAACGTGGTTCCAGCCCCAGTTGTTGGCAGAGTTGCGCTTCTCACTAGTTACGTTTTTCGATCAACGCGAGCACAATGAGATACCAAATAACGAGTGCCGACAAATGCCAGCCAAAATAAGTAGAGTGAATTTACTTGACTAAAACACTTCGAATGACTGTTTAACGATGCAGCTGTTTTTATTGTTGATAAACCATAACGTGTAAAAGATTTTCTACGTCGTATTCGACCAACATGACTTAATCGTTTGTTCAATATATATACTATTTCACGTTTGTCCTGATTTACTTGAAATTGCCTTGCATCAATTTAGCATTTTGTTCTTGGAAACGTTGACCAACTCTTTCACTGTGCTTCAAGAACTTTTCCGAGCATTTGGCGATACATTGGGATTCCTTCGAAGTCAACGATGCGGAGGTGAAGTCGTTAACACAGTCATCAAAGCATCTCGACACCAAGTTGGAGTAGAGAGTCATGAAATCTTTCATTTGCTTCTGCTCCACGATTTGTTGGAACTCTTGTTGCTCCTTAACGTTCAACTGATCCATGATTTATAGGCGATGGGTAAGTGGGTACAACACTGATTGCGCTAGTCTCAATTTTTCGCACACCAAAGAGCAGATGAGGCAGTGGCGAATAGGAAATGGCATGAACTGAATTTCGTAAACGAAACCACCGGAACACCACAAGCTTCCAAACTTCGAGGATTTAACTTAATCATTCACACTTTCAGTTCAGTTCAATACTACGGCAATGATAAAAACAGAGCACAGATCTTCGGAAAACTAAAAAAATCTCTTTGGCGGGGAATCGAACCCCGATCTCCCGCGTGACAAGCGGAAATACTAACCGTTATACTACCAAAGACGCACAAATTTTGATTTATTTGAAGCTTCGATACAGTTTTTGAAGTTTTGAACATTTTGTTTTAAAAGCGAATTTAGTGTATTCGGTGAGTAATCTGTAAAAGAGAAGATCATGAATTAATCTCTGGTGGGTCCGGGTCGTCGGACACCTGCTTACAGAGCATCTAGCTTTTCACATTCACTCCGCCCAATGAGTTTCCACCGCTGCTGGCCTCTCAGGCCGCATGGCATCAAGATCGAAGGCTTCACAAACAATTGAGATTCTCTAAAGTGTAATTAAGTTTTCAAATTAGATACTAATGCACAATTGAGGATAAGAAAAACAGAACTCCACGAACAGACACACGGAACTTTATTAGAAACCAAGCATAGTTGATGAGTATGTGTGATATTAGGTAGATTAAAGGGCAGAAAGCTTATAGTAATAGCCTGTACTTGTGAAGAAATGTGACTACAATCAAAAAAAAAAAAAAAGCAAGCACCTTAACACAGGTAGTGATGTGGTAATTGTTGGAGGGCAGTTGTGGGGATTATATCTAGGAAGATCTGATTCACCTGGCCAGAAGTGAACCAATTTATTAAACAAACTGATCGTCTTCCATGATTGATCTAGGACATGTAGCGTTGAGATGATTTTCGATGTACAACCATCGATTGGTAGTACGGTGCCCTGTCGAGATTCACTATATACAATAATCAACAGGTGCACGATTCGGGAACCCTGGGGAATGGTATAACATCTTTAACATTGTCCATTGCAGACAAGTAGCACACTAATCGCTCAAATCCCATACCAAACCCACCATGAGGAACTGTTCCATTCTCCCTCAAAGAAAGATACCACTGCATATCATCGATGTTCATACCTCTCAGCAACATTTCTTGCTTCAAGGGGTCCAATTGCCATTCTCTCAACGAGCCTCCGACTAGCTCGCCAATCTCAGGGATGATTAAATCAAAACACGCCACGGTGGGTTTTGATTCATCAAAGATTTTCAGTTTAGGCATATAAAACGGTTTTTGTTCTTGGGGGTAATCCGTAATAAATACTGGCAGCTTGAAATGGGAACCCGCGAGCCATTTCTCATGTGCAGTGGATATCGAGTCCCCCCACACGACGTTGGCTTCACCTGGCATATGTTTGGCAATAAGATCAATTGCGTCCAGGTACGTTATGGTATTCCATTGGCCTCTCATCAACTCAAATCTTCTGGAAATTTCTTCACGATCCTTTTGATCAAAACGCAGATCGATCAAGTCTGGGATATCGTTGGCTACCACCAGCTTGATCATGCTTTCCACAAATGTAGTCAATTGTTTGACATCATCTATAAAGCTTATCTCAGCTTCGAGCATCCAAAATTCTGATAGATGACGATTGGTATGACTCAATTCAGCGCGAAAGCAAGGCGTGAGTGTCCAAACTCGTGAAAGCAGTTGAGACAAAACCTCGAGATGTAGTTGAGACAGCACAGTAAGATAAGTGTCTTTTTCAAAAAACTCTTTCGACTTTTCCACCTTGAATGTTTCCCCTGCACCTTCACAATCCAGCGATGTCAAAACTGGAGGATTAACCTTGATAAAATCACGTTCGACGAAAAACTTCAGTAACCGGGCTTCAAGAGTCAGCCGTAATCTCAACACTGAAGCCAAAGTTTGGGTACGATGCCGGAGTGTGGGGAGACTTCTCAAAGTCTGCACGTTGATCTTTTTCTTTTGGATCGGGTAGGAATCTGGAACGTCACCAATTATCTTCACTGAGTCCATGAGGAGTTCATACTTTTGTCCTTTACCCCGGGATTCTGTGACTTGTCCCACTGCAGCAATACTTTGTCCCACTTTCAATGGATAAGCCTCGAGAAATTTCAGAGGGTCTTTAAACACAGCGGCCATTGATTTGCCAGACCCATCCAGAATATCGGCGAACCCAACGTTTTTCAGATGACGAACAGACTTAACGTGACCATAGACCGTAACGTTGGACTTTGCTCCTTGGCGCAAAACCTGTTTGATGGAGTTGGGAAGCATCAACCTTGGTGGTAAAAGTCGCGCGACGGGCATCACCGTCTTAGAGGTTATCACCGAGATCACCAATGGTTCATTCCCATCATACCCACTCCGGACAATATGTGGCTCATGCAATTGATCTGCTAGATGATATGGTGGCATTAGCCCATTTGAAAGGTTTCACTACGTTTTGTTTGACTGAGCATATGCCCCGCCTCACATATCTATACCCCGAAGAGATCGATCGAGATTATACTATTGACTCATTGTTTGCCACGTTCGAAGAGTATTTGGTCCACGCCACCCGACTCAAGGAGCAGTATAAGGGTAAAATGCAAGTGCTAGTAGGGTTCGAAGTTGAAGGCACCAACAGGGACCACTTGGCATTGGCTAACAAAATCAGACAAAACCCAATGGTGGATATGTGTGTGGGGCTGGTGCATTTTGTCGAAGAAATACCCATTGACTTTGATAGAGAGTTGTGGGAAGAGGCCAGCCGTAAGTGTGGTGGGGTTCGTCAATTATACTTGCGGTACTTCGAAACGCAACACGCAATGTTGATGGCAGTCAAGCCTGAAGTAGTGGGTCACTTTGATCTTATTCGGCTTTATACCAAGGAAGGAGAAGCGCCCACGGATTTGAAACAGTGGCCGGAGGTGTGGCAGCAAATTCAGACTAATATCGATTTGATCAATCTCCAAGGAGGCTTGATTGAGTTGAATTCAAGTGCCATACGCAAAGGATGGCTCACTCCTTACCCTCAAAGTGATGTTGCTGAGGAAGTAAAGCGACGTGGGGGTCGGTTCTGTCTTTCTGACGATTGTCACAGTTTGAAACAATTAGGTCTCAATTACGGACCGGTTATCGATTACGCCAATAAAATTGGCATCGAATACCTCTATGAACTTGGTCCCAATCGCCAGGCGCTGCCCGTTTCCCTTACCGATATCAAAAACCTTCACAACTCTAATATCCACTTAGAAGATGCCTACATGAGATTCGGTAGTCATCTGAATTAAACTATAGACTGTCATTGAAGAACTCATGCTAATCTCGTGTGAGGGCCTCGCCTATAGTAGAAGGCCCACCAATAGAAGCCCAACAATGCCTCCGGGTCCATGACAGTAAGCCATGTTAAATGCAGTGGTAGTCAGATCGTAAAGTATTGGTTGATTAGGATTCACCGAGGCATTGATGTAGGAATGGGATGTGTGATTGTAGTGATAGTTTGAATTGTAACCAGTGTCAAACCCCACTATTTCGGAAGGACGTGACACAAACCCAGATGTTATGTCCACTATCAATGGGTTTTGGATCGCAGTGCTTGTCGCTGGAACACCAGCATCATCATTCATGGTGGATAACTATCCGAGAAAATGTGGGGCAAATGTCGATATAGATGTGCAACTTGATAACATGACGTCATAAATAGGACGGTGCTCGCAACACATTTAACAATCCCCTTGCATGAGAGATACAGGCTGGTATGGGCGCAAACGCTTACGCAATGAATGAACATAGCAACAATCATGCTTGTACCAGGAATGAAACAATGGTCATCACTATGCCGCATTACATGGTCGTATTACATGGGCGTATTATTGCCTGTGCACAGAGAGTAGTCGCGGTTGAGAGTTGACATGACAACATCCAAACACTTGAACACGCGTCATCGCATATATGCAATTGGGCAGGTCATGTTTTCACTACCGTTGTACGTCCTGGGTAACTAAAGATGACCAGCCCGTTTGACAAAGGAATGAGTCTTTTTAAGGGCTTTGAGGTTTCGGGAAGCGTACCGGAGGCCCGTGCACCACTCGTCACGTCAATGACTGTGAAACAATCCTTGCCTCCAATCACTAAATAACTGCCAACATTTGCAAGTTGCAAGAAGGGGTTATTATCATGAGGATTAGGCCCCAAGTCAACTACCGAGCCATCATCGTTGACCCGGAGCAATTGATGGGTATTTGTCTCGACGATGTTCCATCTTGCAAACGACCATACCCTCACCAAATTAGCCGACAACTGGGGGCCGGGCTCAAGTTTGCCGAACTTTGTTACAGAGAACGGTCTCCCCTGATTGCATCCTATGCCCACGACTTGAGGTTTTGCAGACCAAACTTCAGCATCGTCAACATTGAATTGCGCTTCGCGTAAAGGAATAGACAATCCACCCATACCACAATGGACGATGAGATGATGGCGACAGATGTGTACTTTAACATTGCCAATATTGCACCTTTTTCTTTTCGAAGTTAAAGGATCAGCATACCAGTAACCATCACCGGGGTCGAGCTGTCGCATGAGTTGGAACATTTCGATGTTTCCTTTCCCATTTGTCGCTTTTAACAAATGATTGATGCGGGTGACGATTTCGGGGATGTTAGTCGTTGCAGAAAGCACCGTTCGATCTAAACCAAATAGGGAAGAAAGCATTTTTGAGTGATGAGGGTATTTTGCTGCTATTTGGCACACGGCTCGCAAAAGCGACTCGGTAAGATCCACTTGACGATGGAACACCATGGGAAAGTAGGACAAGTCTCCGTGGAATGACACGGGAACAGACCACCAGATCCAGTCATTCTCTATCACAGGAACCAGGGGAAGCACTTCGACCTCGAGCTCATGGTTAGTTAAACCCACAGCTTGCTTCCGGGCCAAATATTCTTTAAGTTTTGCATTGTGAAATGCCTGATCATTTATAATCAAATGGCCCGGAACGTTTACCTGTGACGATTCAGCGTAAATGACTTTATATTCGGGAGACCAACTACATAACCATTGACCTTGGGGATATTGCTTCACGCATGTAGTGTAGGCATTCAATTTAGTGCTTTGAAGCAAATTGAGTTGGACACCTTTGAACCCTTGTAGTCTCCCCAACATCAACTGACAAGGTGACGCCGACCATGGTGCTTGATGGATATTGGTTTTGGCTGGATCATCCTTGCAACATGTATCGAGTGCCCGTTGTTTCCGCTTCTGGGACTGGACAGAGTTATTGTGATATTTTTGTGTCGACCCCTGGATTGCCCCGTTAACTGTACGAAAATACTTTTTCCGATCTGGGTCCCATGTCAAGCCAGGGATGGCGGGTGGGTCTGGCATGTGCGGCTTCCGATGCCCCAGTGCACGCGATAACGCTTATCTCATCACCGGATGTCGCGCTCACAGAGAAATTAGCCCTGTCAACTCAGTGCTACCTAACAGCACGTGGAAGAAACCCAGCCCAAAATTTCCTCGATGAGCTGGCGGGGTAATGCCAGGGCGTTGGGGGCACCTGGTTAATGCTGACATGACCGTTGGAAGTCCGACGGGTGCATTAGCGTTCTACACCTCTCAACGGAGTGGGTCGCGTGTGTCCATTTTGTTGACTGAAATTAGCAAGGGGGGGAATTGCCTGGTGTCGACAATGATAACTGATACCGCGCCCACATCCGCAGGGTGGTCGATTTCAACATATGCTAACGCACTACCCCACGATTTTAGACCTTCATCAGTATTGTACCTGTTCTTTTGATTACCGTAACAGGCATGTCCGCGAGACTGTTGCAGCCATCAATGTTCCCCGCATGCAAGAACAGGACAATCCTAACCAGACCCAGGGGAAACCGTTTTAGGGAATTTAGTGCGACAAGCTCATCTACTATAGTAAGAATGTTGACAAACAACCTCCAGAGCATCCCAGAGTAGTACTCTGGTGCTAGCTATCTCTTTTCCACTTACTTAGACTCTAGTTTGATTGAAGGGAGGCACCGAGACAGGCAGGTACGCCTCACTCGTTCTTCTGCGTAGCCGTGACATGGAAGTTTAAAGTTGACCCCGCGCTCACAACCAGTCTATTTAGAGTAATGTTTTCTCAAGATCTGAGTAAAGTTCGTATCGTATTTAGAGACATGAATATGGTGGGGTATATTTGTTCTTGAGGTTTTCTCGATTTGAAACAACACAGGTAAAAAGGTTCTACTCGCTGGCTGAATAGCTTCCTTACGCCATGTCTGACAAATATCCTGATCCACCGTCACCAGCCGCTGGTATCATCCATTTGATTACCAACCTCCGTCCAGGGCCTCCCGATAGAGGCACCGGTATCGTCAACCATATTGGCTTGGCTTATGGTCTTTTAGGAGATACCGTACCCCCTACACTTGTGGAGTTTGCTGTGGGCATTCAAAACAACTTGTTCGGGAACTATCCTACCAAAAAAGATGTTGCCCCCAGTATATTGTTTGCAGTGATATTTGGCCTCATCTTTTTCGTCCATCTAGGGATATTCATCGTCAATTGCCTGCGGGGACATTACTTTTGGATATCGTTAGCGTGGATCTTCTACTCGATGTTGAAAACTTGTGGGTGGGCGCTTCGAGCACAATGGGGGCAGAATGTGGTGAAGCTTAATGGAGGGTTGGCACTGGAGTTTCTACTTATCATTGGGTTTCTCATTATAGCCTCGTTCAACTTGATGCTAGCGCAACGGTTATTCACCTGGCGGCACCCTGTGGGTGGGTCGCGTAAATTATTCTGGTTCTTTATGATTGGGACGTACTTTGTCGTCATCATCATTCTCGTGGTGGCGTTGGTGGCCTCGTTTGTGCCCTATCTCCATTTCTTGCTGACGTCGACGTATGAGGCTTACCAATGGGTGGTAAAAGTCACGGGTATTTTCATGGTGTTATACCCGTTGTTGACAGTGGCGTTGTTAATCTTGCTGTACTGGGCGCCCACCTCCAATGATGAGCTGTTATACACTTACCAGCCGTGGTGGATTGAGTCGTTTGCGCCCACTTATTTTGTCCGTAAGGGAGCGGCCCAGGAGGCCGAAGAGACGTTCATGAAGCGTAACTCGAGCCATCGTCACGCTATTCGTGTCATTGCCGCCACACACCACCACTACCACTGTGTCGAGGGTTTGACTAACCAGCGTGGTACCCTTAAGCATAATATTCTGATGGGATTATTGTGCATTTCAACCATATTACTTATGATCAGTGCCATTGGTCGGTGTGTCGTGGTGTGGCAGGCGCGGTTATCCCGTGACGCCAGTCCCGCTGCTCTGATTACATTCATGTATTTCTGCTGGGGGGTGTTTGAAGTGATTATCAACGTGCTTTACATCGTGGGGCGGGTGGATTTGCGGTTCTATCGTCCCGATGTCTTGCCGGCCAAGGTGCGGGCGATCATCACCGCCGAGCAATCGGTGTACAACTCCGACGACGAAGAATCAGACCACGAAGTCGACGGGCCCGACTATCCCAGACAGGGTGGCTACTACGCCCGCGAAAAGTCCCCCGTTCATGGCGACTATTACGACGAAGAGAAGGGCCATGGTGGCTACTACGGTGACGGCTCCGACATCGACCTGTACACTAGCGAAGACAGCCGCCTTGATTTCCAGGATCATGGCAAGCACGATCCCTTCGACACCAGGTTCGATTCCGATCTGGCGCGCTCGTTGGGTTCGGGGTCGTTGACGCTGCGGTCCCATCTGGACATTTCGGTGATGGACGACAAACTGTACCTCAGTCGGTCGCCCCTGCCGCCATACCCCGCTGATAGAAAGCGTCACCGTGACGACGAAAGTGAATTTAATTTCTAGATTCGTTTTAATTTGATATCATACACGTTTGAATTTCTTATGACATTAGCCCCGATGCCTGTAGATTAGTGGCTCAGGATGCCGCGTAATTGCATCGCCACCTGAGCAGAGCGGTAGTGGCAGTATACGTGCAGTGACGTACAGGATACATGGAGGCAGTTCGCCAATCATAGCATTTCACTGGCTATTGTCTGTTGGCTTTGAGGCTCGGCAAGCCCAGGCGGTTGAGACATTTTTCACCGGTACGATGAGAGGCAGCTATATTAGACTCGTGGCTCTGGGGACTAGGCGACCAAAATCGCTAAGGGGGCTATTTACAGAGTGCCTTGAAGGTAGCCGACAGCCGCTACTTAGTCGCCGCCGAGTCCACATGGGCCGGGGTCCATCGTACTCCAACTTTTCGCTTATTGGGAGCAATTGCGTCCTGCATAATGCCAAAAATTTCTCAACGTATAAAAAAGCCAATATCGGCATCGACCATCGTCCCCAATCTAAATTCATGTCTGAAGTTAGTCAAACCCACCCCGCGATCAAGGACGGCTGGTTCGCTGAAATCCTGGACACGATGTGGCCCGGCCAGGCCATGTCGTTGAAGGTGGACAAGATCTTGTACCAGGGTAAGTCGAAGTACCAAGACGTCCTCGTGTTCAAGCTGGAAACCTACGGCAACGTCCTCGTCCTCGACAACTGCATCCAAGTCACCGAACGTGACGAGTTC
Source organism: Diutina sp. Y7414 (assembly GCA_037042415.1). Taxonomy (NCBI): domain Eukaryota; kingdom Fungi; phylum Ascomycota; class Pichiomycetes; order Serinales; family Debaryomycetaceae; genus Diutina; species Diutina sp. Y7414. The sequence continues at coordinate 712,267 of JAXQKI010000100.1, forward strand.
GCCTACCAAGAAATGATCACTCACTTGGCGATGAACTCCCACCCTAACCCGAAGAAGGTGTTGGTCATCGGTGGTGGTGACGGTGGTGTCTTGCGGGAAATGTTGAAGCACAAGTCGGTTGAAGAAGCGTGGTTATGTGACATTGACGAAGACGTCATCAAGGTGTCGAAGCAATTCTTGCCCGAGATGGCCAAGGCCTACGATGACCCCCGCGTCAAGGTCCACATTGGCGACGGCTTCAAGTTCTTGGACGAATACAAGAACACCTTCGACGTCATCGTCACCGACTCGTCGGACCCTGAAGGTCCCGCTGAATCGTTGTTCCAAACCCCTTACTTCCAATTGTTGCACGATGCGTTGACCGAAAACGGTGTCATCACCACCCAAGCGGAAAACATCTGGTTGCACATGCCCATCATTAAGAAGTTGAAGGCTGACTGCAAGACCATCTTCCCCGTGGCTGAGTACGCTTACACTATGATCCCCACCTACCCTTCGGGTTCGATTGGGTTCATGGTGTGCTGCAAGAACAAGAACACCAACGTGCGGGAACCGGTGCGGTTCGACTGGGACCCTGAGTTCGTCAAGGCGAACTTCAAGTACTACAACGAGTCGATCCACAAGGCTTCGTTCGTGTTGCCTCAATGGGCCGACGCTGAACTCAACTCGGAATGACACTCCTTCTTATATCGGTAGCTTGGGTCCGATCGGGTCCAAATAGTTATGATTATGAGAAATGAATGTTACGACACAATTGCATAACGTAGAGTATAAACTTTTCTGCCGGGTACGTGCCGATGTATGATAGCCACCACATTCTCTGTAAAATGTTTAAGCTCGGGCCGAACTTCATTGTCTTTTTGCGCTCACGTGCTGCGCCGCACCTAAAAAAGATCTTGACGACCACACGAGGCTGAGTGTAATCAATTAGGTGGAGGGTAGCCGGAATTGAATTATATCGTGACTGCCTGATTAATTGACCCGCGTGGTTAGGTAGATTCAATGGTTTTGTTGCTTTTGTTCATTGAACTATCAAATGATTTCACCGGTTCTACTCCACATTTTCACCAATTGCGCTTTTGCACAGCCGTCACCCTCGAAGTAGGTTGATGCATAAAACTACACAGGGCTCTCAACAAAGTCATGGCGTGGGAATGATGATACGAGAAAATAGTGGTAGCCCCCGTCCAGTATAAATATGGGGCTAAATCTGCTCAATTGTCGATTTCAAACCAAATCATGCTGTACACCGACTCAATCGATCTCAAGGAAGGAAGAGCCATTTCTGCGCCTCCCGGGCCCCGTCCGGAAATGAAAGTTACTAACTTTGCCCGCACCTACGAGACCCCGGACAAGGGGACCTACGCCCTGCTTATCGAATCTTGTGGTAAGTTTTTCGGCTGGTGGGGTATCTGGTGTATCCTTTGTGAGTCTCCTTACAAGGAGGTCCGTCAAGGTGAGGTTGGCTTGGTTGAAAAGTTCGGGGCTCTTTCCCGTACGGTGGAACCAGGGTTGTGTACCATCAACACCTGGTCAGAGAAGCTTACTCGAGTATCGGTGAAAGTGAACATTGATGAATTGCCCCAGCTCACGTGCTTTTCAAAGGACAATGTGTCGATTTTGGTGACGTCGGTGGTGTACTACAACATTGTTGACCCGTTTAAGGCCATCTACGACATTTCCGACATCAACTTGGCCATCAGAGAACGAACGCAGACGACATTAAGAGATGTCATCGGCAACCGCTCGCTCCAAGATGTGGTGGAGAAACGGGAGGAGATTGCCCAAGACATTGAAAAGATCATCTCCAAGATCGCCTTCGACTGGGGGGTTCATGTCGACTCAATTTTGATCAAGGATTTAACGCTTCCCCAAAACGTACAGGAATCATTATCTAAAGCCACTGAGGCCAAGAGAATCGGTGAGTCTAAGATCATCAATGCCCGGGCTGAAGTGGAGCTGGCTAAGTTGATGAGAAAGGCCGCCGACATCTTGGCGTCGAAGCCGGCTATGCAAATTCGCTACCTTGACGCCTTACAAGCGGTGGCGAAGAATGCTGGTCTGAGAGTAATTTTCATGCCGTCGTCACAGGAGGTCGAACGCTTATCCGAGGGGGCGACTTATCTGGGCAACCCAGAAAAAGCCAAGCCCGTCGACCTCGAGATGGATGACCAGTGGGACAAGCACCAAGACAAGTTTCAGCAATTGCCGCCCGTTCGTCGCGATAACAGCGGCATCATGAACACCGTGGCGGTGAACGAGGCTCTCTACCAATAATATGAGAGTTCTGACGACGATGTTTACGAAGTATTTTACCAACTATAATGTGACGAAGTAATAATAGTCATGCATGCATGTCTTTGTAGTGTATCGTGCGATTGTCTCGGCAAAGCCTTGATGTCCCGATTCGTCAACAGAATTTTCTCGTGGCTGTACCGGTATAAACTTTTAGTGCGATTTCTCCTGAAGTGCGCATCGTCTAGCTAAGTGTCATGTCGGACGACCATTCATGGGTTAGTCAACTCAGAGCACTACCCACACGAGCAAACCATATGCTCAAGGTGGATTACATCGATGTCAATCTCAACAACTCCCGCAAGCTTATGGGAAACATCAACCAGCTCGGCGAAACCACCGACCACGCCGTCGACAACCATCAAGCGCTAGTCGATGCACTCGCACCCCTCCAAGTGGTGAACCACGAGCTTGCCTGGCTCACTGCCGATACCGGGACACCGCCGCAGCCATCGCCGGCGCCAGTGGCTGCGGCCAGTATCGGAGAGAATGACTCCGGCAGGCTGTCTCAGTGAAAAAATTTTAGCACAGCCTCATGCCATCGTTGCTTAAACAATCACAATTTTTCCTTAAATAGATTACCCGTCGTGATTCTCGCATCACAGCAGCTGGACTGATATAACCTGGAAACGTGGAGATCCGTAAATAGCAACGAATGAAACACGATAGTTTCACTTTAGGTATAGGTTGGTGATCAATAACCGTCGGATATGGCCGCTCACGTGGAGATAAACCGCCGTTGTGGCCGCAGCATCGCGCAGCCACTGTGTGCTGAGTGCAGCTACAAACATAATTGTACCTGCCCCTCCATCAACACTTTATCTCCGCTGATGGTATGAGACATCGGTCCGATATCCGGGGTAGGCTTTGGAGGGGATTTTCTTGGCATCGTTGTTATTCGAACCTTTAAGCGGTGGCCACAACGTCGACAACGGGGCCCGTCGCTGGCTTACGAGATAAATACCCCTTACATAGCTAGTAATTACCGAGCCTCTATGCTATAATCCACACATATGGTGAGACATTCAGCAGCCAGAGTCACTAATAATACCCTAAAACAACCATCGATGACTATTCAGCCGCATCGTGGAGGATTGTGCTGACCTTAGTCATGGAACTATCTGTGGCATACGAGCTGTCGGGGGTCTATAGATTACGGGAGTGGCTTGCGAAAAAAAAAAAAAAGAGACTTTGATAATCCCTCGGTTAGGCGGGATTTACGACTCGAAAATCCTAAAGCAACGCCAATAAGTAGAACGTTCGAGTCAATAAGCTAGTAACCCCCGCTTACGGGAACGCAATCGTCATGATTTCATGTTTATGTGCAGGTGTCATAGCTCGAGACCTCTCCTTTCCTTAATCTATAGGCGTCCTGCACACAAAGCGGTGATGCACGACTTTTAAAATATACACTTTCATCACCACTGCCACTACCGTCCTCTCCCGTTCTTGGCTGATAATACGCGCCCGGCAATGGTAAAGGAGGAGATCTTTAATTTCTTATCGTCCCCAGAGGAGGACAATGGCGTGCCTCTGTTTTCAATCGAGGAAATGACGGTTAGTGAGACGGTCATGGGCAACGACTACCTCCACCCCAATGATTTCCTCAACCCCAATACCCCCGGCCACTCGGCCCATTCCGACGTCGGCAGCCACTTGGGCACCCCACTGGTGTACCTGGCCACCCTGGACGCCCTGTCGCTCGTCAACTCCCCCTACTACGACGCCATCTCCTACCATCTGGCCAACCCCCCGGCAGGCTCGTATGTCGAAGAGCAAAACAACCTTTTAAGTTTGCAGTATAACCGCAGTGGCCAACAAGCTCCCCCGACGTTTGATATCTCGACTTTTGATCAGGAAATCCCTTTGGGACAACTGGTACTGTCTACCAACTTGCCGGGACTCCTGTATGACACTCTGGGGCTGGGGTTTGACCCCAACGCTTTTTTAAGTCAACAGGCCACCCCACAATCGTTCCACAGTGCCAACAGTCCGAGCAGTCCGAACTATGGCCAAGCCGCCGGTGCGGGGGGCAGTCAACTTTCTCAGTACCAGGAACCTCACGTACCAACCGCTCCCACGATCGAACAACTGCCGATGTCGTTTAGCCAGTTGACGGAGAACAACCTTCTGGCGTACAACCAACAGCAAACGCACACCGATGATGGTCTTCTATCCACGAGATATAACTCGCAGCTGTTTCCGGTTATCAACATCCAGCAAGCACCCGAACTCACGGCAGCTAAGACGCCTTCGTTGTTTTCGAATTCTCTGGCAAATTCGTCAGTTAACTCGCTCAAACCGAAGCTGGAACTGAATTATAATCTCGTTCCCAATTCCCATCTCGTGACGCTGCCTGGTTCTGTTATCAGTGATCTGGGCCATCTCCAGCCTGACGATTCTCAACGTCGAGGACGCAAGTTCTCGCAGAACTCGAGCCGCAGTCGTGGTCCTCTGCGACTGCCGGTTCGTGATACGCTTCTGCCAGCTAGAAGTGATATTCTGAGTCATTCGGAAGTCAGCAATAATGGATCCGTTAGTATCAACGGTACCACCAACCGCGAAAAGATCTTGGAGTTGGCCCTGCCCAATGTCCTGCTGAAGCGGACTCAAAAGCACCCTAGTGTTTACGCTTGTCATCTTTGCGAGAAGAGGTTTACCCGACCATACAATTTGAAGCTGCATCTACGAACACATACCGACGAGCGACCGTTTATCTGTAACGTTTGTGGGAAAGCCTTTGCTCGACAACATGATCGTAAGCGACACGAGGAGTTACACACGGGTGAGAAGAAGTTCCAGTGTAAAGGTGTTCTCAAGGATGGCACTCCATACGGGTGTGGTCGTAAGTTTGCTCGAGCCGATGCTTTGCGGCGACACTTCCAAACCGAAGCGGGGAAGGAGTGTATTAGGATGTTGATTGAGGAGGAGGAATTTGAAAAGGGCGTGAACGCAGCTGACTTACTTGACCCTCTGAATTACGGTTTGCCCAGTGTTGCGATTCTGCCACCTCCAGACAATTAAGAGTGCGTGTTAGCCAAATTATCTACTGTCTCGATTGCTGAGAGGGTCGTGTCATGTGATGAACACCATGAGGCGATCTATTCGGAGAGCAATAGATGTTGTCCATATGTATAACCCTAGGATATGCTTCATTGGGTTGCACTTTGGACGAAACTTATCATGCGCAGGCAACTGGGCTTCAGATTACCCGTTTATTTCCTGTTATATTGACGATGTATTTGTAAGTTATAGAATTCAGGTTCTAAATTTTGAAAGTTTTTGTCTAGAACTCACACGAGTTTTTCTCAATCGCCGACTATCAACTTTGGTAAAAAGCCGAAGTTTGTCATGAGTAAAAGTGTATTTCAATCAACATGTTAAATAAGAAGTAACGTGTTAACAAACACCTTGACATGGTATGTTTGTAATGGCGCTTTGTGTTCATTCTACCATCAAAAAGTACTCACCCATTGCCTTGGTTTTATTATCAGCCTCTTCATCATACGCTACATTCATAGGTGATACCTTTAGGATCAAAAGAGCCTCCAGAATGATTAAGTTACGTTGTACTAATCATATTTTGGGTAGAGGTACAATTTTTCCAATTTTGGTTGCCAGAGAGCCAATTCCACTGAGCGCGTAGGGGAAGGATCTAGATCAGAGAAGAATGTGGGATTTGGTGACCCTAGTTGCATGAAAACACCACTGAATACTAGTGACAAATTTCTCTCAATAAAGATGTATTGTTGTCAGATCAAACCTACCAATCGGACAACTTCACATTCAATCATGCTCGGCACCTCGCGAATCGCTGGGATTCCAGCTTGAAACATAGGCACCATGTTTCGACTGATTCCATAAACAACTGCCGGTATTTTGGGACATGGACGCAAACGCATCACTTCGTTCGTTGTTGCCTTTCTCCTTAACGTCGATCATTCCACTTCCAGATCAACATGACTGGAAGAGAAGATCGTGATCGATTGGTAGGCTATATGCATCAGCTTCACCAGCACATCCGATGTTTACATGAGAGAGTTGCCTACCTTGAAGCCTCTCTGAATCATTTTGGTATGACATATTTTGAGCCAGTGCTACAATACCCCATATTCCCTATCAAGCCGATCGAGACATATCAGTCACTCACAGGGACACTCAACTCAAATCTTGGTTCATCCTGTCACCAGAATCTGCTGCTGCTGCTACTTGCTACATCAGTTGATACGACGAATTGTGATTTGTCGCCACCCGTGGAACCTGGCGGAAACCTCCTGAAAGCAGATTCCATGGGTTCGTCGAACACGAATTCAGCAAAGTCGCCTAAACTCCCCGCTGATGACGACGTCGAAATTGATACTACCACATTGTTTGGACGTCATGAGCCTGAAGTTGGCAACTCAACGGCTTCCTCCAATCCGTGTCCGAAGACGATGAAAAAAAATGCCTTGCCATCAACTCCGCCGCTTTCTCTGAATCATGATTGCGATGTTGATAATTCACTGAGTCAATCGGCTTTGTATTTATCCGCTCTTGATAGAGCCATCTTGCCAGAATTCTCGATACCTCCTTTGGCTACAACATCCACTATCACTAACGATGAAGTTGCACCAAAAGACGTTTTGATTCGATCTCCGGCGGGGACTCCTCCGTTGCTGCCTACGTTGGAACCCCTGACACCGGTATTTAGCAAGTCTAAACTGGGGCGTCGAAGACGAGTCGGGGTTAAAGTGTCACCGAAGAAGCAACTTCCACCACTTCCTAAAACTACTGAGCCTTCGCCTGTGTTATCTAGATCTGGTCTACGGCTTGGTAATCTTGGCGACGATGACGGACACTCTATTGATACCCGTGCGGCACTCACGATGACAGCAAAGCAGCTCGAGTTCACGCCTGGAGTAGACTTCACAAATTGGCATCGAGATGTAATCAATTGCCGCAATGATCTCATAAGATCTTCCAATTGCCATCCTGAAACTGTCACTGAATTACTCTCAATTATATTTTGCCCTGGTCTGCTACTGTTTTCGGCAGAATGTGATATGGGTCTTCATTTACTTCGAATCTGCCAAGAAGCGTCAGCTAGTACTCCTCCACGAACGCTTAACGCTCAAGAACTCACCGATATCTTTGCGTATGTTATTCGCGTGGCGAAGAGAATTCTGAGACGCTGGGCCCGACGACGAGAAGAGCGGGTGTAGATCCTGATATATGAGATTAAATATGAAATCAGGGAAATGAAATGTCATAGTCATATAAGTCATTAGCGATGCGACGAGCGGTTGAGTCACCTAATCACACAGCGTCACCGATGTCGTCAGCGTTACTGTTGTTGTTCTATCTGTGCCATTAAGTGCACCCATTCCCATCACCAATCCGTTAATGTCGTCAGCCAGTGGCAGCAGCAGAACCAGACCCAGACCCAGCCCCAGCTCCAGACGAAGTTCGTCGTCGTCACTGAAATCAATGTCGAACAGCTGGCTGTCGGGGTCAGTGGAAGCTGGATGGCCGTCCATCTTCTGTTTGGAATCATCACTAAGATAATCGGTGAACAGCTTTTGCGGCTTTCTTTCGTTCCAATTGAGGTTTCTACTCACCGAGTCGATGTATTCCGTCTTCAGAGCAGATATGGTGGGGAAGGGGTATGGAGATGCATAAACGGTAACGTAGCAGCCTTTGTCAAGTTTGGTTCGCAGTCTCCCGTCAAACGAAGCCCAGGCCACCAGTCTCAGAGTCTCAGGAACTTTGACCTTCAAAAACATGCCATCAGGCAAGAGAATCGGCCGGAAGGAAAGAGTGTGTGGGCATATCGGAGTAACCGATATAGCTGATACTCCGGGATGAACAAGCGAGCCGCCAGCACTGAGAGAGTACGCCGTCAGGCCGGTAGGTGTGGCGATGATAAGACCATCCGCCTGAGCTACCGTGAGCAAAGACCCATCGCCATAAAGCTCGAGATTGGTAACGAAAGGCAGGGGTCCGCGATCAACAACTAACTCATTGAGCACCTGTTGCTCCTTAATAAGCTTACCATTGGCGTCATGAAGACGACAGGTAAAGCGCATCCGCAAACAAGCGATGACACCCTTTTCGATAACGTCGCTAACCTTCTCTTTATAGTCGCCGAAGTCGAAATTGGTCAAAAACCCTAAGGAACCCATGGAAAACAGCATTACCGGTGGCACTACGCGTTGAAACAAACTGGATACGTAAAGCACGGTGCCATCACCACCAAGAGTGATGACAAGATCGAACAATTCGGGGTTTGTAGATGCTAGCTTGCGGTCCCAATACTTGAGACAATGCTCGGCTTTAGGATACATCGCGCGTATGTCCTTAGCGTCGAACCGTTTCGACTTCTTCAAATGAGCATCGACGTAAACGACGATGTTACGGTCGCGAGTAAGCAACCACTGGACGATCTCTCGAGTAACAAAAGTTAACAGGTTGTCTCGAGCCTTGGTGACAATCATAATGGCTCTGGCGTCGAGTTGTATCTTGGCACGAGACAACAGACGGGCCATGAGCCGGACGCCATTGGCGGTTTCGGCGAGCTCGGTGTGCGACGACACCAGCTTCATCCGGCCGTTTTCATCGGTGAGTTTAGTGATGGTGGATTGCACTCGGTCCCGGATCGAGTCACAGTACAATTTGCTGTGGAGCATGGGCTTTTCCCGCAAAAGCTTGTTCACCAGTGACGACAGGGACACACGGGAGTAGTCTTTGGCAGGGGGCGGCGAAAGCATGTCTTTCCGAAACGACATGGCCGACATCGGGGTTTCTATATGCTGCGGGAGTGGTCGGCGGCGATCCGAGATTAACTGCCAGCACGGTGGGAGTGGGTGCGGATTTGGCGGAGCAAAATTGGCGTACGGCATACGCCGAACTCCGGCGGTACTTTTTTTGTAGCAGACATGTCAGCGGCCACGCAGCGTGTGAGCGTAGCAAAGAAGATGACGACCTCGAGAACAATAGCTTACTAGATACGGTAGTTGCAAGCGGAGAAGATCGGTGATATCACGGAGATGGTCAAAGTCAAACCGTCACTAGTGAGCATTCCGAGCGCGGTGCCCATAATGGTACCGGTGAGTGCTAGAGCCAAGACTAAGGGTTCTGTGTCACATTGCTAGCGGACCCGTCCCCTGCCTGGTAGCAACGGTCTTAGTGAACCTTAAATTTATGCCAGGTATGGCGTGTTCCGGCTGGGCTTTGTCCGGATGGCAAGTTTACGTATAAGTGCTGCTGCCCTCGAGCAGCTTTGTTTAACCAACTAAAAGGCGCGTTTCGACCCCATGATTGGGTTTATATGAGTGAGCGTGTGTACGCTGACGGGAAAAGAAACATGATGTCCCCTTGAGTGAGAGCCCCTCTATATGTGGAAAAAGGAACCTGGGTGTCGGTCCGGTTTTTATCTTGTTGTAACCGGAGGCCGGACCTCGCCCAAAGTCTCGGACACCTGAACTCATCCGACACCGGCGGGGTGACTGACCGCGCGGCATTGGGGGGAAGGCGAGCGAAAAAGATTTTCGGGACTATAACGCCAGGCCCGCGTGTGACGCTTTGACACTAAGGATGACGTGCGTTGCAGGGTGCCCTGATGGAACCCCACGCCGTTGGGGCGTATTCCCTCGATGTCTCAGACGGGTTCCCCAATAGGGTAACACCACCGGTAGCAGTAGCTCCTGGTAGAGAGGGGTGATTGCGGGGTAGGTAGCGGGCTCCGAAGGGGCGGGCATCGCGGTGTAAACGCCACAAATGCACCGCCGCCTTTGGTCCTCGGATCCCCCGCATTGCTGCCATTTGTTAAGCGCGCGTTTGTGTGTCGCACCTCTCGCCGTTAAGCGAAGGCGGCGGGTGAAAACTTTTGTTGCTTGTCATCAGTCGTCCACATGCCCCGGCGCAACAGTGTTCAGGATACCCAGCCGCTCGTGGCTGCAATCGACATTGGCACCACCCTGGCGCGATGTATTTTATTCAACCAGTACGGGGAGGAGATGGCGAAGCACCAGATCGAGTACCTGACGTCAGCCTCGGAGGCGCCTGCTGAGTCGCTGAACACCGACCAGTTTCGGAGACGGCTGTCGTTGATGCGCCACAACCAACCCATTTTCTCGGCGGAAGGGGTGGCCATCTCCATTAACGACGACGTCATGGTCGAAAACAATAGTGCTAGTGTCGGGCCCACCCTCAGATTCCCCCAACCGGGCTGGGTCGAGTGTATGCCGGTACACATCCTTGCCAACGCCCTCCAGTGTCTTACCGCGTGTATGATCACGTTGAAGCGGATAAACCGAGACCCCAACTTGAAGACAAAGTACAAGGTGCGGGCGATCGGTATTGCCAACATGCGAGAAACCACCATCGTGTGGCTGAGACGGACCGGTAAACCTTTGAGTAACGGGATCACCTGGACGGATACCCGTACCGCCGAGATCGTCCAGCACTTGGAGCGGATGACCGACGAGGAACAAAAGGAAGAGTTGCGGGCGAAAACCGGGTTGCCATTGCTGACGTACTTCTCCGCCGCTAAGCTTCGGTGGTTGATCGATAACGATGATGATATCCGCGAAGAATACGAAAAGGGTGACGGTAACCTCATGTTCGGTACCGTTGACACATGGTTGATCTACCACATGACACGCGAGCGGGCGTTCGTCCTGGATGTGACCAACGCCCTGCGGACATACTTTATGGATTTGGAGACGATGGACTACGACGAGGAATTGTTAGACTTCTGGGGCATCGACCCCGAGCGCATTCGCCTTCCCAAGATCGTGTCCCTGTCTGAGTTATATGGGACATTCTCGGTGCCCAACTTGGTTTCATTGGGTTTCCATAACAAGATCACCAATGAAGCGCTCGAGATGCTCAAGACGTTGGCGGGGACTCCTCTTTGTGGTTGTTTGGGTGACCAGTCGGCGTCTCTTGTGGGTCAATTAGCATTGAACAGAGGTGACGCTAAGTGCACCTACGGTACCGGTTGTTTCCTTTTATTCAATAACGGTACCGAGAAGATTATTTCGAAGCACGGTACTTTAACCACCTTTGGCTACTGGTTCCCCCACTTGGAAGGGGAATTTGGTAAACCCCATTACGCACTCGAGGGGCTGATCGCAGTTGCCGGGCTGATTATCCAGTGGTTGCGGGATAACTTGAAGTTGATTGAAAACGCCCACGATATCGGGCCTTTGGTTTCACAAGTGCACAATTCCGGTGGGGTGGTGTTCATTCCGGCATTTTCTGGTTTGTATGCCCCTTACTGGGATCGTGGCGCTCGGGGTACCATCTTTGGGATGACTCAGTACACTACTTCTGGACATATTGCTCGGGCAGCAATTGAAGGGGTTTGCTACCAGGTTCGAGCAATCTTGGAGGCCATGGCGCTGGATGCTTTGAACAAACAGAATGCTTTAGACCCTACTCTGAATCCTGATGAGGACGACAAGTTCGTGCTTTTGCGGGTAGACGGCGGTATGTCGAAGGCCGACGAAGTATTGCAAATTCAATCCGATATCCTTGGTCCCATGATCAATGTGGGGCGGGCGCCGATCGCTGAATGTACAGCATTGGGCGCGGCGATTGCTGCTGGGATGGCGGCGAAGGACCCTGAACAGCGGGTGTGGAAGGATTTCAAGGATTTGAAGGAGAAGATTAGAGGTGAGAAGAACCAACGGGAGTTCGCTTGTGAAATTGAGCTCAGCGAAAGAATTAAGAACTTGAAGCGGTGGGAAAAGGCCGTGTCTAGAGCTCAAGACTGGTTGGACCCCGAAATTGAATAAACTTTTATAATAAATACCATAAAAATCGAATATTATACATTAAGATAGTTGAAGATGCTAGTATGCTATGGAAGAATCGTCTTTGCTGTCGATCATATCACCGACTGGGGCATCACTTGTCTCTGAAAGTCGTCGTCGCTATCGTAATCATCGATGTCCACCACTTGTACTTCTTGGTCGAAAAGTATACGTCCTCGCACATCTGGGCGCAATGGACTTCGAGTGGGAGATTTTTGTGGACTAAGATTCACCATCAAATCGTTAAAAAACTGGGACGTTTTTACTTGGACGTTTTGATTGAGTCTGGACGTTTTGCGATGAAGTTCCTGGCCTAACTGTTGCACCATCGGATTCCAATCGTCATTGAGCAACGACGCTTTCTTCTTGATTTGTTGGAGCGGAGTCGGAGATGTCGGGATATTTTGCACATCGTCCAAAACTCTAAGTTCTGCCGTAGTTTCTTGGTGAGCCTGCTTGTAAATGGCGTGATCCGTTTTGCCGGTCTTAGCTTTAGATTGGAGTCGCTCGCTGAGCTTCTCGTTCTCCAACTCGATCAGCAATTCCATCAACTCGAATTTGAGCTGATCAACAATTTTCAAATGTTGACGGAGCTCTTTTTGTTTGGCACGGTAGCGCTCTTGAACCAGCGTCTGCTCATTTGGGTCGATGTTTTCCTTATCCATGGGAGTAGACACCACAAGCCAGAGATCAGGACTCTAAGTTGCGCAGAATGGTATTTGTTGGATATTTACGATGTTTACATTGGAACCGTTTTGGGCAAGTCTTTGAGATTGACCGCGTGCTGTGTGCAGGGATCGAATGCCAGGAACCATACTGCTACGAGGCTGAAATTGGGCGTGACGCTCAACAAAGAGACGATTTGGAATTATGGTAGCGAGAAGGTCAAAATTTTAAACAAAATTAATTTAATTGAGTTGGTAACAATCGCTTATTGCAATCATCCTCCGAGATTCTTAAACCCGCCCGCTTAAAGATTTACGGTGGCAAATCGCGGACGCCGCTTAGTTCGGCGATATCTCAGTTAGAGCGGACTTTCGGAGATTCCGGCGACATTTTAAATTCACGTTATAAAGCACAAGCGTTGCAACTTTACCCCACCTTCATCAGCCCCTAGGAGCCTCGGGGTTGGGGTCATATCACATTACCATGGCAAAATCAGGGGCGCGCGAAGGCATGTGAATGCCGCCTTTTGTTGATCGTTTTTCCCCAACTGCGAGGAGTCAGTTTTTTCGTACAAGTCTACGTCGGAGAATATGGGTTTGTTCAACAGAATCAAGTGTCTCTTTGCCCTGGTGCTTTTGTTCTACGTGTTCTATCTCAACAACTACAAATGTGTTGAGATGAGAGAGAACCCGTTGCACACCCGGGTCGACCAGGTGTTCCACCCGTTGGCTCGCCACCACGCCGCCGGCTGTGAGCTGCTTGCCAAAGCCCATCAATTTGTCCAACCTTACTTGGACCAAACCCATGCTTTCTTGGACGAACACATCCACGAAAAGCCGTGGTTCAAGCAATACAAGATTGAAGAAAAGATCCAAGCGGCTAAGCACCACTTCCACCAAGTGGCCGACCCCGTTCTCCAACAAGTGTTCCAATCGTTCGATGGCTTCGAAAAACAGGCCTACGACTACGTTGTCAAGTACACCAACGAAGGCAAGAAGTTCGTCGACGAAAAGGTGAAGAAGGACTAGATTAGTTATGGTAATACATGTGACAATTCCTACATTCGTATAAGCGCGACCTCATCCCATCCCCTAGTTCGCCCCCCGCCGCTCCGCTTTGTTTTGGTTGCGAGCGCTGCCCCTCGCCATACTCAATTCCGCACTTTCCTTGATTGACCCTTGAATCACCGCCGTGTCGTTCATCGTATACTAGCCCGCTAATGTTCGGTGTGAAACGTTTCGGGTGGAAGAAGCTACTCTTCTTATTGTTTACCTACACCTTCTGGGTGTGGTATACCTCTTGCTCCACGCACGGGCCTGCTCCTAACGACATCGCTTCCGCCGGTCGTTTCACGGAGTTGACGTGCAAGAATGGATTCCACGTTTACCAGCTAATTGAGCAAAACTTGATACCTCATTGGTATAAATTCGACGCCAAATACGATGTGAGCCTGCGGTATTACGATATTGTTGACAATTTGGACTCGAAGTACCACATCCGCACTCACGCCGCCACAGTCAAATATCATGGTGACATTTACTGGACAAAATTGAGATTCTACTTGGAATTGTTGAAAGTTAAGGTTGAGTACTATGTCAACATTTTGGATGCTTGGGCAAAGCCATACTACAATCGAGTCATTACTCAAGCCAATCGCTTCTATTGGGTAACTGTGGATCCTCAAATCAAAAACTTGAAGCAAAGATTCTTTCCCAACTCGGTCAATGTTGGCGATGAATCAGCAGGCTTCTGGCTGCTTGTCACTTCCTGGGTAGATAAGTTGAACACCAAAACGGCTCCCCTGGTGGCCGAAGACAACCCCGAACCCGAACCCATTGATCTTGTTGCTCCGGTGGAAGTAGTTGAGGAAAGGGACGAGTATGACGATGTTGAGATTGCTCCTGACAGTACTCCTGAAAGTCTCGACCTCAATGAGGATGAGGAGTGGTATGAGGATGAGACCGTCCAGGTGGTGCAAACGGTGACTGTTACGCAATCAGATACCAACAGCGCTGAAGGCACAACCTCATTGACGAATACCGAATCAGAAACTTCTGCAGGTAGCGTCAAAGTGGAGACGATTATTGAAACAGTTGACGGCACCAAAGTGATTAGGGAGCGCCATGTTCCTGTGGAGGTGGAGACAATCAAGTTGGAAACCTACAATACCGACTCTGATTTGGTTGAAACCCATCAATACGTTGACCAATTGCTCAACTACTTTGCAGTCAAGGTGAACAAGACTCTTGAACTTGCTACTGAAAGTCTTCTGAGCGAGATGGAACCTCACTTACAAGACCTTTTGGATGAAGTTAAGCCAAAGGCTCTGAAATTGTTGCAGCAGTTCAACTCCAAAATTATGACCACCTACAAGAGGCTCAACGAGATGCTCATCGAGATAGGAAAGGATTACGAAGCAATTTTGGAACTGAACGACGCCGAATATCCTGAGCTGGTGTCGCGTCAACAATTCAGAGACAAAATTGCTGAATCGTACCAGATTGCGGAAGATATGGGACGAGAAGTCACTGCGCTTATGGCCCCTGCTCACACTAGAATTGTGAAGCAATATTTCAAGGTGTTACAGGAAACGATCGATGTTATCGATCTGTTCGCTGATTCCACGGTGCAAGACTTCCACCGACAATTGTCAGCCGCGCTTGAAGCCGCCAGCGCCCAAGCTCCCCAGGATGTTGATCAGTGGCAAGCCTGGAAGCAATTCCACCGCACTAAAGAACTCATCTTTGAGTATCGTGATTACTTGTATGACACTTTTGTTGAGTACCGCGATACGAAGGGTAGAGCTCAAGTAGTTGTTGGATTAGATGCCTGGCTGGATTATGTGCTGCAAATCGATTTCAGCGTTAACACCCTAGGTAACGACAATGACCAGTACTTGCAATTGGTACGTGCCAAAGGGAATGTGCAATTCCAAATGAGGGAGGGCTTAGTTTCCAAGATCTTGGAGGAGTCGGCGGCTCAACCTGAGGAAATTGCTGAATCAAATGAAGCTGAAATTAATGTCGATACACACCGTGATCTTGGCGATGACGTGGAAATCGAAGTTGATGAGTTTGTCAACGATGATATTGACGTTGATGAATTCGAACAAGTTGAAGTGGGTGTTGAAGATGAAGCATTAACTGCGGATGATGCTGAGATTGAGCTGGAGATGTATTGAGTGTGAAATCATCTCAACTTAGGTTAATATACGAAATTCCAAAAAAAAAAACTCATGTTGCCACCATTGAGCTTCATGAAGATAACTCAAACTTGACGGAAAGGCAAAAAGTTTCGTCAGCTACAGGACTCGAACCTGTGCGCTCAGAGAGCATTTGATGCCTCGAAGGAATTCGAGTCAAACTCCTTAACCACTCGGACAAACTGACCTTTTTTTGAAAATTCGATTTCCGCTTTTTTGTGTCTGACTCAATATCATGTGCATTTGTCGTTTTCGAGATAATGACTTTTCGTGGAAGTTGATTCGACAAATGTAATTCGTTGCTGGAGAAAATGTAATCGTACCATCACTTATTAGCTAAGAATGGGCTATTGGCACAACGTCTCATTATGGTGGCCGGCTCCCCTTAAACAAGATAGAACATTGAAATCCTCCATAGTCCAGCAACTCCCCTGGGACCAACAACACCTTATCAACCAATCCAAACGCTTCAATTTCAACTAGGTTACAATCAATTATTAACCACTGATTGCTATTTCGGTGAGTGTCTCAATTTCACTCTCAGCCCATTATGTTCGTTGATAACATCTGGGAGTCCCCACACTTCCCTAATTACCCCGCCACGTTGTTCGTAGCTCCGTCGATAACTCGAAATCGTGGTGATTTGCAACCTCTCGGGGTTTGTGCAGTTTCCTTTTGGAGCTGTCGATAACCGATTACGATCTCTCAGTGCAACTCATGATATTCTAATTTAGTCAGTTGATATGAGAGAGAGAGAGCGGAGTGTCGTTTACCGAGCGTAGGGGTCTTGTGAGCTATGGTACCATTGGTCTCGAGACTCAGCCGAGGTATACCATCCGGTTACCCGAGCCCCCAGGGGGTTATGAATGCCTGTTTTCGGACCCCACGCTCTCAGGCGTGGGGCTTGGTTCTCGTTTACGTCCCGGGCTCAAGCTTGTGATAACAATCTCGACCTGCCCCGCAAAAAAAAAAAAAAAAAAGACTTTAGCGTGTCCCGGCGATAAGGGCAAAATAAGGTCACAACGTGTATCTAGATGTGATTGGTAATGGTGGATTGTGTTGTTCTTATCGAGACGAAAGGGGAAAGTCGTCTTGTCGAGTGCTCGGTTTTTGCGAAAGGTTCGCTTAGGTTGGTCGCGAGCACATGGGGTGCTTCCCGCTGGGCCGTTAGTCCGGTCCCGATAAGGAGGGGGTTGCGCCTGCTAGCGCCGGGCGAGATGAATGTAAGCCAAAAGGGTAAAAAGTCTAGATGTTCACACGAACACGGTTTCGGCGAAAAGGCAGTACACCGTGCTTGGTAGCTAAATGGACGAATCATTAGTCACAACAGCAGCAGTACCCGTTATCGTGCAAAGTTTTCTCCCCCAATCCCTAGGCGGGGGGTGCGATGTGCAGAAATCTATTTTGCTTTGGTGCCCGGGGGTTGTTCTAGAAAGAAAGCAACTAGTGGCAACCAATGAAGTCATAGTGTAGCATTTACTCGGCGCCAGGCGCACCGGTTGGTCATGAAAATTCGCTCTTAGGTAACTGGTGTGTGGGGGATTAGGGGCAAGCATTGCTCGAGGGCTGTTTTCTCCACATTTCGTTGGCTATCACGGGAGGGTCGTGGATGGGTTCCCGTCGTGCGATATCAGCGATTATCAAGCGCGCCTGCCATTGGCCGATCCCGGTATTAGGAGCCCCCGGGTATATGTGGAACGCCTGGTGAGAAAAAAAAATTGCTTTTTTTCAGGACAAGACGTGTACTGCACACAGTGCTAACGATGTACTTTATATATCAACCCTCACCGCCTCCCACTGACCTCTCCACTACGAAAGTTAGTGAACCCCCTTTTACCCCCCCCCCCCCCCCCCCAAACCCCAAACACAAAAATGGTCTCGATCACCGAGCAAACCGCCATCCTTGCCAAGTATTTGGACTTGCCTCAAAGAGGCAAGGTGTTGGCCGAATACGTGTGGATTGACTCTGAAGGCAACACCCGTCTGAAATGTAAGACGCTTGCCAAGGTCCCCTCGTCGGTCGATGACCTTCCCGAGTGGAACTTTGACGGTTCGTCCACCGGCCAAGCCCCCGGCCACAACTCCGACATCTACCTCAGACCCGTCGCCTACTACCCCGACCCTTTCAGAAAGGGTGACAACATCATCGTGTTGTGCGAGTGCTGGAACAACGACGGTACTCCTAACAAGTTCAACCACCGTCACGAATGTGCCAAGCTCATGAAGGCCCACGAAGACGAAGAGATCTGGTTCGGTCTTGAACAGGAATACACCTTGTTTGACCAATACGACAACGTCTACGCCTGGCCCCAAGGCGGGTACCCTGCCCCTCAAGGCCCTTACTACTGTGGTGTCGGTACCGGTAAGGTGTACGCCAGAGACGTCATCGAAGCCCACTACCGTGCCTGCCTTTACGCCGGCATCGACATCTCGGGTATCAACGCCGAAGTGATGCCGTCGCAATGGGAATTCCAAGTCGGCCCTTGTTCGGGTATCGAGATGGGTGACCAATTGTGGATTGCCCGTTACTTGCTTCAAAGAGTCGCCGAAGAGTTTGGCGTCAAGATCTCCTTCCACCCTAAGCCCCTCAAGGGTGACTGGAACGGTGCTGGTTGCCACACTAACGTCCTGACCAAGCTGATGAGACAGCCCGGCGGGATGAAGCTGATTGAGCTGGCTCTCGCCAAGCTTGCCAAGAGACACAAGGAACACATGTTGCTCTACGGGTCCGACAACGACCAGAGATTGACTGGTCGCCACGAAACCGCGTCGATGGAAGCGTTCTCGTCCGGTGTTGCCAACAGAGGTGCCTCGGTGAGAATCCCCCGTTCGGTGGCTAAGGAAGGCTACGGCTACTTTGAAGACAGACGTCCCGCCTCCAACATCGACCCTTACCTCGTCACCGGTATCATGGTGGAAACCATCTGTGGTCTGATTCCCGACGCCGACATGTCGAAGGAATTCGCCAGAGAAACCGCTGACATGTAAATGGCATTAATTTAATGACAAACTATATTTTGTACACTAGATATGGAGTAATGAGCATAACCGAAAACGATTGATTCCTTCTGTAGACCCAGACCCCCTCGCTCCCTCTCCCCGCCTGTCGCCGCCTGTCACCGCCTGTTGCAACCGCGGTAAGCCAAATTGGTAAGCCAAATTGGGTAGCTCTATTCTTAGTATATTGGCGATAGACTCGGATTGTGCCTAATTAATTAGGAGACGTGATGAGTCAATCTCGCAGTCCGGATTCGCCGGGTGCGAAAACCCGAGCCCTTCGGAACTACACGTCCACGCCACCCGGCTATGCGCTATCTGGACGGTGACCACAGACACACCCAGCGCTGTCTGAGACCGCTGAAGTGTTGTGACCAGGCCCAGTGTTCAAAGTCGCTTGTACATCGTATGTAAACTTACTTGGGGAAAGAAGAAAATAGACTACCTGCGTAAAAAAAAGCAATCTTTTTACCCTTGACGGGTTTCGCAACTGGCTACGGGTGACGTGATGTGCCAGCAATAAAACCTTCCATCTGGTTTATTGCCAAGAGGGGTGCAAATGAAAACAAAAAAGAAATGGCGCAGGAGACCCGCAAGGCTGGAGTCCTCCCATTCCTCGCATGCGACGTCCCCCGGGTGTCGCTTGCCGAACGGAAGTGGCAGCACGGTGTTGTTGAGGATCCTGGTAACGGCGAACGCCGCGGCCTGCGGCAGTATTTACAGACAGTGACCGCCCGCACCTGCACGCTTAAGACAGGTGTTGCCGTCGCCCGTCAACCCAGCAGCACCAAGCGTGTACACTACCTAGAAAAACACGTCATCCGTTGACATCACGAGGGAAAAAAAAATTCACCTCTTTGTGCTGGGTTTGATTTTTAGGTGGCGACGGTGCGAAGAAATCGGAGGGGCGATCTGCGTTCGAGAAGCTTTCAATCCTGCATGACGCGACTTCCAAAGGAGGCTCAGCGTGATTGATTTTAGCAGTCACTAGCGATACCGAACATACAGAACATTATCAAATTGAATTAGGGTGGTCATCTATTATTTGGAGAGTTGCAGTAGTTTTCATCTGTAAAATTTATTATAGAAGACTCTGTAGTGGGCTGACTACCATCGTGAAAATAATAACGGAATCAGCATGGCCGAGATGAGGAAGCAAGAATGACGTGCAAGCCTCCGAAAAGGTGACATGATTGAGGTGGGGTTCCCAAATAAAGGGGAAACATGTCCCTTATCAACAGGGCATCCAACCCTGATCTCTCCTTTATGGGGTTATGTGGGACATCTTACACTATAGCCAAAAATGGTCCGAACCGATCAGTTGAAAAACTTCGTAGTTAGAATTGAAAACTGGGGAAAAGATTGCCGATGGCACTATGTCATTCATTTTATGTTTTATGGAGGCTTGCATTCATATCGATCTGTCCTTTTCAAAATTATAATAGGCCTCCATTTGAGATCGATTAAGAAAGGTACATCACAAGTCGATACCCGCAGATCGTAGGAGTCAAACCTGGCCTCGATCAGGGTTGTTGCAGGTAGTATATGGGTTTTTCACAACCCAAATGACACAATCCAGCCAAATCCTCTATAACATCAGAAAATTCTCTATTTTCCTGCATATAGTGTTGCATAGTAAAACCTGGAGTACTTTAAGACTCAATTTTCAAAATCGCCGGTCTAGTATAGTGGTTAGTACGGTTCGTTGTGGCGACCACAACCCCGAACAAACCCAGGTTCGATTCCTGGGGCCGGCACAACTTTTTTCAAGTCAGCACTTATCAAGTTCACGTCTTTATTTTTGATGGCAATCAGGCCAATGCTGATTAAATCTGGCTTTCTAAGTTTAGGTCGTTGGTGTTCTCGTGATAATTGCGGCGTTGCCGATTGTGTGTTGGCGCCGCACTGTTATCGCAAAATTAGCTGTACCACCAACCATGGCCGAATACGTATGTGTGAGAGAATTACGACACCCAATTGGAATAAATTTGATACTAACAGTTAGACTCCATTAGTCGTGGACTCAGGGTTCTTGTCAGACTTGAAGAAGTCGATTCGTGAGCGCATCATCCCATGGGAAGGTCTCGCTCGTTCAGGCACGATTAGCGAGGACGACGCCTCCAATATCAAGCTTTTGGAGAAGAGCCAAGGCGACCAGCGTGCCCAAGTGGTCACTAGTCAATTAGACGGCTACGTCCACACTTTACTCGATGTGTTGAGCAAAGTTGCCGACCTGGGGAAGACCGACGTCCAAAAGAACGTGTTGACGATAATCAACGACTTGTTGTTGTCAAGTGCAGACTTCTTGAATGCTACGGTGAAATCTCAGGATCCTTATTCTCTGTTCATCAAAGTTCTTAAGGGGAAGAACGACCCTGCAGTGGATGTGCTTGCCTTGTACGACTTGACCATTTTGATGAGCAAGGCTGCCAAATCTGGCAATAATGAACCCTCTAAAGACTTTTTGGTTACTGTGTTTGATCGTCTTAGTCAATTTATCGGCTCGAAAGACGCCAACTACCAGTCACTTGCAGTTCAATTGTTACAGGAATTGCTCATTACTAAATCGTACAAGCAGGTGTACGCTGACAATCACATGGTGCAAAACTATAAACCACTCGATGATTTGATCGCTCAACTGGCAAAGCAGGCGGTCGGGTTGCAATTGCTGTACAACGTGCTTGTCACCACGTGGGTGTTGTCGTTTTCGGCATCCATCAATAAGGTATTGGTGCGTAACTATCCCGACTTGATTGGACTGTTGTTACAAATCGCGAAAGATCTGATTAAACTTAAGATCGTCAGAATTTCGGTGGCTATCTTGCGTAACTTTGTTGAGATCGCCGAATCCGCTGACAGTCAGTTCCAAATCATCAAATTGTTGATGTTCAACGATGCCCTACTGACGCTTAAAGTGTTGCGTGAACGTAAGTTCGCCGCCAACTCAAGCGACGAAGAATTGGCCAGTGACTTGGCCTACTTGAGCGAGAAACTAGAAGAGATCGTCCAAACCAAATTAACTTCGCTAGACGAATATTTGACCGAATTGGAAAACCCCAATTTGTTGTCGTGGGCGCTGCCAACGCACAAGTCGCAAGACTTCTGGATGGAAAATGCGGGCAAGTTCAAGGATAACAATTACAAACTTGTCAATCGTGTCTTTGATCTCTTAGCTGACTCCAAGGTGCTGACATCCGGTAAAGTGATTCTTTTGAATGACGTTCAACATCTCATCAAGAACTTGGGCAGTGACTTGATAACATACATCAACACCAAAAACGGTGGTCGTGACAAGTTGTTGGTGATGAACTTGTTGGAAAACAGCAACGGCGATAATGAACTCAAGTACCAGGCATTGAAGACTATTCAAATGCTTGTGGGACACGACTTCTAGACGCACCCTGCCCACAGTGGTGTCAAAAAGTTACTGTAGGTGAATATACAAAAGTGTATTGTATGACAATGTAGTTATATCATGTAGAATTGTACTTGTTAGTGTGAGCCTCATCTGTTGTATAGTTCACTAACCCGGGCTCACAACTGTAGGGTTTATTCAAACTGAGACGCGCCCTACCGCACCTCAACCCGCGTATACCCATGTCAACATCGTCGGCAAAAACTGCCCGACGGTGGCGGCACCTTCTAACACTGTACGAGAAGGATGATTATGTGCATCTGTGGCCAGAGAAAGTCCGCACTGACCTCGCCGAGCATGGCTTTGCCTACAGTCCCATCAAGGCCAACCGCAACCGGCTTCGATGTGTGTTTTGCAAACAGCATGAGACCTACGACGAGAAAAGTGGGACACCGGGTGTACTCCAGGATCATTTGAGCTCCCATCCTGAATGCCATGCCCTGTTGATAGCCATGGCCCTGCTTAATGAGCGCCTGTCCGCGAGTGAGCGAATCACCCGGTTTCAGAGTCTGGGTATTAGCGCGATAACTGAACCATTTGCTCACTCCAGTCTACTATGGCGACTTGACCTGTTCCGTGATTTTGCCAAGCTACCACCAGGGTGTCCTACGCCCCGTCAAATGGCCGAAGCAGGGTTTATCTTCGGCCAAGCGAGACCTGATCAAGTGTACTGTATATATTGTGGGCTTGCTTTGGACAGCTGGGAAGTGGGTGATGACCCCATTGTTGAACACGCGAACCACCACCTGGGATACTGCTTTTATTTGAGAACGTTACGCCAATTGGAGGAACTCAATTCAGAGGATAGTGAGGTGGTAAACTTGGAGGAGATAGAGCCTCGCCTGGATATACGAAAGTCTCTGGGCACAACAGCAGCTCCCGACGTAACCTCAGATGCGCTGAACTCCGCTGTAGCTGACAGTGTTGACCAAAGTGTGCCTTTAGAGGTGTCCATCGATCCAGTTAATGAACCCTCGAACGGTGTGAACCTATCAAAGAGTTCGAATTCGCCTGATGAAATTATTATGGAGGACCCACCAGTGGATAGTCCAGACTTACCAGATCATGATGACTTTGATGACGCCCCTCTGCCTGAGAACGTTGCGAATGAGATAATTGCCTCGCCAAAGCCTAGCAATTCATTCAAGATCGTCAAATCGCCAAAATCCTCAAGGGTCAATAACTATGAGTCTGACGGTCGCCATAGTGTATCGCAGACGTCTCGACCTTCGCTGGTACCGCCCACAGCTTTCCTCAGAGCATCACTGGAAGCGCCTCTGAGAATTGGACACCGTTCTCGACGGTATCACAATCACGCTCGTCCTGACACGCTGAACGATAAGTACTGGGACAAGAAGCCGGATGTGGCCTTACTCACAAGTCTTTTGGCAGTGCCGGCACCCAATGAGACGACACCATTTCAAACTCAGCAAATTCTGCCTGCGAAACAGCCAGTATCATCCTTTCTGCTTGGCCTCTCGGGTATTGATGAGCCTCCTGAAGCAGGACAAGATTATGAGGCAGATTACGACTCTCCGCTTAAAAAATCTCTAGGCCGGCCGAAGTCGCGAGTCCCTGATTCACCACTAAAAGGGCGCAGGAAGCTTTTTGGTGGAAGATCACCTTCTCCATCCGATGTGCGTGAGAAAGAGAGTTCGCCGCCATCTTTTGTTCACCCTCAAAGTTCGCCTAATTTGAACGGTGAGAGTATTTCTCAAGAGCGTGATCAGAGCGAAGCTGACAATCATGAGAATGACTTTGGTCCCGATCTTTACTCCGATCAAAATGAAGATGAAAACAGTGACATGACAGAGGATATTGCTAATATGAGAATCGTGGCCGAAGAACGAAGATCGGCTTTTCATGATACTTCTGACGAGTCTCGCACTAATGAAACCCCGGTCAAGCTTTCTACTAATGAACCCCCTCGTGATGAGTATCCCCGTGATGAAGTTCCTCATGATGAACCTCCCGCTGATGAGTCTAATGATGTCAGCTCCGAAATGAAAACTTTATCAAATGTCCTTGAGCCCCAAAGTACCTCAAATGCGATGAATGAAGAGAAATCTGAGACGATGGAAGTTACTCCTGCTCATACAAGCAGTGCTGATCAACCAACTTCTTTGCTGAAACTGTCCAAAACTCAGAACAAGGTCACAAAACCAAAGAGGAGAGGACGACCCAGAAAAAGTAAAACATCCATTGTTGATCATGAGGATGAGGTGAGCCTTTCACTTGAAACAAAGACTGAAGTGGATACCATTCCGCGTAAAAGAGGCCGACCCAAGAGAACTGTCGTTCCCTCAGCGATTGCCGTTGACGACAAAACTGATGAACAATCGTCTGCTTCAGCTAATAATGAGATTGTTGGCAAATTGAGAAACCGGAGACACCCCAAAAAGATGGGGGAGGCCGAAACAATGGAGGAAATCCAGTCGCCAATTGAAGAGACCACCGAAAAGAAAGGACTGGGGCGTTCAAGAAGAGGAACCCGCCAGTACGCTGCTACGAAAGGCGTTGCTTCAAATAAACTGCATCATGATCAAGATTCTCAAGAACAAGATTTGAACCAAAGGGGTGTTTCGTCGAGTATCGATGCTGTTGCCACTCCCGCGGGCCTCACCAATGAAATTGCAGTTGTACTGGCTCAAATTGACCACGTCGACAAGAGTGAAGCTTCAAAGATACCTGAGGAGATTGATGCGGCCGCTTCCATGGCTAATCCTGAGACAAAGACAAAGAAAAGAGGAAGAGGAAGACCTAGAAAAGTTAAAGAAGTGGCGATTACGCGAGACGATGGACAAATAGCAAAGGAGAAAGTGCCAGCATCAGATGCGAAAGTCGCTGAAGTCTCAGATCATATAGATCGCCCCAGAAGAACACGTCGCAAACCAGCGAGAGAAGTTGAAGAACAAGGATTGGGTACCATTTCTGGAAGCGAGTTGGTGAATATTAACCAGATTGTGAAACAAAATAAGGAAGTGCTGCTGAGTCAAATCTCAAACCAGGATGGCATGAATTCTTTTGATGACTCAACGACGCGCAAGTCGGTTAACGCATCCCCACGAGTGACTTCCTCGTCCCTTCATGATGAGGCGATGGATGTATTTGGCCATGTTGAAATTGAGAATTTAGCCAGTGAACCCCATAGTCCACGTTCGGATATTGAGCCCATTGAAGTTGACGAAGTCGATCTTGATCAATTGCGCACTTCAGAACAAGATGCCGAACGAGTAGGGACGGAAGATTCTGGTATTAACACTAATCCTCATGAGAAGCAGCGCCTTGAAGCCACAATTGCTGAAACAGACCGCTCAGGAGCTAAGGATCCAGTGGCTGCACGTGTTGAGACTGCAGTAGAATTTGATCAAGAGGCAGTTGAGAGGGAAAAAGAGCGTCAAGAGATTGAGCGTCAAGAGATTGAGCGTCAAGAGATTGAGCGTCAAGAGGCTGAGCGGCAGGAGGCTGAGCGGCAGGAGGCTGAGCGGCAGGAGGCTAAACGTCAAGAGGAGGAGCGCTTAAGGATGGAACGCCTTGAGAAGGAACGCCTTGAGAAGGAACGACAGGGGAAGGAGCGTCTTGAGAAGGAGCGCCTCGAGAAGGAACGACAGGAGAAGGAGCGTCTTGAGAAGGAACGACAGGAGAAGGAGCGCCTTGAGAAGGAACGCCTTGAGAAGGAGCGCCTTGAGAAGGAGCGCCTTGAGAAGGAACGCCTTGAGAAGGAGCGCCTTGAGAAGGAACGCCTTGAGAAGGAGCGCCTTGAGAAGGAGCGCCTTGAGAAGGAGCGCCTTGAGAAGGAGCGCCTTGAGAAGGAACGACAGGAGAAGGAGCGTCTTGAGAAGGAACGCCTTGAGAAGGAACGACAGGAGAAGGAACGCCTTGAGAAGGAACGTCTTGAGAAGGAGCGCCTTGAAAAGGAGCGTCAAGAAGAGGAACGCCTTGAGAAGGAGCGTCAAGAGAAGGAGCGTCAAGAAGCCGAACGTTTCTACTTGAATGAGCTAGCTCACGAGTCTGATCTGACCGTTGCGTCCGACTCAAGCATCTCTTACAAGGACGTTCATCAATCACCTTCTCGCTTCTCACATGGAGAGCACGTTGAGGTATCAGAATTTCGAGACGGTCGGCTTCATCTCGAGGTCTCGGGTAGAGATGAACATGTGGATTTTACGCAAGAAGTTTATGCGGACAATCACCCTGAAGGTTCGCGAAAAGAACTGTGGTCACAAATTCCGTATGAGGGTCACTTGGTGCTTGAAGATTTCGTCAACATACCCGCTGATGAGCCGACTATCGACGCTAACTTGGTACACCAACGATCAGAGTCTCAGTATGCTCGAGCGGTTCATCCTACTTCCACAGACGTTAACAATCAAGCTGATAGAAATATCAAGCAGGTCCACAAGGTGAATGGCGCAGTGCAATCCGAGGTACCGCCAGTCTTCGACGAAGCCATGGCCATATTTTTCCCGTTGCCGATAGACCTGTCGCGAGAATCTAGCTCCTTGTCGTCTCTGCCTATACGTGTCGGTGCCGACGTCTCCGAGGCGGCAAATGCTAGTAAGTCTCCGATTGTTGGACCTTATTCTTCAAGTGATGACATGAGTGAATCGGAGTTGCATGATGATGTTGTAACCCCATCTGGCAAGCGGAACGAGAGTTGGCGAAAACGTCGTACAAGTGATGCTAGTGAATCTCCAACTAAAAAGCTGAAATCGCCAGCTTTGACTGAAGTTGAAAATACAGGTGTACTCGATGTTGTCACATATAAACGCACGGAGGCTGATCTGGATCGGTATTCTGAGGACTCATCGGATGAGTCAATCATTGCGTCACCTAAGTCTCACCACATGGAAGCGACAAACAAGGCAAACAGGCTTCCATCATATACGGTTTCTTCGCCGAGATCACCAAAGTTGAGGGAAGATCCACAATCAAGATTATCATGGGGAGCACGAATTGAGGAACTTCACGATGAGCAGGAGTCACGGAAGGAACCGACGCCATTGGGAAACAAAGAGGAGGAAGTCAATGGAAAGCTCATTATTATAAGCGACAGTGAGGATGAGATCGTAAGAGCTAAAAACGGGACTCATGAAGATTCAAAGCAAGGCGCGGACTCTAACTCATCCGAGATTGATCCATTCGACTTCACACATTGGAGCCAAGAGGATGAGCTGGAGGAACCTACCCACCAGAGTAATGTTCTGTATTCCATTGATCGCAACCGCAAAGAGAACCTCGTCAGTTCAGTGCTGCCTAACAAATCATCATTTGATCTTTCGGCGAGGGGAAGTGGATCCAAAAGTCGTCATGACACCAGTCATGGATCTAATAAATCCTTATTGGATGAGCTATCGATGGTGTCTATACCTCGTGGATCCATTACGAGAGCGCTGCCGCCTTCTCATCCACCACCAACGACGGCATCTGATGTGAGAAAGGTTCTGTTCCGGGAACAACCCGAATTGAAAGCTCCGAAACTCCGCGAAAGTGAACGTTTGATGGCAAAATATGGTCTGGCAATCAATACGCCTCGTCGGCGACGCCCCCGTTCCTCACTGGCAACATTTTCGCCGATCAACTTTGACTTGGCCACAGCGTCTACGCCAAAACGACACCATGACGACCCGCCTTTGCCTGAGGAGCCGTTTGATGAAGTGTTGAAGCTGCACCAGCAAAATTTGAATCGAGTCGAGGCTATATCAAGCTACTTGCGACTGGTGGTGCATACACCCTACAGTCTTCATGATGATGCTGACGGAGTGCTCTCGAGTTTTGTGGCAGGAATGCCGGAGCATGAGAAAGAGATGACTATTGAAGAGTGGATAAACCACATGGCAAAAATCACCTGCAATAACGTGGGTGAGGAAGTCGAGCAATTGACGAAAGTTTACGAAAAGCATTATTACCAAGGGCTCTCCTGGCTTGAGGCACTTGAGACTGATGACTAATACCCCTAATGATAACATATTTATAGAATGTACCATAGTAATGATAATGACTAACGAAGTGAAATTTTCTGCTATTATTTGTATTATTGATGGTAGATCACAAAATCATAAAGTTTTGGCTTCAGACTTGAGCCACCACAGCACCATCGGCCCGTAAGTCCAGCCCACCGGCGTACACAAATCTGCCATCTTTAGTCTTAGTTTTGGTGATGATTTGTGCTCGACCAAAAAGCGACCGATTATAACCTTGAGGATTAATCGTCTTGTGGCCCATTTCTTGTAACTGCTTGATAGTTTCCTCGGAGATACCCTCTTCCAAGGCAACCACAGTCCCGGTAGTGTGGATGGGTCCATGAGACCCTCGGCCCCGGTCAGTTTTGGCGTCATAATCGGATTCGAGCACGAAACGAGGCAGGTCAATCAGTTGTTGAGGCGTCATTCCGAATACAAGCATGTTCATGACATGTTGTACGTGACACACTGGTTGAGCAAACCCACCCATGTTACCAAACAGAGCATATAATGACCCGTCGTCATTAGTAATCAACCCGGGAATAATGGTGTGGTAGGGTCGCTTCAACCCTTCCATATGATTGGGGGCTCCTTTAGTCAAGTTGAAACCGGCACCACGATTGTGCAAGCAGAACCCTTTGTCGCCAACAACAATACCGGTGCCGAAACCCTCAAAGACAGAGTTAATAAATGAGCAGGCATTGCCATCCTTGTCTGCCACCGACAAATACACCGTGTCACTCTTATACTTTGGGTCGGGGACACCAAAAGTATAGTCACTCCCCGGCTGAGAAGCGCTGAGCATCTCTGCCCGCCGACCTAAGTATTCAGGCGACAACAAGGCAGTAACGGGAATCTTGTGGAACTCCATATCGCAGACGTATTCCTCAGAATCGTGGAATGCCAACTTGCACGCTTCAATAAGTACGTGAAGGTATTCAGCCGAGTTGTGCTCCATATTGTGCATGTTGATTTTGCCTTGGCGTTGAAGTTCTTGGATCACTCCCAAAGCAAGCTGAGCAACAAGGCCGTGGCCATTAGGAGGGATTTCCCACACTTTTTTCCCTTTGAAATCAAGCCCCACAGGGTCAACAAACGTCGACTTGTGGTTAGCCAAGTCCTCAAGGGTCAACTTGTGGCCCTTGGCTTGCACGGTATTGACGATGGCTTCGGCAATTTCTCCAGTATAGAACGCCAGCTTACCATGCTTAGCGATCTTCTCCAAGGTGACGGCCACTTCTTCATTGTACACTAAGTCACCTTCCTGAGGAGCTTTGCCGTCAAACAAAAACGGGTTGGGTGCGTTGGGGTCGTTTTGTCTTTGGAGCTTCCCCACTTCACGCTGCCAGAGATTGGCGGCGATTTCGTGCACCACAAACCCATCACGAGCAAGACGAATGGCGGGGGCGAGGATCTGCTCAAACGTCACCTTACCCGAACCCCACAACTCATAGGCATCATACCAGCCGGCAATGGCCCCGGGGACGGTAACTGCAAACACCGACTCGTACGGAATGCGCTTGGCGTCGGCGCCGAGTTTCGATTTCACGTAGTCGATGTCAATGTCCTTGGCAGCTCTGCCCGTCCCATTGAGCCCCATGATCTCGCCATCCTTATAGAAGATGGCGAAGCAGTCACCGCCAATCCCCGTCGATGAGGGCTCGGTGACACAAAGAGCCGCCAGGGCAGCGATGGCAGCGTCGACACAGTTCCCACCCAAGTCAAGGATCTCGAGGCCGGCGGCATTGGCTAACGGCTGCAGCAGCGCCACCATCCCCTTGGTGGAGTAGACGGTGGATCTTCGCGAGGGGAACTTCATAAACTCACTCGACATGACGCAAGGCTGGGGACGTCGACCCGGTTTGTGGGGAATCTTTATACGGCTATCACTTGCCTGCACATAACCTATGACTCCACTCGAGGCCTAAGCGGCGGGGCACCACGTCGTACAGATCGGGCCGGTCGATTCGTGCATATAGGGCGTTGCGGTGGATATTCACCAGGCGGGGCTCGCAATTCGCGCCACCATCCCACTAGTTGCGGTATGGGGGTACACCAGCTATGGGACATCCTCGGTCCTACCGCACGTCCCGTGCGTCTCGAGCTGCTTCTGCGCAAGCGGTTGGCGGTGGACGCGTCGATCTGGATCTACCAGTTCCTCAAAGCCGTGCGTGATGCCGAGGGCAACTCCATCGGGCCGAGTCACATCGTGGGGTTCTTCCGCCGTATTTGCAAGTTGTTGTACTACGGCATCCTTCCGGTGTTCGTGTTTGATGGCGGGGCACCCGCCCTTAAGCGGGAAACGCTTGCCCTCCGCAAAAAGCGCCGGGAACACCAGGCTGAGTCGAAGCGGCACACCGCCCAGAAGCTTTTAGCAATGCAATTGCACAGCTCACGACTGAACAAAAACAACTACTATGATAACCCCATGACTTCAACCGATGCGCCACCACCATCGAAGCGGTTTCGCAAGCAGGACGACTTCCACTTGCCGACGTTATATGAGTTCCGTACCCTGGATCGCGATGAGCGCGTACTCAGAGGCGAAGGAGTACCTCATCAGGACAACTATGACTTTGATATTGTGGATGGGATAAATATCAACACGGTAGACCCAGAGTCTAAGGAGTTTGCGCAGCTTGCGAAGGAAACCCAGTACATGATCTTGTCTCATTTGCGGCTCAAACTGCGGTTGCGTATGGGGTACCGCAAGGAAGACTTGGAGGATATGTTCCCTGACCTGTATGATTTCCTGAGATTTCAAATCAAGCAAGTTCAAAAACGTAACTTTTACACTCAGCGGCTTATGGAAGCGTCAGGCATGAGTGGTGATAATACTCTCAGCACTCATAGAGTTGCAGGGGAACAGGATAGAGAGTATCAACTTGTGAAGAGTGAAAACGGGTGGACTCTTTCACTTGGTGGGAAAAATTCAGCATCCCTGCCAATTCAATTGGACGAATACGGTAATGAGATCAAATCTAACCCATCCCTGTCTCCTATAAAACTGTCGCCAGTCAAGCGATCTCCCAGCAAACTTCATTCGTCCCCAACTAAGGTTGTCGCTCTCTCCTCTGATAGCGAACAAAGAGATGCTGACAATTTACATGCCATCAATCAGTTATATGCTCAGATGAATGACTCCGACGAAGAGAAAAAAGAACCATCGCCGACACCAGCTTACATTCCCAAATTAACTGACTTTGCTCCACAAACAGAGACATACACAGAGCCGCCGTTGAAGACCGAGACGGAAGATGTACAGTTAAAGGAAGAAAACGACGATGACGACGATTTCGCATTCGGTCTGTCGCTTCTTGCTGCCCCTGCTCAGCCTAAACCCAAACCACTGCAAGACAAAATCGAAGAGGATGATGATGATGATTTCGAAGACGTTCCACTCCACGAAGCACAAATCGATGAAGTGATTATTGACAATGGAAGTCCCAAGAAGACTTTGGACAATGATGTGAAGCCGAAACCTGATGCTGGCGTGCCTGTAGGCAATGCTACTATTGAAAAGACTTCAGCGGAGGCAGTGTCTTTTGAAGTTGAAGATAATGGTCAATTCGATCTGGAACCTGTGGAAGTGCTACAAGTGGATGAAAAGCTAACACAAGGTAGTGATGACGTCGTCGAACTCGATAACGGTGGGAGTGATTCGAAACCGGAGAAGTCTGAGACTATCTCGCAGCCCAAACCTATCACACTTCCACCTACTGAGCCTCTCAATCCTCCTGATTCTACAGCTGTTGATTATGATGGTAATGAGCTGAATCTCCCCCTGTCTCTGCCAGTCTCAAGAAATCCTGATTGGTTTAGCCAAGACCTTGATAATCCTCACATGCCACGACAAACAGTCGCAAATAAGGAAGTGGCAAAGCCTAGTACTAGCAGCAACGCGGATGGTTTGATCTCGTGGGGTGAAGCTCAGGAGCTTTTGGAAGACGATGACGTTGAAGACTCCACGTTCGAAGCAGATGACATCCAGGAAGTTGATCCTGCAATCGAAAAACTTTTACCTCTGTCACCTGCCAAGGAAGACCTCCCCCTGTCTGAATTACAAGCCCCCGCAGAGGTGGTTGATTACGAGTTTGAGGAGGAAGAGGAGGACGAAATCGCAAAGAACCTTGCCGCTGAAGAGAATTTACATGAAAAGTTCAATCAGCAAATGGCAGACACTTATCGACTGACCAACAAGACGTCTAATTCATCAATCCAAGCAAAGCAGTTGCTTCAAGAGAAAATTGCACGGGCTAAGCGTGATTCAGATGAGGTGACTCAAAATATGGTATTAGATGTGCAAGACCTCTTGTCTAGATTTGGTATACCATTCATTGTTGCACCCATGGAAGCTGAGGCGCAATGTGCTGAGCTTCAACAATTGGGACTTGTCGATGGCATCATAACAGATGATAGCGATTGCTTCTTGTTTAATGGCACGAAGGTGTACAAGAATATGTTCAACCAAACTAAATATGTTGAGTGCTATCAACTTCCCGAAATTGATGACAAGTTGGGGCTCAGTCGGGATAAATTAATTGAGTTGGCTTTACTCTTGGGAAGCGATTACACTGAAGGAATCAAAGGTATCGGTCCCGTTCTAGCTGTGGAAATTTTGGCTGAGTTTGGAGATCTCAAGCTGTTTAAAAAGTGGTACGATCGACAATTGACGACGTCATTGACCTCGAAGCCACTGGATGAACAAACAAAGCTACAAAAAACGCTTGCGACCCGCGTCAAAACAGGTAAGCTTTCTTTGCCAGAAAACTTTCCCGATAGTGTTGTAATTCGTGCTTATACACATCCAGAGGTTGACCGTTCGAAATCGCCCTTCAAGTGGGGTATTCCAAATCTTGATCGTATTCGTACATTCTTGATGTACAACGTCAACTGGTCTCAAGAGCGTGTGGATGAAGTGATGGTGCCATTAGTCCAAGATCTTAATAGAAAGAAGGCTGAAGGTACGCAACTGACGCTTGGTGAATTTTTCCCCCAAGAATACTTGTCATCCAAAGAAATCAATTTGGGCAAACGGCTCAAAGCAGCAACTACAAAGATGACCAAGCGTAAAAAGAAATGACTTTATGATTTTGTTATGTATTAATGAATTGAAAATGTAAAAACTCGATCTTCCAACTTACTAGAATTCCAGATTTTGAGAAAATTCTCTGAACTTGAATCTTGCAAATGAATTCAATCCCATTAATGTCAAAACATCAATGCATGCATGAAGGTCAAAGAGGTTGATGGACCTTTTCCTGTCATACACGAGTTAAATTTCATTGTATTTATTGGATATTCAACTTTTTACAACACGAAATTCGCTCGCTCATTGATACGGCTACGTCTTTTCAAAGACACTAATAACTTGAGACTGACATCAAACCATCAAAATTAACATCCACATGCTCTTTATTTAGAAAACGCCGGCCATAAAAAGCAAAAATATCCATTCAAATAGCTCTATATTATACTGTCAAACTTAGAAAAATCACAAGCGGGGTGTGTGGTCTAGGGGTATGATCACTGCTTTGGGTGCAGTGGGTCCTGGGTTCGAATCCCAGCACACCCCCTTCTTTTTGACTTTTTGCAACGATAAATATCACGGATCAGCATAAATACCTACAAGAGGGTATGCAGGTAACAAATCCCAGTAGCTAGGCCTGAAGTTCCGCTTTATCGCAGTCTCAGGAGTAATGCGAAATCACAGTCCCAGTAAGGGAACATTCAAGATTGACAGCCCAACAATTACATGCTTCGTATATTTCATTACTTCTTGTTGACGACATCAGAACCTAATCTATAGTTACCAATGGCCTTGCCCCAATTGATCTTAGATCTGGTGACTGGTAAAAGACGCCGCAAATTCTTGAACAGCTTCTGGTTCAAATCAGTGAATTTGTCAACCACTTTGAGGGTGACATCGTTTTCAATCTTTTCGATAACCAGAACAACATCGCTTCCAGAGCCTTCGACCTTTTCGTTGAAGGTCATGCGAACATTACCTTCTTCGAAGTAGTGGATAGTGATGGCGATTTCACCAACCACTTTCGATCCGTTGACCAGATAGTGACTTTTCCATTGACCACTATAGTAATTTTCGAGGTTGTTGCGTTGCCCGATAATCACGATTTCCGTTGTCGAACCCGGCACCACAGTAAGCGCATACGTCGACGGGTAGTGAGCTTCCCCGTAACGCTCCAACAGATTGACGAGGTTGGCGTCAACACCTTCGGTTTCAAAGTCTTCGATATCAATCGCCTTTAAGCCATCGACGTTGTACAACTTCTTGTTGACGTGGCAAGCGTACTTGCCTTGGTGCGAGTTCCACTTGGAAGCGATCAACCCCAGAGCCACCACCCCTTGCTCGACGTAGTTGTCCACGGCAGCCAGGATCGCCGCAGGGTTATCAATGATCACGTTCAAGTCCTCAACGACGTCGGCCAACTCGCCGGGAGGCGCAGAGCTCACGAGCTCGTTCACGGTCTTGTTCATGGCTACCGAACAATTCGCGCACCACGCTTCAACAGTAGTCCGCGGCCGTCGGTGCGACCCCGACAAATGCAAGTAGTCATACTCTTGAAAATATTTAGTAAGATAGGATTCAAGGGTAGATACCATGAACGCAAAGCCTATGTTCTCTACAAAACCAAATATACAGCGAGTCCGATTTCTCCGTTCCTATTCCTAATCCTATATATCCCATGCATATCAAGACAACAAAAACACACCCGCCCCATCATTAATCGCTTGCAAGAGCTTGCTGCGCATCACTTCAACCAGAGAGTAGTCCGGAAGCTTGAGGTAGTTAGCACACGTCATGACCGAAGGCAAGTAGTCGTCGGCGGTGCCCAGTTCGGGAAGCTTACGCACTACCGTCAACTCGGGACGCAACGCTTTGAATCCACCAATTGGCAATTTTGGCAGACCCGTCATGAACTGTAAAAATGCACGTCTCTCCTTAAGACTGAGTTCAGCCAATACCTGCACCAAGCGTGTGATCGCCCGCAGATCGCGAGTATACCCGTGGTTGGCGTGAATCGCTTCGGTGAGAGTGGCACTGCTCCAATCCTCATCCGCTTGGCCAAGTAATTCGCAAAGCTCGGAGGGCGTGAAGATTGCCATCAGATCAATGGGGAACACGAGAGAAAATCCCTCCTTGAAACGATTAACCTGTTGACGAACGTCCAAAGTCTTTTCGGTGACCAATTCGACGTATTTACGAACGTTTTTGGTTGTGACCAGAGTTCTCGCCCCTCCCTTTACGAGTTCAATGGAATCGTAACCCGGCAAAGTGAATTGAAGATCCATTTCCGCCAATTCCTTAGCCAGAGCACCCAAGAGACGATGCAACAGCTGAGCTAACTCAGGGTCAACAACCGACAAGGTAGTCGAGCCCCACAACATCTGAAGGAAACCGGGATTGAAGTTCATGTCCACAAGGCGCAGATCCAATAAAGCCCGACCAACAAACTTTCCGAGGGTATAAAACAAGAACAAATTCTTCTCGGTAGCTTCGGGCAGTGGGAACAAAAGTTGGGAGTTTGCACGCCACATGGTCAGAACCTTAGAGAACTCGTGCAGAACAGAACTGTAAAACTCAAGCGTAGGTCCAAGCCCCAGACCTTCTTCGTCAAAGTACTCGATTTCCAAAATACCTGGCAGCAGGCCGTAATGCTCTAAGACCTTAATCGCCAGACCAAATATGGTTTTACGCAGAATGCGTACCTTTTGACGAGTAGGCCGACCAAGTTTTTGAGCCCCGCTGTCACCGTCATCTTGGGTACGCAACTGCCAGTGATGGATGAGACGCAGATATCCAAACAGAGTCAGCTGGAGGAAAAAGAGCCGGGTGCCCATGGGGAAGAGGAACGGGAAATACTTGGTGAGGTACACAATCCACCCAGGAAGGGTCAGAGCCACCACCAAAGGTTCCTCTAATTGACGGTTCATCTTCTTAGTAAGCTTCAGCGAAACGAACGCCTCACTGGGTAGGCGTTTAAGGTCGTAGAGCTTTTGCAACAACCGCAATACCCCCAAAGTGGGTTCGCCCACGCTGATCTCGCTGAACTCAGCACCAAGCGCACGCGATGGTGACGCATTAGGAGAAGACGGCGGGGAGGGTTGGGTACCGCTAACACCTTCTGGGTTCACGGTAGACACTCGTTCGTCCTGGTTTTCTGGAGGAGCTAACTCGGTCTCCACTACCGTCGAGGCTACCGCCTTTTCAGTAGATTCAGTCGCAAATTTAACCTCGTGTAGAGTCCACACTCTCAGCGGTTCAATGATTTCGTCCTCCTTTGTTTGAAGCAGACGATAGATAGCACCGAAGATCGTCATGTCCTTCGGTACTGTCTCATCATTAATGGTGAACTCCACGCCCTTGAAACCAAGACGCATTAAGTACAGTTCGACAGTATTGAATGTGGCAATCGCATGAACACTCAAAATCATTTGTGCTTCTTTCAGCACCAACTTAATCTTGATTTGTTTAGCCAAGTCATGCAGAGCCGATATGATTTCAAATGGTTCAACTCGATCCAACAGTTCATGAAGTTTAGTGACAAGCGGAGCTAAATCCACCTCTTCAGGAACCTCAAGTGGCAAAATCAAGTCAACAAGCCCTAAGAGTTCATAACTCAGCACCGTGGACAAATCTTGCCACTCGCCGCGAGCAAGACCAACACGAATCGCATTGAACTTGTCCAAGTTTCTTTCGGGAACAAATCGCTTGAGTTCACCAGTCACCTTGCGTAACCTAAGCATAAGCTGGTCTTGAGGGAGGGGAACAAGGCTGAGCTCAGGGTCTTGCTCTAAGTGGTTCTGCACACTCGTGGGGCGACGAAGCGATATGGGAGACCAGCGAGGGAAACCAAACCGAGAGGTACGCGGTTCTTCATTGCCTTCATCATCGCTACTCTCGGCTTCGCCCATACTTTCATCATTATCTTCGTCGTCATCGTCGTCATCATCGTCGTTGTCGTCGTCTTCATCATTGATATTTTCGTCATCGCCATCGTTGTCGTTTTCATCCTCATCCACCGCCATATTGGCAAGGGTATCAGAGGCAGTGATGTCATTGGCAGAGACTGATGGTAAGTCACTGAAAAAGCCCTGACGATCAAACATATCGACCAGTTCAGGATAAGTTTCCATCAATTGACGGGCGATTTCAAGAGCACCAAGTCGAAGTAGGTTTTCACCCTTGACAGAACTGACAAGCTTTACAAGGCCCAGAACGTCGGGAATGCGCCAGCCACCAAACCCAAGAATACGCAAGATGCACACAAGGCCACACTTGCGAATGTCGGCATCCGTCAGACCAAAAGTCTCAAGCAAATGAGGCCACACCTGTTCCACAAACCGGTGGTAGGCAGGGCCAATCTCCCGACACAAATCCTCACGATCAGGATCAACCTTAAGCGGCTTGCTTGCCAAGACCAGATGACGCTGGACTGGTAACAATTTTGCTATGAGATCGAGGAAGCTTGGGGTGGCACTGATGCCTTGCCCCACGTTATTTTGAAGCAATTCCCTGCTGAGTTCTACCAGGTTTGCGCAGATAATCACCAGTTTAAGCACGAGGGCGTTTGTAGCCATAACCTCAATCATCTGGGGTAAAAGCGGCGCCATGAGTTCTTGAAGCATGCGAGGGTGGTTGCGATACAGCACCACAATGCGAGAGATGGCCTGCCATGCGCTCAGCACCACCTGAGGGTCAGGGTGGGTGACACAGGTGGCAATGTTGTCAATGGCCTCTTTGATTTTGTCAAATTGGGTGGTGCTAACATTAGTACAAGCATTGGCTACAATGGCAATGCACTTGCGCTGAGCGTGAATGGTCAAAAAGTCGAGGTAGCTGAGACATTGAAGCCCCCCGAATGATAAGATGGAGAAATGACTGAGATTATCCCGCAGCATCATTTCCAACGTTTGCAACGCTTGCTCGGTCAAGTCGATGTACTCAACCGTGGCCAACTTGGCGCATAATGCTCGCACCGCGTGGTTGGCAAGCGCATCATGAATGAAGTCCTGATTGACTTCCAAAAAGTTGTACAAACAGCGACACGCGATAAGCTGAAGCTCGAGATCATCCTGAAGATTGGGGTCCTCGAAAATCTCCACCAACGCCTGAGCCAATTGTGAGGCGGGGATGACGCGTTCGGCGGTGATCCCATTCATCATGAGTAAGCGTTCCAGCAACACATTAAGCAGTTCCAATACCACATACGGGTCCTCTTTGCGAACTAAGTTTTGTACAAGACTGTTGATTTCGCTATCGCCGCCGCCGGAAGCCATCAGGCTCTGCCCGAGTCGCAGCATCACCTCAACAAGGTGGGGGCCACCAAGCGCCCCCAATGCCCGCAAAAATTCAGCCCGGTGACCGTCTTCGTCGTCGCCGGCACCCAGTTGGCCCATAAGCTCCTGGAGACGACGCAAACCTGCGTCCTCGTCGCCCAGGTCCGATCCGCTATCCATGGTCGCACTGTCAGTGGCGACTCGCACCGTGATAACGATGGTAGGTGGTGCGAGTGAGCGGCAGAGAATGTAACGTTACATAGCCATACACAGACATATTGATCGTCCTTGACTAAATTTTTGCTAAATAAACCAAGAAAAAGAACTGTGTAAAATCTATATCGACGTCACCAACGTGATCTACGTAGTTGGTGGCTTTGTGATATCTTCAATCTCTAACGGCGCTCACTTTTACGCCAGTCGCCACACATATCAATAGAGTCGTCTAACAGTGCGTGCTGAAAATAATATGAAATTGACCCCCACGATTGCACAGCTGTGCCCACGATGAGCCGAGTCCGCATCGTGTTGACGCCTCAAAATTAGAATTTGAGTTAGGCCTTTTAACGGTTATTAGTATCGAGGTCGCTGTATCACTTAACGAGATCATTGGCCCTACGCAATTGACCATTCAGGATTTAATTCCCTCATTCTGTCAACATCGATCGATATGATGATGCAGCAGCCATTGTCCCCGATTGCCTAATTGTCTCACTTGTCATTCTGACGTCGGAGCTTAGTCACGAGCACGGCATTATTGTACCACTTTTTTTTTTTTTGACCCTGGTCTCCCCGCGCGCCCAACTCCGTGCTTGCTTGCATAACGGTCATAACGTCTATACCCGAACCACAAATGGCGGGGAAACAACGGAAACGAGAGATAGCGACTGGTCAATTGACACTAAATCAAATAAAGGTAGAACGCATCGTGTTACTAGACATGGGGGCATTGCCGTGCCATGTTTTGCCAGAGCATATCCCATGACGTCAACCACTAGCCACCGGCGTGCTCATCTGCAACTCCTTACTTATTTGGGAATATAGCGTTATCGGCACGGCTCTGCCTACAGACAGGGATCGTCACTGGCCCCCGGGCAACGGCGCTGCCAATTGAGCCATGGCAACAGCAGGAGATTACGACGTGCCTTGATCATCGCAGATCCCTCGCCACCATCGCCATTGCTGCGTCGGCGACATGGCTTAGCACCCTCGAGTGCGAGGCGTGCCACAGCCTGCAGCGCTCACCCCTCCACCACGAGGGCCACCTCGTTGGCATTAATTGCCTGTCGCTAGCTGCACCGAGAATCAGTCAGCCGCCATCCGTCGCCGATTATTTGTCTGCTCGATTCGTAGCCGCCACTCGACAATTGCCTCTACCTCCCCCGTAGACACCACAATCCTCGGAGTCGCGCGCGCCCCAAATTTGGCGAGATTTTTCCTGGAGCGTTTTGGTTTCACTACACCTGGCTTGTGCCTCCCCCTCCTTGTGCCCCGTGGACTCGCCAACATGGACAACGCCGGTGTGAACGAACATGTCGAATATGTCCAGATGCTATGTAAGCGAATACTTTCGTTCTTGCCCAACCGCACTGGCCATTCCGTCGACGAAATCGAAATGAACACTCAATTCATCACCACCAAGAAGCTCTTGCTGGAAACCCAGGCCAATTTCCCCGAAGTGGTGTCATACATCATCTACTGCTGTCTGAATCAGCTCTCCAACATCGCTGAATCCGACACCAAGCTCAAGAACCGCGACGAGCGCCTGGTCACCACCACGTACATGCTCACAAAGTTATTGGCGGAGATGCTTAAAGAAAACTGGCATCGGCAAACGGCAGTGTTCACTCTGATTGTGGACTTTGAGATCGTCCTGAACTACCTGCGTTTCTCTTACTACGACAAACCCAGCCCCATTGAACCGCCGCTGCTTGTCGCCGAAATCCTCGACACATTTGTCCAGTTGATGTCTCTGCGACCGGTCCGTCAAGTGTTTGGTCTACTAAAAGAGGATTCGCTGTCGCTGCTGCTGTCACTGGCTCCGAACGTCCCTCTGACACCACTGCTGATAACGCTGGCCCCTACAACCCCTTCGGTGCCCAAACCACTGCCATTAGCAAACATCGGTAGCATGGGTTTTGGTAGTTCAGAAAATACTCGTGAAGTATACCCGCTGGCCATTGGAACCGCCGCTGGAGTCGGTGGCTTCCCCGACCTCCTGCTGCCACTGTCACGAAATCAATCAGCACAGCTAGCGCTGCCTAACGTAATGTTTTCAGAAGTGCTGAGGATCGACAACTACATCACAGAAATCGATAACAACCTCGAGCTCATATTACGTTACATTGCCCTGGCTAATCCTGGCGAATATTACCAATACCTCCATCAACGACTTTTGATGGATAAGGGCTCCGATACCATGATAACCGAAGATGTACTCAAAATTTACTGTCCTTTGGTGAAGTTTGTGTTTTTCTCCAAGGGTAACCTGAGGCAAGCAGGGGTGGATAATTTTAGTGCCGTGAACAGAATCAAGAGTACGCGATGGAAGTTGACCTACCTCACGTTTACTGCGATCAACGTGCGCAACCAAACCTTCTGTCGACCACAGGATTTCGCCGATATTGTCACTATGGAGATCGAGGAGGTATGTCGAGATATTTTTGATTACGCTTATTCCCTCAACGACCTGCGAGATTTGTCAGTTCTGAAGCGACTGATGTATTTTATCCAGACGTGGTTCCTCATTTTGTGTCCATCAGAATTCTCCGAGTTTATCCTGTCTAAGCCAAAGCTCCGGCCGAATAAACGCTTGAAATTCTTGGCAGCCCTTGTCCGTGATGCTCAAGCCCGCAAGCTGATCGAGCCGTTCCTGGCAATTGTCAATATTTTTCACGTTGGCGCTCGTCTACCACCAACTCATCCAATTGCCCAATTCACTAAGAAGTACTTAGACCAAGTTTATGACTTACTCACAACCTTTCCTCATGAGTCAACCTTGGACTATCGCTACGAAAATTGTTTGGTGCTGTTGTATCTTGCGGCGCTCATGGTGCTGCCACAGGCTTACATGAAGTTGATTATCCAGAAGTTTATCGACTACAAGGACAATGTCAAGGAGGTCAAGATTCTCGTGAAAATCATAAAAGGGGTACTGGTTCTGGATGGACCGGCATTTATGCAATTGATGAAAACACTCGCGATCCCTCTTAAGCTGATGATTTTCCGACTGGAGCTGATATTTGGGCCCGACGCTGCTCAAGCTTCAAAAGATCAACTGAAGTTGCTACAAACGAGTTTGGACCAGTACCTGGATATGCCGCTGCTGGCACTGATCAATTCCAATAAGCCATTGAACAATGCTGAGGAGATGCTTGCCATATTGTTCCAAGTTTTTACTGCGGCTCCAGAGTTATACTTCCAAGACCCCAA
The DNA here is from genome assembly GCA_037042415.1 of Diutina sp. Y7414. Classification (NCBI taxonomy): domain Eukaryota; kingdom Fungi; phylum Ascomycota; class Pichiomycetes; order Serinales; family Debaryomycetaceae; genus Diutina; species Diutina sp. Y7414. The sequence goes on from JAXQKI010000100.1 coordinate 754,336, forward strand.
TGCCTCTGAGCTCACGTCAATTAATGAGTCCACCATTAGTGCCATGAGTCTGTACGCGCATGATGTCACTAATCCTCTCAAGCAAGCATTCACCAAGCTGACAACTTTATTTCAAGCTGCTTGTGATTTGGCATTGAAGTCGGTGGAATTAAAGGCAACGAACGAGTTCGTGGAGGTTCTGAACTTCTTGGTCACCAATTTGGTGGTTCAACTGCTCTGTGAAGCAGGTTTACTGCTTTCAATCAATGACCCCAAATTCAAAGCTCTGTTTGTGTTCATCAATGAGTTTATGGCCAAGCGTGAACCCCTTGCCCAAGCAATCGAGAAAAATAGGGTTGCGCAGGACCCTCAGGTAAACAAGGTGATTCATTCAGGGTTATGTTCGGCCCTTGAGCAGATTCTCCTTGTATCCCTTTGCACGCATGACATCCAATTCTACAATATTGCAAAAAGCACAATGCGTTGGTACATCCAGGAGTGCAAGAGACTGTGCAACTGCCAGTTGAGACCCACTTTCGAGCGCATCATAAACGAAAATGCTGTATTCACTGGGTTTGTTCTGCTTCATAAAAAGTTTAAGTTGATCTTACGCGAGGCCTACCCCACTGAACTGTTATACCAGGTGTGGCTTGTCATCTATCAGCGTTGGCGGGAATTATTGGAAAACAAGCTGATTATCAATGATGAAAATTTGGTCTTCAGACACTTTACTGGTTTTCTTGTGCTGACTCTGGGTTGCTTTATAAGTCAGGAGTTCGACTCGCGAGCGCTTGTATACATTCTGGAGTTTTTTGATAAGTGTATTGGGCTTCTCATGCTGAAGGATCTTGTCATTAGAGTGGTGATTAAGGAGACACTTCTGGCTGAAGCTCATATTCACACCTACCACTTGATTATCAGCAAACTCATTGGACTCGCCGAGCACTACACCCAGAGCAAGATCTTCACCGAGGATTCGATGTTGTTCATTGAACAGCTGTTAGTGATTATGCTGCCGATGATTGGGTTGCGCAACGAGGGCCTGTTCTTGATAATATCATTGCTCCCCGAGTTTTTGCTGGTGGTATTCAGGTATGTTGAAAACGTCACTGATCCTCTGGAGCGGATGAGACTCAAGCTTCGTTTTTGTCGTCTCGGCTGTTCTGTCGAACTGGCAAAGCGTGATTTCGGCATACTAGGGCTGAATCACTTACGGAACCGGTGGGCCAAAAGACTGGCGGACTGGTTGGAGGATGCTCTTTTCCATACTGCTGAAGATGGTGATGATGAGCTCATCTACATGAACGCCGATTTTGCTACCCAGTGCCTGAAGGTTTTGGCACTTCAGCTCGAAGAATTGGTGTTAGAGGTACCCGATGGCATTAAAGAACTGGAACAACGAAAGTACAAGGACTTGGCGTTTGGTAACTTCTTTTCCTTGTTTTACAAGATCATTCAGAAGTACACCACTGACTCGCCTAATCGCCACAAGTACAAATTTCACTTGATCGCCGATAACGTGCTCAAATGTATCTCCAATGTTTTACAGCTGGATACTGACATTGGCATGCAGTTTGTCTTGCCCCTTGGCTACCATCTGAATACGAAAATTCGAGCTTTATTCCTTAACGTGTTCTCCTGGATGTTAACGCTGCGTCAAATCCGCATGCAGCGAGAGGAATTTCCCGAAGATACCATCTACCGGTTGACGGGGCTGGCGATCGTGTACGGGGCGGTGGCTAGAGTTGCTCTGCTGACAGAGCACAATTTGTTGGCCCTGGCGCTCTATGGGGTATTCAGCTACACCCGCCAACTTGACATGTTGTTTGATGTGCTTTTACATGACGAGATCATTACAAATTGTCAACGGCTGGTGGATATCTTCCGTCGAAACTCTACTATCACTAGACTTTTGCTGACGTTTGCCAAGGATGCGGGACTGGCTTATCTCCAAGACGTGATTGCTCCGTTCATAAATGAGTTGTTGGTTAAAGACATTACATTTGAGGTGGAAAAGGTGGTCGATGTTGATGAAAAGGCCCAACAAGATGCATTGGTATTTATGCAATACTTTGAGCAATTGGTCGATCGAATTGCGAGCACTAAGGTACCTGCGCTGATTCAGTTCGTGTGTCATGCAATTCTGAAAGTTGTTTTAGAGAAGTTCGAAGACGCTCTGTTGGTTGCCGTGGGACTGTTTATCTTCTTGCGGTTCCTTTGCCCCGCGATTGTGTCGCCCGAACTGTTCGTCAACATCAGCGTCACTGACACTCGCACGAAGCGAAGCTTAATGCAGTTAGTTAAGGTTTTGCAAAATGTGGCTAATGACCTGTTGCTGCTTCTCAAATGGCCGGCCCTTGCACCCCATCAGGCGTCACTTTTTGCCATCAAGGAAAAAGTGTATCAGTTTTTGCAGCAAGTACTGGGCCCGGTCTCTGGGTATCCATTCGAAGCGGTATCTCAGAAGCCGTTGGCAGAGTTGCGTTACTTACACAAGTTCCTCTATCACAACTATCTGCAGATTCGTTCGAAGTTTTTGCTAGGCGATCCCTATCAGGAAGTCTTGCATTTGCAAAAGAAAATCAATGCCTGGTGTCAAGTTGATGGAGTGATGCTGGAGCTTCGCTTACCCAAGCCCAATGTCAAACTTCAGATCACCCTGGCGTACAGACAAGTGGACCAAAACGCTCAACTGAATGCCTATAATGATTTCATGGCAAAGATGCTGTTGACTTATGTTGAAAAGGCTCTCGATCTGGCGATTATTCGCAACCTGATCTTCCATGATGGCACTCCTGTGGTAGTCTTACTGTTCCGATATATGTTCCTGATCGGGCAGGATATCCAGTTCATGATCTACAAGTTATTTGAATGTGCAGCTCAAGTTTGGGACAACCAGTTCTACATGGTGTATGACTTCACTGAGTACGAATTCCGCGTTGATGATATCCGCTATTACTGCCTGATTTTCATGGAGTATGCCCCTGTCCAGATGATCCACAATTGTAAGCGGGTTTACTACTTCAATATCCCGGTGAGATTTGCCCACGAGACGGCAGCTGCTACTCTCAACGTGCGCCGTGACCGCAATGAGTTTAACACTCAATTGTATGCTTACTCCCAAGTCGATAAAAAGGAAATCATCAACAATTTATGTCTTGATACGCTCACGGTGCTGGTTCTGCGCGATGTGCGGGTGCTGTTTAGCGATTGCCAACTTGTCATTTCGGATACAAGGGTGGTTCCTGTACTGGTACGATTGGGCAGAGAATGGCTTCAGATTTGCCTGGAGGAACGCATCGAATACTCAAGAGCCAATCTGACCACTCCTTACTTTTATCCGGTGGAGGTGTATCGCTTGAGTAAAATTACCAAATGTGAAGTAAGCGATGGACATGAAAATGAGTTCACTATCTGGTTAGAGAATAGCCAGCTTGTGTTGAGACTGCCGGAACGGGCTGAAATCATGCGCTTCCTTTACTTCTCCACCCTGAGATTGGCGAAAAATCATGATTATTTGATCCGTGACCATGAGTTGGGAGAACACTTCATGCCATGGTTTGGTCGGTTGTACAATATCGTGTTCCAAGGGCTTCTTCTGAAGGATACTGAGGTGAGACTGGCGGCGCTGAATTTATTTGCGCTGTTGCTGAACTACTTCAATATTGATTTTGGTCTCAAAACAACCCATTCAAAGAGTGTGGCGTTGCCTAGTGATATCACTCTGTTCGTGGTGACAGTACTGGAGCATTTGGCGCAAAGCCAACCGAAGATGACATTCCGTATTTTCAAGGCATTCTTCGACAACTATGACAAACTTCCCAACGAAACAAGATTGCTGAGTATCATGGTATTGCGGCCTTGGGTTGACAATGTGTTCCGCCACGTGTTTGTTGGGTATCTGGATAACGGCAACGAAAGGGTCGCCGAGATTGCTCGTCAATTTTGTCGCATGACAGTGGCTCATCAAGATAACGCCGCCTTCATGAATGATTACATTTGGCGTCCATTATTTGCTCAAGAACCGTTGCTTCCAGTCCTCATCGATGAAGTGGTTCTGTTTGCCATTGACAATACACTGCACGGGAACTGGGACTTTATTACTGGGGTAATTTCTCCACTGGTAGAAGTTTGTCTGGAGGTTGTTGATAAACTTCTCAAATGTGTCACGCAAGCTAAACAAAATGATCTGATGGTGGCGCTGCGACTGAAGTTGTTTGAAATCAGAGTGCTTGTCAATATCTGTGCCCTGCTTTTCTTCAACCTGTACCTGATGACCCGCTTATTCTTTGCTGATATCTTTTTCCTTGTGACACTTTTCATTGATAACGTTTATCTTGAATTTGGAGCTGATTTGCAAAAGCTTGTCATCAATATGATTCAGCTGTTCTTTCACAAACCAAAGATCACACCGAAAGAAGAGAAATTGGTCGACGATCTGATTCAATATTTCAGTGATCAAAGAGCGAAGATGCTTTTTGGCGTGCTGCGCGACATCGCATTGACTGGACAGGTTCTGGACGCCAGTCAGGTTTATAATCGGGCCTTAAACTTTGAGACGTTGTGCGACTACTTAAACAACTTCTTACAAGAGATGGGGTCGACGGCGGACAAACTTGTATGGCGCCTGAGATGGGTTTCGAATGCAATTGAAGTGGCAACTCTGATGGACTCTCTTTTCCAAAATCGGGCACTAATGATCGTGGGAATTTTGCTGAAACAAGGGTGCTCGGACGCGATGGCTCTGCGTTTCCTCAGGATCATCTCGAACGATGATCTTAATGGGCTTGATGTTACAACAAATGCTGTTATAGCCACTCTGAGAATCATTCATGGTTTACCCAAGCACCTGATATTGCCGCCTGTGCTTTTGTGGCCACAACTTTGCTTTGGTCTTCTCGACTATTCTGAATTATATCAGGCGCTGACGAGTATTCTTGTGGAACTGCTCTCAAATCTCGTGATCGAGGAAGGCTACATTGACAGAGCGTTTGAGCTGAGAAAGCTTCTTGAACCGCTTTATCTGGAGTTTGCTGAAGCAAAGAATGTTATCATTACTAAGAGAAATTTCCACTATCACGTTTTGGTTGTTTTCACACAGGGCATGAGAATCAGTCACTATAAGAGCACTCTGTTGGAGCTGCTTAAGCTGTACCTCTCCAAATCAATCTTGCGGACCAAAAAGCTTGATCCCTATTTGGAGGTCGACAATGATATTGACCATTTAACTTTCATTGCTTTACTGTCGCTGCTGATTGAGTTTGCTGAATTTTTGAACACGGTGGGACTTGGGCATCTTGAACTCATTGATATTGGTTACCCATTACCTAAGGTAGTGATTGATTTCTTCCTTGCTAACCACGACCCTGCAAGAATTTGTCTTCTTATTGCGACTCAATTGTACTGCGCTGAAACCGTTGACTCGTTGTACAAATCACGCTTTTTGCCCTTGTACCGTTACCTTTTGGCGAACAACAAAAACTTGGGTTTCCTCGTGTACCCCACCATGCGCAAGGCATTGGAGTGCCTGTTTATCAACACTACTTCCGACGCCACTATTGAAATAATTGCTGAAATTAAAAAGAATGTTCTTGCATACAGCATCGACGCCAAGAGATCGCAAGCCGAGATTGATAACCTTCTTGAACGCAACCAATTGCGCTTGCTCAATCGAGAACCCTGTGTACCAAACCCCGATCTTTGCAGACCAGCGCTATTCCAAGCTGAAGTTGGTCTGGTGGTGAAAAATCTCCAGACAATGGTTTATCGGGCGCTGTGTCTTGTGGTCGATAATCAACCCATCACTGAAGAGTGATATAAATATAATGAATAATTAATGACATACACATTTATCAGAACAACCTAATTGTATATACTGTTGAAATTAGATGGAACGTCAAGATCACGTTGCCCAGGGGCATCGATTATCCGGACATCTCCTTGATAATCGGTCACCAACGCTCACAAAACGCTAGGAAAGTGTATTAGCCCTACGACGGAATAATTCGGAGCTCAATATCCCCGTTTTTGCCCGAAATTTACGTAGCTCATTACAAATGTGAAACAGCCAAAAATGTAAAAATTTCAGAAAGCGCAAATGGTTTAGTGGTAAAATCCAACGTTGCCATCGTTGGGCCCCCGGTTCGATTCCGGGTTTGCGCAATCTTTTTGTCTCTCTTTGAGTCGCCTATGCTTATGCAAAGGTAGTGAGCATTATCAATACACCAAATTCCTCAGTGGTCATAATTGGGTTCGTTGAGTGTGATTGTGCTGTATATTTTATGCAGATTTATATGCTCACTCCAAACTTATCAAAGCGGAGGTTTTTGGTGGAAGTCTAATGCAAATCATTCGAATTTGAAGTCCTTTTTCCTGATTCGAAACAACAACATGGCCATTTGAGCATCCTCGACTGAACTGTGTGAGCCATGCTGGATCTCAATGTTGAAATATATTTGCGCAAGCTTCTTCAATGACGGAGGCTTCCCGCCTGAATGTGCTCGATACTCCGCGAGCGTGGCGGTATCTCTAATGAACTGTTTCGACATGCTGATTCCCAACACCTTGAGGTCATTATGAATTGAGTGTCCCACAAGAACACGATTCTGGAGAAGATCCATGACTTCTTGCTTCACTATACTCACATCCTTGGCCTGGTACATATTCCCAGGAGTGACACCACTAACCCAGGTACGCCAATCGGTGACTCTTTCCTTAGGTCTCACGTATTCGTCGTAAATCACTTCGCCGTAATAGTTGACGATCAGACATCGACCAAGGGCATTTTTGCGTCCCTCGGGACCCACCCCAACAAACTCACAATCGATAGCAAGATATCTCCCCGGCTCCCGCTTTTTCAAAGGGGGGTGCTTGTCGAGGATCTTGAACTCGGTCATGATCTGTGAGTGTCGGTGGGCTGGCGGCACATTGGCGACCTGAGAAGCTGTCTTCAGCGGGTCTGGTTGCCGTTTAGCGGCTTTGTTCCCACGATTCCGTTTCCTCCGCGGCTGCTTAGCATTTATCTTTTGTTGGAGCTGGTTCCAGTTCGACATGTCATCATGCGATGACGGGAGTGCGACCCACTGCCATATGCAGCAGGTAGCAATCGTCGCCGAGACATGTGTGTACGATGGCTGCAGCTTCGATGGTAATATGTCAAACAACAGCGGTTGGACATAACTCCACAAGAATACGAAAATTGGTCCACTCCGTGTTTTTTCGTTTTTGCGGGATTTGCGGGTTGGTTGTCATAGCATGGCTGTATTGTTCGCTTCAGCCATACCTATGCACGAACCGCGATCAAGATCGCCGCAGCCATTCTTCATGTATTCCGCCGTCGGCATTTACTCAGCGAGGGGGAATTGGTTTAAGTGGGACCGCGTAATCTTATTGCCTAAACGTAATATCGTATGTTGCAATCTCGAGTCGCCAAGCAAAGTGGCTTGCGCCCGAGCTAATCTAGACTCCCTCCCTGCAACCTCGTAAGGGTGCATATTGCAGGGAGGCGTTTATTGTGCCAATCACCACATCGTATGAGGCCAGCGATCAATTTTTTCAATGAAGTTGATGGTGTAGTTTTAAGACAGAGGCTGGCTTCATGCGTCGACCCCTTACTAATTTCGTCTCGTCGTCTATTAATGTTTGGCGTGTGTGCACTACCAGGGGACTATTGGAAGGAATTTTGAGCCAGTCGTATCTGACCATTGGATGAGACGACGAGAGGGGGAACTCGTACTAGTAGTTAGTTAATTTATCAACAACCAAAAGGGTGATATTTTTGGTTGCTCTACGGATGCGGCGGACCGGCAATTGACTGAACCAATGTCAATTGGCAGTCGTGGTCACTCAATTGGCAATAGCACAGTCAATGCGGCGACACGAGTTCGGGCAATGAACGTGGGTCATTTTTCATTAATATACGTATCGGAAATTAAGATGGCGTCGGCAATCAGTTTTGGGCCAAGACGATGTACAAGGCAAACAACATACCCGGGAACCAGGCACAGATGGTCAACACAACGTCAATCCAGAAGGTGGCGGACAATCTTTGTTCCTTCAAGTAGACGGCCAAGGGAGGCAAGAAGATGGCAAGCAAGATGGCGACAATTTGTTCAGAGTCCATGGTTTATTGTTGTGGATTGATGGTGCGAATTTTTGCGGGTGGAGGGCAGACGTCTATTATAAATGTTCGGCCAGGACGGATGAGGGAATTTTACATAAAAACAACAATCGGTCCCTAAGAGCTTACAAAAGAAGGCGTTTACAAAGCTGAAGACAACAATCTCGTTTAGTAGTCAATGGACGGGGTAGTGGCGACACCAGCTAGTGGAACGTGGTCCGGTGGTCTCCGTGGGTTGTTTGTGAACTGACGATTGTACCCCGTCCGTAGGACGCCGGTTGCCCTCGGAACGGAGTTTGTCGTCTACGCCGTGGTCATTCGATTACATATATATCGCATGTCCACGCCGAAAGCAATCTGCACCAGCCGTTTCCGCTTTTAACAGTCACGACCCCGTGTTAGTCATGTTCGTCGGCGTTGGTCACGTGCGAAGTCCGCCGACAAATTCGAGAAAATAAGCGGCTATCGCAGGGAGATCCCAGTCAATAAGCGTCGGAGATTATGTCGTATGTCGGCACCGTGGCCACCACCAACCTGCTGCTACCAGTGAAATGTAATCGATGTGGCGACACGGCCAAATGGTGCCCGAAAGCGTTGCGGTCGCGTCGTGTCGACGTTGGCCCGGCTCGTGTAAACCCGGAGAATCGCGCCTGCAGGCAGCCGGGGGACGCAGCCGGGGGAAGCCGCAGGGTTCCGTTGCCGTAAGCGTCGTCGCACCCGCAGTTGCCGGCACGGAGCTAGCCATTCATCTGGGAGAGCAAGTACATTTGCTGGGCGTAATGCAACTTGTCAATGATGTCTTTGCACTGCAGCTCGGATTCCGCCTCCAAAAAATACTTCTTTTTGATGTCTTTGGTTTCATCCTTGCTGACTTTTTTCACCACTATTTTGAGGTGGCTGGGCAGCTTTGCGTTTTGTTTAACCTTAAGCAAATGCGCCACATGGAACGACAGCGTCTTTTCCAGCATCTGTTTGTAGAACTTGGAGTAGTTGTAGTGGCTGAGATGGTGGTGGTCGTGGCCGGGGAGATACATGTGGTCTTGGTGTTCTTCCAGAGGCGCCAAGTGGATGTAATCTCCGTCGACGATCAACAGCTTTTCGATTTTGTTAAGCATCGTCGGCTTCTTCCGCCATACCCGCCATTTGTACCATAACGCCCCCAGCAAGTTTGACAGCTCCGTCTGCTTGAAAAAATCGTCAAGCGAGTACTTTGTGCTCGTTTTGCGGTGGCTGGGAGCTGTCGAATGACGTTTCCGCTGGGCGGCTACCGGGGTAACCGCGGTGCTATTGAGCTTGCCTCGGAGTTCGGATGCGGCGGGAGTAAGGTGCATGTACAGCCCTGGCGTAATTTGCAGGTTGTAGTTGTTCCGGCCCACTAAAACCAACTCCACGGCGTTTTGCGCAACGTCCGCCACCCGATCATCGTCACCAAAATATCGTCCCGTCAGCGCCGCTTCGTGGTGCACCGGCAGCAATAAACTGGCGACCTTATTGGGCATGGCCGGCATGTCGATCTCTCGGAATTTGTACTTGTTGTAGTCTAGGCCTTCGCGGGCGCAGTATTGCTGGAGCACCGCTCCCAAGGTATCTTCGGGATGCACGTAGATGAATTTGAGGTCGTTCTCGACGAGCACCCGCAATACCGAGCGCAGATGCTCATCAGCACCCATATTCACCATCGACGTCTTGCGCAGCTCGATGGTAGCTAAGTTATTCTTGAATTCCATCGCGAGCGGCGTCGCCTGATCGTTCTTTTGGCGGTCGGCCTCCGATATCACCGGCTTAAGCCCTAAGTAGGGCGGGTTGTTGTAGGAAGCGAGGGCTTTGGTGCGGTTAAGCAAGCCAAACGCACCGTATTCCTCACCGTCTTCATCAACAAGCTCTAGTTGCCAATGGTTGGGGTTGATCAGCGAGAGCTTCTCGCCCTTTTCCGTCAATTTGAGCAAGATGTAGCCGATACAGTCGGCCACCGCCACGTTCTCATTGGCTTCAATCGTAAGCACAACATTCTCTTGTGGAGGAATGAAGATCCCGATGGTGGCCATTTTGCTACCGTCGCCAGAGTTGACAAACGCGTAGTAGTTGAGCGGATTGGAGGTGTTGGCACTCAATTTGGCGTGGATGATGCTGCTAAGCGACAGTAGCGTCAGCGGCGCCTTCACGTCCACTTTTTCAAAATGGAGAGTAGGTTTGCGTAATGATGCGGTCAGCCGCTCCCGGTGAACGGTTTTAGCACTGTAACTGGGCTGATGAGGCCGAGATAGTGTCAGTGTCCTCAGATAGGTATCACTAAACGGCTTCTTCTTCTGCTTACCGAAGTCAAACGCCCCCAGGTCGCCGATAAACAGCTCGGGGAGGGCCAGCAGCAGCATCATCAGCAGGGCGTCGATGTCGGTGAACGCCAGGTCCAGCAGCACCATCGAGTCGTCGTCGTCCATCGAGTCCTCGGTGATGCCCAGATCTTCGTCTAACGCATCGTTGGAGTCGATTTTACGCACGGGGTTGCCGTTCTTGTCGACCCACACCCCGAAGTCCAGGTTGGCCAGTAACGCCAGCAAGTCCAGCATGCGGCGGCGGCTGCGACGGGGGCGCGGCTCGGCGGGCGGGTGAGACGACTCGTCGGTGCCGAAATACGGTACCGCCATCAGCGTTTCTTTCTCGGTGAGGTCGCCGTCGTCGTCGGTGTTCTCGTCGCCAATTCCGGGGAGAATCTTGATCTCGCCGTCGTCGATGTCGCTATCACTGTCAGTGTCGTCGGTTCGGCCTTTGAAAAACTTAGGAATGGCGAACTTGCCCAGCTTTTCGCCCTCGGCCAGCTCCGGCCGCTGTTGGCGCTCGTCTATAGTGTATTGGTCGGCGAGGATGGGGACGTCCTCGATGGTCAGCACCGAGTTCTCGGTGTCCAGAGGCGCCAGTTTCCCTTTGGTGGCGGTGGGCTCTGGCGGCGGCGGTGCCTGGGGCGGCGGCGGCCGCAGCCGTCGCTTCTTCTTGCGGGTGTTGTTGGTGACGGCCCGAGGGTGGGGGTCGAGGGCGCCGTGGAGGTGGCGGGCCATCAGGAAGGTGATCGGGGGCAGCAGCTGGGACCCGTTGTCGTGTATGCTCTGCAACGTCGAGAGCACCTGCATCGCTTCCAACGGGAACGCCATGGTAGCACCGTCAGCGTGAGGCTCAACGTGGAGACGAGGCTATGTGCGGTGAGACAGGTGTGGTGGGTGATGGAAGCGGGTGAGACGTAAACATGCAGGGACCATCAAATTGGTGAATTTGTTATTTTAGTTATTCTGCTACGTAGTGGGATCGGTTATAGATCAATGCCACCGAGCAAATTGGCCCATAATTTATTGATACTTTGATTCTATTCTCTGGTTTGGAGGGTCGCGACTTTCTCCGTGGTGAGAGTATTTTGGCTCGGCGATCCTCTGTGCCGGCGCCGATTTCCACTACAAATTAGGGATTTGGAGATTATCACGATGGACAGGATTGGAAATACCTAGATGTGGTCGCTGCCTCGATGCTATGAGTGTTGAGTGAGTTTTCATAACCTTGGATATCTATTGATGCCACATTTCACCGACGGTCAAATTGTTGTACTCTACCCAAAGTTAACGACGGTAGGGATATTTTGTCAATTAATTGTAAACTTCCAAGAGTATGTGGCAACGCTTTGGTCCAAGTGGTATTCGTCAACAAAGTGTGTGGTGAGAGCCACCAATTATCTTCTGAGGATGCACCAATTACAGAGGAAACCCCTCGAGGAAACAAGCTTATACTAACTGAGATGTTTTGAAGGTCCAGGCAAATGGTATGTGCGTGCTCCAGGTTGTTGTGATGTGCTACAGGCTGTGGAAGTCTGATTGAGTGCATTAATTATATACAAAAGCCCAACCTCGAGGTTCCTTCGAAGTTTACCCGTCATTGGCTGGGAGGTCAGCAGAAAGAGGTGGAAAAGAACTGCTGCCACCCCCACTTGGTGGGACCGCAGCGGCAGAGAGCGGAGCACCGAGGCTGAGTATATTGGCCGCCGACACGCCCGCTCTGTATCCTTCCAAAATCACCAATGTCTTCGAAGCTTATCAGTGATCGGATGGTGCAAAGACACGCTTACACCAACCACCGATGTCTTCGAAGCTCATCGGTGGATGATACAAGACTCACTCAGCCCCCCGAAGTCTTCGAAGCTTATCGAGGGGGGAATTGAGTGGTGCACTGAGAGATAGAAACTGACTGGTGAACATTGACAGGGGGTACTGGCCCTTTTATGCCCCATGTGCTGCACACTATCGTGGGACCCAATATATTGGGGAGTTACCCTCCTTTGCCATTGTATCCGTCGTCAACGAGACTTGTGCATGGCTAGTGCTGAGTTGATCGGAGATGATGTGCGCACGTCGGATGGGAACAAGGCCTAGGGCTATGGCTAGACGGACTATATCCAGGTCCGGGCTGGCTAAACCCCCTTCAATGGCGTGTTTGCGTGCCCATTGTGCATCGCATCGTCAACTGACGGAGTCTACGCAGGCAAAAATATGAGGCTCTACATGAGAAATTGAAGTCCTCTACGACTATCAAGATGTATCCTCAATCATTGGCTAGTACGTCAGGTTGTCCAGTGGAGCTGCGAGTCGTCTTCCTAGCTTACTCATTACACGAAATTCTGGCTGGTTCGTCGATGGAGTGCGGGGAACGCTATGCGTCGTCAACTTTAGACGGAACAAGTCGGAAACAACGAACGCACCCGACTTTAGGGGGGCACTATATCCAGGAATTGCCACTGGCGACAACATAAAAGGCGGGCTGGTCGCTCTTTTTCTTCATCATCAAATCTTCTACTTGGCGACTTCTACAATGAGTTGAAACCCACTCTGGTCTGCCACGAACTGGGACCGTGCCCTACATACATGGTACCCGAAACTGACTGATGCTTTTGCTTACTACTTGCTGTTGACGCTACTACTCGCTGTCGACGCTACTACTCGCTGTCGACGCTACTACTCACTGTCGACGCTACTACTCGCTGCTGATGCCACTACTTGATACTCGCTGTTTGCTGATAAGTCGCCTAGCCACCAAAAACTTCGAAGGACTGGCGGCTGAGTCGACTGCTCGCTGGACTTGACTCGTGTTCTATCACGCTGCAACCAGTAACACTCCATGACCATCCCGTAGGCGGGGGAGATAGTGCACCTTCATACACATCCCCTATGGGCGGTAGGCAAGACATACCCGTCTGATTGTATCCGCAACGACAGATTAGCCCTGGTCGGCCAACAAGCGAATGCTTGGACCTCGCGCGAGAACTGATGGCACTCCATCGACTGTCACTGGCCATGTTTGGACTGGTAAGGGGGGTTGATGGGCCTCCCTTTCCAGGAATTTTGTAGGTTCGGGGTCTGGTTTTGTAGCATGTATAGGTACTTGTATAGGTCTATAGCTAGATTAGTCATAAAATCAAAAATAACGATATTTGACAGTTGAAAATCATGTAGTCTAATAAGATCTACTCAATTGCTTTGACGTCAAACGTTCACACATGAATTTTGACCCATCCAACTATTTTCAAAGATTTCGAAATTCTCATAATTTTCCTATATTCATGTAATTTTATAGGTCTATCTCACGGGAAATAGTGTTAGAGCAAAGTTAATTGTGATTGTTTGTCATTTAGCTGAGGTTTGAGCGGGTACCATCCAAAATAAACAAAAACGATTGCGCATCAGAAAGTCTCTAGCGTATTCTAGAGCCGAATGGATTATTTTCGCAAGCGGTTCTATAGTGTAGTGGTTATCACTTTCGGTTTTGATCCGAACAACCCCGGTTCGAATCCGGGTAGGACCTCTTTTTGTGGACTTGAACGCTGAGATGAAATATTTCGAAATGAGTGAATGCTGATCAATTGAATGAAATGGCTACTCTATCAAATATCCATTGTCACCGCTTAACAACATACGTCGCGATGATTTTGGGTTCTTCCTTCAAAATTTGCACTTTTTTTGTAGAAACGCACGAGAAGCAGCTTCGAACTGTCTACGCCTAAATGGTAACTAAATTTATCACAAAAGTGCGACCATTCTTTCTCAATACCACAACAAAAATGCCAACTAGCATAAGAAACAGAGTAATCAACAAGAAGCAGAGAATACAATTTACGATCAACCCCCTTGGCTCGGGTATCTCTCGGGTAATCGTCATCCGAGACCTGGGGTTAAGCCTATCGACAATGAGGCGGCTTGGGCACTTGACTGTCTTCGTGTGGCGTTATGCACACAAACTAAAATAGCTGGTATTTCGCTGCCCTCTCACCACAACAACCCCGTGTCCGAAAATTACCCCTTGCGACAAAAAACCTTATTATACCCCATCTCGGGAGGGTAACCGAGGCATCAGAGGGGAATGTACAGTACCGGGGCTCGCCATCGTGTCTCCTAGAAAACACCACGTAGGCCCAGTAAATTTAGGCGCACATGTTGTTGTTGTTGTGGTTCGGCTGTGCTACGTGTTCCTCGACTACTGCCGCGTCATAGTACCGCAGCCGAGAATAAATAAACAGTTGCTCGATCTCCCCACCACATCATCTCGAAATGCCCTGATGTACACGCCGGCGCCGTAGACCCCTCCAGACCATCACCCTGGATGCTAATGAGATCGAGATCGCTAATCGAATTGCCCGTTTACTCGAATTTATCACTAGAATTGACCCCACCGTCACCGCCGCGATTCGCGCACAGCCTTAATGGTAGTGGCCAGGTGGCTACTACACCGCCTTCTCTACGAGCAAAAACCCCGGCACACGCCACTAACACCGTAAACAATCACCTAGCAGTAACCTCGAGCTGCCCCCACCCCAAATTCCACAGGTTTATTCTGGAGATTCGGCATAATTCAGGCCACGTGATTTCGCAGCCCGGGGAACACTTGCTACTTCACCGCATACGTTTTTTCCACTAGCAATCCTATTGGGTCCAGGCCAGCCATGACTGAGTCCAGTGTATCGGGAAGCGGCCTGCTTGCCGATCTCTCCGAGGACATTGACTCCATCTACAAACTGTACACCCAGCCGGGTTTGCCCCACGTCCGCATCACGCTGAGGTTGAGCCAGTTGGACGTCACCCAGGCACAGAGCCGGCTGGCCCCCAGCCTGCCCCATCTGCTGGTGGTGCTGTTGGACGATGATCCCGAGGGCATCATGCCCCCGATAAGACCCCAGGCCAACACCAACTCGCTGTTGAACGTGCTTGTCGACACCCCTCAGCCCCTGGATCTCGATTTGCCGCCGACGCTGGCCCAGCACTGGCGCGACGAAGGCGCCGCCGTCCGCGAAGTAAACGAGGGCAACCAGGTTAAAGTGATCAAGCGCGACGTCGGCGACTTCAAGTTCATCAAAAACATCGGCGAAGGGCTGTATTCGACGGTGATGTTGGCCACAGATAAGCATACCAACCGCCAGTACGCCGTCAAGGTGTTGGACAAACGCCACATCATCAAGGAGAAGAAGGTGAAGTACCTCAACATCGAGAAGCACGCGCTCAACCGGTTGAGCAACCGCATGGGGATCATCTCCCTCTACTTCACCTTTCAGGATAAAAACCTGTTATACTTTGTGCTTGACTTCGCCGCCAACGGGGAGTTGCTCTCGTTAATCAACAAATACGGCACTCTCAACGAGGACAGCGTCCGCCACTTTGGCGCCCAAATCCTCAGCGCCATCCAGTACATGCACGACAACGGGGTGATCCATCGCGACATCAAGCCGGAGAACATTTTATTAGACGAGAAACTCAGAATCCAGATCACCGATTTCGGTACCGCCCGTCTCTTGGAGAAGAAAGACGATGACCCTGAGAACTACCCCTTAGACGTCCGCGCCAAGCTGTTCGTCGGTACCGCCGAATACGTGCTGCCAGAGTTGTTAGAGCTGAAGTACTGCGGTAAGCCCGGTGACATCTGGGCGTACGGGTGCATTCTTTATCAGATGATTGCCGGTAAGCCGCCGTTCAAAGCGACCAACGAGTACTTGACGTTTCAGAAGATTACTAAATTACAGTATGCATTTACTGCTGGGTTCCCCGTGGTTCTCCGTGATTTGATCAAGCACATCTTGGTGCTTTTACCGCAGAAGCGATTCACCATCGACCAGATCCAACAGCACTATTTCTTCCTGCCCACCAACTGGGACGACTTCGATCTGATCTGGTACGCGGACCCCCCCGAATTGGGACCGTTCAAGATGCTGGCTAAAGGTATGCTTAATGTCCCGCCTGAACTTACGAAGGCGTACTCGCTGCCAGTAGTCACCACGAGAAAAGTCTACGGCCCCAACCAGAAACGCAAGCAAACGCTGCTGCCATCGCCCATTGCCACTAATAATCTGCAGGTTCTGCTTGAACAACAAGACTCGCACGGGTCGCTGGGGACGCCGGTGCCGCCTACGGCGCCTACCAAGCCAGTGAACCCGGCCAAAGCCGCTGCATACGTCCTCAACCGGGGCTCCGACGAGAAACTAGACCGCCCGCTGGCGCTGAGAGTGAAGCTGGGACCGCAATACATCCCTGGCACCAACATCTTGCGCCCGCAAATCAACCCTCGCACGTCATTCCCTATACGCAAACCTAAACAGCCGCCGACCCTGGCCCTGGCGATGTCGACGCTGGCCCAGCAACAGTCTACCGCCAGTCCTACGTTCCCTCGCCTGGAAAGAGTGCCGCAAACGCCGCCGGCGTCGGCCCCCGCTCTGGCACCACCGGTGCCATCTCCTGCCCCGTCGGCGCCGGCTCTGGCGCCCCCCGTGCCTACCCCTGCTACCATTCGCAAACCGCTGGCGGGTGCCCTGGCGGGCTCGGGTACGCCCACGTCGCTGATGGTGGGGCTAGGCATCTCTACGCTGCGGTCGAACTTAATCGAAGTGACGCCGCCGCTGCTGGTTGAGGCTGCGTGGAAGAAGTACCTTGAACACCCCGATGAGCGTATATTGCGCCTCGGCCCCGCCATCGTCCATCGTGAGCCTACAGAAGTATTCGAACGCAAGCACCGCGGCCAGATCCATAATGCCCCCATTAGCTTAAGCAATAAGGTCGATCAGGCCAACCGCAGCGTGAGCAACAAGAGCTTATTACTGAAGGTTGTCAACGGTCTGAGTAACGGCTTGCGCGGCACCGATGTCATGGACACCACCACCTACCAAGGCAATGACGGCGAAGGTGACGAAGCCCAAGCGATCATTGACCATTGGGAGACAGTCAAGGAAGAGGACGAGGAAGCCGACAAGAAGAAACTGTTATTCAAGAAGTTCTTGCACTCTGCCACCCAGAACGCCGACGAGGTGCTTGGAACCGCCGTCAACCATCCGTTGGAGCGCCCGCGGACGTGTACGGTGGTGTGCACCACCCACGGACGCGTGCTTATCTTCTCCCGTAACGACAACGACAATTACCGTATGATCATGGAGCTCAAGCTCAACTACTCGTTCATGAGAATCAAGGAGGTGGTGCTGGCGCTGAAGTTCAAGCTGTTGATCCCCACCGTGGGGACGTTTGCCCTTATGCTGAATGTGACGACATTCGTGTTTGAAGTGGAGAAGTACGAAGTGGGGATGTGGACCGAAGCCTTGGCTCAAGGTAAGCTTAATGAGTTTGAACGCCACCGTCTCGGACTCGCGTCGGAACCGGTGCCGAGAATCTCCGAGACGGCAGAGACACCAACGCTGCCGCGACTGCCCACCCTGGATAACTTCGAGTTCCTGCCGCAGCTGCCATCATCGGCGACCCGTAAGAAGGGGATGATGCCGGTTCGCATACGCCGGCTGATCAAGCGCAAGCCGCCTCCCGCGAAGTCGCCGCTGCCGCCGGGAGAAATGGGGAGTCCCATTGACATGAGCACTGGATTCCAAAGCCACAGCGTCGATGCCGAGCTTAGAGCGGCTCAGCTTGCAGCTGCTGCCGGCGAACGCAATCGGTCGAGTATCGAGTACCCTCATCGCCTGAGCTTTTCTAAGGAGAACGGATCGAACACCGTCAGCCGGCTGGGTCTGAACCTGAACAAGACCCCCGTAACGCAGAAGACGTCGAAGTTCCTCGCCCGCAGTCTGCGGAGAAACTAACCAACTAGATGCTTGATGCAGCTAGCAGTACTCAATACACATGACAAGCAAAGTTCAGTTTGATAGAGTAGAGCGCGTGGAGGTGGTTTCGCTGGTTGAAGGTTTAGGTGCTTAGTGGTATTCGGTAGTAATCCATCGTGATTACAGCCTGTCTTTATTTACCCAGTAAAACAATCTTAAGACGAACCTGTACTTATTTGGAGATGTCATATCCTTAGTGTACGCACTCACTTCACAACCTGGTGGTTGTAGTAACTGACACATCTCAGGCAGACCTTCTATATAAAACTGAGATGAACTATTCTATGATAGGTACGATACATAGAGATCTAGGGTGTTTCTTTGTCTTCACTAAGGTGAATTACGTTTACGTCAATTGTCTCACTCACATTTGACATTCCCCGCTTGTATGCAATCATGGGTGCAAAATAGCTGGAAAGTAGATGGGGTAATTTACGAAATTAAATTGTATAGCGACAACTGAGATGATACCAGTTCAATAAGACTTCTGTCTACGTCAAATTACCGTCATTGGCTTGCCCGGGTGTCGGTGTCACTTGTGGTCGTCGATGCCATTAGGGCGCAACCCTAACGTCACGTGCGCACATCACGGAAAATTTTGGTCTCCGCACGCCGGGGTCGCGCTCCCCCTCCAACCCTTAGGCAAATTTTTCACTAGTGCAAAGGTCTCGTACGTTAACATGGCTAAATTCATCAAGTCTGGTAAGGTTGGTAAGTACTAATCGCAAACGGTGCATTGAGGCACTTTACCCCAACCATGAATGAATCCGTCCCCTTTTGCATTTCCCGTGGTTTTTATCCCCCAGATCGAAAGCGGACTGAGCTCATTTTGTGGTGTCCCTCCAAATTGACCCGATGAGATACTAATTAATTATAGCTATTGTCACCCGTGGCAGATACGCCGGTAAGAAGGTCGTCATCGTCAAGCCCCACGACGAAGGGACCAAGGCCCACCCCTTCGCCCACGCCATCGTCGTCGGTGTCGACAAGGCCCCCCTTAAGGTTACCAAGAACATGGGCGCCAAGAAGACCGCCAAGAGATCCAAGGTCAAGCCCTTCGTCAAGGTCATCAACTACAACCACTTGATGCCCACCAGATACACCTTGGACGTCGAATCGTTCAAGCTGGCCGTCTCGACCGAAGCCCTCGAGGAAACCGAATCGCGCAAGGAAGCCAAGAAGGCCGTCAAGAAGGCTCTCGAAGAAAAGCACCAAGCCGGTAAGAACAAGTGGTTCTTCCAAAAGCTCCGTTTCTAAGTCTCATATGGGAGATACGATGATGGGGGCTTTTGTTTTATAGTACGTACTTAATTACTGCATGGGTTAAATACACATAATGAAGGAACCCTACACATAGGCGAACCACTGAATAGGTACATACCCACGCCCTAGGCTGACTCATTGGCCCGTAACTGACGCCGCAGACGGCGTTCTTTTTCTGGGTGGTCCACCTCTTCGTCACCTCCACGCACTAACCCACACTCACCACCTCTGGATGTCGATCGAGGAAAAGATGGCCGACGTCAAGTTGGACCAGGCCCAGACTCAGCCTACCGGCGACAACGCTGCTTCCGCTGCTGCTGAACAGAAGGTTACCCCTTGGGAAGTGGAAGGGGCTGTGGTCGATGGCCAGGCGCAGGACATCGACTACGACAAGCTCATCCAGCAATTCGGCACCAGAAAGATCACCGAGGAAACCTTGGCTCGTTTCAAGGAAGTCACCGGCCACGAACCCCACCCGTTCTTGAAGAGAGGCGTGTTCTTCTCCGAAAGAGACTTGAACCGCATCCTTGGCTTATACGAAGTCGGCGACCCTTTCTTCCTCTACACCGGGCGGGGGCCGTCGCTGGACTCGATGCACTTGGGCCACATGGTCCCCTTCATCTTCACCAAGTGGTTACAAGATGTCTTTGATGTCCCCTTGGTGGTTGAACTCACCGATGACGAAAAGTTCTTGTTTAAGCAAAAGCTCAAGATCGAGGACGTGAAACAGTTCGCTCGCCAAAACACTAGAGACATCATCGCCGTCGGCTTCAACCCGGAAAACACTTTCATCTTCCTGGACTTGGAGTACATGGGGGGCGCCTTCTACGAGAACGTGGTGCGGACACTGAGACAGATCACCACGTCGACGGCGAAGGCGGTGTTCGGCTTCAACGACTCCGACTGCATCGGTAAGATCCACTTCGCCTCGATCCAGATCGCCACCGCCTTCCCGCTGTCGTTTCCCGACGTGTTGGGCCTTCCCCCGAAGACGCCGTGCTTGATCCCCTGTGCCATCGACCAGGACCCGTACTTCCGCGTGTGCCGTGACGTCGCCGACAAGCTCAAGTTCACCAAGCCGTCGTTGATCCACGCCAAGTTCTTCCCGGCGTTGCAAGGGGCGCTGACGAAGATGTCGGCCTCTGATGAAACGACGTCGATCTTCATGAGCGACACTCCCAACCAAATCAAGAAGAAGATCAACAAGTACGCCTTCTCGGGTGGTAAGACCTCGGTCGAGGAACACCGTCGCGATGGTGGTAACCCCGACGTCGACGTCGCCTACCAGTACCTCCTGTTCTTCGAACACGACGACGAGAAGTTGCAAAAGATCTACGACGGCTACAAGCTGGGCGAAGTGTTGTCGGGTGAGATGAAGGCCGAGTGCATTGCCGTGTTGCAGAAGTACGTCAGCGAGTACCAGGAGCGCCGCAACGCCGTCGACGACGCCACCATCGACGCCTTCATGAAGCCCCACAAGTTGGTGTGGGGCCAGAAGGAGCGTCTTGTCCCCGCCGACCCCAGCAAGAAGAAGAAGCTGGACGCGAAGCCGGCCAAGAAGTAGGTGACGAACACTATGGGGAGTTGTGTCTTAATTAACATATACAGAAAAGACGATGCAAAATAATGTGTAGAATGAGTCAGTGGGTTTTTTTTTTAGCTTGAAGAAAGGTCAGCTTTCACTTGGCTAAGCACCCACATAAGTCGGTCAAAGTCGCCGTCAGCGAGGTCTCGCCCAAACCATTTGGAGCCTAAGCTGAGCACCACCGGTTTCTGCTTATGTATAATCACCATCTTGGCCACTTCGGCAGCAATGATCTGGACCTTCAAATTGCTATGGTCTCCCACCACCAACACCGGGTCAACCTGGAGCTGGTCGGGCAGCATCTGGTGCATCGCCATCGTGAACGACGCGGGGACGGCAACCGTAAAAGTGGAGTCCATTCCCCCGTCAATGTATAGGTTGTAGATCACCTGGTCGGCGGCCTCGACGTGCTGGAACTGGAAGTGGTGGCCATCGTGGTCGACGGTGAGCATGGTGGGGCACAAGTGATGGTGATGAGACCGAACGAGAAGTCGACGACACTCATCTGGCAAATGCGAGAAATATTACCAGATTCAATTAGACATTGATGAAATAGTTGACAGGCCGGTGAATGTCGGAAACGGGATCGCTTCCGATGTACGTTTTGGTCCCTTCTTATACTGGCTTCGCATACATATCGGCCCGGTCCCGAACCAGACTTTGTCCCATCTGACAACGAAAACCGTATTGAACAATGATAGTAAACATATATCGAGTTAATAGGTTCTATACTTTGACTGCTGGAGCTTTTGTATGAATGTTGTTTAAAATATATGTTTGGTGAGACACGCGCTGGCATGCTGCCCCGGAGAGCTGTCAGCATAACTCAATATGGCGTCACCGTTACATGATTTTACTAAATGCCCGCGAGATGACAAATATCTCGTCAGCATGGCGCCCGGGTGCAGGGCGCTATATATGTAGCCGAGGTCGACGCTTCCCACCCACAATAGTGGTTTTGTATCCCAGCACCTGCTGTTCTCGTTGGTTATTGTCCGTTTGCCGACTGCCCGCTAGCCGTTGCCTCCGTGCTCACTGTCCATTAACCACCCCACACTCCGAACCGTGCGAAATTTTTCACAGGCTCACCATACTGACCACCGATACCCATGACGTTTGTTGAAGTGTCCGAAGCTATTGAAGCGTTCAAGAACGGCGAGTTCTTGATCGTGATGGACGACGAGTCTCGCGAGAACGAGGGCGACTTGATTATCGCCGCCGAGAAGTGCACCACCGAGAAGATGGCGTTCCTTGTCCGCTACTCGCTGGGGTACGTGTGCGTGCCCATGCTGACGGAGCGGGCCGACAAGTTGGGCGTCAACTACATGTTGCCCGACCTGTCGACTGACCGCCACAACACCGCCTACTGTGTCACCTGTGACTACGCCGAGGGCACCACCACCGGGATCTCCGCCGCCGACCGGGCGCTCACGGCGCAGAAGTTGGCCGACCCCAACGTCGACCCGTCCAAGTTCACTCGCCCCGGCCACATGGTGCCGTTGCGCGCGGTGCCCGGTTTGTTGAACAAGCGCCGAGGTCACACCGAAGCGCTGGTGCAATTGTGCGAGCTCGCCGGTTTGCTGCCCGTGGCGGTGATCTGCGAAATGGTCCGTGACGAGGACGGCTTGATGCTGAGGTTGCCTGACTGCGAGAAGTTCGGCAAGCAACACAACATCAAGTTGGTCACCATCGACCAGTTGGTCGAGTACATCAACCAAGGGGCCAACGGCCACTAATGACGCCATGTATATTTATAGACACTGAAGGTTACGCTGTCCTTCTGCCATGTATGAATAGCTTTTATCCTCAAATACAATTTCGAAAAATTTGCCGAATTTTGCGGCAAAGTGGGCCCAGCAACGTATCGTCCATTATTATGTCTCCGCTTGATGGGGTCACAAGCAAAACTATTCATCATTCATATCATTACTACACCAGTTCCCTTAAAGGGAAACGGGACTGTTCGATAACAGCAATGCGGGGGTACCTTCAGCGGTGAAGCTGGGTTCAGGGGTGGGCACCAGCGACCGGGCCCTTTTTGAGGGAGACGCTTGTCGCCTGATGAGTTTTGGAGCCGGGCGCTTCTTTGACGGCGTCGTTGGCGGGGTAAAAAATTCGGCGCCGTCGAAGGAGTCGTTCACTTCGGTTTTTATTATGAACGAATCGGTGGGCTCCGTTTTGATTTGAGGGTGAGGGGCAAGCAACGGCACCGGCGCGGTGGTAGCAGCCAGAGCAGCAGCAGCAGCGGCAGCAGCATCGGCTTCCTTTTTCGCTTGCTTCTCCCGTTTGATTTGCGCTCGAGCTTCCTTTTCTTGATTCATCTTGAGACGCTTCGAATCTAACTGTTCTTGAGTCAAGAACAAATCAGGGATCTCGACTTTAAGGATTTTAATAAAATGGTCACAGTCACACAACACCTCGTAGTCAATGTGATCTTGCCAGATCAGTTTTGACAACGGGGTTTTGTTGACGAAAATAACCTTGCCGCCCTTCAGGTGAACCGCCAGCGCCACCAGGCGAACCAACTTTTTGACGCCGTCAACTTTAAGCGACGTCCCCATGATAATGAGCATGTCGGGACGCAGTTTAAGGTCAGTGTTGAGACCTTGGGCGAGGATCTCCGCTTGAGGGTGATTCTCACCATAAAGAACGATATTGGGCCGCAACCGACCAATGGTTCCGCCAGTGATACGTTTGCCGGCGTATAACCGCTCGATGTATTTGGCGTGGCACTTAGCGCACTCAGGGTTGACACCACCAGCAAGGAGTTGGTGGTATTCTTCGGTCCAGTCGTAGGCTTCAAAGCACAGAGTGCACGCCAATTTGTGCAAATTACCGTGAAGCTGGACCACGTCAAGCAGACGCCATGATTGGTTGAATGTGCGAGCGGCGTCGAAATCCTCGAGGTTGATCCCCATGTTTAAGTTAATCTGCTGCTCGAGGCAGTCGATATTTTGGGTGTAGCATCGTAACAACTTGCTCCGTTCTTTAAGCACTTTGATAAATTTATGGGTTTCCGTGGGCTTGGCATCGCGACTCAGCGCATATAACAGCGCCATAAATGTACAAAACAACTGGAGCAGCGTCTCGTCGCGGAAAAGCGAGATGTCGAACAAATCTTGTCCCTTCACCACCAGCTTGGTGTTGGGGAACTTAGCTTTGACTAAGTTGTAAAGCCCTTCCAGGGAACGGAAATCCGGGATGCCGGCATTACACAGAATACCGGCCCCCGTGAGCACGGTGGTCTTCTTGCTTTTGTAGACCCGTTTGGCGATTTCATGGAGGTTCAATTGGTTGTTGCGCAACTCCTCGGCCGTCAACCGGGGGGATTGCAAGTCGATGGTAATCATCGAGCGGGGCTAGCGTCGCAAGGATACGGCTCCAGATGAAACGTGGGGAGGTGAGGGGGTCGGGCGACGTTCAGGGGTAGGGTGTATGGTGCAAATCACGAGGACAACGCTCAGAGACCAGCAAAACGAACAAGACGGGGGGATTTGTTTGTCGCCGTAATCAAGCAGGCGCACTTGAGATCGCAAAGTGTCCCAGCATAGGCTAGGTTATATGAAGGAACGATCATCCCCGAACGGGAAAAGAAAAACATACAAAAACAACACGCAGACGTGGTGGGTTGCGACATTGAGAGAAAGAGACTCGAGCTAATCTATGCAAGAATTATATCTATAGTTTAGTGATGGTTTAGGCGTATAGAACAATTGTAGACACCCTGAAACTACGAATGTTGTCTACCCCTAAACTCGCAACGTCCGTTTATTGTGGGTTGCAGGGTAAACTGTGATTGCTATCTTCCAGCCTGAGTGCTATTAAGGTAAGGTATAGCTAAGTTAGGGGTAACTCAAATGTATTGAGGTGAGACGTTCATTTTGATTAACTTTTAAGCTTATATAATCAGCGTGTGCTGGTGAAGAATGTCTACTGGCCAGCCAAGTAGAAGGGCAGCAAGAGTAGGTAAGGTTCAGGCAGTTGTATGACAAACACGTCACGCAAATATCTTTGCCCCGTCGAGGACCTAGTCATGATATCCGCACCCATCTATAACTATAAATACGTTTAACCACTCTGACTGTTGACGGCCAACTCCATGATCAATTTGGTGGCCAAATGCAAAAACGGGTACGCCGAGAACGAACTCATGTCGTCCAAGTCCAGTTTGATGAACGGCGACGGGATCTCGTCCTCTTCGGCGTTCTCAAACTCCCACCCGTCAAACTTGAAATCAACCAAGTAGTTATTGGGTTCAAGTTGGAACAATTGGATTTGCATTTTCATGAGGTTGGGGGTCTTTTCGTCAGCTTGGTCATTTTCGTACTTCCACCGGACCCGAATTGTCCATAATTCTTCTTCAGTAGGTTTGGCCCATTCAGCGCCCAAGTTCTTAAGCGCCCGGTAGATCTCACCCATCACATCCAACGGGTATGACCGCGACCGGATACCAAAGTGCCATCTAGTTTTCAGCTTTTTGACGGGAGCCGGAGGCACTTGGGCCGCTGGCAGGTTAGCTTGCCGCATGTATTCACGGTGGATCGAGGGCAATGACAGCGGCAAGATGGCAATGGTGGAGTTGGGCAAAGTACTCAAATCCGGCACCAAGGCAAGGGTTTGGTAGGTCACCAGCTGGGCAACACCGGGAGCCTTCAGCGTCAGTTGCGTGGGCATGTAGCCAGGAGTGGCGGGGAAGTCTTGTTTGCTCTTCTTCAAGTCACGCACAAGCAGAGGGTTTTCCTTCATCAAAAGGTAAGCATCCAAGATTTCATTAGTGGTGGCTTGAGTCTCTTGTTCGTTGTACTTATTGATGACAGAGATGATTTCGTCGCGGGGGTAACCCAACGACACCGTGAGCGCGTTGACCACATCATCGTCAATGTCGATCTTTTCCACCTTAGCCTTCGACAAGTCAGGCGGCAACAAGTAGTCGGCAATGCCCTCTTTGAACCACGGGTCTTCCATGATTTCGTGGATGGTGATACGATTAAGAGGGTTGACCACCAACATCCGCGTCAACAAGTGCTTAGCACCGGGACTCAAGTAGTTAGGAAGAGTGTAGACACCATTGGAAATCTTCTTGAAAAGCGCCGGAATAAACTCGTCATCAAAAGGCAACCGACCACAAAGCATCACGTACAAAATGACACCCAGCGACCACACGTCGACTTCGGGACCAGCGTATAATTTACCCGAAATGACTTCAGGGGCGGCGTAGTTCGGCAGACCACACAGCGTTTTGAGGAAATTCCCATCAGTCATGATATTCAGCAAACCAAAATCGGCAATCTTGACGTTAAGCTTATCGTCCAATAACAAATTTTCCGGTTTCAAGTCACGATGGACAATCTTATGACGGTGACAGTATTCCACGGCGGCGATAATTTGCTGAAAGAAGCGGCGGGCTTCATCCTCGGGCATTCTCCCCCGCTGGACGATGTAGTCGAATAATTCCTTACCGGCGTACTCAATCACCATGATGATTTCGTCTTTCAGCTTGATCACGTCGTAAAGCTTGATAATATGGGGGTGCCTAAGCAAACGAAGGTAGGAGATCTCTCTTTCGATGCGGCCTTGCATGTCACTCTTAGCCAACGTCTTTCGGTTGATGATTTTGAGTGCCACTCGCTGGCCAGTAACGCAATGTTGAGCGAGCTTCACTTTACCAAACGACCCTTCACCGAGGGTTTTGATCACCTGGTACTTCCCGATACGGGTGGACGAGTGAGCGTTGACATCCGCCATCACCTGGTCGGGCGCCTCCTGGGCAGGGACGGGGGTTTCAGCGGCCATGGCTTGTGATTGTGTGTCGCACAGGTTCGAGTGGTGGGTGGCCACGAAAAAAAGTGGGCGCAGAGTGCACCACCCGCCAATGAGTCTGAGCGGGTCAGTGACGTGGGCTTAGACGACGAGCGAAAGATGACGTATCGGGAAAAACGAAAAAAAAAGATTGAGTCATAATTTAGGGTTCGTGGTTAAATTTTTTTGGCAGAGTTAGTGGTTTTTATCGGTGTGGGGTGGCTGCGTGACCCCGGGGGGTGGTGGTATCAGCGGGCCTTGTGGGGAAACACCCGCCCGTTACACAAAGGAGCACGTAGTGAGCGTGGCCGGCCCATTCTGTCTCGACTGCCGAGAGCGCGACCGCGCGAATTGCTTTTCAGCAAACTTTGTTCTTAGACACACACATTATATATGACACAAAGGCGGAATTGCCGTCGTAGACCTGCATTAGTCTCCCCATGGCGATGTGGTCCGCCTTAGCTCCCAAAATTTGAGGAAAGTGGTGGTAGACGGGGTGATGGCAGTTCGCCTAGACACGTTTCACACTTGAAACAGTGGGTCGATGTAGGTTTAGGTGAGGCGTGTTTAGGATAATGTTGCTGATAACGACCACCGTCGTCTATTAGCGCCCCATTGAGCGATGGTGGTCCACCATCACCCCCCGCCATTGTACCGTCGTCACCCACTAATGACCCTGAGCGGCTAATATAAGGCAGTAGTGATGTTCGCGGTGCAGCCCACCCTTACGTGGGCAGCCGAGAAGGCATGCCACACCTGCATCTGCCCCAGATTCCAGCCGTACTTGCAGAGATACACGATACAGAACATCTGAGATCTTGATGACTTTTAAACATGTAGACAAACGGGTCACGAAGACACACCGCCTCCCGTCATTTACCAATTAAGTGCGGGTGACCAATTCGCCCCTCCCCCGAGGCGGTACCATCCTTTATACCTACGGTATTATAAAGGCGTACTGAGGTGAAACCCCCCTTATGAAAAGCCAAGGCGACGCTGAGCCCCCCGTGACACACGCGGCCTGCGAATGCATGTCATTGTTATCTCTAAAGCTATAAATTCTCCTGCAGCAGCAGCCGCTCCCCTCCTCCACCGAGACCCACTCACGCTCACCAATATAAAAACCCACCCACGCCCGCCGTCACTGCTATTTTTTTTTGCAAGCACTCTCAACCCTTCCCACCACCTCCACCCCTCCAATGGTCATGGCGTTCCAGGACGTTACCGAGGTCACCACCACCGACCCGTCGAAAGTGGTGTGTCCCCTCCCCATCGTGCCCCGCCCGATATCGTTCCTAGACTCCGACTATTCGGCGTTCTCTGACTCCGACAGCGATGGGTTTGCCGATGTGTGTGACAACGTCAGATACACCCTAGGGCAACTCGGCATCGAATCGTCTCGGGCTGACTTGTTGGCAAGCCCCCCGGCGCCCGAGGCGACACCGTCAGGGCTGCACACCCCGGATACCACGAGAAACTCAGCCACCGAGGATGAGAAGAAGGCGGCTAATCTTGACGCTCAATTGCAAAGCATCGTCAAGCTGGAAGTGGCGTGGAGTAAGATCTTCTCCAGCGCCGGCACCAACATGCCGGTGGACGTGGATGCGCTGTTAATCCCGTTACTGCCTCAAGACCACCTGCCGCCGGAACGGTTCCCTCGTCTGGTGGTTGATGTTGACCGTATCCTCAATTACCAAAAACTTTACGAGGATGTCCACCTTGAATCCACCAGCTCCTATACCATCAATGGCCAGCCATGGGGGCGTCAAGCCCACCAGCATGACCTGGAGAGCTTCATGTGGGCCCTGGAATGTGACGGGATCACCTGGGTCCACCCGCAAGACCGGTTCGTCGTGGTGCCTGCCACCACGCAAAAGCATATCGACATTGCCATTGCCAACCAGTGCTGGACACTGGGGCTGTCGACCAACAATTTGTTGAATTACATTTACCAGCAAAGCGCCGCCAACGGCGCCCGCACCTGGATGTTCGTGTCGAACCCTACCGACGCCACCATCCGGGGCATTGGCGAGATGGTCTCACCGATTGACCCTCGTGCATGCATGGCCGAGTTCGGCTCGGCCCTCGTGGGCAGTGGTCGGGTCAAGTGGCACCTGACGGCGACGGTGGGAGGGCTGTGGCTCGACGGCCTCACCACGCAGCAAGGCACCAGTCTCACCATGAGCGGGCCCCCTGCCGAGCTTGACTGGCTCACTGCTCGCGAAGTCATCGACTTGTTCCTGCCGGAGTAAGCTTTCGGGGGAACCAAGTCCATTCAACCATTCATCATTAGTGCGATTATACCTAGTAGTTAGTTAATATTCAGGAGTTCATTTTTCCTCTGTAGGTCCCGCAACGCTCAGCTTAACTCCATAGTGGCACCACTTTTTCCGTGCGAAGGGTTTCTCCCCTTGTTAACTCCACCAAACCCCTATAACGATGTTCCGACTGGTTTGCAGAGCTCGGAGCCAATTCAGAGGGCTTGCCACCAAGGCGGAGGCGGTGAAGAAGTACTACGGCGATGACATCACCTACGGCGAGCTCAGTCCCGCCCAGAAGGCGTTTTTGGACCGCGTGGTACGCGTGGACCAGGCGGGTGAGTTAGGTGCCGACTACATCTACATGGGCCAGTACTTTGTGTTGCTGAACAAGTACCCTCATTTGAAGCCAGTGTTGCAACACATGTGGGACCAAGAAATCCATCACCACAAGACGTTTAACGATTTGCAAGTGCAACGCCGGGTGAGACCGTCGTTATTGACTCCGTTGTGGAAGGTGGGGGCGCTTGCTATCGGTGTCTCGACAGCAGCAATTCTGCCGGAGGCGGCGATGGCGTGCACGGTGGCAGTGGAGACGGTCATTGGTGGCCATTATAATGAGCAATTAAGAGTGCTCCAGAACCAATACGGCGATATCAAGATATACGACAAGAAAACCGGCGAGGAATTGAACTTGGCTGATCCCAACATCGCCGTGGATAAACAGGCGTTGGTGCTGCCGGAGTTGACTGAGCTCAAAAAGACGATCTCGCAGTTTAGAGACGACGAGTTGGAGCACTTGGACACCGCCATCGAGCACGACGCCGAGAAGGCGGTGCCGTACATGTTGCTTACCGAGTGTATCAAGTTGGTGTGCCGCACGGCGATCTGGACCGCCGAACGGGTATAGAGTATATAGTTTTGACCCATCATGAGTGTACGACCAATGCGAGCAAAAAAAAGTAGACTTCTTACCACTCAACCTTTAATCGGGATCGTCCAATTTACAATTTAGAGCTCATTTCCCCTATCTCAATGATATATGGTTTAGGCAGCTTATGGTAGAGATCAAGTCGCGTACACATTTGAGCCGCACCAACATAAACAAAGCGCCATCATGAGCAACACCCGGGCCAGTTTCTACCGGCGACAGTCCCAGGGGATGGCTCCGCCTCAGTCGGAGCAGGACATAGCCGAGACCATCAACTTCCTCCAGATTCTCCGCTTCGACATCAGTCGGGAAGAGCTTGAGCGACCCACGCCAAAAGTCATGGCCGCGTTCATGGAACACATTGTCGATCAACTCGTGGGGTTAACGCCTGAGATGATTAGCGAGCGGGTCCACGAGTTGTTTGCCGACCGACCAGAAATGATCAGTGAGTGGGAGCCTAAGATTCGCGAGACGGTAATGTTCCATGCTTTCCATGATTTACTCAAATTATCAAGAACCCCGGAAATGACAGGATTAACGATTGCCAACATCACCAAACCCGACGTTGCTACGTTCAGAGCTATCGTGAATGCGGTGATTGAGTTTGCTCAGTTTCGTGACCACCAGGGTGATGTTAATGATATCCTCGCCAGTATGGAAGCATCTACTGATCGTGATACTAAAGCTGAGGAGGATCTAGTGCAAGCGCAGGCGGAGTATAACGAGATCAACCGTATCGTCCAGTCACAGTCGTCAGATCTTGATCAATGTGAACACTACAATTATCTCTTGTCCCAAGAGCTTTTGAAAGTGAAGGACACTGCTGATGTTCTCGTGCAACAGTGTGAGGATTTCAAGCGAGATAAACGCAGTTTAACTAACGATATTCAACTCAAACAGAATGAGTTGGAGCAGCTTCTGCTTGACGTCCGTGAGCTAGAGTCGTACCAAAACTTCGACCACGACGCCGAGTTGCGCGAGATTGAGGCTTTAGAGGAAGATATCGCCCACTTGGAACAAGAAACCGCCGCATTTTCAGAACAAAAGCAACGCTACATCAGCATGCAGAGACAACTTCAAATCCCTCAAGCCCACTTCCAGATTTTACTCAATGAAGTGAATGAATACCAGAAGCTTTACGAAGATGCCACTGAAGCCAAACAGGATAACGCCCGCAGTCAAAGTGATCTTCGCCGACTTGAAAACGAACTCCTACGATTACGAGACCAGGCCGAGCGCCACGAAAAGCACCTCAAATCGACTAATGAAAAGCTTAACCGATTCAAAGAGCAATACGAACAGAGAAAGCGCGACGACGACGAACGCAGTCGCCAAGAAGAACGAGAACACAGCCGAGTGCTTGAGACACTCGACCAGGAGAAACTCGAAATCGAGAAGCTTGAGCGGGATACCGCCGAACTTGAGGCTATCGCCAATGACGAAATGCACCTGCACAACCGGCAATTGGGAGAATTGGACAATATGCTCCTCAAACTTATAAACGCCGTGAACAATCATTGGGTACCGACATCGGAATCGTTCGAAAAGGCAGTGAAGGAGATGGTGGCAGTGAACCCATCCGAGCCGGTGGCCGTCACTACCGATGACAACTAGAACCGGTGCCCACCCACTAATTTAATGAAGCTACGACCTGTATTGTAATATTACGTCAATGATAAGCCTATTTGTGTTCTCTATGTACTTAACTCTTTTGCTGAGTAGTCTGCACCCCTGAACTTAGTTACGTTGGCAAGATCCTCATATGAGGAATTCGAGCAAATATGCTGAACGGATAGTCAGCGTATCTAGGGTTCAAAGTAAAACACTCTGCTCGTCAATGCTTGGTTTAGATTGCTTGAATTGCTTATTGGTGAGGGTGTACCCCCTGAATGCAAGCAGTGCACAAAGCGATTGTATCGTTGTTAAGACGACTTAGAGGCATAGCGGTGATTGGATAGACTGATCGGAGATATCGCCGGATCATGTTATCTAATAAGATGCCATCTATAACCATAGACTCTCATGGTAAGTATTGACGGGGCACCGAGAAGGAGTCCATCGACTTCATTGAGCTCAACAGCAGTTCTAGTGTCCCATGAAACGATGTAACCAATCATATCCTTTGGAATAGACTTATTAGGTTGCACTGTATTACCTGTAAATCAAACGGTCATACCTGTACAGCTATACGTATTGAAAGCGGGTATGTTTCTGTTTTGAGGATCACAAAAGGTATCATGACCATATCAATGACATATACTCCGCTTACGTGAAGCATTCGAACTGAAGGTACTAGTACTATAAATATCAATGATATCCTCCTATAAACCCTCTCTCCTTACCCTCTGAATTCAGAAAATCATGTCGTCTCCTCAAGTATGCTCCGGTTGTCCTAATGGCCCCAAAGGCTGTGCTGATTGCCCCAAGAAAAAGTGAGGGCCACCCCTGAATCCGATTTTTTTGGAAGTTACTGGTAGCTTTGTTTTTTATAAGGATTCAATACACACGCCTAAATCTATGCTATCTTGTATACGTCGTATATATATATCTTAGCCGCACGCGAACCTCCTCGAGGCTGAATGCGGTTGGCAGTGTTTTCGGGAGGCACCGCCACCAATGAGCTTGTGGGGCTCTTTGGCGAGATTTTCCCGCAGATCACGTATATCATCCCCATCTCCGATAACGGCGGGTCCACCAGTGAGCTCATCCGTGTCATTGGCGGGCCGGCAATTGGCGATATCCGGTCACGGCTCACGAGACTTA
Source organism: Diutina sp. Y7414 (assembly GCA_037042415.1). Taxonomy (NCBI): domain Eukaryota; kingdom Fungi; phylum Ascomycota; class Pichiomycetes; order Serinales; family Debaryomycetaceae; genus Diutina; species Diutina sp. Y7414. Next base: position 787,147 of record JAXQKI010000100.1, read on the forward strand.
TCCCGCCCCACCAAGACCGACTCCGCAATCTCTTGAGTTTCCGACTATCAAAAGACCCCAAAGATGCTAAGGACCAGTGGGCAGATATTGTCGATGGCACCCACCCGATTTGGCAGGGCATTCTTCCGTCGACCAAGGAGTTGATCCGCTCGTTTTTCATCCACGTCAACGTCGAGCTCTTGAAGCGACTGCGCCCGCCCTCCGCTGCCAACGCCACTAAGCTGTACCGGTTTGAGTTGGCCAACCTCGGTAACCTTTTCCTAACTGGGGTCCGTCTATTTGTCGGCTCGTTGGACTCGGCAATTGAGCTCTTCAGCCGCATCACTGGTATCGACCCTAACGTCGAAGTGTTCCCCTGCATCAACACCAACTTCTCCTACCACATTCTGGCATTATTGGAGAACGGCAACATCATTACTGGACAGCTGCAAATCTCGCATCCCTCGCTCACCACGGCTCCCGATGTGTACCCACCGCCATTCTCTAATACTCAACCACCCCTGCCACAAATCATGGCGCTGACGCCTGACGTACTGTCACCACCAGTGCTAGAGTTTGGTATCGAATCAGACTCTTTAATCATGACGCCGTCCACCCCGATTCCGCAGATTAATGTGGTGTCACCGGCAAGACGCTTATCCGAAGGCTCAGTTCTATCATCAGACGATGAAGCGGGTAATCTACCTCAGTATATCCATCCTGAGCTCAAAAAGTCCCAGCTTCACTTTTCTAAATGTGAAGATACACCGTTGTTGTCGCCGATCAAGCGTATATTCTACATTCTGCCTTATGGGCAAGAAATTTGTCCTATCGGTTACGCTCGCGCTACAGCACTGGTGACCAATTGTGACGTATTGGTGTACTCAATTGGATCGCTCATGACCCTGATTGTGCCCATCATTATCCTCCGAAACATGGGTAAAGCCATCGTCACTGGTCCTGCTCGTAAAATTCTTTTGCTCAATGGATGTACTGATCGAGAAACTGCCGGCATGGCGGGCGAGGACTTTGTACGCGCCATTGTCGACGCTGCCCGCTATCTGATAGACAACCTGAAGCTGGCAGTCCACCTTACAGGACAATGGGACCAGTTTGTCACCGACATCGTCTATTTAGAGCATGGGATCCCCGTCAACACCGAGTTGCTTGAACACATGGGGGTGAAGTGCCACCAAGTGGAAGGACGCGATGTCTACAACGAGGAGGCGTTGAAGCGGGTTCTTATACGTCTCACATCGCCTAATTAGATCCGTTATATTATATTATACATGCAAGAAAACTCCCCCTCAAAAATTAGTCGTACCACACCTTGATCAACTCTTCCGACACCGCCGAGGGCGTCAACACCCCCAAGTCCGTGATTAACGCGGTGACGTACTCGTCAGGGGTGTAGTCGGTGGTGTAGGTGGTCAACATGTCGGCCTCGTTGGCGTCGCAGCACTGGCTGCGGTCCTGGTCGTTTTGTACCGACGCCGGCAAGTCGTTGGGAGCAGTGGGGAACATTCTCACGAACTTATGCGATTCAGCAGCCACGTAGAACGGCTTGTGGTTGATTTTGGCAAGACACCCGATCTGGTACGAGCCAATGTGGTTGATGATCCCACCAGACTCGGCGACGCCTTCGGCACCGACGAAGATCTTGTCGACGCTGTGAATGACAAACCCCACGGCGGTATCAACAATCACTTCGGCAGGGATATCATAAGCTTTCAAGGCTTTGGCCATGCGGTAGCCTTCGCCAGTAGGTCTAGACTCGGTGACCATGACTCTGAACCGGATCAAGTTAGCCTTAGCCTCACGTAAAAGCTGAAGCACCGATCTCGAGTAGGAGTGGACTAAGATGCAGTCGTCGTCGTCGATGAACCGCACCCCGAGCTTAGCGAGCTTTGCCCGACTTTCCTTAGCCCGTTGCACGAAAAGCTCCCCGTTCTCCACGAGATTGGAGCGACACAGCCCCCAGTCGTTGTACAAGTTGATGTTTTTGAGGACAAACCGCATGAACAAGTCACACCCGGCGGAAAGGGAGATGGAGTTCAGGATCTGCGCTTTGAGGTCGTCGATGTTGCTTTTGACCAAGTTGAGGAGCTCCAGCGACGTCTGGGGCTGCTTCTGCCGGATCATCGCCACGAGCGACTCGATGGCGGCAATGGGCATCGTCATCTCCGGGTCCTCTGCGAGGAACTGGAGGTAGGTATCCCTGATGTTGAAGTCGCTCATACTGGAACAGATGCGCACCGGTTGAAAATTGAATGGTAGTAGTGGTGGGGATGCCACGAGTGGTGGGGTCGTAAACAACAACTTGAATGAAGCGATTCTTAATTTAAACAATTGAACGTGTACCTCCAGTCATGAGATTGAGTAAATTAGAGTAATTAAAGTCATTTTCACCGATCAGTCTTCCATACAGAGATTAATTTCCATTATGAACACATATATCAAGTCATTAGGGAATTGATCCATACTAAACTGAATCCTAAAATCGTACATAGACAACACTTCTCTCAAATATAATTTGAAACAGGTATCAGCACATTACTGCTGGTTGCATCTGTTAGATCAGCTACAGTGGTGATCTGCGTTCGCACGAAAAGCGTCTCATCCCTCATGGCTGGCAAAGGGTTATTCGTCGACGAAGAAGAGCATGACGCCGTGGTGGTGAAGGAGGAGCCGGTGGACGTCGTGGTCATGGACGTCGATACCCCTGAAGCCACGGAGACGGGCTCGATTGACGCCGAGGAGGCCGATTCCGATACGCGTGCCGACGACGACAGCGATGACCCCGTGATCAACACCGTCCCCGTCCTTCTTAATCAAGTGTCTGAAGGATCATACCACATATTACAGTTTCCCGGTCGTCCTAAGCTGCGAGATTTGCCTGAAGACATCAAACCAGCCGTCAAACCAAAGCTGAACTATTTGCAGATCAAGCAGCCGTTGGACACGTCCAAGTTCTTCAATGTCAACAAGCAAGACCTGTGGGGGGAGGAGATCGGTGAACAGACGGTGGAAGGGGTTTTGGACCCGGCTAAGGGGATGTATGTCTGTCGAGTGGTCGACGGTAAGGTGGTGATGACTCCCATCGCGCTGTCGGTACAATTACGACCTAAGTTCGAATACATTGATGCTGTTGATAAGGCTTCAGCCGCCGCTCAACGTAAGGAGCACGAGCTGGCGGCGAAACCGCAGACGATGCAAATATTGCTGTCCGTCGCCAAGGCCCCCACCCAAAACTTAAATGCTGATGGCTACAACGGGGCGTTGGGCGAGGCCTTGCGTTATATTAAGCAATTTGACGAAGAGGAATGGGTCGGGTTAAGCTGGAAGAGCGAGGCGATTGACGAGGCCCTTCCTAAGCCCGAAGAGGAAGTGATCACCACCACCGCCACCAAGAGCGACTATATAGACATGATCACTTCTGATCTCGCCAACTTATGATTATATTAATGAATTATTTAATTAAATTTAATGGTCTTAGATCGCTTTTGCGGCGCTACCATGTGGCGATGGCCATCGCGACACTATCAGCCGCAGCCCCGTATCTCCCAGGCCTCATCGCACCCTGAATTCAATAATGGACGGGGATGACGGGTTATTGTTGAACTTTGCCGCTCCTCTGGCGAGCCAGGCGCCGGCCAAGGCTCCCAAGGTGGTTGGGGGTAGATGGCGGGACCGCCGCAAGATGCAGTTGGCCCTTGAAGGGAGAGAGATCACCCCTAAAACCCGCAGTGACGCCAACCTGGAGCCGGTGGCGCCGAGGAAACCGAGCTCGGAGTCAGGGTATAAGGGTAAGAATGCTGGGGGTAAGCCTCGGGAGCGGAAACCGAGAGCAGAACCGGGTACTGACCATTTGGGACCGCGGTTAGGGGGACCGAAACTGAAGTATACTGAAGGACGTGGGTCCGATGGTAAGGGGAATACTTATGTGTCATCGTTATTCACTCATTCTGAAGCGTCGAAATTGGAGTTGAAGAAGAATACGGTGAAGTATGCCGCCACCAATGCCCCCTTACTGGCCGATTTCAATGATTTGGGGCTTAACGAGCGGTTAGTCACCCATTTGAACGATAATTTGAGGTTTAAGCACCCCACCAGAGTCCAGCAGCTTGTGGTGCCGAGAATGGTGGCGCTGCTGCAAGATTTGTTCATTAAAGCGCAAACGGGGTCGGGTAAGACTCTCTCGTTTGTGCTTCCCATTTTACACCTGTTGATGGAGCTGGAACGCAAGATCCACCGTGAACTGGGGGTGTTTGCCATCATCTTAACCCCGACACGGGAATTGGCCCACCAGATCTACCTGGTGTTGGAACTGCTCACCAAAGTGTGCCACTATATTGTCCCCGGTATCGTCATTGGGGGTGAGAAGAAGAAATCGGAAAAGGCTAGACTCCGAAAAGGGGTTAATATTCTTGTTGGTACGCCCGGCAGACTCGCCGACCACATCGACAACACCAAGCTGTTCCTGACCGCCGAGCTCCGCTGGTTGGTGCTTGATGAAGGGGACAAGTTGATGGAGCTTGGCTTCGAGGAGACGATCAAGAAGATCACCGATAAGATTGAAAACGATAAGAACTTTGGCGACTGGCCCGGTTTGCCCACTGACCGTACTAATGTGTTGTGTTCGGCGACGATTCAGGCTAATGTCAAGAAATTGGGTAATATTGTGTTGCACGATCCGGAGATGGTTAGTGTCGACGGTAAGCTGACAGTTGCCTTTGCTGAAGATCTGCAGAGAGCTCCTGATCAGTTGACTCAGGAAGTAGTGGTGGCTCCCGCCAAGTTGAGATTGGTGACGTTGGCCGCTAAATTGAGACTGCAAATGTCCACTGGTGCTCGTATCATTGTGTTCTTGCTGTGTCTGGACCTGGTCGATTTCCACTTCACAGTATTCACTAAGGATGGACACCGAGTGAAGCTTGCTAAGCCCACTAAGGAAGATAGCACTGCCACCATTGATACTGATGGTCGTACGCTGCCGTTCTTGAACGATGCCAATGTATTCAAACTCCATGGGTCGCTTTCACAGCCGGTAAGACTGCTGACGCTTTCGGCGTTCATCAAATGTAAGCTGCCGGCGGTGCTTTTCTGTACCGATGTCGCTGCCCGTGGTTTGGATATCCCCAATATCACTCTGGTGGTGGAGTACGACCCTCCCTTCACCATTGATGACCATTTGCACCGGATCGGTCGTTCAGCTCGTGTGGGTAACGACGGTCACGCCACGCTCTTTTTACTCCCCATTGAAGAGACTTATGTTGATAAGCTCAACACTGTGCACAAGGGAGTGGATGTGGTTGATTATAAGGCGATTCTCACGGAGTTTGGCGAAGGTGCCAAGAAGACGGAATGGGATACTCACGCCACCACTTGGCACTTAAACGTCGAACGGTGGTTACTTGAAGATGAAGGGGCTAAGGAGCAAGCGATCAAGGCGTTTACCTCGCACATCCGGGCGTACACCACCCACTTGAACCTGGAAAAGAATTACTTCAACGTCAAGAGTCTCCATTTGGGACACTTGGCGAAATCTTTCGGGCTTCGGGAAACCCCTAAGAAGCTTGGGGGAACTGCTGGTACTACGCCTGCCACTAAGCGTAAGGCTCCTAAGGAAGACTCACGGACAAAGATGTTGCGTATGGCGAAGATGGCGGTGCGGGACTCGACCAGCGACTTCAATTACTAGACACGAGACAGAGAGCGGTTTAACGAATAAAGCCAATTTAGCATGATAGAGATTTTTTAACGAACGCAATCAGCATAACCATAGACAGATTACAGGATGAACTGAGCGTAGTGGGCTTCGCGGTAGCCGTCAATCTTCCACAACCCGTGGTTTTCGCCCATGATCGTGGTGAGGGGTTCAGTGGCGTAGAAGTCAGGCTTCACTTTGAGCACGGTGATGATATCGTCAAGCATAATCGCTTTGCCCACGGTGATGCCATACCCGAGACCTTGGTGGGCGACGTTGACCACGTGGATGTGGAAGTGGTAGTACGACGGGTGGTAGTGGACAAACACCCGCAATTGGTCGGCGGCAACGCTATACTTAGCTCTAGTGGCCATGACGATAAAAGCCTTTAAATCCTCAAGCCAGGGGACATCGGCACCAGTAAGATCACGCACACTAGCAATATCTTTGCGGTTGACGATACACGTCAAGTATAAGGCGTCGAGATTGGTGCGGTCCCACTTCATATCCGGTAAGAGGACAAAGCCGAACTTAGGGTCCTTATCATGATAGACAAACGTCTCCAGCTCCTTGCCGTCGTAGAGAATGTTGTATACCCATTTTATGCGGTCGCCCTGCTGCGTTTTGATGTAGGGAACCACGTATTTGTGGTACATCTCCGCCGTCTCAGTTACCATATGGTACTTCTGGGTGTCGTACTTGCGGATATGGGTTTCAGTACACGGCCAGATGAGGTCGAGCTTAGCCCCATACTCTTCGTCGACGTGAGCTTGAGCCCACAGGTAAATATCGTTCTGTTGGAGCACCTTGCACTTGGTGATCAACGCGGCTATATTCTGTGAGGCTTCATCAATTGGGGTCTTCTCAAGCTTCAAAATGGCGGGTTGGCCATCAATGGTCCCGAGGAACGCCGCCAGCTTCGTCTGAGGATCATTGGCTAGCTGTCGTTGCAACGTAAACCGGGCTATGGTTTCCTGGAGGTTCATCGCGTGGTGCGACTTCGTGACCTGAAACAATGGGGCGATAAGGGATCGCCCCTGAGGGTAAGGGGGGCTTATGAAGGTTAATTGGTAATTATTAGTTTATTCGTTATGACTAGAGGTGGGGGTAGTGGGGGAATTTAATTGATGGTGGCAAGGGCAACTATGCAATGTTTCCAAGGCACGGCTAATCATTTACTTTGTGCTACACCAAATACACCTAAAGAATAATTAATAACTCAGAGCTACCCATCAAATACACTCAATCACGAAGGCAATTATCGTAGAAAATATCGAAATACTTTGAGTTGGCATTATTATGGTAGCTATGAATTTGTGTATGCAAATACTCTGGGGTGGTCTGGTAACTCAGATGTGAGCATAAAAATCACCCGAGCGGGGGTACACAAATTACGCTGACTACCAATGGACTCGTTGACTCTCGGTACCAGTTGTACTCGGTGTCCGTGTGCTACCAATGACCATGTGCTCAGCTTCAATCGTTGTCGGTGGTGCCGCAATTACTACCACTTCTGCTATGAGTGTCTTCAAGTGTGCTGCGGCGGCTGCTCTCAGCTGACGGTGATCACCGGGGCTCGGTATCTGAAGCACCATCGTCGTCGTCATCGTCATCGTCATTGAGGTCAAAGCAGAGCCAGGAAGGCCAAGCGATCTCATCACGAAGCATGCTGCGGAGGCGCTCAGTCAAGAACCGCTCCACTTTGCCCACGTTGCGTAATACGTTATTCTCCACTTCACCGATTTCCAGCTCGATGCGGATCTTCTTGATGATATCAATACGGTCGCGGCCACTGACAAAGTCGGAGAAAGTGGCGTTGGCAGGAGTCAGCGACGCCCCATCGAAATAATCAGCAATGTTATCGTTTATATCACACAAGAAGGAGAAATAGACCAGGTGTTTGAGGTAGGCCACCGCTGCAATCAGGTGGATCACCATATCGGTAATGTGGAGCTTGATAGGAAGGGAGATGAAATTAGGCGACGGATAGTTCACTAACAAGTTCACCGTTACCTCAATGGTCATATCCCCTTGGTAGTCAAATTCAACGGTAAACTGGATGTCATTGACGTGGCGTTGCTTGGTTTTCTTGCCCAGTTGTAAACGGTCATTGCGATGGGTCAAAATGTCCAAGGGAGTCTCTCGCCCCAGTGCTGAGTTATGGCCATTAGCTCCTGGCGGTTCCGGAGGTTTGATCCCTCGAGGAAGCCCCACTAAACTGGTATAGTTTTGGTGTAAATTGAGCAATTGAGTAGTGCCCACCATAAGCGATACTGAGTCCAGTGATGTCCTCGTTGAGGCAAGAGGGTGAGGTCCTGGCAGGAGTGACCGGTGTCTTGGTGTTGCTGGTGGCAGTAACGGTGGCTCCATGTGAAATGTGCTTGCAGCCATTGTCGTGTTTTCGCCAATAGTCATCATCTCGTCCTCAGAGTCAATGCTCTCGCTATCGTCAGAATCAGGCACGTTAGACGCTACCCGAGACACGGGCATCTGTGCTTCGGGTGACTCTTCCTCGTAGAAGGCATCGAACGGGTCGCCAATGTGGCGGATGGTGATATCTGGCGGTTTAGTGCCGAGACAGAAGTCGGTGACCTGGAGGTTGTTGATGAACAGCGGGAGGCTGATCAGGCGGAACTGGTCGTCCAAGAACGTGCGGAGACTGCTGGTGAACTGCTCGTCACTGACGAGGTTGTCCCAGTTGATGTCAATCGACATCGTGGATGGTGGTGTGTAACTTTGGTATGGTTATGGGACGATCTCCCCAGAGATGGCGGGGTGGCGGTTCGAATCGCGGCGACGACAATTTTACTATTATTTATTTCGAAAAAAACACTACCTGCAGGACGAGTCTCAGCCAGTAAAAATTTCACCATTACCAGTGCGACCGCGACCCATATTTGAGCCCCAATGTCGAAGTTTGTGTTTGGCACTGCCGTCAAGGAGTTGAGATTCCACTTGTCCCAAACCGGGGAAGCTTCGGTCCCCCTTAGAAAGTTCTTGCAAGCCAATTACGCTCCGTTGAAGCAAGCGTCGGACAACAAGGTCCCCATCTTGGTGAGAGAAGCGTTCGGCATCCCCCCGTCGTTCACCGCCAGATTTGAGAAGGGCAAGGAAATCAAGAAGCAGTTGGAAGGGTTGACCGAAAAGGACATTGCCGACCAGGTGGCGACGTTCATCAAGAGCAGCTAGACGGCGTTGGAGTTTAGAAGCGGGCTTTCACGACATATTATGCATTAATACAAACATCGAGAGACTCGCTAGTGTAGAGCGTTGACGGAGTTTATCTTCAATTGATAATTTAGCATTTTGAAAGTGTGCACTGATTTTCATTGAGACTATTGATAGTTTGACGAGCTTTGTTTTGGATTACTAATACTAGTAGCTATATACTGACTTTCTTAAGCCTTGTCGGTGTAGTCCTTGCCGAATTGGAAGATGCCCCACCCCATAGAGCTGAAGTCGTTATTGTAGAGTTCCTTAATCGGTTCATCGTTTTCACTGGCGACACCGGCACCGACAACTACGGGCAAAAAGTGTTCGAGCGACGGGTGGGCGTTATACAATAAGGTAGGGTTTTCCTTTTGCAATTTGGTGATGGCTTCACGCTTATCACCGGAGCCAGTAAGGGTCAGAGTCAACCACCGGTTAAACGGTTTAGTGTAAGGCATAACACCACCGGGAGCTGAGAAGCCTCTACCGATATCTCTAAGGTTGTGCACAGTCATCCCCAGACAGACAATGAGGCCGCGAGCGTAGCGGTTCTTGGATTCGTCCCATACTTGGTGAGTCCGGAAATGGTTAAGCACTTGGCCTAAACGGAAGTGGGCATCGATATCACGGTCATTAGCGGTAAGCGATACCTGAATCACTGCGGTATTAGGTAAATCCAACCCCTTTTCCTCCGGTTGAGGGTTAGTCTTGGTGTTATAATCGGAGAAGGCCACTTTCAAAGGGACCCAAGCACCATGGTCAAGTCCCCGTTTAGTGAGACGAGAATTAAACCCATTCTTCTCAAGGTGAGCCTTAATTTGCTCGCCAATCACCGGAGCGTTTAATGAATGGAATTCTTCTTGGTACATGTACTTGGGAAAACCATAGAAATCATAGATGAGCTTATTCTCAGCCAGAGGAGCATCAGCCACGTTCACTTCCACCAAGTTGGAGCCGGTAGATTGCCAGTGGGCCAGCACCACGATGATGTAATCGGGCTGCCATTTCTTGATCAATCTGCCGATTTTCTTCACCGTTTTCCAGGCGCCACGGTCACCGAAGTCATCGTCTTCGTATAAGAACGACGGAGCGCCGTGGGAGAAGAAATACGCCGGGAACGGCTTGGTGTTGGCGGCGATCTTAGCAACAGACATCGGCGATTGAGTTGTGGGGATAGGCGATTGACGGTAGACAAAGTAGTAGTAGGCAACGGAGACAAGAACAACGATGCCGGCAAGCAATTTCATCTACTTCATCGTGGGATGGCGGGCACTTTCGGTTTATATGGGACCCCGTCGGTGGTGAATTTATAAGCAGTGCGCGATGGCGCCGGATATACGCGGAGTTTTTCTGTGGGGTGGGCCGAGCACCCACATATGTTGAGTAATGGCAGATCGGGGGAAAGTGGGAAGATAAATGACGATTAATTGTAATCACTGTGGCGGGGAAGAAGTGTAATCAGAGGAGGGGTGACGGCTCGTATCGTGCGGTTATGAGCTACCGGTGTTGATCATTTATTCCGACAGAGGGGTGGACGATAACAGCCTCGCCGACAACCACAGTTTATAAGAGGTAGTGTCAGTGATTTGGTCATAAATCATTTGTTATGGGTCAATGGTCTCCCACCGTGATGGTCGCACAGAAAAATGTTCACTTCACAAACGTCAAATTTCACTTGGGGTCACGGGGGGTGGCGGCACCGCTGTTGCTGTCTAAGATTCTGCTGGTAAAATTTTAGGCGGTTGTGCAGTGAAACAAGACACAAACCAGCATGTGTCTGCGCCTCATATCAGCGTGGCGTCGTCATCGTCACAAAAGGCCCTATTATATTGCGTATACGGCCACCATGGCCCCCACAACCAATCGTAGAGCGAATAACAACACAACCAGCCATTGTTTCGATCACCACCAATTTCTTCGGCCAGATTGTCCTATTTACACAATATCTGAACTGACAAATACGACGCCTTTTCCTTATGCCTTACTAAAGGGGCGGTTGCCAGGCAGCGGTTCTCAGACACCCTTGCTCGCGTACCTCAGGCATCGAACACTCCTCGCCGAGCATGGCCGCGTCACTGACACATGCGAAAAATGTCAGAATTTCAATTACGGCAGCCGGGGCTCTAGTACACCCATTGTGGTGACTACTGGGAATTACAGAGTGAATGATGAGGTGGAGGCATCTCGTGGGATTTAGGCTTTTACGCTCTTAGACAGCTCAGTTACCATGCTCGTCGTTTAGGTGATGTTATGAAATTCGGACCGCGAAGCCGGAGCCGTGGCAGCTCCGTCGGTACCGAGCGACGGCACCGCATCAGCCAGTGACAATGTAAGTGAATTATGGTCATAGAAAATTCCAATTATCCAGCGACGACTTTAACTCTTGTAATCTACCACCGTTTGTGATGGTTGTAGCCGAACGGGGCGGGCATCGTCTGCTACAATTGCTCGCTCGTCATGCCGCACACGAGCCCGGGGTGTCCGCAACAATAAACAGCTTTAGCAATTCCTCAGCAGGGGTTATATAACACACGCCCACTGGCTACCGAACCAAAACCGTTGCTACCGCTGACAGAATGGTGGGTCTATTTTCGTCGTCGTCGAGACGGGTAAGTGAACCACGCCCCATTGCGCTCATAAGCGCTCGCCGCCGCCAATTGGCGCCGTAACCGACAGCCAATACTAACCATCACCAGCGCTCGAACCAGTATCAAGGTTTCGGCAAGTACCACCAGGACTTGAGCCACTACGTGCCCCAGGAGCCGAGCCAGTTCATCCTGCCCAGCGCCGCCCAGGGCGCCAGTGCCGCCGCCGCCGCCGCCCTCAAGGGCAACACCAGTCCACGGCCCCTGGCAGCTCAGCGCGCCGCCGCCAACATCCGGGCGCTGTCAATGACGCTGGCCCTGCGCCAGTACGTGTATAATCCCAAGCCGCTGTACCATACCGGCCCCGTTAAGGCGACGCCGGCCCGGCGGGCGCTGCTGCTCACAGCGCAATCGGCGAAACCACCGCCGCGGCGCCGGTTGCTGATCGACCACGCCCTCTCGTCGACGCAGCAGGTCGAGGAAGAAGACGAAGACGAAGACTGTTTGGTGACCACTAAGACGACTAAGGTGTTGGACCAGTACGGGCGCACCCAGCTGATCACGACCAAGACCATCCGCACGTTGGCGGACGGGTCGCGCACCATCGAGACCACCACCCGCAACATCAGTCGCCTGGGCCTGCGCCTGAACTCGTTGCGGACGGGGCTGTTGTTGCTGAACCAGGTGCAGCCGCAGCCGCTCAACTTGGACAAGATCGACGAGGATTTGCAGGACTTTGACTACAACTACTTGGACGAGAACCAGCCGCTCCAGCTCAACCAGCACCACCCCACTAAGCGCGAGCAGCAGCAGCAGCAGCAGCCGTACGCGCTGCCGCCGCTTAAGCCCGTCGACGTGCGCACCAACTCGCTCCTGAGCTCGCTGTCGCAGCCTAAATTGCGCCTGATCCTCAAGAACACCCAGCGCCCTCCCCTGGCGGACGAGGCGACGAGAATTGAGGTGATTAATGACGCCGATATCGAACTCGAGCCCCACCCCTACCAGAACTTGAAACAGACCCCCAAGCTGCCGCCGCTCCTGCCGCCTCAGGTGCAACAGCTGGAGTTTGTCACCATGGAGCGCCTCTCGTCGCCCGGCGGCTCCATCAAGTTCAACAACATGGTTGAGACCCACCACTACTACGACGCGCTGAAGAAGCCGCGCACGCTGCCGCAACAACCGCAACCGGGCAAGCGTGGCACTAATAAGGAAGCCCTCGGCGCTCTGCTGACGGCGCCGCCGCTGGCCGACTTCTACGCCGCCGCCTTGGAAGCGGCTCACCGCAAGGTCTACGGTGACCGTGACCCCAACCAGGTTGCTGCCGCCGGCGCCGCTGGTGGCGCCGCGGTGGCGCTGCCCCCTATCCCGCAAGACATCCAGGTGAAGCCGCTTGTGGTGCAAGATGACGGGGTCCAGGCCAACTACAACTACGAGAACCACCACAAGAGCTTTGTCGGCACTCTGTTGCGTGATGGTGTGCCGCCGCTGAAGCGCGACCGCGAGCGCGAATTGGAGCGTGAGCGCAAGCGCCAGGCCAAGGAAGCTAAGGCTCAGGCCAAGGAAGCTAAGGCCCAAGCCAAGGACGCCGAAGGGAAGAAGGGTGTACTTGGTGGATTGTTCAAGCGTCGTCGGGCCCTGGAGGAGGAGGAACTCGAGGTCGCCTCCCCAGAAGCCGCCCAGGCGCAGTTCACGCCGCCGCAATCGCCCGGGTTCATCGAGACTCATCAGGACGTACAAAAGCTGAACCTGTTCAAGGACAAGTTGAAGCACGGTGGCCAGCGTATCTTCGAGAAGTTTGAGGCCCCCGTCCAGGGTAAGCCTGAGGACTACGCCAAGGACACCGTGGCCGTGGGCGCTGTGGGTGCTACCGCTGCCGGCGCTAATGGCGTCGGTGGTGTAGCCAATGCTAATGCCAACGTCAACTCCCCACCTGCCCAAGGCTTTGCCATCAACAGCCGCGACGGCCGCTCGCTGTTTGAGCGCCGCCTGCTGGCCGAGCGCTTCGGCCCGCTGCTGGGTCCGGTTCTGTTGCCTCAACAACAACAGCAAGTTCGCGGCCAGCCGGCGCAGGTTCTGGCAGTCGCCGTCCAGGATACCGTGGTCAGCGCCGGTGGCGTCACTCAAGCTACTCGTACTGTCGTCGAAGAGCGCCTGCCCGCCGTACAACAGGCCGTGCACCAGGCCGCGTCCCGTCCTTTGGAATCCATGCCGATCATTGGTACCCCCACTGCGCCTAAGTTGACTAAAGATGAAGGCTTAATCACCGATGAACGCCAAAGGGCGCTTGGTCCCGCTTTCCAAGGTAAGAACCAACAACAACCGGTCACTACTACTGGAGCTGTCGTGGCTAACCCTGACGAGTACCAACACGGCGTCCAAGACGGATACCGTCGTGGTGAACAGCTTAATGAACAAGACTACGAACGGGGCTTGAGCGCTGGCTACCAACAGGGTGAAGTTCGCAATGAGCAGGACTATGAGCGCGGCTTAAACGCTGGTTACGTCGCTGGTGAAGCTCGCAACGAGAAGGACTACCAGCGCGGTGTTCACGACGCTCAACGCGAGGCTGAGTTGCGCCAACGCGAGCTCGAACTTCGCCAACGGGAAGCGGAACAAGCGCGCCTTGAACAAGCTCGCAAGGCTGAGCAAGCTAGAGAAGCGCAACAACAGGCTCAGTACCAACGCGGGTTACAGTCTGGCTACCAACAGGGCGAACAGCTTAATGAACAGGACTACGAGCGTGGTTTGGCTGCTGGCTTTGAACAAGGTGAAGCTCAGAACGAGGCTGAATTTGACCGTGGTTTAACCGCGGGTATCAAGGCTGGTGAGGCTCAAAGCGAGGCTGACTATCAACGTGGTCTTGCTGAGGGTCAAGCCGCTGGCCAAGCCCAACTTGAAGCTGACTACCAACGTGGTCTTGCTGCTGGTAGAGAGGCCGGTAAAGCGCAAGCGGAAGCCGACTACGAACGTGGTTTGCAAGCCGGTAGAGAAGCCGGTGCTGCCCAAATTGAACAGGAACGCCAACGTGAAGCTGAAGCTGAACAACGACGCCAGCGTGAGATTGAAGCTGAACAGCAACGCCAACGTGAAATTGAAGCCGAGCAGGAACGTCAGCGTGAGCTTGAAGCTCAACGGGCTAAGGAGCAGGCATTGCAACGTGAACGCCAACGCGAACAGGAACAAATTGCCCGGGCTCAGGCTGACTACCAGCGTGGCTTGAATGATGGCTTCCAAACGGGTGAATACAAGAACGAACAGGACTACGAGCGTGGCTTGGAAGCTGGTTACGAACAAGGTGAAGTACTCAACGATACCGACTACCAGCGTGGTTTGAATGCTGGTTTTAAGCAAGGTGAAGTGAAGAATGAGCAAGACTACGACCGTGGTTTGGCTGCTGGATTCCACCAGGGCGAAGTGCAAAACGACCGGGACTACGACCGCGGGTTGAACGCTGGCTACCAACAAGGTGAAGCTCACATCAAGCAGTCGCAAGCTCTGTACGAAGAAGAGTACCGCCAGGGGTACAAGGCTGGCTACAAGCGTGGTCTTGAACTCCTCGACGAAGAAAAGGCGAAGGCTGCTCCCGCTGTTGCGACTGCCAACCTGACCTTACCCACCACTTCCACCACTTCTCAGGCTCCTACTGTTGTTCCTACTACTGGTATTGTTGGTAAGTCTGCTACTACTACTACTGCGGCACCGGTGACTCCGCTGAAGCCACAGCAACCTGTAGTGGTTCAGCGTACCGTCGTTGCTGCTGCTGCTGAGCGTCCCGAGAGCGGTGAGCTCGGGGTGATTGACTCCTACGCCGTCACCCTGGACGAAGCCGCCTCTCCAGACGCTGAACGCACTCCCTTGCAACGCAACAAGTCGCTGTCGTCGTACAAGCGGATCCTGAAGTTGGGTGCGTTCTTCTCGCGCAACAAGTCTAAGGATAAGGTCAAGGACAAGGAGGCTGAAGCGGCGGCCACTAAGCAACGGAAGGGGTCGCTGGACTCGCTGGCGACCGTTCCCAGCTTCGGTGCTACTGCTCCCAACGCTATCGGTACGGTGTTCGCTGACGGTGCCACCTCGGCTAAGCTGGCTAACGTGCCTCAAGCTGCTCGCACAACTAAGCAAGACCCCGTCGAGAACACTGCGTTTGCCCTGTTGCCTCGTCTGAACTCTACTAATGTTCGCAACGCTGCTACCACTGGTTCTACTGCTGCTAACACCTCCAACTTCGATAACTTGGAGACGGTGGAAGTGGGTGAGCTTGATGGAGAACTGGACGAAGAGTGGGGTACTCCGCCTCCCGAGTTGAAGGAGCCTGTGGACTTCCCCATCGTTGGTGCCTCGACTAACAAGGCGAAGCTGACTGCTCACCTGGAAGCGTTGATCACTGAACCGCAACACGCGTACTCGCAACACGCTCGCCAACCGGAACCTTTGCTTACTGACCGTCAAGCTGAACCATTGATCACTGACCGTAACGTGGGCGAAACGTACCCTGAACCAAGCTACTCGGTATCTGAACCGTTGCGTGACGAAGACGAATACGGCGAAGCCTACGACGACGCCTTTGACCGCACGCTGGACACTTCGAACTACCTGGCCGGTGACAACCGTGAACACGGTCTCCCTGTGGAACTGGTGCAACGGCTGGCGGGTATTAACCCTGCTACCGACAGTATCCCCGTTGTCGTGCCCCTTGACAGCCTGAGAGCGGCTCACGTCCAGGACCTCCCCGTGGTTAACCCTACGGGCGTTTCGGCTCCTACACAACGTACAGTGGAACCGCTTAACGACGACGTCGACCCTTCGAGCTACGCCCACACTAAGATTGCTGTGCCCACGCTCGAAGACGTTGGCACCCCGGGCTTCGACAGTGCTGAAGCTATCGACACCGGCCTGCTGTACTTCGCCGAGCTGATCCGCAAGCCTAACACCGACGGCTACAACACCCACCTGGACCTGACATACGACTACCTGAACTTGCCTGACCTGAGATACGCGCTGAAGGCCGACATGCCTGCTCCCAACATCATGAGCGATGTCCCCGAGGACCTGGAGTCGCCGCAACACCTGCCGCGTGTGCCTAAGGACTTGGCGCTGGCAGCAGCTGCTGCTGCTCCCGCTGCTGCTGTGCGTGACGTTAATGTGAGAGAGGGTAACACTCCGATCTACGCCAACGCTACCAAACAGCTGTCCAAGACTGCCACTGCTGCTAACACCACCACCCTGCCTAAGGTGATTCCCCTGCTGCCTAAGGCGACCTACGTGGGCTCTGGCTCTACTCAACACCAGTTTACCACCCCCCACCACGTGAGCCACAAACAGCACGCGGGTCCCACCATCAGTGCTCAGGCGAAAGCGGCGTCGCCCGAACCTCATAACATAACCCGTGGCGTGGAAGCGGCGTTTGCTAGAGGGCTGCATGCGTTGAACCACCAGCCCCAGCAACAACCGCAAACCTACCAGACCACCTACCAGACCACCACCCACCAAAGAACCCGTCTGGGCGGCGGGTTTGCTCCCCCCAAGACGTCGCAAAACCGTGCTTCTCACGCGGCTAAGAAGCTGACGACGCTGCTGTTCTACGACGTCGACAATATTGTTGGTGATACTGAAGACCGTGACTCGCTTTTGGGTCGCCAGGCCGCTGCTAAGACTCGCTACTCCGGTGAGCTTGACCGCGAAGTGTTGATTCAGCAAGAGGCGAGAGCCACTCATGTGGTGACTAACGCTACTCCCGTGGCGAGCCCGTCGCTGCTGGCTCGTTTACAGCAAGAGCGCACCCCGATTGTCACCAACCTCGTCGAGCCAAAGCGGAAACTGTTGGACCCTAAGCGTGCCGACGCTACCGCTGCTATTGGTTCTACTGGTGCTGCTGCTGCCACTGCTGCCTCGCCGCGTACGCCTCAGCTCCAACAAGGTGCTGGTTTCGGCACTTCTCCCTCGACGCAGCAACTGCCTCAAGGGCTCCCCTACGGGCAACACACTCCCCGGGAAGCGCCCCACCTCGGTGGTGCTCCTCAAAAGCCGCTGGCATCGGTGAACACCACCCCGAAGTCGCTTGTGGGAGCGCTGGCCCACACCACCCCTGCCAGTCCCCAAGTGATCAACGCCGGTGGCTTTGGCTACTTAGCCGACACCGAGCCTCGCCCTAAGTTCCTGAACAACAGCGAGCACCTGACGCTGACCCACCTGGAGCAGCCCACCAACCTGACGGCGTTGACCAACCCCAACGAGTTCATCCAGGAGGAGACGTACATGACCGAGGAGACGGAAGTCATCCCCCAGGCGCAGGCGGCGACTGGAGAGGCTCCTGCTCTGCCCTCGGCAGTGGCTAACGAGACTACCGTTAGTGATGTCACCATCGACGATGGCCCGAAGAAGAAGAAGCGCGGTGGCAAGTTTAAGTCGAAGATCATGAAATACTTCGTCAACCCGCAAGTCGCTTAATTAATTAATGTAATGTACTATGATTAGGAAGAAATGTAGACCCTTTTGAGATTAATAAACTGGAGTTTGTTTTCTCTCATTTCATTTGCAAGGACTTAGTCGCTCTACCGTAAAACGGTGGCTTTGTTGACGTGCAGAGGTTAACATCTCTCACCTTCGATCAAAACCTCAAAGGTATAACCGTCATTTCTTTCTTGTTTAAGCATGATAGGATAAATTAAGCAACTAACTTAAATAAGGCATAGACAATGTAGCACGCCGTGGTTGTAAAGTAAGGTAAAGTACACTATGATCACTGATACGACCCCTATCATACACCCCTCTTCTATTGTAATGGTCATTCGATTATGTTGAATATGGCTTTTATGTGGTGGTGCACTAAAAGAAAGTATAAACCTCCTGACTGAGTCTTTGTTTCGCTAAGGTTAACGGCCTGATTACGAAACTCAATTAAATTTCCGATAGTATTGATTTGGATGGTGTTGATCGAAGGCTTATTGAGGGGTACTGATGCCAAGTCTTTATATTCACGACTATCACTCACATCCCACAAATTGAGTGACCAGCAGGTAATTTATTCGGGTGTCGTCATCGCAATTTACCTCTAGTATGGGGGTGCTCCACTCAACCTAAGCCTCTTTACAACGCCGCATGGGGTACGAACTTCTAACCTAATTAACGTTTTTGGGTTGTGGCTGAGCTGGACCAACAAATTCTGATTCTAAAAGTGTCATTTCATTTGCCATATGTAAAAATCGATCGCTCTAGATGTGTGGCGATTCGATGTCATGCTATTATGTATTCGTAACGTCGTCAAAATCATCAGAGGGTTTTTAGGAGCGGCTGGAGAAGCAAGAGCTGTCACGACGACGATCCGGCTGAGGCCGCTGGAAGCGGTTCTGGCGGCTTTCAGCGGCGGCGACGACTTTATCCAGTCTCAAAAACTTGCGTAAATCAGTTATGGCGTCCATAGCGGTGCGATTTTGCGGGTCAGAGTACGGTATAATGGATGGTGCTGGGCAGGCCCGAAGCGATGGGGTTACTGAGAAATTTAAGGCGGCAACCGTTGCTTTATATATATTTGCTGCTGGCTGGTGGCTTTTTGTTGATTTTTTCGCAACCATGCAAGCGCTTGGGTAAGCGGTTAGCTAATCGCTCCTGCCAGCGAGCGTGGCTAGCTCTCAAAGAGGTCACGGCAAACGCCTGCAGTAGTCCAGCCACCCTCTCCCTGAAACGGCATGCCCCCGTATCCCATCAGTTAAATAACACCGCTAAAAATAGCTTGTACGGAAAGGGAGGCGAAGCCAACACGCTTCGCAATAATTCTAGCGGTGTGCACGCGAGCGTGTTTCACACCCCCCTCCCAAGTGGAGGCACCCGCCTTAGCAAAGAGATCTGGACCCTTTTCCTGTATTTCCAAAAAAAGCCCGCGCGTAACAAACACGCACGATCCCACGCAAGCGAAGCCGTTCGCGACGCACACGTCACTACCTTTTGGAAAGCCCATGGACGGATCCAACGAGAGCGCTGAGCATGAGACGTTGATGCGGTTGCTCAAGCTGTTTGAGCGAAATAACCCAAATTGCTATGGTAATGTTGATATCACCGACGGCATCATCACCAGGGTGTTTTTCGGTCTTCCTCACGCAAAGGCAGTGGTGGAAATGGGGGGACCGATTGCGGTGGAGGCGCGGTTTGGCTCACAAACGAAAGGGGGAGTGTTTATCGCCACCGTGCCTACTCCAAAGAATGAGCCTCTTCCTATTGCCATCGCTTTTGCTCAACAGGAAACCGATGAAAACTGGCAGTGGGTGTGGTCTAACCTCGCTCAGTGTGTGCCTCACGTGACCAAAGTTCGGAGGATAGCAAAGCCAGCAGTGTACCCAATTTTAAGCAAACAATTCTCCGAGGGGGTTAATGGCGTGTGTCTGGTCTACTTGAGCCAGGATATGCTTGCACAAAAGGTGATTACCGCTCAGGACCTTCCCCAGTTTAAATGGGCCGTCGCTAGCGAAGATACCACCAAATTACAAGAGGAAGTGGCTAAGCTTCCGTCATCGGCGCAGCAGTACCTTGCTCAGTACCCACCGTCAGCTTATGGGGGACATGGCAGTCTGTGGAATAACGTCAGTGGCTCTAGCAAGTATCTTACTCGTATTTTGGGCGACGCCGACTACGTGCCGTGGGTGATTGTGACTAATAACATGTTGGAAGACCTTCAACGCCATGCCCCCACCCTCGTGTAACTCCAGGAGTACAAAAAGAAACACCATTACAAACTAAGATCCACAAAACTAAGGTACACACTAAAGCGTGGTACTGAATAATAGACAAGCCATCCAGTAGCATTGGCATATTTAGTGATAGAAATTACCTCTTTGTTGGAGGTAATTTGAAAGTCGTTAAGTTGGTGTTTTTTACTTCTAACCTCTATATACCCCTCTTTCAACTCCAAATCTATCCTGAATCGTAAAAGACAATTAGATTGCATCCAACACGGCGTCTCTACCCAAGGCGATGAGCTTCACTTTGCTGTAGAAGTCGTCGCGGTTGTGGTAGGCCCCACACATGCGCCGTTTACCGGTAAACTCAGTGCGCGAGTGGAACACTCTCCAGTTGTCGAAGATGAGACACTGGCCAGGACGCAATTGGTAGAACAACTCGTTCTCCGGGTCGGTGATGATGCTCACCCAGTGCTTGATTGCTTGGTAGAACTTAGGCACGTCGGCAGGGTCCGCCCACACGTCCATCGTCGACCGGTCCAGCTGGTTCCATCTCACTTGTTGTAAGTCGCCAAATTCGTCTAAAGTGAACACGGGACGAGGGCGATCAGGTTGGATACACACTTTCTCTTCGCCAGCAGAGTGAGCGGGGATGGGGATCTTACAGAAGATCTCATACAGCTCGGGGTGCTTCTCTTTAAGGATGTCAGCAGCCCTAAAAGCATCCACAAGCAGGGTAGTGCCACCAGTACCATCGTGGTAAAGCAAGTGGAACAACTGGAGCCCCGGTGTATCGGACCAGTAGGTGCCGTCAGTGTGGTTGCTGATATCGAAGTTGGTGTAAGCAGTGTCAGCCTTAGACAAGTCACTGGTGAAATCCCAGAAGCCACCATAGTGAGTGGGTTTAATGTAGTCAAACCGTTCACATAATTTTTCAGTATCTTCAGGGGTGACGGGAACATCATCAATCAAGCAAAAGCCGTGTTTCCAGATCTTCATCGCCCACTCGTCTACTTTAGCATCGTCAGCCATAACTTCTTTAAACAGCACCCGAGGCAAGTTATCCTTCATGTCCTTGACGGCCCACTTGTCAATGGCGAGTTTCAGCCGGTCCAACTTATCTTTGGCCGGGATGAGTCTGGGGTTGTAAGCGTGCAACCGCAACCAGTGGGTGTCGTAAGTCAGCTGGTGACCATCAGGCCAAGTGATGGAAATGCCGTCGTTGGTGGTGGCAACATCCTTAGGCGAGATGTCGTCAGGAATCGACGCCAGGTTGAAGAGGCGCTGTTTAGTCTGCGGGTAAAAGCATTCCGAGCAGTGGCAGTTGTCGCGCAACCAGATGTAGTGGTACTGGGACTGCTTGCCATCATCAAACTTGATGGTCAATTCGCTGGTGCCGCTGGTGGTGTTCATATTGACGTAAGGAGTCGACTGCGGCAGGGAATGCTACGGGCTTTATAATCTGGGGTAGGAAATCGTTCGTGATTTGGCTCTGTGCAGGAGGTGCCTGTCACCGGCATCCCCCGAGACAAATCAGGTGAAAAACAGACAAACAAGAGAGAAAACTATGAGTTTAAATGAAGAATAAAGCATTGAATCAGTAAATTGGTTGTCGTTTGGTAGCTGATAAGCTGATTACACCTCGAGTTCACTCACTTATCTTGTCGATGTCGACGCTGGGCTTGGCTGGCACTGCATCCGTGCTGCGCTCGCAATTATTTTCTGCAGTATATGGTAAGTGATAGCCGCGGTCGCTTCAGTGTATGGTAAGAGATGGCGTCGATTGATTGGGCGTTGCTATGCTCAACGAACGTGAAATTGATCAATGATTCGTGTAAATCCTACATCTGCTGGCTTGATATACTCACGACACGTCAGATTACATCGAAAATAACACTTGATGAAGCTCTTTTCCTAGTAATATCATGCTATTGACTGTACTCCCTTGACCCCTGGCCAATTACCTCTATAAACCTCTCCCCAGTTAGTTACCAGTCAAATCAAACACGCATTTCTGGATCTGGTGCTTATCGAACTTGTCGAATGCTTCGGCAGCGCCATCAAGACCCTTCACCTTGTAGTCGACAAAGTCGGCAAAATCAGGCTTGAGCTTTTCAAAGATCTCGAGGGCTTCAGCAAACAAACTCGCCGCATGACACCGACCAAACGAGATGTTGATGTTTTTCACATAACATTCGAGACCTTCGAACGGTAACGGTCCGTGGGCCATACCAATCAGCGAGATGTAGCCATTACGACGAACACTGTCGTAGGCGGTACGAAGAGCCAGCGGTGCTCCTACCACTTCTAATACTGCGTCGAAGCCAATACCTTCAAGATCGTTGGCAACGTACGCCGCTAACGCCTCCGATTCGGTTTCAAAATTCACCACTTTCGAAGCACCAAGACGTTTAGCTTCGGCTAACCGTTCAGGAACACTATCCACACATACCACGTTGGTAAAGCCAAAGTACTTAAGCACTCTAAGCCCGCAAAGGCCCACTGGACCACAGCCTAATTGGAGAATGCGAGCATCCTTAATGCTAACAGCTTCAGCTCCAGCAGCAGGACTAATGTTGAGGTAGTCAATAATCTTCTTCACCCCATAGTAACCAGTGATAAAGATATCGGCCATCAACACGTACACTGAGTCGTCACCAGGGGAATCGGGCTTTTTAATTAAAGTGTAGTCAGCGTGAGGCACACGAACGTACTCAGCTTGGCCCCCGTCAAGACCTATCTTGCCAAACGTATTAGTGTCAACACAATTGCCCAGGTAGCCATGGCGACAGTAGTAGCACTTACCGCACTGGACAGTGAACACCGCGATCACAGAATCACCCACGTTGAACTTCTCGACGTTGTCACCGGCTTCAACAATCTTGCCAGTGAATTCGTGGCCGATAATCGTGTCTTTGGGACCGGCAATGTGGCCGCGGTAGGAGTGTAAATCAGTGCCACAAAGACCGGACAATTCCACTTTGACGATGACGTCAGTAGTATCTTTAAGCTTGGGAACGGGGCGGTCTTCGACTCTGACGTCGCCAGGGCCGTGGAACACGACTGCTTTCATAGTGGTGGACATATGTTAGAAAGTGGCACCATCTAGTGGGGTAATCGGCAATCGGTATAATGCGGGGGTGAGTGCTTGGTACTGTATATAACCAGATCAGCTAACCAGCTAACTATATGGAAGAAGTGGTATACATGACATTAAAATGCTAAAAGAGCGACTTGCGCGAGCTCCACACGATCTTCATCGCGTTGACAATCACCTTATGGTACAGGCTAATGCGCCGGATCACCCCCATGAAGAATATGAAATAAATATGGCATATGACAAAGTCGCCCAACAATAAATAGAGAAAGGTGATGGTAAGCACCCACATCGTCACGGCGTTGGACTCGGGCCCCACGTGGAGCCACCGCTCCACCACGCGGGCAAAGCGGAAGAGCAACAGGTCGCCAATCAACTGGCATTTGTCTATCGGCACGCGGTGTTGTCGGCGCCGAGGGTGGCACGTCGAGAGCATGGAGTCGGCGTAGAAGTTGAGCCACATCGTCATGACCACCTGCCACGCCAGCGCCTCAGGGTCATCGTCTAGTGAGTAAAAAATGTCGCCATCGTGGCGCACGATCTCCAAGTGCCGCTGTTGCATCGCCGCCAGGTTGCGAAAGACAAACGTAGACATCTCGTTGACCAAGGGATATCGCGACACCACGTCATAAGGGATGGTGATTAAGGTGTTGACAAACGAGAGAATCACCATATTGATCATGAAAAAGCGGATACACCGAGCGGTAAGCATGACACAGTGGGTGAGCACCATTCGGGTGACGTAGAACCAGCCGAGGTGACGAGGGAAGCGGAGGCGGTCGAAATGGATTATCGGCAAGGGAACGACGCCGCCGAGCCACCGCACGTGGTAGAGCCGGCGTCTCTGCTGGTGGAGCCGCCGCGCAAGGAGCCGGTCGAGTTGGTGGAGATCCATGCTCGTTGGCGGGGTCGCTTGCGTTCCGGGATGGTAAGGTCGCGGATCTAGATTGCGTTGACAGCAGCGCTAGTACTGCACACAGTGGTCGGGATTGCCGTTATCGCACCGATATAATTGTCTAAGCACGGGCGACGTGTATTATATACGTTAACTGTGGGTGTCGTCTATTGGGAATTAGTGGGGTCAGCTGTTGATGGGAGCTGATTCCACGGGTTTGGAAACGGGTTCGGGATTGGCTTGACTAGTGGGAGCAGACAGATTATCCTTAGATTCAGTTTCAGGTAATAATCCCCACACTTCTTTGGGGACGTTAGGGATCCGCTTGGCCACCATTTTATTCAGCATTAAGTTGGCGTCGGACTTAGCATATTTGATGAGACGAAGCACGTAGCAGTAGCACTCGTAGCACATCTCGCCGGTCACCCCCAATCGCTTCTCAAGCCAGCTGAGCGGTAGTGGTTCTTTCTTCTCCCACGACACAATGACGAGAGCCATCCCCAACGCGGTATAACAGTCGTAGGCCACGTATAATGGAAGCGACAGCAATATCTCCAATAATGTGATGGCGGCTTTGAACGTATCACTATCAATTACCACTTCATCTTCATTATTTTCTTCCTGGGCTTCAACTATGCGATCGCGAATATCGTAGGGTAAGTCGAGATTGAGGTCAAAATTGAGGGTTTTGAGGATAAGCTCTTCCCGATACAATAGCTGGTCCCGCCACTTCCAAAACCCTTCGCTTTGCTCGTCAATTACGGCGTGGCCGGGAGGGTTTTTGAGATTGGCGGCGTGCAAGGCGATTTTGCCCGGCTGACGGTAATTCTCGTGGAGCTTGCACAGAATGGCGAGGGCTGCCAGAGCCACAAAGTATTTGGATGAAGTGATGGGAAGGCGCATGTAGTAGCGGTTGATGTAGATGGTGGCGGCAAGAATGGTCCGGCCATCGAGCTTGAGCTTTGAGCCAAGGGAGATGAGGAACGCGTGGATCAGCTCCCGTTGGCAAAGCTCTGCCGTCACTGGCACCTTCTGTTTTCGCAGGGGCAGCTCCTTTATGAATGCATCCTCGGAGAAGAGCCACGACGACATCGGTACCGTTCGCCTGGGTTATTCGTATGGTAACAATTGGGAAAAACAGTTCATCGTTCGGGGCTCGCAACCGGGATTTTGCGACGCCTGACCTAGACTCTTAACGAATTTGGGGTGAAATTCCTAGTAAATCGAGTCGTAACATATTGAGGGTATTAGTTTCGATGGTTTAAATGGTCTATTATGGTCAATTCGCTCATATCGACTTGTCTTTGATGAATTTTGAAATTCGCATCTTGGGACGATAAATTCGATTTGAATATTCCATTCTTGATATTCACACGACTTATTTTCAGTTTTGAGTTATACACGCCCTTTTGCCATAATATTCCATTTAATATCACTTAAGTTTCAGATTTCAGCGCAAATAAGGAACTTCTCGGTTACTAGTGGTGTCATATAAGTACATGAACAGCTTAAAGATTTCAAATTCCTCGATTTCTGTAATTGTCATTAAGCGAAGCATTGTAATTGATACTCGTTCGCACATCAATTCCAACATGAGTTGAAACCAGTACCCAGGATCACTTGAGGAAGTAACCCTCATGATATACTAACTCAAACATCTCTAACAAATCAATCGACATATAAATAACGATGGTTTTTCCCCGGCAATTTCCTTCTTTTTTGACGGTGTCGACCTCATCCCGCCACGCACTTCGCACTAGGCACTGAAAAATCTTTTCCACCATAGAACCAACCACCAGTATGTTCATGCACTTGGTTCGTCCCAACGTGGCGGCTCCTGCGGCTTCGCTGGCCCTGGGCCCCGCCAAGATCAAAATCCACACTCCCGCTTTACTACAAATCCTCGAAATCATCGCCAAACAGGTTTTGCCCGAACATAAGCGAGCGATCGGGACCCTCTTGGGCATCAGATCCGACGACGGGTCCGAATTCGAGATCAGAGAGGCGTTCATGGTCCCCTGCAACGACACCGGCGACACCGTCGTCATCGACGACCAGGCGCACAAGGCGATGTACCAATTGTACAAGAAGGCCCACCCTAAGGAAGCGGTGTTGGGGTGGTTTGGCTCGGCCAAGGAGATCGACGACACCACCGGGCTCATCCACGACTTCTACCTGAAGCCCGACCGGGCTCACCCGTTCCCTGCCATCTACTTAAACGTCGATTTCTTGGACGCCGAGGGCAAGCCTAAGCACCCGGAGATCGTCACCTACATCGGCGCCGCCGTGGGTAAGCCTCAGCAAGGGTGGAAGCAGGCGAACTACATCTTCTCGCCCATCCCCAACGAAGTGGTCCACGCCACCGCCACCGAACAGATCGCCTACTCGCAGGTGGCTCGCGGCAAGACCCTCGAGCAGGACTTGGAGTACTTGGACCAACAGTTGGGCGACGTTTCCGACAACATCGACACCATGCTCGCCGCCATCGAGCAATTGGAACAGAAAGACGACGACGCCCTGTTGGAGGTGTTGCGGTTGATGAGCAACAACTTGTTGACGCGGCCTAAGGTCGACGCCGGCGACAAGGACGCGTTGCTGCGCATGTTCAGAAACCACAACCAGGACGTGGTCATGATCGAGTGCTTGACCAAGGCGGTCAAGGAGCAGATCGAGTTGTCGGCCAAGTTGACCCAGCTGAGCGAGTTGGAGAAGCGGGCTTAATCATCCCCATTCACATATGTACATTAGTAATGATAGAGTGACAAGTGTCGTCTAAGAACGATTAGCGTGTAGTTGTAGTCTCTTGATAATGCAGACGATTAATTTTCAGTTTTAGTTGCGTGAAAATACCCTAATAAAATGACTGCTTCCACGCCAAAGCCATCCCGCGATTGTCAAAAGTCTAATTTCAAATTTGGAAGCGTCAAAAATTTCATGTCCCTTCTACGATAATAATTAGTGTGATAATTTATACGTTTTTAGATTGTGTAACCGACTTTTTCGAGGCGTTACCAAAATATTCGGTTATTGAAGGAATACAAATCTGTGGTGGCGTTCTTGAAAGCCACAAGCAAGCATTTGATGATGCCGGTGCGGCTTTGATCCGGTCACGTGTGTGCTCACGTGGGCACCATTTCACCACAAGTCCATATATTTGTTAGTAAACCCCATCTCGGATGATGTTTACCGTATTATTCAGAGTGCCTTGAGTACTTCTATGACATTTTTCACTATAGTTGTCTCCCGTAATTTCGAGATATTGACCATCGCGTCTCGGCTATTGTCGGCTATCGGTGCACTTATCAAATATAGGGAGCCGCATACCCTGCAAGCCAAGCAGAATTCCATAAAATGATGGTTTCCGCCCCTTTCTTTTCCCAGATACCCCTACCAACATGACGAAATCCGGGCCCAAGTGCCTCTTCTTAGAGCGGCCAAACTTTGACTCCCAGGAATACCAACAGTTTACCGAGCACTTTGAGTGTGTGCACTTCTACTTACACAGTGCTCAGGAACTTTACCAGGAGTTTGCTGGGAAAGGTGCTGATATTGAATACATTTACGGTGGCTATATTGGTCTCGGAAAGGGCTACCACGGTGCTGAAGTGAAGCAGACGTTCCCTAACCTCAAAATCATCGCCCTTGCCCTGGTAGGGTACGATAACTATAATGTTGCCGAGTTAGCTGAAGCGGGAGTGACTTTAACTAATGCTCCCTCGGAATTAGCCTACGGGTCAGTGGCTGATTTAGCTCTTTACAACGCGTTGCTGAGTTTCCGTAACTTCAAATTATTTGAAGCTCACGTCAACAATACCTTGAACGACGCTGCCACCATCAGATACCTGCTCCATCATTCAGAGTTTGATCTGAAACAAGGCAAAGCCATCGTCACTCCTCAAAAGGGTCATGTGTACGCTCACTCGATCTGTGGTCGGGAAAACCTTAGTCCTGCTGGTCACAATGCTGTGATTGTTGGCTTTGGTCAAATTGGGTCTTTGATTGGTAAGCGACTTGCCACCATTGGCATGAACGTTCACTACGTTAAGCGGACACCTCTTTCTCCTGAGGAACAAGATAAATTGGGTTACCCGATCACTTACCACGATAAGTTGGAAGACACCGTGGGGTTCGCTGATCTTGTTGTATTGGCGTGTCCCGGAGGTAAATCCACTTACCACTTGTTGCTGAAACAAATGATTAACAAATTTGAACGGCCAATTCGTATTATCAATATCAGTCGGGGTACCGTCATTGATGAGAATGCCCTCGTTGAAGGACTTGAAACGGGTAAGGTTCTCTTCGCTGCACTTGATGTGTTTGAAGAAGAACCTAAGATCCACCCTGGTTTAATTGGTCGTCAAGATGTAGTGTTGACGCCGCACATTGGTCTGGCTACCATCCAAAACTTCAACTATACCATGGCGCTTGCGTTGGACAACGTTCGTCGGGTACTGGAAGGGTTGAAGCCCATCACCCAGGTGAACTAATACCACACGAATAGACACGATAGATATGAATAAACACGAATAAAGGTTGAGATACGACACTCATGGCTAGACACAAGACCCAACGAAATATTCATGATAATGGCAAACAATTGAACTCTTTTTAACAATAATAGTTTATCGTTGTCACTAGGCTCTGTTGATTTATTTCAACTCGAAAATTCAGTCTCACTGTCGAGTGCCTCGCTGTGACGTACCCTTCTGTACTCAATTTACCCGGATGGGGGTTACCGCGTAATTCTCGCACTCAGTAACAGCCAGCGATAAACCGTTCTATCCACATTTCCTCAATCAATACGTGTTAGAATTCATTTTAATCGGCAAATTTTGCAATGTTGTGTTCGGCAGGGCTGAAACTACTTTTGTTACTCGTCTCCACTTAATACCTCGAGGCGATTTTTGCCGCAATCTGCTACGGCATTGGCTGCTGGCTGCTACCTGCAGTCCTCGCACCCTTGCTCACAGAGATCGGGCACCTCACCACCACCTCAACCAGCGACCACCCCAGCCATCCCTCCATGCTGCTGTTATACATCGGCGTCTACAAGGCGGTGTATGACTACGCTGCCCAGGCGCCCGAGGAGCTCTCGATAAACGAGGGAGACCTCCTCTACTTGCTCGAGACGCTGGACATCGACGAATGGTGGAAAGTGAAGCGCCGGGTCGTCGCCACAGGAAACGAGGAAGTCGACGAGCCCGAAGGGTTGGTGCCGCTGAACTACATTGAACCCGCAGGGGTGATGAAACAGTGCGTGGCCCTTTACGACTATACTAAACAGACGGACGAAGAACTCAGTTTCAAGGAAAACGACCGGTTTAACATCTATGACGATGCCGATCCCGATTGGCTTTTAGCCGGTGACTTAGCTGGTAAAGCGTACGGGTTTTTGCCGTCAAACTACGTGAAAATGGCCAACGGCTTGTTCAATCTGAGTCAATCGGAATTGCCGCCATTGCCGGGATCTGCCGCTCCAGCACCGTCAGCGCCTCAAGTGGCTGCTGTTAATGCCTCAGCGTTGCCTCCGCCGCCGATGCACCCGTCGCAGACTCCGTTATCGCAATTCCAGCCGCCTCCTTTGCACATCCTGAGAGACGCTACTCCCGCCGCCGACCCCACTCCGCTGTCCCTGCAACCACCAGCACAACAGCTGCCTTTGCAAATCAATGGTGACGACGAAGCACCGCCGCCGATGCCGCTGCGTCCTCGTTCCAACACCGCGAACACTCAGCAACTGATGCCGTCGTCAGTGGACGATAACACCGCTGCTGACCACACCTACGATGGCGACCTGTTCACTTGGTACATTGACGAGATTGATGGGCGTAAGAAGCGCTCAGTGGCGCTCACGGTGGGGCCCGGGTTTGTGCGGTTGAAGCCTAACCAAAAGAAGCTCTCTAAACTCCGTGGTGGGGCGCTGACGTTAGATAATGAATGGCAAATCAGAGACTTGATCAACTACTCCCAAGAGAAGAAGCACGTGTTCTTTGAATTCAAAAACCCTAAGGCGCTGATTGAATTACACGCCGGGTCGAAGGACGTCGCCGAAGCCATCATGCTGGTGTTAGGCGACTTTAAGGGCGCCGACCTGGCTCGTGGGTTGCGTGAAGTGGCTAAAGCCTCGCAGACTTCCACTAACGCGCAAAACCGCAAGATCGGTAAGCTCATGTACGACTTTGTCTCCCAAGGCAAAGACGAATTGGGGGCTAAAGAGGGCGAAGAAGTGTACATTATCAACGACGTCAAGCTGAAAGAGTGGTGGATGTGTGAACTGGTCAACAGCGGTCGCCAAGGGGTGATTCCTCTGAGCTACTTAGAAGTGGTGGGCACCTCCAACCTTGATCTGCTCACTAACGGTGCTCGTAAGCGCAACGAGAGCAGTCTGAAGAAGAAGCGCCATCGTGACCGTGGCGAACGTGACCGCATCCGTGAGCGTGATCGCAGAGAACGTGAACGCGGTCCTAGTCACCGTGAAGACGACAAGCTGATGCCCAACTACCACCGCGTGCGCACCTGGATTGACCTGCTGGGTCTGTTCAAGGTGGAAGCCGAGTTTTTGGGCTGTGTCGATGGCAAGGTCCATTTGCACAAGACCAACGGGGTTAAGATCGCGGTGCTGGCTCTGAAGCTCTCCGTGGAAGATTTGGAGTACGTGGAAAAGGTGACGGGTACGCTGTTGGAACTGTACAAGGAAGAAGTGATCCGCGCCAACGAGAAGCGTGATCGGGCACTTCGCCGAAAGCTGCTGTCGGGTGGCCACTACCGCCCCTCGTCCACTGCCGCCATCAACGATATCCCTCCTCCTCAACCACAAAGACCCAACAACCGGGGCCCTCTGACCAACTCCGCCCCGGGAGAAAGCGACTACGATTGGTTTGAATTCTTCCTTCTGTGCGGCGTTGATATTGGCAACTGCCAACGCTACGCGCTTAACTTCAGTAAGGAACGCATGGACGAGAACGTTTTGGAAGACATCTCGCCCCAATTGTTGCGCACGTTGGGGTTGCGTGAAGGCGATATCATTCGAGTGATGAAGCACTTGGACCAAAAGTATGGCCGCAAACACACTATGGGCGATGCTGGTGCTGCTTCAACTTCGGGTGGGTTGTTTACTGAAGCTGGTGGCGCGTTGAAGAATAACTCTCTGACGCTGGACATCCCTCGCGTGGATGGGGCGGCATTGCCGTCGCCTAATAAAGCTCAGCCGAATAATAATGCTCCTCCTCCCCAAGCGCCTCGTCCTGAAAATGACGACGCCTGGGTGGTCAAGCCCGCGGCCAGATCGCTGCAGGAAGACTTGTTGTCGAAACAAACCACGGTGCCGCAACCGCAAACCCCTCAATACACCGGGTCGCTTCAAGACTTGATGAACATCAAGCCCCATGACCCCAAGGTTCCTCCCCCCAACCAAAACCAGGCTCCTGCCGCTCCTGCCTTGGTGCCTAAGCAACCGCCGCCTCGTCCCACTGCCGCGTTACCGAACTTTGAACCGGTATCGGCGCAGAAAACGGGTCAACTTGTCCCTGTCACCACTGGTGGTTTGCTTCCTGCCCAACCCACGGGCTTCCTCCCCATCCAGCCTACCGGTTTCATGCCTATTCAACCTACTGGTGGTCAAAGCTACGTGTTGCTCCCCGTGGTTACCGGTCCTGCGTTGCAGAAGACTGGTGGTGCCGGTATGCCCACTACCACTTTCGGAGGTCCGTCGATTGTGCCGTTACAGACGGGTACGTTGACGATGCCGGCGACTCTGTTTGGCGGGCTGGCACCCTCGTTGGCTCCATCTCAGCCCACTGGTGGCATGCCCCAAACACTGTTTGGCGCTACTGTACCTCAACAAAAGACGGGTCCGTTATCGGCGGCGACCACGGGTGGTATCGGCAATGCCTTCGTACCTCAGCTGACTTTTGGCAAGCAGATCACCGGTGGGTTCATGGCTCAGCCTCAACAGCAATTACCCCCGCAGACGCTGTTTGGCGCTAACCCCACCACCAACTTCCCGCAACAGATGAACCAGATGACCAACATGTTTGGTCAAGCCAATTTGGGACAACCTCAACCTCAATTAGGACAACAGCCGACTAATATGTTTGGGCTCCCTCAACAACCCACACAACCGGCACTTCAGCCTCAATTTGGGCAACAGCTGACTCTGTTTGGTGGGTTGCCTCAGACCCAGCCTCAACAACCGCAATTCGGTGGTTTGCCGCAAACTCAACCTCAATTTGGGCAGATGCCGCAGCCTCTGTTTGGGGCCATGCCTCAAGCTCAGCCGCAATTTGGTGGGATGCCTCAACCGCAATTTGGCGGAGCTCAACCTCAATTTGGTGGCCAGGCGCCTCCGATGACGCTGTTTGGACAAGCACCAGTGGCTCCTCAGCCTGTGAGTCTGTTCGGCCAGCAGCCGGCTCAGTTTG
The DNA here is from genome assembly GCA_037042415.1 of Diutina sp. Y7414. Classification (NCBI taxonomy): domain Eukaryota; kingdom Fungi; phylum Ascomycota; class Pichiomycetes; order Serinales; family Debaryomycetaceae; genus Diutina; species Diutina sp. Y7414. The sequence goes on from JAXQKI010000100.1 coordinate 819,706, forward strand.
AAGGGTTTGGCCAGCTTCAATCGCAACCGACCGGACTTGGATTTGGTAATTCGCCGTTGCTGGCTCAGCAGACGGGTAAGTCCCATGCCAACTTGGCAGCGGCGACCCCTGACAACCCCTTTGGGTTTATGCACTGATTACACTAATAAGAAATCACAGGATGGTGTGGTGGTAGTAGAGATGATTACAAGATTTAAGGTACACAATGTAGCATGAGTAGTTTCAAAAATCATTCAAGGAAATTACTCACTAAAAATGCCAATAATGCGGATCTGACCGGCGTCATAAAGTAAAAATGGTTCGAGTGACATGAATTACCGTACGAATCGAAACATAGGTTTAAGTCGATTCAAAAACCATGGTAATCATTTACAAGAGTGATTTCATCGCCACTTACATTCACGTTGATTTTGAATTGAGGCAATTGTCAAAGCTCAAACATTACACACTAACTGCCTGAAAACAACAGTTAAAGAGATAATACAAATATCAAATTACATCTTGAATTCAGAAGAATCATCTCACGGATTCCCATTGACTTTTTCTAAGATTCGACAACGCCAATTCATACATCAATCATGTCCTGCATCTGCGTACTAAACCTGTATATAATGGATGGTGCATAGACGGGACAATCTAACGAAGTAAGTTAATTCTAAAAACACGAGTAATAGCAGCCAATGCACATTATTGCAAGTAAGTCTTTTTGAAATCAAAATACGAAGCCTGTAAAAAGCAATCTGGAAAAAAAAAAAAAAGTTTTTGAAAAACTTTTTTTTTTCCAAAGAAATTCTTCATATAATCACGCTGCGTCTATTGGAAAAGTTCGTTATGTTAAGTGGGCCTCGGAATTGACTTGCTTAATTGGTAGACATTGAAATAAAAGCTTAGCTCCTCGTCTAAGGAGGATGCAGGTGTACTCAGCAAACGCAGTATATATCAAGCAGCGCTCTAACACAAGCTCCAAAGTGACTAGCTGAGCTTCCTGAGCACCACTACAGTTCCTACACTCGACTATTCAGTTTAAAAGGTTTTCCGAGAACTGTCACAAATATCAACAAGAATGTGGTGTTTGCAAATTTTAGGACTGCACACAGAAGTTGCGTCTGCATGTAAAATGAACCTCCAACCAGATCCTTCTATGACGTGAAAAACACTTTAGAAAAGATTAAACAACATTACCGTGGTTTATTCTGCTCAAATATTATTTACAATAGCAAACAAGATTTTTCTGAATTTCTTATGGAAAAACTAAAAAGTGAGCTATAAAATCAGGCAAAATCGATAAAATCAATCCGTTTGCTCCATAAAATTCTTTGGCATTGGAAGTCTATATGGTGTGATTTTGGGTGAGTTGACTCTAAAACTGGTGTCTCTATGTGAGTTTAACGAAAGAAAAAAAACTTTTTTTTAATTTTGCAAATTTTTTTTTTTCGCACGCCTCTGAGCTTGTGGCGTAGTCTATTACACCCAGTGAGCATTCAATCCAACTTATGATGTTCGTAGCAGTGGTGAGATGGGTGTAACACCTCGTCTTTGTTCAATTCTATATGTAGGTGCATGAAAAATATGCAAGTCATAACAAGGTGAGTTCCAACACGCATCTACAGAAATACCAGCTCAATTTTGTTAGCATTATTATAGTCTTTAAGCACGCATGTTTGGCTTGGTGGGTCAGATTTAGTGCCAACACTGATGCCGACATTTTAATCATGCTTTCAAATTCCAGGTTCTGCACACAAGCATTGCATGTGCATATAGTTCATAAATTTTAAAACAAGTCTTTCATTACGTATACGACACTCTAGAAAGAATTGGAATACACCACCATAAAGTATAGGGTGCAAATATAATTTCAACAGCAAATGGGATTTTTCTGAATTTCATCAGGAAAAACTTCCAAGTGTGATATAAAATCAGAAAAAATTGGTACAGACTTCTAATTAGCACCATAAAATTCTTTGACATCAGAAGTATTGTAGATAATTTTTTGGGAGGGCGGACGTTCGATTTGAAGTAGTTTCAACAGAGGTGGAAAACAAAAACAAATTATTAGCGTTAAAAATAATATTCATGCTCCATAATTTTATTTGGCACTTGTTGTATAGCAGATGTGTGTCTGGGTGATTTAAAGTAAAATTTGGAGTATTTTGATTACTACTTCCTTCATTCACATTACCTGCAGGATGATGTAATGTATGCAGTACATTATAATTCTATCTCCTTGTTCGTTGATACTCATAGGTAAGTCACATATATAACAACCGTCATAATTTTGATACGATTCTCTACTGATAGTACGTTTTCCATCAACTCAAATTGATTATTCAATCCATGATCAAGCTTACAAGTACATCAAAGAGCTTTCCTGCATGTAGCCAAAAAAAATTGAAAAAAAAAAGTCGCAAAAACTTTTGAAAAGAAAAAAAGTTTTTTTTTCAAGAAAGAAAAAAAAAAAATCAAAAGACTGAGTAAATTCGAGATAAAATTAAAAGACAAATGTATACTGCTCTCTCAATGATTTGATATCCGAATTGTTGTTGTTGTTCCCTGAAGGGAGCTAGTGGCGATGCTTGTGCTTATTCTGATTTTCACAGTTCTCTTATGCTATATGCAGTATTGACATGTAAATACAGGGAACGAATTCTGAGTTAAGGAGGTTCGAATTTTGAGTTAAGTCAAAAGTCTAATCACAATTATAATTTTTGAGAGCTATGTTATTAGTGCGAGAAGTATTACGGAGTTGATTCAGATACTGAGAAAGCTCTTTTGCTTTCATTGTGGCTTCTAATATTCCTGCATGTAGTCATCGCTCGTCCATCAAGTTTTCAACTCGTACATGACAGTTTACTATATCGCCGTACATCGTACATCGTACATCTCAACATTGTCAGTATACGTTTGGAACTTACGATACATACTCAAATTGTACCGACAAAAGTGCGGTCAGCGTTGTTCAATAATGCGTTGTGATGAAGATTGATCCCTAAATATTACGCATGTTTACTAATTATTAAGGTGGTCGACACTATTCTACTTGCCTAGCACTTGGTACCAGTCATCACTTGCAGCAGTAAGTTCATTGTTGTCTGAGTGCAGGCTCTTAATGTCGAGCTCAGTCTCTTCTGGTGATGTAGTCAAAGTCGAGTTGTTCTCCGGTAAAAGGGTATCCTCCATACTCATGCAGCTATCACGATAATTGCATTTAGACTTGATAACGATGGCACCAAAATAGTAGGGCTGAGTTGTCCACAAACTGGAGATCCCGTGCTCTCTCACTGATGGTATTACTGCAAACACGATATGGATAATGCCGGATACCCCAAATATCGCCGCCAATATAAGAGAGATCACATAAAAGGCGGTGTCAATGTTACAATCAGACGCTAATTGAGAGAGTAATCCGAATTGCGACGCGTCGCTCAGTTGTTGATATGCGGTGATAAGGCGACAAAATGCGCCCCCAAACACTCGGTAGTAATAGAGCCCCACTGCAAGCCACATCCCGAAAAACGCCGCTTCGAAGATAATGATCATGAATGGGAATATGTGCACCAGGCTGCGTCTCACTGTCGCCACACAGCACCCAGACACATACACCACGCCAAGCACACTGAACACAATAAGGCATACCAGCTGGTCGCGAGCAGCCATTACAAAATAGTCCAAATCTCCCCGGTTAGCGCTCTTAGCCACATGGGTTTGAGACATACCATAAGCGCCAAACCCGAGCTCCACAACCTGTAATGCAAATTGGAGTACGCGCAACGTCGCCAGGACCCCTACCCACGCACGGCTAGTTGTGGGTTTGAGGATGTCTTTCGTCTCCTCCATCTTCTTTGGGTATTCGTATGTTGCAGTGGCAGACAGAACAAGGAAGGAGTTGCCTCGGAGTTTAAGTATTGGTTACGTTGATAGTAGCCCCGTCGATTTCAGCCCTGTTTTTGCTGTTCTTAGCTACATAACCGTATTTTCCGCAAACGGCTTGACGCACATGTTGGTAAAGATGATTTCGCTAATTAAACCCATGAGCCAGCGGATCTTACTTAAACGAAAGTGATGAGTCGTTGTGACAAGGCAGGGTCTTACCAGCAGTGTGCTTACCCTATAGCTTGGACAAGGTAGTGGTTGGCCTTTCCTGACACTTTTGTGGTTGTCCGCCTCGCCACACGTGTTTAAAGTATAGGCCCCTGGCAGTGGGTGTGAATCGATCTAGGTGCTCGCAACCATGCACCATAAACGAATAGTTCGACGCAGGCAAAATTGTTTCAGCGCGACGCGCACAGAAGCGAATAAACAATCTAGACGCGAATCTTTTACTCAATAGGAAAACTTAACTCTTTTGTGTCGGTAACGAGGTTCTTCAATTTGCAACGAAACACACTCAAACAAGAACCATTATATCAGCTTATGATCTTAGTCAACCCCATAAGTGTAACTTGTGGATTGTAGTCGACTTCAGTTTCGCTAGACCCTTGCAATGTGATTAGCTTCCTAAACAGGTTAGTGGTAGGGGGTCTTTTTTTTCAGTGTCAGCCAAAAACTAGTGGGGAAACCAAAGAGGTGTATTGACGACCAAGGAATTCCCCATTGTGGAAACATTTTTTGCGTTGTCACTACACGCTGTCCACATCGGTCATGACGATGGGCTTGCGAGGAATATAGGGGGCGTTTTTGCCTTGGTGGTGGAGTGTCTCGCGAGTGATGTGGTCGTCCCACGACATCGCTCCCACAAGGTACATTTGTGGTCGGATTAGTGACATGATGCCTTGTTCACGAACGATAGGAATCATACCTTTGAAAACGTGTCGCGACCATGTCCAGGCGTAGAGTACAATCAACGCGATGCCCACGGCATAGGCGGCGTGTTGGATGTGACAGGCTTTTGTCAGCTTATCTTCATCAAGATCAATTTCGTTGGTAAGGTCGCAAAGACCCCCTCGACCACTGAGGGCAATGGCATCGTACATCCAGATGACGACAAACGACAAGTCGATGAATGATATCACGATGGGACGTCCATACACTTTTCGAAGGGGTGCAAGGTAGACCACGTAGGTGCACACGGCCCACACTGCCAGCAATATCGAGAAGCATAGCGTATATATCAGTTTGTGCTTCACGGAGGCGCCAACCGATGACAGGCTTCGCTTCAGAAGCACAAACGAGTAGGCCGCGAAGCCGACGGCGACATAGGATAGTGCCGACTGGAGAAGCCTCAGGATGGGCTGGTCGTACCCTCGGCGGGGGTCGACAAACATGGTTGCAACTCGTCACCTTGATTTCTCTGGTCAAAGTTAAATCTTTCGTTTATCTTGGCCTGCACACGCGTGAAGGAAATTCCAGTCACCCTGCCCCGGAATTGAGCAGAGTATGGTTGCTATACATTTCTTGGACATAGTGATGGTGTCATCTGAGAAAAGAGGATTCGTGGTGGCTGTGTTTCATGCTACGTGCGATGGCGGCCATCGTTGCTAGATCGGTAGCACTAGCGCCGCAAGCCGTGATTGTGTTGTGTTTTGTGTAAACACCCTAAAGAGGCTTTTTTCCTCAAACCCCACTTTTACAATATATGAGGTCACGTGCGCAAAAGCCTCCAGAAGAAAAAGGAAGATGAGATGGGGGGGGTGCCAGAGGTCTCTACCTGACTACAAGCGGGGTTAGGGTGATACGAGATCATGATATTGAAGCGGGGATATAATACCGTCACGTAAGTACATGACAATGGGCACCGACTTCCATTTAGCCATGACAAAGAGCCCACCATCTACTCGGTGTCATCTGTGCAGCTTGGCGACGACTGCTACTACAGATCCTACAGCGCTTACTAATCGGCCTTTAAGATCACCACTCCGATATCACCGCCATTCTAGATGCTCTACCCCGTAAGCCATCGCAAGCGCCACCTAAGGTCATTGTTTTTCTTTGCTGCTCATTTCGCAGCCTTTGTTCGGCAGATTATTGGAGGGGAGAGCCAGCAGCCAGAGCCACACGGCCAGTTGCGGTGTGGCTACAGTATTCCGGTCCAACGGCCCATCTACAGTAGCAACGTAAGTGTAGATACTCGCTGTCACTGATAAGGCTAGCCACGGAAACAGGTCGCAATTGACATCCGCTGGCCGTTATCTACCGGCGTCGCGGCTGAGCTCGCAGCTCACACGAGCTGGTGCCACTCTGGTGGCGGTGTCTACTCCGAGGTTCGGTGGGCGGGGGGCTTATTGTGAAGGAATGCGACATCGCCATAAACAAATGGCAGCGAGTTGGCGCTGGGAATTATTCAGGTGCCAGTGCTCGCAACCAAACTCGCTCTCTCAGCCCAATTAGTCGATACTAGTCGGGGTCACATTTCTCATACCACGCGTCAGCCGTCTGGCGAACCTTAACCGTGGCCCAAGGAGCCTAACCTGTAACCACCCCTGTTTGTGGCCGACACTATTGACCGTGGCCTCGACCACAAACTGGCGGCGTCATTCTCATCCCGCCGCTTCCCCCCGTCAAAAGAAAAAAAAAAAAAAGTCCACCCTGCGAGTGAGCTGCAGTTGCTAGCCCTAAGGGGCTAGAGCCCAAAATGGATGGGTTTTTCAAGTTTTTCAGGAGGGGTAACTCGAAGCAAAGCAACCACCAGATCAGATCACACTAGTCATATTTTAGCAGCGGGTGTCTATGTGTGTTTACGGTGATTGCCGAGTAGCTGGGCCCCATATATGCCCGCATCTGCTCGCTCATTCCAGGCCATCGCTTGCTCGTCAAAAATATCTTGTGCCTATGCGCGTTGATAACCGGCCGGCCTAGGGTCATGGATGGCGTCACAAAACAGCCCCTATCATCAGAGGGGGCCACAGTTATCTACACAGTCCAAAACGGGGACAAATCAAGGCAGTTTACGAAACTGACTCCCGCTACGACAACATGGTTTCAGGGGTGTCAGCCTCGATCACCCCACTTAGACCGCGGGCTCGGCAGCTTGTCGCAGCTGTGCTTTGTAAATCACCTCATCGTCTCGCTCGACCTCCCTAAATGTCTCATTCGCCCTTCCCCCCACTTTCGCACCAGCGCCGCTATATAACCCCTGCTCTCATCGCGAAATTTTTTCCCTATCTAATAAACACACACCCAGGACCGTTCCCAAAGCCGCTACGTGTGTCTACTTGTGCTCCCTACAACCTCGGCCGTTTTGCTACCACTGATGATCTATATCGACGTGCTCAATATTTTCTTCATATCCCAGCCCAAAGTGTAAATGGCAAAAAGCCCCAGAAAAGAGTGTGCCCCGGTGGGGGGCAAGAAAATCCCCAGCTACGCTGGCTTCCCCACCCCAACTTCCAATACCAACCTTACCAAGCACCGCCCCACCGCGAAAAAGCGGGCCGGCAAGTCGCTCGGGCCTCACCACTTCCAGCCCGCGGGCAAACGGTTGGGCCTGACCCCGAGCCGCCGCTTCCTGATTGTCGATTCCCCTAGTGACGATGACGACGACGACGACGACTCCCAAGTGGTGGTGTCGATGCCCAAACTCATGCCCCAAAAACGATTGCCCAAAGTGGCCCTGAAACGATTCCCTAAGAAGACCCCGCGCAAAACTAGTAAACACCAGAAGTTCAACTACGACGACCTTGCCTCGCTGCTGGACGATGACGCTATGGACCTTGCTGACCTGGACGACGATGAACAAAGTAATGCCAACGACAGAGACAACGACGATGATGAAGACGACGACGATGAGCTGGACGCCCTGCTGGTTCTGATCGACTTTTCGTTTATGAACGCCGCTGCTGCTCGTCGTAAACTGGTGGCGTCTCAGTTTGACTCCGGCGACGACTCCAGTGACTCCGGCGATAACTCGCTGCTGGACCTGGACGTTGATTTCGTCAAGCTTCAGCTCCAGCACAAGGCTAAGCGCTACTCGCCGAAGAAGTCGCAACGGCCTCAACTCCCTCGCAAATACGAACTGGCTATCGCTCTGCTGGACCTGGAACTGGAGCTTCTGGACGTCCCCAGCGCCGAGCTGCTGACCACCAGTGTCGAGCCGCCGAAGTTCGGTCGCCGCAAGAGTGATGCCGTGTTGCCTGATGACATCAACTTCACCTTTGATTTTGATGACTCGACGCAGCATCTGACGCTTTTGCCTGATGGTCTCGAGGTTAATGGTAACATTAACGAAGACCTCGGCGAAGATCTCGGCGAAGACCTTGGCGAAGACTTGCTGACTCCTCCCGATCTCCCCGTGTTGCCTCAGTCGCTTGACATGGTCGACTTTGACCTTGCCGTGCCCAAAATTACTGACGTCAACTCCGACGAAGAGTACGAGTTCGACGATAACGAGTTGTTGGCGACATTGCACGCTGACGACGATATCCTCGACCTGCCTGCTACTTCGGAGCCGCTGCGCACACGTAACAACTCGATTAACCTGCTTGATGACGATGATGAGCAGAAGTTTTTGCGTGAAGAAGAAAAGTATCTCGTCAACGAGTTTGAAACCAACGGGTTCGACGATGAGGTCGACGACCTGGACGAAGACATGCTGGAGCAGGAGTTGATTGACTTTGGCGAGGACTACATGCCCAACCCGGAAGATAAGATCACTCTGCGTCTGAAGCTGGCCCTGGACGAAGACGACGACCTGTACATGTGGAACTACTTCTTCTCCACCAAGCTGGACGAGGAAGAGTCGGAGGCGCGGGCCCAGGCGGCGGCCTACGAAAATGCCATTCTCTCGCTGGACGAGGACAACCTTGGCATGGGTGCTGCCGACGGCTACGAGTCGAGTGACTCTACCGACGTCGACGAGAACCTTCCTCTGACCACCACCAACGCTAAAGTAGCGCAAAAGGCTAAAGAGGTGTTGAGTTCCACTACCACTGACTACCGGCCCCCGGTGCTCGGTACTTGGATGACGGTGGACTCAAAACCTTTTGGCATCATTGATGGTCTTTCCACTCGTGTGCTCAACGGTCACGAGCCGCGTAAGCTGCGCAAACTGGTGCTGGTCCCCACCAATGTCGACGATCCTCTCGGGCTCGACGAGTTGTTGAACGTGAGCGAGCTTGACGATCTGGAGACTGACGTGAAGATCTGGCAGGACTTTAACCTGCGGGCTAAGGTGCCTCTTGGTGCCTTCCGCAATAAGCTGACGGGTCTTGCCACTCCAGTGTTCAACGAAGGGTCAAAGCAGAAAGTCTACAAACGTTCAGGCAAGGCGAAAACCGCCCGCAAGTTGGCTCGGCGTCGCCAGCTGATCCTGGAGGCAATCCAAGAAGGGTACCGGCCTACGAAGCTGGGATTGTTTGCTGAGCATATTTTGGGAGACGTGGAGGAGGTGATGGGTGATGACAGGGAGTTCATGAATTTGATTAAAGGATTATGATTGTTTTTGTTTTTTTATGGAATACACAGAAAGTTAGTGACACAAACTGTAGGAGAATGAAACAGTATGTGGGCGGGACAGACTGTAAGAGTGCGCGTGAGTATACGGTACGGACGGAAGAATCGGAAATGTACCAAACGGTCATCGGAAATTAAAGTCACGATGCCCCCCACACTGTTTAACAGTTGCGATTACTCAGCTAGTCTAAAGTCTAAACTTTATTTGACTGACGGCATAAATAATAGAACTTGGCTATACCTACCACCCCGTAGCCGATTTCCGTTCCGGTGTTCCGATGTGTCATTCGAGGCAGGGCTCGGATATTGCTGTGATGCTCCGGTGGCAGCTTTTTGACAGGCGACCGCAAGTTTAGGTTAGCCAGCATGAGAGTGAAATAGTGCATGGAGGCTTATCACGACGGTGTTTGCTGGTGTGGGCAAAGGATCGGCGGCGTGGTATCAGGCTTCGGAATTAATCGCCCAATTCGGAGGTGTCAAAAAGTCTATTTTTGCACGCCGACAGTAAACGTGCTGCGGTAGGGTCATATTATGGTCGATCCACGTCATTCTTTCATGGACTACTTGCTTTAAAACGTAAGACTACTTGCTGTAAAATGTCTACGACATATTTCCGAGGGTGAGACATCCCGCGGTTCTCTCTGTGTGTCTGTTGACTCAATCTTTTATACGAGGTGGCGTGGTTGGAGAATCCACATAAACGAGTGCCAGCGAAGGAAAAGTGCCACGTTTTGCAGAGCATGGCGTTTGGCAATACGCAAACGACGTACGCCATGTGGGACCACGTTGTTGGATATTTTTGTAGTCCCGTAGTGACGGTGGGCAGGCAGATTCGGCAAGATCGACGTCGCAGGAGAGATAATTGCCAAGTCTAACCATCAGCATGGGATGGATCTGCAGGCGGCACAACTAGCCCCCACTAGCTGCACAAAGAGCTTAATTTGCACGGTGTGAGTGACACATTTCAGATAACAGATAACGGGAGGCTGAGCGAATTACACGCTTCCGCGGAACAACACCATCTCCCAATGCATTGCGACATTTTGTGTCACCAGACCCTTTTCGATGAGATGGTGGTGAAGAGAACGACAAATATGGCCAAGAACTCAAGAAATGAATAATGTACTCATCGGATGGTATTTGGCTATAATGCACTTGTGTCCGCTTACCTCAGTGGTTGTTACGTCATGACACGGCAAACGTCCCCGTCTGCCAGCAGCGGTTACCGATGAGGTACGTTCGCAGGGCATTATTTGCTGCACCCGTCACTCACGTCAAAAAGCTAATGTAACATGTACGAGCCAAGCCCTGCTGTGTGCATTAGGTGCCGACAACCTCTGATATAATTCTTAGCTACGTCAATAATTTACTCTAAGACAACGAGTTTCTCAAGTGCAGCGAGGTATATGGAGAAAATGTTCTGTGCGTTTATTATGGTGGAGAACACCATTGTTCGTGATTGTTGTTCATGATATCATTATACGTAGGCGTCTAAAAGTAGAGTTTATACGGAAATTTCCGTCCATGGGCCCATGCGTGACGAGATGGCCGTCTGTACCACCCACTCCCAGTCAATCACCCCCACCGTAATCACCAGATTTTTGGACTTGCTTCGCCGCGTCGACTGATTGTCGTGTTCTCCATAAACCAACAAGTGGGTGGGGTCGTATGTTGTCACTTTGCGCAAGTCGGTACAGAACTCCACTATTGCTCCGAATGCTCGGAGCATGAACAGCGGCAACTCAGGGTTCCGCACCTTGTGAGCGATAAGCACCACTGTGTACCCTTTCATGATTGTCTGATTAAACGCAGCGTTCTCGTTCAACGCTTGATGAGCATCGTAGGCAAGACGGAAGCGGTAGACGTCCAACAGCTTCACCAGCTTGTGCAAAGCACTCAGCTCCCCCGCTGGTAAAAGGTATGCTGGCCAGTCATCTATCGTTGCCTTTTCGGCAACGCAGTCACTGATGTATTGGTCACTGACCACGGGCCAGCCGAGAGCCACGGCCTCAAGGTATTTGGCACTGCGACAATAGCTTCGGGCGACGACTGCCGCAAGCTTCAACGTTCCACACTTATCAGGAACGTGAAACTTACCCTTGTGATACTCTAAGAAATCGTGGAGGTCCTGAGGTACGTACCAGCCACCGTTGGATTCCACTTGCTCCACAAGCGGCTCGCGAATATCATCATCGAGGAATGTAAAACAAAATACAGTACCGGCAAACAACCCTTGCGAAGTCTTTGGTTTCACTAGAGGAGGCACGTTCTGGTTATTCTTTCGTAGCAGTGCTTTGATAGGGGACACGGTGACGTTGGTCAGCATCATCGACGCCGCAAACGAGTGGGCCTGATGTTGTACCAACCACTCTCCCAAATCGAGCCAGCACTGAGAAAGCGGTACCACCTTTGGCTGTTGCAGATTGCTTCGTGTTTTACCGTTATTCCGTTCAATGCACACCGAATTAAACCCTTCAATGGTGACAATATCATCGTTATCAGTATCGTACGAGAGTTGGGTAACAATAAATGGCGTGACTCCCGATCGAGTGTGGATCTTATCACCAACAGTTAAATGCAACGGGTATATATCTTCGTTCTTAATCAGATACACGCCATCGGCAAACTGGACATCCAGCAGATGGCGACCTCTTTCCTTGATCAATCCTGGGTATAGTTTGATGTTCCACGTAGCCCACACTGCGTTCTCATTGGCTTGTGGTCCACCGCGTCGAGTAGGCGAACTGGGAAGGTCGCTATTCACCTGACCCAGCAGCGGTTGCGCCAACGGCAGCAGTTCCATGGGTGTCGGCATTTCCGGCAGCGCGTATATTTTCTGGAACTGGCTGTTTTGAGTCAGACGGCGTAGGTCAGGTGTAGGGCCCAAACTGATCTTTTGTTTAGCAGGACTAGTACGCCTCTGATGGGTCTCAATCAGGTCCTCTATGGTCGCTGCCGTAGGTACCGGTACCAGCTCCTCCTCATCCTCCTCTTCATCGTCTGAGGCTACCACTTGAGTGTACACTGGACGGTCAGAAGTCATCTGAGCTGGTGGCAGCTGGGTATTGGCGACTTCGATGTAGCTCCGGAGACGTTTGCGGCTCGGTTGTTCTTCGTCGGAATCCTCATGAATAATGGGGATATTCCTCAGAGTCAAGATCATCCCTTGCGACAGGTCCTGAGTGGTTGCGACAACTCCCAAAGGCAGTACGAAGTCGGGGTCAGTGCGAGGCTCTCTTGACGGCAGCACAGGATCGGGGTCAGTGGCGGGTTCCCCAGTAGAGCGATACGTGGCTCCAGCACTAGGCAGGGGCGGTGAGTAGGGTAGCAGATCTTGTAAGGTGTCTGGGTCTTGAGTTAACACTTCAGGCTGGGATACATCGGCAATGTGGTTTCTCGCTGGTGTAATCGGTTGAGTATCAGTAACGTCATCGATGGGTTTAATTGGCTGAGTATCAGCAATGCCAATAGCAGGTTTGTTTGATGTAGGACTGGCAGACCCAATTGGCTGAGTGTCAGCAATGTAGTTTGGCGGTTGGATCGCCTGAGTGTCAGGGCTATCGTTTGTGGATCCAATCGGCTGAGTATCGGCGATATTGTTCGTGATGGCAATCGGCAGAGTGTCGAGATTGTTTGTGGATGGTGTTATTGGCTGAGTGTCGGCAATGCCATTTATCGGCTGAGTCTCTGGACTGTGGTTGATTGCCAAAGTGTCGGGACTGTGGTTGATGGGTTGGGTATCAGCAATGTATCTATTAGTGGGAGGAAGCGAAGGCTGAGACTCGGGCTGGGTGCTACCTTCAACGATGGGAGAATCAGTGACAATCGGGATCCTTACCGCTGACTTGGGTATTAGTTGGGTGTCTTGGTCGTGTACGCTTAGTCTGTCGCCGTGAAATGATCCATTTAAGCGTGAGGGAGTTGGTTGAGTGGTATCCAATACTCTTTGTGCCTCATCGAGGAGTCTTTGGGTATCGTCAGTATCGGGAGTGGCGAATACCTGAGTGGCCGGTCCCTGGCTCTTGTTTGTGCCAATCGGCTGAGTGTCTGCAGTCATCAAGTGTATTTGAGGCGACGCTGATACTGACGCCACTAATAGTTGTGTAGGTAGAGTCGCCTCATCTCCGTGGGAAGGCTCCAAAAACGGGTGCGAATCCTCCGATATCAGCTTCGACACGTTGGGAGTGGGCAGAATGTCTTCGTGGGTGGGTTCATCGTCATTTGCAGCGTTTTCGTCATCGTCTTCTCCGTCGAGGCGCGATAAAGATACCCTCACCAGCCGGCGCGCCGGGCGCACGGGGGAGGACTCGTCGGACTCCTCCAAGTAGGAAACGTGGGTCCGTGGCTGTCGTAGCAGTCTTGTTACCCTCAGGGACCCCGACATCGCCAGCATCGGTCCATTCACTGGGTCGTCTTGTTAAGCAGCAGTGACGCGCACTCGCGACGGGGGCTTACGTCAACGATGGCTGTACGAGGCCCCTCGATGGTGACAGATCACCACCTATTTTTATTTGTGAAAATGGCTTCAATGAGGTTGATATAGATCACAATGTGAATTAGTTAATGGTAGGTGTCATTTAATGTTTATTGGTGGGACTCGAACCATGGGAACACGGGGTGTTTCTTTAATTTGTTTGGTTTGTCATAAAATATACATAAACCCAGAAATTCTGTGGGGCAAAACATATTGCCATTAAGTAGATCAATCACGAATCTGTTAAAGATTGTATAATGCAACGCATCCGCTGGAGAAACCTGAAACGAAAGAGCTAGATAACAGCCTGGAGATTAAATCCTCACTTCAACTAAATGCTACAGGGTAAGACTACAAATTATTTAACAAACAAATTTAATTCACTATAAAAAATACGCTAAATCTCATTTATGCTTAGATTACGATAGTGTCACGATCGGGTTACCGTCTATGTAATGTAAAATTAGAATCGTAAATATCGTAATATCGTCGTCGGCGCCTACAACTGGCTCAACAAGTCCTCGAACTTCGGTTGAGGAGGGCGCTGGCCTCGACGAACGACGTACACCACATACATGCCGATGTCGTCGCCCTTGTCGAAGGCACGCACCCACTGAGGCCGGCCCTGGTCGCGGAAGTCGACCACGGCAAGGTAGCTGTCCTTTACAAACTGGGGACGGTTGTCCAACACCCCGACCTTGTTCTTGAACAACAAGTAGTCATATAACTTCTGGTACTCGGCGCCGTCGCCTTCCACTTTCACCAAATACACATCGCATGACTGTTTCACCACGTCGAGGTAAGCGTCAGCCCGCGAACGGTCGAGGCGGCCCTCGACGTTGTAGTGGCTAGACTTCATGATATCCTTAACGGTGGCGGTGGCGGTGACGGCGTCGGTAGCAGGGGTGCGCAACACGGTGGTGGCGGTGGCGCTAAACGAGGCAAAGTCGGGGAAATTAATCGTGCCGTGCCAGAGAGGAGGAGAGGAGGGCTTAGAGGAAAGAGCTATAGACGCGCCGGGCTCGGTGGCCACGGTCAGCGGCGTCTGCACCGAGTCAAGCAGCGACGTCAGCAGCAGGTCGCTGTGGACGGGGGCATCGTCGCCGTTTATGTCAGCAGTAGGTACATCGTCGTCATCATCGTCATCGTCGTGGTTAACAAACGTCGGGTTTGCGGAGGGCAGAAGCGGGCGAATGATCTTCGGCGCCTCGGTGTCCAGCACCAGAAACTGGCGGTGGTCGACCAGCCGCACCACCAAGTTATCGGCCAGCGCCTCGGCCGCTTCTTGCTCACGCTGTTGTTGGCGCATGGCTTCGAGCTGCAGCGGGCCCAACACTTGGTTCTTCAAATCCTCTTTAAGTTTCAGCTTCACCCGAGCAATCAGGGCGTTAATCTGTTCGGGGGTTTTCTTCACCACTTGGGCAAACGTGATTGTCCCTGCCTGGATATCGGCCATAAAGTTCTTCTTGAGGAGGAACAAGATCCGCCGCAGTTCCGAGCTGTACTTAGCCTTGGGGAACTCTTTAAACAATATCAGCTCAATGTCAAATGCCCATTTGCGGGCCAAGGTCTCGGCGTTTTCTCCTTCTTTAAACTTGTAGTCTTCAGGGAATGACAGCTTAAAGTAAGCGTAGAATGCCTTAGCCGTCAGCGCCCGGAATGGCTGCAGTTTGAACCGCACATCAAAGTTCATCTGGCACTCGTTGCACAGATACTGTTCGGGGATCTTGTTCAGAAAGCCCATGCATTTGGCGTGTTGCCAGGTATTGCACGCTTCACAGTACACGAACGTGCCGCCCTCGTCCTCGTCCTCGTTGTAGTTGTCTTTAGTGGTGCCACAGGGGGTGCACCGCACCTCGTCCTCGTCGACGGCCCGGCGGCGTTTCGGCGTGGGCTTGAACGATTCTTCGGGGATGTCGTCGTAGCCGTAGAGTGTGTCTAACGCACGTTTCGAGTGCTGGCCTTTGTTTACCCGGGAGCTTGTTCGCATATGGTTAGTGGTGGCGTGGGGGTTGTCGATGTATACAAGGGGGGCTTGAGATTTTTAGGATGAGGGAAGGCGAGAGAAAAAAGGTCGAAGGAGTGCGGTGAGACGCGCGTGACCATCGCTGCCTAACCAGACAAACACACCATGCAACAATCAAAGGTCACGTGACTAATACCAAAGTGCGACATTGATAACGGAGACAGTGAGAGGGAAGCGGCTGGCGATGAGGGGAACCGCGTTCGGCTATCGGCGGCTACTGGCGGCCAACTCATCGCTACAACTAACAAAGGTTATAATAACGCCATAAATCATTAAACTCTATAAACAAAACTTTTGAACCTATGCAAACACCCGTCTCCACGCTTCACGGCACACCGCCTTCACCAACGGGAACCCGTTGTCGGAGCGCACAGCGTCGCCGTTCTCCTCCATTCTTCTCAACAAGTACTCCTTGGTTTCCAAGGGAGGCCCCCAGGGGACGTACTTGATGACGTTGTCGACACCGTAGTTCTTGGTCAACGAGTAGGTGATGTTGTCGGCCATACCCAACAATTGGCCCAAGACGACGTTGGCCTTGTAGATGTTGTTGCGGCTGGCTTCGTCACCAAACAACTTTTGCGACGCGAGCTTGAGCGAGTCGCCGTTGTGCGAGGCGACGACGAGGTGGCCGATGGTGGCGGTGTTCTTGTCCTTGGCCAGCTGGCTCATGATCTGGTCGATGCAGTACAGGATGCCTTGGTTGTAGTTGGCGTCGGTGTCTTCCTTGGTGGCGTGGATGATGGTGTCACGCTGCTTTTCCGAGTGGATGTAGGCGCCTCTGACGAGCTTGAGCCCCAACCGGTAGTTGCCTTGCTTGGCAAGCTTTTCTTCCTTGGCCAAAAGCTCGGCCAGTTCGCTCAAGTACATTTGCAACGTGCCCACCACTTGCGCGGGCTGGTTCAACGGGTTGTATTGTTGGTACAAGCGTCTTTGCAATTCGTAGACCCCTTCTTGGAGCTCGTGCTTTTCAGCATCGACGACACCGACGACGAAAGGAGCCACACGGTCAGGGTATTGTTGGTGCAACTTAGCGTTGGCTTCCGAGATGGCAGCGACAACGGTCAGCGCCTTGGCGACAAGGTCTTCGAATTCAGCCTTCTTAGTGGTGTTGTAGTATCTCAACACATTAGCAGCGTCGTGGGCGAAACCGGTAGGCTTCAACGCCACGTACCCAGGGGGAATCAGGTTGATGTCCTTGCCGGTAGTCTCAATCATCTTAGTGGTGTGGGGGACGAGAATCTCGTGCACGGAACGAGCAGTCTCCTTGACAATGTATTCGGGGTCGACGTTGTCGTTGCCGTCACAGGCTTCGATGGTCAACGAGATCATCATGTTGTTGATACCTCTTTGAGTGGCCAAACGCTCACCGGTGGCCTTAACTTCTTCGATGGTCTCACCACCGCAGTAGATCTTGTAGACGAACGTCTTGATCATCCACATCGGAACATAGGGGAACGCCTTGATGCACATGTTGAGGATGGGCTTGTTCAAGGTGGCCATGCCGATACAGAAGTACAGCATCAATTCCGAAGGAGTAAAGTCCTTAAGGTAGGCACCGGGGTTCTGGGGCTTGGCCGCAGGCTTCACCGCCAGCAGGGCGATGGTGTTTTGCACGCCAACGGTGGACTTAGTGTCAGGGGTGGAGTGAAACCATTGCTGGGGACGACGGGTCACGGGGCGGGCGAGCAACGGGGCATAGCGGGCACCGGTGTTTCTGATCATGAGATCGGGTGGGTTTCGGAGCCAGACGGCGGAGGCAGCGGCGTCATTTATATCTCGGGGTCCCCTCGCTTGTGTGTGACGTTTTCGCTAACGGTTACCCCGTGCGAACTGGGGTAGGGGAAAAATTTAAATGACAGGTTTGCCTGCGATGCGGAATCTGCGAACGGGGGGGTGCAAGCGACGCCAACCGTTGTTACTACGATGGTTTGCCGTGTGTACAGCAACGAGATAACGAATCCGGGGAAAGCGGCATCGGCTGCCAAATAGGGACTGCCGACGCCACAGGAGGGTTTTAATTCCGATCGGCGTTGGACCCAGATGGTAAATGGGGGATACGGAGCTTATTAACCACCTTATGTACAGATTCAGTGATCAGGGCAAAACTGTGTGTAGACGGAGGTTGCGAAATGGCTGCCTAAAAGCGTGACTCTACTGATAACGGCCCTAAGCAAATATTTGTAAAGATCGTCTCGCCTACTTTAACCACTACCAAGAACAATATGGGCCCAGAAAGAGGGGAGATGTATCAGGTGAATGGCGCCAGCTGGGCGTGTGGTAGTTGCTCCCCTCCTTTGGATAAATACGCTCGGAGCGGTGCGTCCTTCCCGTGCCGGCAGCGAACCCCGACGAGCAAACCCAAGCGAAACGCGCATACGGCAAGTGAGAGCGATGGGAGCGATGCCACTGATGGTGCCAATGTTTGGGTCAACGTAAACACGCCATGTAGGTGGGGAACGCCTCCGGCACAAGATAAGGCATGATCCGATTTGCTGACCTACATCATTCGAGGTATACGGTAGCGGCGACGAAACATGGGGAAATAACCCCAACGGTACACGGAGATTAGATTGACCGTTGGTGATGGTGCAAAACGGTTTCTTGCTCTCAACTAGTGACTTCGCCATTACTAACCTCCTCCTTTATAACTTCCCACTCTCTATGAAGTCAGAGATGATCGAGTCGACATCCTTGGAAGTAGAGCAAGTCACGTGACGAGACGTTGTAGGGATTAGCGGCAGTTAATCTCGCTTAAGCAGTACTCAAAAGCAAAAATTAGTCAAGTCAGAATAAGCCCACGAGCTCCTAATAAGATTTCGCTAATATGACCACAATTAGACTCGTCTTCGGGAGTGTTATGGACCATGCTTATATTGTCTTTTTCACCACTTTTTCGGAGTACGGGCAACTGCCAGTCTCGGCGCAGATACGATGTGTGAGTGAAACTTGCATCGGGTGCCGTCCCTGGTGAAATTAAGCATTATTTTGGCAATTGCATTGGTAGTGCCTTATTGTTAAAATCTCCGAGCCCAGGTGGGCCATGCCTCAGCCTACAACCTAAATTGGTTCGATAAACCAAAAGCACACGTTTCGGAAGATGCAATTACTAAACGCAATACTAACCACAAATGGGAATTTACGGGGCTGGTGGTAGTCCATCACTTTACGAGAGCTTGCTATCTCCCTTTACCAAATAATAGGGGTAGCCACTGCTCGCCTATCGGGGCCCTCACTGCCACGCTACTTAAACTCACAGCGCGTGGGGAGAAGAGGGGAGGGGCATTCCTTCGAAAACGCACCGCCGCTTACTTCCAGTTTGGGCACCGCGCCCACCAGGTTTTTCCTGGAGTCCCCGGAACTGGCCATTGTTCGTCGCCTAATTCCGTGGGGCAGTGTCTAGCCTACATCGGTGTGGGGAGGGCAGGCGCAGCTAGCGGCGGCTGGATTTGCAGATTAAGGTTCAATTGGACTCGATCTGTCGGCGGGGGTAAATGTTCCGGAGGGTATCCCCGGATGGTGTATTTTTCCGGTACGAATTTTAGGTTGAAGCACGGTGGCCTATGCCCTTTTTGCTATGTTCGCTAAATGGGGTACTAGTTACGCTATACTAGATAAAGTGATGTGATCCTCCCCCGCGCTACCATCCGCCGCATTTTCCCGTTTAAGTGAGACCGACTCATCGCCCTCATTGACCCCGATGCTTAGGAGCTGGCGAGCGTACCTGAAGCGGCTGCCGCTCCCCAGCACCGTGCTTGATGTTCTCCAGCAGAAGCCTGAGCTCACCCTCACGGCGGCCGACAAACGGGTGTTCTTGAGTCCCAAAGAGGCGCGGATCACCCCGAGAAAGCGCCATAACCCCACCGCCACAGCCCCGATACCACCGCTGGCAATCATCAAGGACTTGTGGCTGCCTCTGCTAACCACCACGGGTTCAGTGGACAGTTTCCGACCCGATACAGACGCGTTATCGCCGACTAAATTCCATAAAGTGGTCAACGCGTTAGTCGACCTGTTTACCACTGACCAGCTCAAACGGTACGCTCAGCAACACTGTACGATCAAGTCTCGTGACCGCAAACGTGATATCGCCGCCAAAATTGTCTCCGATGCCTGGAAAGTTGAGAAAACTGAAGGTCCCACCATTGACGATTTTACCCTGGTTAAACGAGTTAAACTCGAACCCATGCATCTCCATTTACTTTTAAAGAACCGCAGCATTGTCCACTACTTGGGGCTCACCGGAGCCAAGCTTAAGTTTGATCTGGCGCTGAGTCTGATCCAATTTAGAGGTACTCAGAAACAAGTACAAGACGCTGAGGTGTTACTTAGTCATACGCTTGCACGTGCTCATACCCAAACACTTGAATGGGGTCATTTAGACTCTCAGTGTCGCCTTGACGATATCGCTGCTCATACCGATGTCTATTTCAGTCGCAGTGATAACGGTTTAAACATGACTTCATTCAACCCTAAACAACTTAAGCGGGCCGAGAGATTACTACTATGGCAACAAATGCCTCAGCTTTGCCGTTCATTTATTCGTCAAGAAGTGGTGGAGCCGTCGTTGTCACTGGCCACCAATTTGATCAAATTACCATTTCAAGCCGACGCTCTGGCACTGTGGCGCCAGCGGTTTAGAAGGTTATGGACGTGGGCTAGACCTCAGAAGGCTACCACATCACCGTCATTGTCTCGGCTGATGGAACGTCTTATGGGAGCCACTTCTACTGAGCTTAGTCTCGATGACGTCACTGATGCTAAACACAACTTAGGAGCAGCTAATCTTGAACTGGAGGCAGTGAGAGTGGTGGAAATGCTTTCGCCGAGCCCCGCCGTGAGTGTCGACTCGGTGTGGCCTCAGTTAAAGTGTCCAGACCTGCCTGAGGGTTTAGTCACCGTTACTTTAGGTACCGTGGCCTTTGATGAAGAAAACCAGGCGTTTTTCGATAGCAATGCCGCCTTAGCTGCCGATGCTGCTCTGAGACTACCGTTATGGCACCAGCCTCATCTTAGTTCAGCAGACATTAACCATTTGATGAATGAAGAACCAGGTACTCATCTGATCCAGCTTACATTTGTACCGCTGCCATGGCTCAAGGAAAAAGACCCTTCATCTTACCCTCCCATGGTGCTTTCAGCTACGTTAACGGATAAAATGACCGTCGACGTCGCCACTATCGACTTAGCCGCCGTCCACGCCGAACACAGTGTGCTTGTCCCCCTTCCTGGTGAAAGAGCCGATATCAAAGTAACCTACCAAAACCCTCAACTGGTGCTCATGGAAGACAACAACAACACAGCAAACGAAGAGCCTAGTGAACTGCTGCTGCTGATAGATGAGATATTGCACCTGACGATGGCTCTGGCTCGTCACTTGGCTTCACAGCCAGGGATTGGCCAATTCTTACTGAAGCTGAAACTTAACTTCTCCCAACCGTTAGATATCCATCCCACACTTGATATCTCCGTTAACGGTGAGGTTATCCCCTACCACTACGTGCTGACTGAGCTTAGACGACTGGTAGAATTTAGCTACCACGACCGCCTCGTACAACACACGTTAGTCGAAGGCGGACGCCTTGGTGGTAGACGCCACGAAGTCACTTTAGCCGGCGACGTTGGCGGCGACCGAGCCCTGGTCCAGGCGCTCTTAGCCGACGCTCACCAATTCATCCGCGAGATGTAGAGACCCCATTGTACATAGAATTAGACTACGTTAAAGTTTCTAGAATACGTTAGATGCTTGTATTTACCAGGGAGTATATCTATAAACCGGTCAGCGCTTCTGGAGCTCCTCCAACCGGGCGATCAGCGTCTGCAACGCGATGATGTCGGCCATGATGACGTTGTTGGCCTTCTTGTACTCGTCCAACAAGTAGTAGTAGGCGCCGGCCCCGGTGACGGTGACCCCGAGCAAAAAGCCCGTGAACCCACCGCGGAAGGCACCGATGCGCTTGGGCGGCTTCACCACCACTTTCTTAGGTTGAGGGGGCGGGGGCAGCGGTCTCGGCTGGGCGTGCACGACCACGGGCTTTTCCACGACGACGGGGGTCTTCTGCACCACGGGAGGCGGGGTGGGAGGGTTCACTGGCACCTTGGACACCTTGACGTCCGCCATTCTGAAAAGAGTGGGCAACATATTGTGATTGGTAGACGGGCGGTCGCACTTTTTCAGCGCGCTTAAAGGGAACCGTTGGCGAAGGTAAATAGAAAATCACGGTCAAAAAACAATTATATCAGTTGAAAATGAGGACTAAAGTCTGGTGACGAGATCATCGCTGATTTTAGGAAAGATCATCGCGAATAGAAACTTTCATTTTAAGTCGACGAACGCTTCAAACCTTCGTAATGGCTATAATAGGTTTCACACGAGTCCAGATTGGTAGGAATAATGTAAATGTCATTTCAATACTCTTGCCTTTTCCAAAGTAGTGACAATTGAAATGTAGTTGAAATTTGCAGTGATCAGCTCAACTCGAGTTAGCGTAGTAAATTGCAAATAATTGAAGTGAACGTGAATTTTTCAGCCGTTTTCAGCTTCGCCAAAAGCAATTGCAATAAAGCAAATATTTCGAAAATATACTCATTCGTTTTCAATTCATCATTGAATGACGATGATGAACAACATCTTGCAATTTGTCTTAGAACTTTATTCCACAAAATCACTCACGAAAGCAGAATGTCTCACTGTCAACCAAGACTAATTACAACATAATTTACCATAACTCACTAGTAGTGGTGGCAAAAGAAACATGTATACCGCGTGCACATTTCCGACTAAGCCTACTTATAACGGTTACTGGCATTAAGCGACCTCACTGATCACCCGCCATTGCTGTCTCACTACATTGCTATGTTCGCCACCACTCGACGCCAGTGGCCCAAGGTGGCAGCGGCGACAGTCGTCCTCGGGGCAGGGGTGTATGCTTACGATCGGACCCACTATTCAGTGATTTCCCGAGCCGTTCGAGCGGTGTCGACGCTTAGCTTTGTCGCCTACAAGTATACCCGCTGCAACTATGCCGACATGAAAGAGATGGAACAGGTCCACGAGCAGTGTGCCGAGCTGCTATTACAGATGCTTCAGAAGAATAAAGGCTTATTCATCAAGATCGGCCAGGCGATCGCCAACCAGGGCCCGTTATTCCCCATGGCGTACCAGAAACGGTTTGCTCAGTTATACGACGCTGCGCCCGCCGACGACTGGAAGGAGATCGAGGCGATGCTTAACCGAGTGTACGGGACCAGCAACTGGGGGTTTACTATCGATAGCGATGCCGTGGCGCTGGCGCTGATCGCTCAAGTGTACAAGGGTCATTTGCCTACGGGGGAGGCGGTGGCGGTGAAAGTCCAGCACCCACTGATCGAGTACCAGCTCCACGCCGACTTGTGGGTGTATCAGAATATTCTGAAAGTGTACAGTTGGGTATTTGGCCTCCCGTTCTCAATGTTCACTAAATACATCTCGCTGCAGATGGTTCAGGAGACTGATTTTGGCCGAGAAGCCGCTAACGGAGAGCGTCTTCTAGCAGCGTTAACCGCGGATGGGTTCAATAACCGCGTCCACGTTCCGAAAGTGTACCCTGAGGTGTCTCACAAGCAAGTGTTGGTGACCGAGTGGATCGACGGTACCTCCTTAACTGAAACGGGAAAGATCTCGGCCAACTTCAATACCCACGATGTTCTCCACACGTTTCTCGACGTGTTTGGCCGGCAAATTTTTCGTTATGGCTTTGTCCATTGTGATCCCCACCCTGGTAATCTTATGGTGAGACGAACTAAGTGGGGCCAACAGCAGTTAGTGATCTTGGACCACGGGCTCTACATCGACTTACCCCGCGACTTTGAGCAGCAGTACAGTCGGTTATGGCAGTATATGTTCACTCAGGATACCACTCATCTCAAGGAAATCGCTCTGCTGTGGGGGATTGACTCGGTGGATATATTCGCTCTGTTAGTGCTGTTGAAACCAACTTACATGACCTCTAACCCCCCGCTGACGCCGACTCAATTGGACGACGATCGTGATATCCAGACGTTACTCGGACAATTCCTTAAGGATGAGCTGAAGTTCCCGCTCCAGTTGATCTTCCTTACGCGAACGATGAGAATGATGCAAAACATGAATAAACAGTACGGACTGCCAGTGAACCGGATCAATGTGTTGACAAGAAGTGCGGTTGCCGGCGCCAATCTTGGCTGGAGTCAACGGTTACGGGTGTCGTTTGCATTGTGGGTATCCGATATCGTGTTCCTCTTTGTTAGATTCAAGCAGTGGTTGTTGGGAGACTTATGGGGCCGTCCCAGTTTGGGTATTGAAGACTATATGGAGTTGTTCATCAAGAACACCGCCAAACAGCACGGTATCGACTTTGACTTGTAAATGTTTGATGATGTAATGATAGATGTTATACAGACTTTTTTATTCTTTGTAAAAACTAAGTTAGTGTAGCGACAAAGCAAGTCTTGTTTACGTCGTACTTGTTGCATACTGTCCCTTGTACAAGTGGGGAAAAGTAGGTTAGCGTATGATTCATATCGTCGTGGGTCATACTAGGCATCCTTAGTTGTTGATAGCATATTCTCTGAAGCTGAGGGTGGATCACTATTGTAATCGACAAGATCCAACATTTTACAAATTCGATTAACTGTCACCGGTTATAAACCCGAATATCACTTATATTTGCCGACTTCTTTACATTGACCTTTACAGTATTTACGCTCATTCAAATTTTGGTAACAAACTACCGTCGATTTCATAGCAGCTAGCAATCCTCGCCTAGGCTTCGCACGGGCTTGTGCGAACTTATCGCTAGGCGAGCACTAAGCTAATGGGTGCGACTCCAACCCCAGGACCTCCCCCTGGCGCCGCACCGCGCGCACCTTCATCTCATCGCACCAGAGCCCATCCCTCATCGCATGGTGGCACGCACAAGTTTTGAGCAGACCACGGCGCCCATCGAGCCGTGGTACACCGGGAACATCGCTCCCGGCATCAGCGACCACTACCTCGTCACTCCCCTCGAAGAGGACGTGTGTTTCATCGACGTTTCCACTCAAAATGTCGCTTTCCGCATTGAAGGTGATGGTGAACCCATTACCGCTGTGGCCATCACTCCCGATGGCCAGTGGGCAGCGATTGCTTCCCAGTCCCAGCAGCTTCGTATCGTCAACGTGGAAGCTCAGCAGGTCACCCATACCCACCGGTTAGGGCTGCCGGTCTATATTGCCACTGCCGATGCCCGGCTGCTGTTATTTGCCCTTGGTGGTTCTGATGGTGTGGTGACGGTGTGGGATATCGCTGGTGGCTACGTCACCCACTCGTTAAAGGGTCACGGGACCACAGTGTCGCTGGTTCGCTTCAATAACGGTGACGCTACCCATTTCTTATTGGCCCTGGGTGATATCATGGGTACCATCAAAGTGTGGGACTTGGTCAAGCGTAAAGCGATCCACACGCTCAATGAGCACACTGCGGCTGTTAGAGGTTTAGGGTTCGTTGAGGACAGCCGGCGTGCTCAGCTGAGCTACGCGTTAATCCTGGGAGGTAGAGACGACGTTGTCATCCTCTATAACCAGAGCTATAGAGCAGCTAAGGTGATCCCGATGTCGGAGCTGGTGGAACTGTGTGGTTTCTTTGACTACGACGACGAGCCGTGCTTCTATACCGGTGGTAATAGTGCCCAGCTTAAAGTGTGGCTGGTGCTGAGTCTCGCGGTGCTTGCTCAGACGGCTAAGCCTTTGGAAACTCTGGAAGAGCTCGTGATCATTGATGTGTTTGAAGTTGACGATGCTCTTGTTACCACTCTTAGTGACCAAACGATCATTTACTACGACCGCCGTAGTCTTACTCCCCAGTTGACTTTAGCGGGTAACCACGGCATTATCGCTGACTGTAAACCCGTGGGCGACAACCTCGTGCTTGCTACCAACTCGCCGCTGGTGCGGATTGTCAGAGCTGATGCTCCTCTCCAAGTGGAATTCTTACAAGGTCACACTGACTTGGTTAACGGGGTTGATGTCAGTCCTCTGGGCCAGTGGATGGTTACTGGCGGTAAAGACGGGGTAGCGATTGTGTGGCATTTGGGTGAAGATGGCCACTGGACGCTCCACCTGAGCTATAGCGGTCACAGCGGTCTGGTTTCCTCCGTGGCTATTGCCAGAGTCGACCCGCCTCAATTTATCATTACTGCAGGTGCTGATTTGACCATCAAAAAGTGGAAGATCACTAAGGGAGAGAACCTGACGGCAGTCTACACTAGACGCGCCCACGATAAGGAAATTAATGCCGTCGACATTCTGCCGAATGACGAGCACTTGGCGACGGCATCGTACGATAAAACCGCCAAGATTTGGGATATAGATAGCGGTGAAACTCGAGGAGTATTGCGTGGTCACCGTCGGGGGCTTTGGGACATTGCTTTTTCGCCTTATGCTCCTCAAGTGGCTACTGCTTCGGGGGATAAGACCGCTAAGGTGTGGCTGTTACAGACGTTTGGCTGTGTGCAAACACTTGAAGGGCACACCAATAGTGTTCAGAGAGTGGCGTGGCTCAATCCCGAGCTGCCGCAAGTTGTACTGACTGGTGCCGATGGTTTAGTGAAGGTGTGGAGTGCTGGGGAAGAGGTGGCGACGCTCGATGGTCACGATAACCGGATCTGGGCCCTTGCCGTTACGGCTGATGCGGTGGCGCTGATTATTACTGGTGACGCCGACGGTAAGATCGTGGTGTGGCATGATGTCACTGACGAGATGTTAAAGCAACAACAGGAAGCCGAAAAGCAGAGAGTTGAGGATATTCAGCGTTTAGACCGGCTTGTTGCCAGCAACGAGATGGGAGAGGCATTCCTTTTAGCACTCACTTTGGGACACAGCATGAAGCTTTATCACGTTATCACTCAAATGGAAGATGACGAACAATTGGCTGCCGTCATCGAGCTGCTTGACAAGGACCAGTTGGTGCTGGTGCTCAAGCGGGCGCGGGACTGGAACACCAACTTCCGCCACTTTGAGGCGGCGCAGCGGGTGGTGGCTGTGGTGCTTCGCCGCCCCGTGGCCGAGCTCCACGCGGTGCCGGCGGCGATGAAGATCATCGACGCGTTGGTGCCGTATAACCAGCGCCACTTGGCCCGGGTCGACGATATGATCGAGGCGCTGTACGTGTTGGACTACTGCGTCGAGGAAATGGCCTAGTCCCCCTTCTACTTCTGAGAGGCAAGACACGGTAGAGGCAAAATTTGATAGAAAACATTGCGGCGTCAGCGCCGAGCATCCTGCTGGACAGCAGCGTATAGTAATAGCATGACAATCACGAACACTGGCAGTCGTAGATATTGGCGGTAGTAGGAGATGATCGGTTTACGATCACCGACAATGGCGATGGGGCGAGATCGATCGAGATCATCTAGCTTGGCGATTGCGGGTGGTGGGGCGCCTCCGAATATTATTGCCGGGGCTCGAAGCTGCCCGTGAAGCCGCAGCGCAATCGCGAGTGAAACGAAGGCCAGGGGATCGTGGGCTAGGGGGTGGGGCCCGTTGGCGCCCTGCCCTATTGGGGCAATAAGGTGACGTCAGCCGCTGTGCAGAGGGAATATCGCGTAAGCGGGGCGCGAGCAAACTCCCGACGACGACAGTGCGCCGGCGTGCGAACACGAAATCCGACTAGTGCCGGCACCATGCTTTTAGCGGTGTGACCGAACAGAGTCTTAGAGGGACCCACAAGCATCACCATATAGACAGACTATCGCCGGTAAGCTTCGGCGAAAGCCCAGAAATAGCCGTAGCGATGGTTGCCGCGGCTGTTTCAGGGCAAAACGACCCAACATTTTCGCCGCGGGTCCCTGCAGGGTTTTCGCCTAGACGATGGCCGGCCACAAAGATCTGCCCCAGGGAGTTTTCGGGGGAACACCCGGAAATGGCAACAGGGCGCTAAGCGGTATGGGTGAAATTCTCTGGTGTCGTCGCCGAAATATGCGCCGGCGAGGAAATAACTTGGGATGGGGCTTAAGGATGTGGAATTGGTCGGCGGGCCTAGGCGAGCGCGGGACAATGCAAATTGCGAGCGGAACGCTAGCCGAATTAGCGCGAGCATCAGGGAAGTAAATGAGCCTAACGACGAAAAGGGAACAACAGACGGACATTTTTCTCGAAGATGACAGCGGTTTAGCGGCGCTGGGCTCGTCGTAGTCGATCTTGCGCTTCGGGGGTGGGGGTTCCGGAGCACGTTTGAAGGTGGCTGATTGCATGGGCTCGCCCCTCGCCAACGGCGATCAGCATGCCTTAGTCATACGTCGGCGTTTAGTTTCGAGATTAGATTAGATTCGGCAGTGCGACTTTCCGGGGACGACGTCGCTTAAGGTAGCCACAAGTGATGACGACCTAATCGAGAATAAAGACGACTCACGAGCAGCGACCACGGCGACGAGAGAACCCCGGCTACCGCCCGCTTACCGCGTACAATAAGCTGTAAGCCTCCAGCAATGCGGTGTTGTCTGTGGGCCGACCTTCATCGCAGATCGGGTATACGCACGTGCCCGCCCCAACCTTACGGCTTCACCCGCGGCTCTTTTTTTTCGACAGCATCGGCCACGACAAGGGCTTAGACGGCACGGCATTTCGGTTAGGCACTGAATAGGAGGCGACCCGCGGGCGCGAGGCCAGCAGGAGACAGGGTACACCTAGGGGGACGATGGGAGCAGCACCACCAGCACCTTGCGGTGGCTGTAGGGGGGTGGGGTGATGCCTACAGCATCTGGCAGCAACGCCGAGAGAGGTGACTAAAGGGGCGATTAGCTCCACACCCACACAACAACACCACTAGAGCCGGGCCCCCGCGCGATTAGAGCCAGGCTAGGCCTAAACTAGATCGAGACCGTGCCTCGCCGGGGTATCCGTTTAATTTCGAGGCCGCCGGCTACAGCCCACTTCGGGAATGGGCTCGAGTGGGCAGTGGGCATGAGCAAGCCAGTGCAGGGGGACAGGAAGCGTCGACGCTGGCGTAGCGGCGGATATATCTTGCTGGAGGGGGTGTAGGCACTGCTTTCGGGTTAAGTAAGCGGCCTTATGGTGCAGGGTGGTACTGCTGGCACTGCTTTCCTTTCCTTCGAGTGACAATGGCGAGGGAACTTTCCCCGAAGGCTGGCATGATGGATGGTGGTATGTGCTGGCCATTGTTATGTTTCGATGATAATAGAATAGAGGTCATGTGAATGTGGCGAGACAAAGGCCCGAGACAGAGGCTGAGACAGAGGCTGAGACAAAGGCTGAGACAAAGGCGTGTGTGACAAAGAGCTGTGACAGGCTTGGATCGAGGCTTTGAGATGGGGAGGGGGTGATGACCGCTCGCGGTGAGCCGTCACCAGCAGCGACAATGGCGCTTGCTCGGTGGCAACGAGGGGCTTATCTGGGGAAAACAATGGCGATTGCTTGGTGACGGCATGCGTGGTGGCATGGTTTCAGGTATGGGAGGGGAGGTGCCGCGAGCTGCAGCGGGAGGTTTCGGGGGGTTGATGCTTGTTGCACCCCCCGGGCGCACAACCGGAGGGCCGCAAAGTCGCCGCTACATTGGCGACGGCGTCAGCCGCTTTCGCCTGCTACCGGCTACGCGGTGCCACGTAGCGCTAGGTGGCGCTCGGCAGTGCTTACTGCTTCACGAAGGCTGCCCGTCGGCGGCGACAGCATGATTTACGAGCGATAGGGCCAGAGCGATAACTTGCAAGCGACGGCAGCGATCGTCGAAGAGCACGGCAGTGGGCGACGATGGCGGCGAGGGGTGAGTCAAACGGGATCGGCGGTGCGCGCGCTGGCGCCAAGGGGGGAAAGTGCCGAAAATCCTTCGGTGGCCCCCGATATATCCACGGATAATCATGTCCTAAACGCGGGGGGGGAAGTGGTGACAATCCCGAGGTCCACCCACGACGGGGTTGTCACTTCACCCGGAACCACTACTCGTCTGGGAAGTGGCGGCGGCGGCGCCGCGAGCGCCGCGAGCGCCGGCGCCATGTAGCTGGACACCAGCGATCTTGATCAAATCTTTGCGAGATGCAGAGTGCACATGCAATGTAGGGGCAACCATAGCTTACCTGACGGAATGGGCGATTGGGAACGAGGGTTGCTGTGAGGCACCACGGATGAAATAATCGACTTGAAGCAAACGACATCGGTGAAACAAAACAATCGTGGAACACAGGGAAGAATCGGGCGGAGGTTTGCTTAATGGGGTTCTAGCGGCACCCGCGGGATGGGCGATGTCGCTTGGTTGCGATGCGACACATCGCCGATCATCGGCCAATACGAGTGGGGCGCCGAGATATAGCCAAATGATAGTTTTGCGTTTTCGACTGAAATACGGTTGTCTCGTCGATTTTATGAGACGGGAGAGATGAAACAAGCCGGTGGTATAGGCTGATGAAGGCGACAATTGCTTCCTGTGGTTGTGGTGGTGATGAAATGGGGGTTTAGCGTGGTGGTAGTGGTGGGGAGGCCACGTCACTGGGGAGGGGGCAAAAGGGATGACGCCATTTATCACGCATGAAAAATAAGATGAAACGCAGATGCAGATGGTGGTCGGGGTCAGTGGAACCGCGGTTTCGTAAGAGGCCCCAATGGTTGCGGAATAGGTAGTTGAGCCATAGGCTATCACAATCAACCCAATAAACATTTGTTGCAAATTTGATGTATTTTTAAGGGCTTGTTGTTAGTGTTTTCGGTAATGTCGCGGTTGTTTGATTGTGAGGGGCTGTATGGTAGCGCCGCACCGCGATTGTCGGTGACCTATTCTGCCTTCGGTAATGCATGTTGCAATCGCCCATCGCGTAAGCCGCTGGTGCAGATTGGCGATGTAAACATCCGCTTAGTATATCTGGTGCTTCTCCCAAGGCCATATCTGCGACAGGTCCCCACTAACGCACAGATGGTCTGACCCCGTAGTAGTAGTCACTGGTGATGTTCTCCTGAAACATCTCCCACGCCACATCAGTGGGCGTCGACAACCGCAAGTGACCGCTTAGTCAGCGGGCGATCCCCACGCTGGACAATCGCGAGCGCGACACCCCCCTCGTATCTGTCTCCACCACCCGCCGTTAGGGCGCCCGTCTTTGCCTCACCCCCCCTCTAGTGTCGCTTGTCACCGTTTTCGCTGACAAGCGCCCAGCGCTTAGATAGGTGATGACGGTTTCATCCGCACGTGGTGTAGCAGCAGCAGCAGCAGCAGCAGCGTCTGATGCTACACAGCCAAAACACACGCCTCACTCGTCAAATCTATTTAAGCCACTAGACACCGCCCATAGTTTTTTGGTAGTGAGTGGGTCACGCGGGGTTCGAGGGTGGCAACGACAACGTATGGGTGCGACGACGACGGCTGCCCTGCGACGAGGCTGCCCTGCGACGAGGCTACTAGTATTTTAGTGAGATTTCCTTTAGGGGTGGGCGAAAGGGGGAGGATCGGAACATTTGGCCAAAACTACCGATACGCCGCTCGTCGTCCTCGGATATATGTGTGTGTGCCCCCCACCACCACCCACGAGCGATTAGGCTTTTGACGTCCGGGAATACGGCCGTTGGGGGAGGCTCAGTGGGCCACAGAACGATGCACTCGTGGGACCCCTTTCTGTGGACAGGAGAGAGATAAGCTTTGCGCGGTGCCCGGACCTTCGACACCAGCTGCCTCGAAGTTTCGCAAATGTCGAGAGAGAGTGGTTATGGGGAAGAGATGTGTGTGGTTTCTTTTTTTCTTTTTTGCTTCGTCTTTATATTTATTTATTTTTTTTCTTTTTTATCTTTATATCTTTTTTGTTTTTTTGGTCAGGTCTAAATTTTTTGTTTAGCAGGTTGTAAGTGGTGATCACTAATCACTACTACGTTGTTGTGTGTGTGTGTGGTCTCAAGTAGTGGGGCGTGTTTTTTTTTTTTTTTTTTTTTTTTTCCCTTGGGGTAATTTCCCTCCTGTATATAGCCCGGGAAGCATGCCCAGGTGGCTCTTACCTGGGGGGAAGGAACAGGGCCTCTGAGGTACATGGCCGCACATCACCCGCCAGCGTTATTCTCTAACCTGAATCGGGGCCACGATGCGTGTGCCTTTAGTCCCAAATTGGCGGGAGCAAATTTTACCATGCACTGGCGGCTAAAGCCAGTTACATAAAGATATTTTGAAACGAGCCACGCACCTCGTTGCCTGATTGCGGTCTAATATTTTTTTCGTTCAAAAGTGCGAGCAAGAGTTAACGGGGTGGTGTCGGGGCCGCTCACGCCCTGGGTTAAAAAATAAACTTATCTCGAGGGGCCATGGCCGCCTAACCATGTTAATTTCTGCTGCCATATTATTATCAGTACTCCGATAAAAAATACTTGTGCGCAGTTACGTATTTTCTCATCTCGCCCTTAGAGGCCAAAATACATCGCTCGATGGAAATAATTATCGTCGGCCAAAGTGGCAGCAGACACACCCGCAACGCTCCACTGCCCCCTCTATAAATACATTCGAAACGCCCCTCCGCACACCACTTGACACACCCACCACACCACCCTTTCGATACCCCGTCATATATAATGATGTTACCCTCCGTCCACGAATTGATCAAGCCGCCAATGCTGCCGCTAGACCCTTACCCGACGCTGGCGCTGGCGGCGCCGCTGTTGGCGCTGGCGCCGGCGCCGTCGCTGACGATGCTGTCCCCGTCCCACTTGCTGGCGCCCGACTACTTTGGCCACCACGGGCGCCTGAACCTGGTGTTCGCCTACCCGCTGGGCCCGTTTATGACTCCTCAGCCGGCGCCGCTTAAGGCGCGGTCGCCGGGAGTTTCGTCGGCAGCGCTGTCGGCAGCGCCGGGTGCGGCGCCGATGGCGCCGTTCACCGCTCAAAGCGCCGCCGCCTCCACCCTGATGCCGCCGATGATGATGGCCCCTTCCTACGCTGGCGCTGGCGCCGGCTTCCCGCAACCGGCGCCGGCGCCGATGGCACAATTCAACCACGGGCTCGGCCAGGTGCCGCCGATGATGGCGCCGCCGCCGCTGGGCCCCCAGTTCGTCACGGCGCCGCCGGCGGGGCCAGTGCAGTTCGACCCCCACTACGTGCCGCTGATGGTCACCTACAACCCTTACCTCCCGCAGGCGCTGCCGCTGTTCGCCCACTTCCCCCTCGACTACCCCGAGAAGCGCAAGGTGATCAAGCGGCGCACCCGCACCGGCTGTTTGACCTGCCGCAAGCGCCGGATCAAGTGTGACGAGCGCAAGCCCAAGTGCCACAACTGCGAGCGGCTGAAGAAGGTGTGCCTCGGCTACGAACAGCCCGGCGCCCCCCGCGGCGGCGCCTCCGTCGCCTCCTCTGCCGCCACCAGCCCCGCCAGCCCCACCGCCGGCGCCGTCGCCGAACCGGCCAAGCGCCAGCTCGTCGAGAAGATGGCGGTGGAAAACCTCCTTGCTTAACCCGCCCATATGAAACGTTTTTTTTAAGACATTTTGACATTTTGCACGAGAGAGAGAAAGAGAGACCTTTTACTAATTAGGGTAGTTATAGAGAGCTAATGATAACGAGTTATGACAATCTTTTTTTGTAGTAGCGAAGGTAGCGCAAATCTCGTACCGCGCCCGCTAAACAATTGGCGCTATAGTGTTATTAAAACGAGGCTAAGCCGCTAGCGCGCGGGAACTAAGACCATATCCCAATTAGCTAGTGATTTACTATTGATATTACCAATGAGAGGCCACGTAAAATCTCCACTAGATATTTCCTAGATTGGTTTAGGGAGCCCCTGATAATTAATCAGCATTCCCCAAATCACAGGACCGCAGAAATACCGGTTTCGTGGCCACTCGGGTTTTCCCACTATGCTTAGACACTCACGTCGGTTATTTGGTGCAAGAAAAAAAAAAAAAAGGCGGTGTGCACGCCCTGCAACGGCTACTACATTACCACCAACTAAAGGCATATGAGTGCAACATGGTAGCGCCACACCGTCGCCACCACCTACCCCTGGTCTACGTCATAGTTTTAGCTATCTTCTCGTAAGCACTACCGTTTGGTGTCGACACACTGCCCCATTTCACCCTCGCGATGTTATTTCTGCTGCACACGCTTGCCCCAGCCCCAGGCTGCTTTGTACAGTTTACCCCCGGCGGCGTCGGCGGCTATGTGGCACGATTACCGAATGGGTCGATTCGCCCGAAGACGCTTCCCCATAAGCCCTACGTCTTCGACACAGCGATCGACACTGGGGGCGGGACAGCTGCGTGTGCTGTTTGCTGCCGTTTGTGGCCGAGAGAACGATGCCGCCGATGCCGCTGTCGGGGGTGGTAGTTCACTACTTTCCATGGTTAGTGAGAATTGTAAGCTATCGCGCCTGGCTTAGCAGGGGGTTAGCCCAATATGGAGATGTCGATCCCAATTTAGAGCCAGTTACGATCGAATTATTGGTGGGCGCACGCCTCACTTGCACCAGCGTGCCAACTCCGCGCATCGACACTGATAAATCACACTCACTTGTAGCCACTACCGCCCGACGCCGGCTCCCCCGGGCCGACCGCCCTCCGTACGGGGCTTAGCAACCAGAGGGTGACTAAAAGGAATCCTCATGCCTGTAACCTGCCCTAATTTCACCTAAAGACAATGCCCTGACGCCACGTATAGCGTACCAAGCTAGCACCTCCTACATGGCCTCGCTCCACCTGGTAACGCCAAGTACTTACCCCACCACCAAGCGGTCTCGCCTCTATTGTCGCTACCTCAGGTGCTTCCACCTAGCTGCAACCCAACCCTCCCACAGATACGCTATAAGCCTATGCTACGGTAGTTCGCAACCACAAATGTCTCTTCTTTCCTATGTGACTTCCCTATACGACTATGATCTCTCCCGTTCGCAGTTTCACAATATCATTCGCCCCGCCACCCAGATCAGGCAGCTTTGTGGCCGCCAAATAGCCACGCTGGCGTAAACCGTTCCCGATCAAGCAGGCACCCACCTTCTCCTCGCCCGCCCACGACATATACGTCGCCAGATACTGCAGGCACCTGACTACCTGATAACCCCGGCCCAGACGAAAACTGCAAGCACAACTCCGCCCGACGCCCTCGCAATACTATCTCGCTATTTTAATTTTTCTCTTTTTTTGCTCAGTTGTGTATCGGTGCTATTGCGCTTTTTTACTCTGTGTATTTCATTTTCGGCGCTCGCCGCCTCTATCGTAAAACTCGTAACATGCTAGACTATGACACATTTGCTCGGGGCGTCGGCGGCGCCCTCGATCCCGGCAAGCACCGCCTCGAACGCCTCGGCGATGCGTAGGTTATCCTTCACCAGCGTCTCGACAAACGGACAGTGGAGCCCGCGGGCGAGCGCCGCCCCTTCCAGCGTCAGCACCACCCGCTGCATCGAGAGGT
This sequence comes from Diutina sp. Y7414, assembly GCA_037042415.1. Taxonomy (NCBI): domain Eukaryota; kingdom Fungi; phylum Ascomycota; class Pichiomycetes; order Serinales; family Debaryomycetaceae; genus Diutina; species Diutina sp. Y7414. The sequence goes on from JAXQKI010000100.1 coordinate 854,962, forward strand.
CGCACTTGTTGCCCACCACCACCATCGGCACCCCCAGCGGGTCCTCGGTGCCCACGGCGTTGAGGATCTTGTCCCGGATCAACTCGATGAGCTCGAACAGCTGCCTCAGCGTCACCAGGTACACGAGCATGTACCCGTGGATGCCGATGAGCTGGGACTCCTCGACCATGCTGAACTCGTCCTGCCCCGCGGTGTCGACGATCTCGAGCTCGAACGGCGCCCCGCGGAAGGTGAGCGTCTTGGTGTAGTGGGCCGAGATCGTCGGGTAGTAGTCCTCGACAAACTGGTCCTCGACGTACTTGACCAGCATCAGCAGCTTGCCCACCAGCCGGGCCCCGACAATCGCGACCTTGCGGGACTTCATGGCGGTAACGTGTTCGCTCGCGCGCGCTGCTTATGAGCGAGCGAGCCCGAGCAGTGGAGCCGCCAGGCTCCAATGCGAAAGGCTCGTTTGCGAATATAAATATATTACAATTACCCTGAGGACTAGTCAAATAAATCGTGATGACTAACTTCAAATTTCGAAATACTTCTTCAAGGTATCCTATATTTCAGTTTGCAATTCACTAAGTATTAACATCAATCTATACTTCCTTCATCTCTTACTTCTACTCTCTTACCACTGATCTCGGAGTTGGTAAATCTTCTGATCTCTGATTCAATTTACCTGATAATCTCGTTTTCGATTCAATTACCAAATATGCTCGATTTAAGTACACCCCTGCTGCAATTGCCTTAGTGGTCAACACCGGGCGTTCGACACGTCTCGCGAATCTTTTTCGCGTGTGCCACGATGCCCCAGTCAGGACCGTTATTAAGCGACGATGGACTCCCCCTCAATTACCTTGTCGTCATCGACGCCGGCTCCACGGGGCTGAGAGTGTACGTGTACAGCTACCTCGATCCCGTCGTGTTGCAGAAAGTGCCCAAAGCGCCTAAACTGGCGAAATTGCCCCAATTACATTATAACAAGAAATGGCACCATAAACTGAAACCGGGCCTTTCCAGCTACGCTGACCAACCAGAGGATATTCATTCCCACTTGGCGCCGCTCGTGGAGAAGGCGAAAAAGTGGATCCCCGACACTCAGCATTCGAGAACCCCTATTCTTTTACACGCCACCGCAGGCATGAGATTGGTCCCCTCAGATAAACAAGCACCAGTGATGTCGGCTGCCTGTGAATACCTCCAACAACACCTGGGGTTCTGGCTTCCATCGTGTGAGGATCACGTCAATATTGTCGATGCTGATATTGAGGGAGTGTACGCCTGGCTCGCGATTAACCACGCTAAGGGAGCGTTTGATAATCCTGACGACCACCAACACGGTGACGGTCATACTACTTACGGTGTGCTTGATATGGGAGGAGCGCTGACCCAGATCGTGTTCCAGCCTAATTCTACGGAAACCGACCACCACCGCCAGGACTTGCTTAAGCTTGACTTAGTGAACCAGGACTCAACTCCGAGAAACTATGATCTCTACGCTCATCTGTTTTTAGGGTTCGGCATGTACCAGGCGTTGGATAAGTACGAGCAGCTCATGGACTCTAACCCCTGTTATCCTAAAGGTAAAGGCGGTCTGAGCAATTTCACCATGTGTTTGAACCTGCTTGATGCCGTGGTACAAACTCAGTGTCCTTCAACCACTACCAACAGTACTGGGTGTCTTCTTTCTGATCCCAAAGTGCCGACGCTTGATTTTGCCGTCAACCATTTCGTCGGGGTCCTGGGCTACTGGGACGCCATTGAAGGGATCATCGACCAAGACAGTGACGACGAAGGCGAATACAACTACGAAAACGTCTACAACGCCACCAGGAAAGTGTGTGACCTGCTGTGGAAACAATTGAAGAAATTGGACCTTGACATCAAACACGACGACGACTTGGCGATGGCGTGCTTTAAACTGGCGTGGGTATTGGCATTCTTGCACCGAGGGCTCGGTTTCCCCCGGTTTGGCCTCGATACGCCGCTGAAGGACGACCAGAACTTCCGCCAATTGGAGGTAGTGGAGGAATTGGGCGAGTTCAAGTTCTCGTGGACGCTTGGGAGAGCATTGCTTTATGCCAGCGACGAGTACGCTGCCGCTAAGGGCGAAGTTCGCGCTGGCTACGTCACTGCCAATGGCACCTTAGTGTATGGCCTGGAACAAACGGAACATAACATGCGGCCGCGGTTTGAGCTGAGCCGGTGGGACTCGCCCACCCACCGTTATACCGGGTTGCTGGTGTTGGTGTTGATGTTTTTGACGCTTTTGTACGTGATGGTGGGGCGGGAGCGGCGCCAGCGGGCGGTGCAGTGGGTCAAGGCCAAATTCGGCCGCAAGCACGGCTACGTGCGGGTGGGCTCCACCGACGATTTGGAGCTTCTGCAGTTCACTGTCGAGGACAGCCCGCCGGCTTAGACATGGCCACAAAGCCGGCAGGGCCACCACAAAAGTGAAAAAAAGGTTGGTGTGACCCCGAATAACCATGACTAACTAAGAGCGCCACTATAGTCGGTTGTGAACCTGGTGCATCCGATTTCATCGTCATTCAAACACCGGGGGGGCGCCAGTTGCGAGCTATGGGCCAATTATTCCGACGGGAAACAGGCATCACGCACGCACGCTTCCACCCAGGGGAGCGTTGCTGATAACGTCACCGCTGCTGTCTCCCGTAGTCGACAATGTCGGTGCCAATCGTGCATGGTCCACACCACTGCCGATTTTTAAGCTAGCGTTGCGCTTTAGCGATTTATAGCCTTGGCCAGTTCAACCTTAATCGCCGGGGACGTATCGCATGGTAAAGTTGCTTAAACGAGGCGCGCGTATCGTAACCGCAGCAGGCACCCCGAATGGGGCCGGCGACCACCCCCATCCAGGGCCCACAAAACGGCGGGCGCGGTTGCTCTCGGGTGGCGGGCACCCCCACCCACAAATGTCGGCGACAGTGCCGCTAGCGAGAGCCCGATGTCGCCGTGGCTGGCATCTGCGTCGGGCAGAAGCTTCGCCCGCGGCTTTGTCCCCCAAGCGAACAATCGCCGCTGATAATACTGGCGCCACTCCCGAATATTATCTCAGGCGTTTCTTTCCCTCCCCCGAATAAACTCCATTATGTAATAGCACCCCCCGTCGTCGTTTGCCCTCGTTCGCGGCAACCGAAACCGTATTCACCCGGCCAGTGAGATTGGTGGGCAGCAACGCTCGCCGTGCCTCGCTACCCCTCCCGCCCGCAATTTAAATCTCCGTATACGGGTGACGCTTGGCAGTTGACGTAGGTGTCAAAACGAGCAGCACCCCCCGATGTCGTGGTGGGCCCACTTCCATGCCGAGGGTAACGATATCCCCTGCTGGCGTCATATTTAAAAAACCCTGAGCCCTGCGTTTTTCTTCGAGAAGCTTATCGAATACAAAAAATACCGGCTAAAAAAGCCTCGTCGGTTAAGCCCACTTAGTAAATTCCGTTATCGCCACATGCGAAATTAAAGTGCAAAACTATCGGGGCTACCCCCCGTCTAGTGCGACCACAAAGGCGAAGTCTATGCTTTTGTGTAAATATGTCCACAGCTGTCTAAGTCACGTGAAAATCCAACGCTAGAGACCTCTACAGCCGCCTGTTGTATGTGTGTCTATTCTGTATCTATCAATTACCGCATTGTCACCACAAACTTCTCTCCCCGAGCACCTTCGCCGGCAAGCTGGGCCAACGCCGTGGGCACCGTGGCTAACCCTCCCGAAAACACTTTCGTCCGCACCGGTTTCACGGTGCCGTCGTCCAACAATCGCTGAGTGTGCTGGATGAACTCCAGGGCAAACTCGAAGTTCTCGTGGAACTGCTTGATCACCACTGGCTTCACTCTGTCGTTATCAATGCCGCCAACAATACCACACACTTGCGGAGCATTAGTGTGGTCAATGAGGGTCGCCAACGTCTGCTTCGACACGCAGTCGACGGCGTAGTCGACGTTCAACGCCGCCAACGCCGCTTCCACTGCACCCAGGTGACGGTCAATCACCTGGTCGACACCCAATGAGGTGAGGTAGGCCTCGTTTTCCGTCAGCGCTACCGCGACGACAGTCGCCCGGTGGAACTTGGCCAACTGCACCAAGTAGAGCCCCACCACAGTGGCGCCGCCATAGATCACAAGAGTCTTGCCCGCAAGGTTTTCGTCGTAGCCAATGGCAAACGTGTTGTACATGATGACACCGGCAGTGGTGAGGCCGACGCCGATCGACGCCCCCAGCAGCACCGAGAGCGAGTGGGGGAGCTTCCAGAGCAAGCGCGAGTCGACGACGGTATATTCCTGGAACGTCAGCGTCGTCAAGTCGCGGTAGCTGGTGCTCAGCACCACCACAAGCTCGTGGACGGGGATCACCAGCTTCAGCCCAGCAGCAACGACAACGCCACTCAGCTCCCTCCCGTTGATCCAGGGGAAGCTATAGATGGCAAACTTGTACAGCTTCAGCTTCCAGTCGACGGGGTTGACGCCGACAGCAAGATTCTTCACCACCACGTGGTGCTCCAGCGGCAACGCTGGCACGGGCACCTCGTGGATGGCGAGGGGCTCGTCGAACGCCGTCACCACCACCGCCTTCTGCAGCGAGGCGAACGTCGTGGGAGTAGGTTGAGCCAACGCTAACATGTCTCCTGGTATCGGGGTTGCCAGGCCGGATCCGGCACCCAGCTTTCCTTTATATCGGGCCGGCAACTGTGGCAGCTGTGGCGGTCACCGCCACACTACCAGTGAAAAATTCTGATTTATTAGCGGCACACAATCATCCACCGTCTTGGCAACCACCACTAATGATAAGTGGTGTATCGATAAAGGCTAGCTGTGTAGGGATTAGTGTTTTTATCTTCACTTTCTTTGATAGTGAGAATGAGTAAAGTGGCACAATTGCCGGGTAAATTAACCAGCAAATGTATGAGTAACACGGTTGCCCGCCTCTAATTATTCCGATAAAGCCAGCTTATTGGTTACTCAATTCACAGGGGGGGCAGGCCAGTATTGTTTTACTCGAAGTTAAACCCTCGTCCTGGTTGCTGGTTGCGAGCCCTCGACACATTCATAAACAAAAAACACCCGCGCTCTCTCTTTGTGGTGGGTTGGTGCGAGTCACGTGAAGTACCCTCAACTTCCTATTCCGGATTGTGGCACCTCTAGTCAATAAATCACAAGCGTTTTCGCTGCGTATATTCAGCAGGGTACATTCAGGGGAGTTATAATTACAAGATGCTCGGGATAGAAAGGCTTATTTGTGCCACTTTTTGAACGCAAGACAGGCGTTGACGCCGCCAAAGCCAAACGAGTTACACAACGCCGTGGTGATATCGGCTTCCACTGCGGTGGTGGGATATTCGAACACAAACTGCAGCTTGTCGTCACCGCTGTGGGTGCCTGGGGCGGCGCAGTTGATTGTCGGCGGCACCGTCTGGTGCTTTAGCGCCATCACCGTGAACAACAGCTCCACTGCCCCCGCTGCCCCCAATAAGTGGCCCATTGCCGCCTTATTCGAGCCGACAAAGAGCTTCCGGTGGTCACCAAACAATCGGTAAAGCGCGTGGTTCTCGGCGCGGTCGCCAATCACCGTCAGCGTGGCGTGGGCGTTGACGTAGTCGACCTGGTGTGGCGAGAGCCCCGCCCTATCTAGGGCCATCAGCATCGCTCGAAACGCTCCACTGCCATCCTCCTTGGGCGCCGTGATGTGGTGGGCGTCGCCCAGAAGCCCATACCCAACAATCTCGCCGTAGAAGTCGTCGTCAGTAAGCCCTCTCTGGCGAGCATGGGCCTCACTCTCAATCACTAATATGCCAGCGCCTTCAGCGAGGACAAACCCCAGCCGATCGCCGTCAAACGGACGCAGCGCTGCTTCCGGTTCGATATCGTCTCTGGTGTTTACCGAGCGAGCCCGGGCAAACGCCAGGAGGGCGAGCGGGTGGATCAGCGCCTCGGATCCGCCGCAGATCATGGCGTCAGCATAGCCCATGGTGATGAAGTTGTAGGCGTCGCCAATGGCATGCGCTCCCGTGGCACACGCGGTGCTCACTGCGTGCAACGGACCTTCGAATCCGTGGGTAATACTGATATTGCCTCCAGCCATATTGGCCAAGTATTTCGGGACAAATAGCGGCGAAACACCTCGGTAGCCTTTATTCTCGTAGCCCACCAGGTTATCGTAGGCGTCCTGGAGCAGCCCGATGCCCAGCCCCACCGCTACCCCGACCCTCAGTCGGTCGACTTTATCAGGGGTCAATTGGGCGTCGCCAAGGGCTTCTGACGCTGCCATGGCGGCGTACTGGGCAAACGGAGCCAACCGTTTCAGCTGGGAGGCGCCAAATCTTTCGCTAGCGTCGTATTCGGGCACTTTGCCCACCACTTTCGACGGGATGGCATCGTAGCCAGCCAGTTTGTAGTCAGGAAGGGAGCGCGTGCTGACCAAGCCCAGCTCGCCGCTGACGAGTCGCTGCCACAGCTGCTTGGCACTAAGCGCGAGCGGCGTCACCGCCCCGACCCCCAGAACGACGACTCTCATAGCACTGGGCCCGTTTGGCGGGGCCGACGATGAAGTTGATCGCGGCGCGCGTGGTGCGCGGGCTCAAAACGGGGACAATAGCATCCCAGGAAATAGAGTCCAAGCTATTAAGTGCCGCCACGTCGCTATCACTTAAGTTATTGACATATTCCTGAAGATAGGCGACTTTGGCGTTACCCTGAGGGTTTTCACGCTTATGCTGCTTTGAGAACGCCAGAAACTCCCGGAGCATCTCGTACATCTTAGTGTATAATGCCGTCTTCTGTGGAGTAGCCACGTTAAACGCATCAATTTCCAGTGTGTGTTGATTGTAGAACATCAGGTAGCTGGCACACTTGTTGATTTCCTGTTTGTGGTCCCCCAAATACTCCAAGTACTGGATATCGTCAGGAAGTTCCGTAGTGTCATTATCAGCAGCATTTGCCGCTGCTTCGACCTTCTGAGCGGCCCACTGAGTGAACACTTTGTGATGACGCTCGGGAGGTACCGCATAGTAGGCAGGCTCGAGGGCAAGCGCCTCGATGTGGGTCTCGGAAAAGAGCAGCCACTCACTATAAGGGTCCGCCTGGAACCGGCCCAAGAGCTCAAAGAAGTCAGCATTGGCAGCCGTGTCATCAACCTCGTCGATATTTTCCTGTTCTTGTTCGGTTTCAGCCTCCTCAGGTTGTCCTGGAAGTTGTTCTGGTTCTTCATTTTCTTCATTGTCTTCGTCACTGTCATCGTCGCTAGAAGAGTAGCCACTTACCAAGCCTGAGGTAGCAATCACTGTAGGTTCATTCTCATCTTCATCAGCAGCTTCTTCCTCTCCCAACACTTCAGTAAGTACCAGATTAATCACATCTGTCGGGACTGTCACCTCCTCAGGTTTTGCCTCTATAGCGGTGGTCTCTGTTTCAATCACGTCATCTTCAGTTTGTTCCACCAGTACTATATCATCTTCGGTCTTTTCTTGTTTCAATTTCTCCTTATCTTTCCTCTCACTAGCCTTATAGTGGTCGTAGCCACGCGCTTTGGCGAAGGCGGGGGCGATGGTATCGACCCCCACTAAGGGTGCTAGCGACAGAGGTAGCTCCCACTGAGACTCTCTTGTGGTGGTGTTATAATAGAAATGGCCATCGCCATTCTTACCAATCACTAAGAGCCACGGCGAGTCCCCAAGCGGTGTAGTGGTCCAGGGTATCATGGCGGCCTAATACTACTCTACCGCGAGCCGCACGATGAACACTATACACAAACACAAACAGATTAGCGGAAATCACCAATCCAGACAAATGACAACATCTCTCTAACCTTCTCTGCTGATGTTCTGGAATGACAAAATGACACTATAATCAACACCACAGATCTACGGAACCCTCGGTGCAGCGGCGAGTCTGCTTTGACGCTCTACTATTATTCAGACACTCACACCACCACCACCAGAAATGCACCCAAGACCAAACCCTGCCGGAAAATGTACCACCGGGTCTCGGCACCGTCCATTGCCGAGAACATTGCCGAGAACATCGACAATATCCCGAAAGATACTCGCCCAGGCACGATGACGACGAGAATGTCTCCAAACACTATATGCCACTACATGCCACATAGCCCGCCATACGATTTGGCTCGGCCAGCGTTTAGGCCACCAGACATATACCCAGCCAGACATACCAGTTAGACTTCATCAGCGGCGACAGGCGACCGCAGCCACAGGGAGAGGCATAAATAATTGCACCGATAATAATACCCAGCAGGCGGCTGCACAAAGCACACAGGCGAAAAACCCACAAACCCCGGGCAGCAGGGTTCGAATTCACCCTGCTCTACATCTCGAAAGGAACGTTCACAGCCTCTGGCGAAATGCACCCTGTGCATAGGGGGTTGGGGGAACATAGTGCCCAGCACGCGGAGGAGCAGCGACAAGAAAATGGCACCATTCTTGGAGGGGGAGAAAAGACCCAACATTGGGGGCAGCCTTGCCTAGCCGCGTGGGACAGGCGAATTAACGTTAGAGTATAGCCTTTACGCGAATGCTTGCGGTGAGGGGTTGCCAGGTAGTGGTGGCCTTCGGTTTGGTGCACCAGTGACAGAAAACGGAACTCCGTCAAAATTGGCGTGGAGACGGCGGGGGCCAAACCCCGAAGGACCCTACAGGTGTCTGCGGGCCACGTTGAAGATAGCCAGCTCCACGTAACTGCTGATTATTTTCTTAGCTGGGTTTTTCGGGCAACAATTCCCAGGCCTAGTCAGGCCACTTCTGGGGTTACAAAACGTCTTTGAGCCCCTAAAGTTGCTTGCCGTGTCGCAGCGACGTGACTGTAAACAGACAACCACCAGGCTACCAAAGGTAAAACTATGACTACTACCACTTGTGCTGGAGGCTATTTCCCAAGCCTGGGGTGCTTATCGGGGCGGTTGGACCCCGCATCATCGCCTCGTATGCGGCCAGTGATGGCGGTGGGCCGCCCCTACCCCACACCGGCCCTCTCGTATTCGCTCGTGGTTTTCCGATTACCTGATTGCCTTAGCTCTGGCCGCCTAAGTCATCGTGCTGAAGAGCGATTGTCGGATTTCTTCGCTTGGCACATTTCCGCGCTCATAGCGTAAGCGGGATCGATTGCCGCTTTGAGCGAATTGTTGCGAAAAGCCTATGCGAGATAGGCTTCACCTTCCCACTCATCGAATACCATACTTTTGTGGCGGTGTGTTCGGGTGCTTTTTGAGCACCTTGCTGGTGCTGATGGACTGATCGCCCTGGTCCTCGGACAAGTTTTCCTGCAGGCAGTGGTCCTCCACTATAAGTGCATTCTGTAAACTCATGTAAGCCATGAGAGGAAGTAGCAAAACTTACCGAGACGTACTAGTCTGAGGAAGGTGGATACCGAGTGATTGACACAATTGACGTTCACGTGAAACAGAGAAAGTTTTACCGTTACCTGACTACGTCCTCGGTCCATTCACTTGTGAGGCAGTGACGGGACCAGAATATACTACGTGCGGCTTTGAGTGTCCGGCCTAAAAAAAGAAACGGCCAGCGGCGAACTCCGAGACCTCGGTATCCCGTCCCCGCGCCTCCGCCCCAACAAAAGAAAACCAGAACAACAGCAGACCATTTCTCAAAATTAACTGAATGCTCTTATCATCTCTGGATTGTCTTAGTTCGCAATAATGGAGGTGTCGCTCGAAAGGAGGGGGGGTGTCATTATGTACAATCGCGAGTGGGGGCTCGGCCCCGGGCACATGGCAACAAAGGAGGGGAGCATGTGAGAGGAGGGGAGCCGTTTATGGGCATGTGCGCTAACAGCGATGACGCCATCAACGACAAGCAACGACAACCATTGCTACGTGACAGTCGTTGCCAATAACATCTTTGACTGCTCCTCTAACAAGTCCTCTAACTCCTCTAATAAGTCTAATATGGACGCGTCCATAGTAAACGGTTCACTACTCTCACTGGACCACAGTCTCGATCGTTCGTGTCATCATGTAATAAATAGCTAATAAATAATAAATAAGTTAACGGAGGCTAGCCGGCTAGCTCACGAGCATGTTCACCAGCATCTTCAACCGTTTCTGTTCCAAGTCTTCCGGGAACGGGATCGCCAACTGCTTTGGCGACGGCAACGTCACTTTGGTCCCCAAGCTAGAAGAGTCGACCTTCATCGCCATGAGGAGGGGCAGCGGCGCCAGCGGCAGCAGCAGCTCCGCCAGCTCCAGCCCCAGGTCCAGCTCCAGGTCGTCCAGCCCCGGCCCCGCCCCGCGCTTGTCCCGCGGGTACAGCTTGCGTATCCGCAGCACCGCGAGCTCCAGGCCCTGGTGCAAGTTTTTCGCGTGGCGCAACAAGAGGTCGCGCCGGCTGAAAGGTCGCTGGCAGATGCCACAGGCAAAGGGCTTGAGCTTGTTGTGGGTCAGCAACGTGTGGCGGGTCAAGTGTTCTTCGCGGGTGAACGCCCGCAGACACTGTTTGCAGTTGTAGATGCGCGGGTTGCCCAGCGCCGTCTTGCTGCCGAAATTGGTCATCGCCCTCTTGGTGTGTGAGGGAGTGGGGGGAAGGGAGCTTTATAAAAGGTGGCGGCTTTTTTTTTTTGTGGGGAATATCTGGGGTTTTAAACGTCTGTCTTTTCTTTTTCGCATCATGCAGCGCGCCTAACCGGGTGGGTAGCATATGGCGGGGGGAGGTCGACGGCACCCGGTGCAGGAGCAGGCCTCCAGGGTGGGGAGACACCGCCGCCGGGCCCCTGTATCGGCTCCGATGAAACGAACGACTATTAACATTAAAGCCAGTGGTAGGGAAGGCAGGAGGGAGGGGAGATGAAACACTCTGTAAGTCTCAAGAATAGGGGGGCGGCGATTCGCTCGCTTCGGTGCTCCGGGGTGCGTTTCCCCGGATAAGCTGGAATGGCCCGGGCACGATTGGCCGGTGGCTAGTAGTAGCAGCAGCGGCGGGCGCCCCGGTGGTGTCGCTACTGCATCGGGCTTAGGGGCGTCGCTGGCGTTCGGTGCCGCTCAGGCTTGCGCCGTGATTGGACGATCTCGCGGGAAAGGGGCGCGAGGAGGGGAGCCACCGGGTGCCAACACCGCCCCTCCGCCGCCGCCGCCGCCTGGCGTTTAGCCCGACAACAACGACAAGGGCAAATACCATCAATAGCTAGCTTATTGGCTAGCCTATTTACGTAGCGCTTACGTCGTCATCATTTTCTCCCCGCGTTTGGGCGCCCGCGATATTGTGGTCGCTTTCGTCGCTCGTCGTCGTTTTTTTTTTTTTTTTGGCCTCGGGCGACAGCGCTAGCCGCGGTGAGCGCCTTTACCACGCAACGGCCGCCGGCGCCGGCGCCAATTACCCAGAAATTGGCGTAGCTAATCAGGGTACACTAATTGGTTAATGGCTATTAGCTTATAGCTAGCGTGTTGTCTGGCTGCTACGGCTCAGTTGCCGTGGGGGGCTTAGGCAAAAGCATCGGTCTATCGCCGAGGAGCGGTGGGGGGAAGGTTGCTTCCCCCGGTGACGTTCCCCTCCTGACTCGGACCTGACTCACTGGAGACCTAATGACTACACGGCACGCCGGGCCCCGGAGCGCCCAGGCTTTCGCGCCGCCGGTGTGGGTGTGTATGTGTGTGTGAGGGCGTGCGCGCACCATTTGCGAGGCCGAACTTCCGCCCCTCCGAAGCCTGAGGCCTATATCCCGGTATCACCCGCACTCCTTCCCATAAAGGTAGGTAGTCGCCGCAGTCCGACCACGCATTTTACTGTGAGTACCATTGCCACTGCGACCCTCTTCTTGTAGTAGCCATTGCTGCCTAGGTCGTCACCATTGCGATGGTGATGACGTAGGCGATGGTGACGTAGACAGTGATGGTTAGCCACTGGTACCGGATTTGGCGTTTCTTTTTCGTGGGTTTACCCCGGAGGGTTGCGGGCGATACCCGCGACCCTGGCCACCACTCCGGCGATCCCGTCTGGGTTCCCAACACCCAACGATTACGGGACTATCGCACTACACCCACGCTTACTGGTCTCTAAGCCCTTATCAGTGGGGTTGACCCCACCGGCGAAGGGCAAAATTGGGGGGGGGGACTCATCGGGGCGGAGGCCGAATACGGTGTGGGGGCGGACACAGTGAATGAAACTCCGAGTCTACTACTACCTATTGTAGCTAGCTGTAGTGTCTCAGATACCTAGCGATCGCACGTCCCGTGACCCGCGCGCTACCACCGCTAACAAAATTACTAGCAAACAGTGCTAACAAGACTACTAGCAAAGAATACCAACAAAGACTATTACCACTAAAGAGATCTAACAATGGTGGCACAGGTTAGTATGTTAATGCTAGAACCAAACATACGCCTCGTCGTTATGAGCTACGGGGTCACTTGCCACAACAATAACGGGCCGCTATCTTCTGCCATAATTTTTACTAAAACAGTGCGCTTACAAGAGACGCCTACACAATCTTCACAATAGCGATTGTCCACACAATCGGCGCAGAAAGACACGAAAATCCCCCACGACACCGCTACCGCCTCTTGGCCTTTTAGTCATCACTAACACAATTTGTCAGGATCGGAACCCACGGTATTCCACAAACTTCGTTTTCTTCTACGTCCTGCGGTCATGGGTGGTGCTGAACTGCCACTCCACCCGTGCAGCAACCGCCCTACTAAGCCAGCTTCTCAGCCCTGACACCCCACGAGCGGTATTGTTCCCGCCCAACGCAACAATCACAGGCTTATACTCATAAGAATTTGTAAGCAGACACCCGCCACTCGAGTCCAGTAAGGGAGGGGGGGAACAGCCTCGGGTAGCGGCGTTTCACCGTGTTAGCTAAGCGGCCCTGCCGTCGGACCAGGACGCTAAGCGAGCCGGGAAAACTTCACCGTCGTATTCCCTGGCGGTGTCCGAAGCCTTGTCGGAAATGTCGCCTGTAGGCAATGTCGCTGACGCCAGCGGGGCCTTGTGCTTGTGCTCGCTACAGCACGTTGCTGCCACCCTGCAAACTGGGGCATAGCCGCCCTGCCTCAACCTAATGCTGCAAAGGGAGGCAGACGCGAGCCACCACAGGTCACCTGGGTGCGCCCTGTGTGATTTAGCGAAACCTAGGGCCACCGTTCACTAACCTTTCTTTTGCTGCCCACGAGCCGTGGCCCTTTTGGAGTAATAAACGTGGTTGCTAAAACACCAGCGTTTTTGGTGGTAAGGTGATGGGCGGCTGGTGGAATAATATCCGTTGACTAAGCTATTGTTGGCTCTACCAGGTGAATCTGAACGTGATTCGGGGCCGCCAGCCGGAATTAAGTCGCTGAAATTGTCAATGTCTTCATGGTTGCCAAGGACTACTTAGCCGCCTCGTGGGCTGAGAAAATAAATCTCATCTGTAGGGTCTAGTGGTCAACTATAACCGAACTAGTGGCGTAAAATAAATTTATAGCACTGGGACGGCCATCCCGGAATGCCCACGGTGGGTCCGCTGCAGCTATGGTGGCCAGCGACGGTGGCAACGTAGGCGGCTATAGCTAGTCGTCTGTGAAGCACTAGTGGCGATCCCCGAGACCATCGTTCACTCGCTTCCGAAGTTTACCCTGCCAGCCATGTACATGCGTGGCCCAGGGGGGCTTAGCTTCCGTGCATCTTCGGTGGGGGTGTGGGTGTGCCCCCTGGCAAAACGCGGCGAGTCCGTCGATTGAAGTTCAGGGTGTGGTCGCAATTCGTGATTTTCGGTAAACGCACGTACCTTTTCACCATTTTGAGTCGGACACGACTTCATAAACTATTGATACAATCATTAATACCAATAACTCCATAATTATTAAATTATCGGGTAAAGTTACTGGCTCTCTCACGTAACCAGTTCTATTTTAACCACGTCTTCTCTATGACCCACCTGTTGTGCTCACGACTTGCCTGTGACATCACTTCAGCCCCAGCATGCCTCAAACTCTATTCCAAAATCATCTATGAGCTAACGGCGCTAGCATACCAAATAAGGTTTGTAGAAAAGCTAAGATTATAGCCATTGCTGCCGTTGTGGTTATCCGGGTAGAGCGAGCAATCCTCCCCAATTTTCGGGAACCTTAATTTCAATTGTTCCGATAGTGACGCTGTCTCAGTTGTGTCATCTGGCTGCCGAATAAGGTTAGTCGAATCGCCCTAGTGGGAAGACAGCCTCAAAAGCGGGAGCACAAAAATAGATCCCTAAATAATGAGGCTATCACCAGCTTTTTTACGGTCTATCTCTTGAAATTGAATGTGGTGACTACTGAGAAGGACGTAACAATGTGTCAGTGAGGATAACTTTGCGACAACGACTGTCAAGTTATGGAGGCCACTAGTGCACAAACGATTGCTGCTTGGTTTGAAGCAGAGCTAGTGTCGCTGATCGTTGCCCCTGCCTCCGACGCAAGCAGCCAGCGTCGCTTATCTTAGCCGCAACCGCTCTCGTAGGCTTATCCATGAAACAGCAGCAGAAGTGGGGAAACCAGGCTACGGAAGCAGATATAACGATAACACCCGCTTATTAATGACTCTAGCTCTCTAACCGTATCCATTATGGTCATTATAAGACGGGTTTGGCGGGTTATTGGACGAGGTCACTCCTAGTCAGTGGTCGCACAACCAAGCGGGTCATGACCATACAGAGACCACACCGTTAAACACCAGCCCCACCACTTTACAACCCTCAATCGTCACCTGATGGACTTAACCGGACTCTACTGGTAACGCCCCAAGTCGCTAATTTCAATATTTGTCCGGTTATCGCCGCCACCACCAAACGGGTCTCATATTGCTTCGCACCCTCACCCACACCCCGCCATGAGTGACTTCCTCAGCCGGGTGTTTGGCATCAACTCCGACTACAATCTCCTGGTGTACGAGGCCCAGCAGGAGCAGGACTACGACCTGGACCTCGAGTCCCAGTTCCTCGACCCCCAGCGGGCGGCGCAGCCGCTGGTGGCGGTCGAGGTCGGCGCCACCGCCATGGCCGACTCCACCGGCGACTACGCCATGCTGGAGAGCTTCGACCCGCCGCATCAGTCGATCCACATGTCACATATCAAGCCCAAGGCCAAGCCGAAGCCGCGAAGGAAGCGCAAAGTGAGACAGACTACGGTCAACATCAGCGACAACGAAAGAGCGCTCTATCTCTGGGCCAACGTCACCAATATGGACCAGTTCCTCTGTGACGTCTACTGGTACTATAAGGATAAAGGTGTCACCAACATTGTCCTTCTGAGGCTCGTGGATTTGGCGATCTTGGTGTTCCTTATATCGCTCACGCTGTTCTTGCGGTGGGGCATAGACTACTCGGTGCTCAGTGAGGGCAGGCCCCACACATTTGCCGACATCGTCATTGCCCAGTGGCACATGCCCGGGTGGGCCAAAGTGCTCTGGACCGGGTTTATCGCCTACGTCGGTCTCCGGCTCATTCAGCTCTACATGGACTGGTTCAAGCTCCGCGAGCTCCGCAACTTCTACCGCATGCTTGCCATCAGCGACGACGAGCTCTTGACGATCCTGTGGCCTGTAGTTGTCGAGAAACTAGCCGCTTTAAAGAACTATAACCAGTTGACGCTGAACGTCCCGTTAACGGCTCACGATATCGCCAACCGCATCATGAGAGTGGAAAACTACTTGGTGGCCCTCATAAGTCGTAATGTCATCGACGTCGCCCCCAGGTTCATGACCCGGACTCTCGAATGGAACATCAAGTTGTGCATCAACCAGTTCATGTTTTTGACCACCACCGACGGCAACAAGCTCGACGAACGTGTACTCAAAGAGTATAACCGCAATTTACTTGCCGACCAGCTCCGCAAACGGTTCAAGATGGCCGCCCTCATCAACTTGGCCCTCTGTCCGTTCCTCGTGCTGTACTTTGTGTTGCTCAATTTCTTCAAGTACTTCAACGAGTACAAATCCAACCCCGGCAGCATTGTTGGTCTCCGTCAGTATACCCCCTACGCCGAGTGGTTACTCCGCGACTATAACGAATTACCTCATTTCTTTGAACGCCGATTATACCAGAGCATGGCGCCCGCAAACCGCTATATCAACCAGTTCCCACGCGGGTTTCTTGTCCTCAATGCGATGACGTTGGTCAACTTCATTCTGGGGGCGATCACGGCGGTGCTTGTCCTCCTTGGGCTTGTCTACGACAACGAGGAGTTCCTGTTCTGGCTGCTTGAGCTTAGCGAAGGGCGGCTGGCGCTCTTCTGGATCTCAGTGCTCGGTACCGTATGGGCAGTCACCGCTACGTCATTAGGCAAAGACGATGCCGGCGAACAGCCAGTGTACGACCCGGAAGCGGCGCTCCAGTACGTGGCCCAGTACACCCACTACCTCCCGCACCGCTGGCAGGGCCGGCTCCACACCCAGGAGGTGAAGAACGAGTTCTGCCAGCTCTACAACTTGAAGATCATCGTCATCGCCTGGGAGATCTTGTCGATTGTCGTGCTGCCGATCCTCCTCTGGTTCCGCCTCAGTGCCCAGCTGGGGGCCATCGTCGACTTCTTCCGCGACTACCTGGTCCACGTCGACCACTTGGGGTACATCTGCTACTACGCCATGTATAATTTCGATGACGACGGCAAGGCGCGTCGCGCCGCCACTGGTGACGACAAGATGATGAAGCTGTACATGTACTTTGTCGACCAGTACCGCCCGGAACACCAGGCGCCGGCAGCACCGCCAGCAGCCCCCGCCACCGCCGGCGCCGCCCCTGTGGCCACCGGCCGCAGTCGCGCTGCTCCGGTCGATCTGCTCTACCTGCTGTACACCGTCCACTACGACTTTGACGACGCCGACCCCAACGCAGCAACCACGGCAGCGGCGCCGGCGCCCGGGGCCCCGCTGGGGGTATTGGGCATGATCAACCAGTTCTACAAACACCTGCGGTAGTGGTTATCTCTCCACATAGTCAATCAGCCACCGACGTCCTTTTAGCCAGCGTTCCTTGTCTTCCCTCTCTCTCTGCCTTGATTTTTAAGTTTACGATAATATTCAGTGCAGCGACAATAGCGACGTCTTTCGGCGCTAGTTTCGGCGGAACCCGTAAACCACGTCGAGTCCACTTGCTCCATGTGTGGCGGGTGCCGGGTAACACTTGCTTTTTAGTCCGCGGCGAAACGTTCGCCGACGAACCCTAAACCGTGGCCTGGTGTCAACCCTACAGGTGGCTTACGCTAGGGTCTGGGGAACCGAGATAGGGGGTGAGGAAATTGGGCCAATATAGGGGGCTGGGGAATAATTTTCGGAATTGAGGGGGGGATGTCCGGGGTTGCTTTACCCGCTATCTCCTGTCACGACCACAACATCGGGCCCCAGATAGCCCGCTCCACCTTGAGCTCACCGCCTCGGCACCCACGATTTCCGTACATTAAGCCCGGTTCGCTTAATCCTTCTCTGCAGCGCCTCTGAGGCTGTGGAAACCTCGTATCGCTCCGACGCTACTGCACACAGCCACTGCCCGCTTATACAACCTGGGGACTAAAAGCTTAACGGGACGCCGCCCCCCGCCCCACCTCAAACTTTAGCGGGACAGGCTCTCGGGTCCACCTGCTCCCGGATACAAAGCCTCTGCCCCGAAACACGCCCCCCCATATCAATAGTGATCAGCGTTGCACGATGGTCGCTGTACCGCTACAGTGGGTGCCTGGGCGGTGCTGCCCCTAATTAGGGGGTAGCGATCGCTAAGGGTCCATGTTAGGGGTCCGATGTCGCGTCGGTGTCGCTTACGTGGATGACAAATTCTGACTCTGGCCTAGGGACACTGCTTCTACCCAACCGAGGCTTTCTCCCAGGCGCGGGCTGGGGAAAACAATAGCGGCAATAGCAGCACCACGACGCACCACAAACGCAACTGCTGCCCCGCCACAATCGGATAGGCGCCGATGACGCGGTGGCGGAAAATACCGCTGGCCCTGTGGGGAGGGGTGCTGAGCCGATGATAGCCGGGCCCTCCCCTTCGACGTACTTTTGGGGAGCAGTCACAAACGCTGGCAGCAGGCGTGGTGGCGGCGCCCACGAGGCTCACGTCAAAGGTGCAGCGGCCCCCGGCCCTCGCTCGCCCCGATATAGGCAGCGGCCCGCCCTCAACGGGGATCGGCTCCGCTCTAGTTTTTTGGCGGGGGGGTTTACTGAGCCACCGCCAAGGAGCCAGGGAAGTTTCGCCATGCTTGTCGGCAGAGATTGCCGACGGGCCGTGGGAGATTTTGTCCCGATTGGGTTAACCTTATGAATCGGCAGGGCCTACGTCTATCTCCCGATGCCTACACCGGCAGCTCCCTATTATAGGCCGCCGGGCAGCCCACCACGCTGGGGCCGCCACCAGGCTCCTAGTCCGTTTCACTTAGCCCGGCGTGGCTGGGAACAATGCGTAGACGGTCTCATTATCTTCCTAAACGACAACTCGATGCGACAAGAACTTATTGTTTGTCGCTTGCTGCCGCCAGGCTAAAGATACCCCCTACTCCAGCCACAAGTTTATCCGGCCACTAGGACCAATGCCCGCTGCACCTGGCCGTGTAAACTTGATTGTCTTCTCTGGTAAAAATTCTGACAAGCATTCGCCTAGTTTGTGGTTATTTCTCAACGTGGCCGGGGTAGGGACCCTGGCAACGCCCGACGGAAATCTCCTGCTTTGCCCTGGGTCGCCTCTGGCTATTGTCCTGTTCGTCATTACGCTAAGGAAACATTAGCCGAGGCCTCATCCTTCGCCAAGGTGACGTGCCAATCCCCGAGGGTGTCTCAAAGGAATAAACAACGCTTTGTGGGCTTGTAAACAATATCCTTGTGAGGTTTAAGGTTTTGCTGAGCATGCTCCATCTCTGGGCTTTTGTGTATGCCTGGTTGCGCATGCCTGACCGTGCCCGTAGGTGGGTGGGTGTCGCCTTGTCGGCTGCGTTTGTGGCCGCCGGCCGCTGCTATTGTCTATTATTTCACCCGCCATTCATCTAAGGGTCTAAAGCCGCCAATAATAATGGTGACACAGGTTGTGATTGCAATACTTTAGTCGATGCCAGACAATTATTAGCGGGCTTGGCCCAACATTCCCGACATCGGCCCACCACTGCCAATGGCGGTACATGTCGACTGGCTTACCTTACCCTACTTGTTGTTGTTTAGAAAATTAACGCCAGCTGGCGCTGGCGCTGGGAATACGGGGGGATTCGAGGGTTTACGGCGGCTGCGTGGAATGTGTCGCGGGCGGCCCTACGCCCGGTGACGTCAGGAAGTCCATTAGGTTGTGGTCACCGCCTATGGGCACCCACACCCCCCAGACACAACGGTACCGCCCCACGAAACAAGCAGGTCGACCCCGGGGATGAAGGGAGTTAAGCAGCGAGGCTTATCCCGCTCACGAGTGTCGGCAGCCTGCTAATTCCGTGTCGGTGACTGTCACAAGAGAAATAAGATCCATACCTTAATCCCCAACCCTTCCCCAACACCTGGCGGTGTAAGCCAAGGCTGGTGGTGGCATTACCGCTGTACCAAAGGCGCGGGACTACCCGTTTCTAAAAAAAAAAAAAGTTTAGCTTTTCGGCGATCATGGCAAACTATCTTTAGCCGTTCAAGATAATAAGGTTGGGGGTGTTTCGCCCCTAGGCGGTCAATAAGCCTGGAATAGGAAGCAGAAGAAAAAAGCAAGGGGAGGTGTTTCTAGACCCGGAAGACAATTGCCGGCTACTCGCGTGGTACAGATGCCGACAGCGACAAGCCCGTCGTATTCCCTGGAGGGGGGAGGGTAATAATGGGTATACGTTATCGGGAAGGGGCGCTTATTAAGTATCCGCACCAAAAGTGGTCAGCAGCATGAGCTTAGTAAACGATGGTAGGGACGCTTAGTCAGAGCACAGCCAGTGTCGAAGGGTTTAAACGAGTTTCAATAATCTATACGACTTACAAATGAATCACATATCATTGCATTTAGCATTGGTGTCGTCGTAGGTTTACTCGACGGAATATGAGCAAGTACCCATAATGTGGGAGATTAGTTTCGGTAGTTACCACTGAGGTCAGTGAAGTGGATAGTAAGTTCAATTTATAATGAAGGCTTTTCAGACACTTCCTACAAACCTAATATATTAAATGGTTACGCTGTCTGGTCTCACTCTTCGTCGTTCGTCTCTGCTCTCCTCACCATTTAGCTCATCGCGCGCGGGGCCATCGCTACCACATCGCTCCCTCACACCAAAATGGCCGGGTCCCAGCTCAAGCTGTTGAAAGCAGCGCTCGCCAAAGAGGGGCTCATCGGGGCTCAGAAGAAGAAGAAGCTGAGCGACAAGCGCCGCAGCGACACGGAGAAGGTCATCAGAGGCATCCGCGATGAGTACAACCGGTTCGACCAGAACGTCAACCGCACCAAGCGCGACGTCCTGGTGATTGCCGGCGGCCAGTTCGTCAAAGAAGGCAGTGACCAGCATAACGATGTCCTGAGACGGAAGGGCGCCATCCAGCGCACCCTCAAGTCGCAGTACGAGCTTGAACGGAAACAGAAGGGGAAGCAAGGCGGGCTCATTGACCGTCGTTTTGGCGAGAAGCACAAGGGGTTGCTGGAGGAAGAACGCATGCTTGAAAGATATCGTCGGGAACGGGCTAAGGAAGCGAAGAAGCGCGTGTTTTCGTTGGAACTGGACGACGAAGGCGCCGATGACGATGAGGGGTTTATTTTGACCCACGCCGGTAAACCTTTGGCCGTCGACGATGACGACGATAATATCCCTTTGAAACACCCTAACGAAGAAGATATGGTTGACGCCGCTCCCACCAAGCGCAAGCTGAAACGTGAAGTGATGAATGAGATTATCGCCAAGTCTAAGTTCTACAAGAAACAGAGACAAGACGCTCATGCTCAACAACAGGAGGAGATCATGGACTTAGACGATGAGTTTGACGATGTCATGGACGCCGTGAGAGAGTCGCAACCGGCTAAACCTCAGTTCTCGACGAAGCTGGAAGAGGATATCGCTTACGACCAGAGAGTGAGAGAATTGACCTATGACCGCCGTGCCGCTCCTGCTGACGCTACTGAAACCGAAGAAGAGATTAAGAAGAAGGAAGAAGAGCGGTGGAAGAAGTTGGTGGCGGCTCGAGAGGCGCGTATGACTGCTCGCGATGCTGAAGGCGACGACTTGGATGACTACTGGCACCAGCTGCTGGACGACGAGGAAGGTGAAGAAATTGACGGTGAACAAGGAGAAGGAGAAGACGGCGATGAAGAGGATGGTGAAGGCAGTGGTCGCTTTGGCCGCAAACCGTTGGCGGTGGCGATGCCGTCTCTGATTGAAGACTTCCCCGAGGAGAATGTTGGCGAGTTTATCGGCCAAGTAGCCAAGGCCTACGCGCCTCACTTGGCTGAAGGCAACAAGCAGTTGATGGATAACTTTGTCGCGCTTTTATTCGAGTACACTGTGGCTCACCCAGAACACGCTGAAGTGACGATTCCTCAGCTCCGCAAATTGGCTCTGAAATATAACGAGGAGTTAGTCACTCGAGTACGCAACGAAATCAACACTATACGCGACCACTTGTTGCTGGGAGACGTTTCTGGTGCTGATATCTTCTACTTTGTGGCCATTGGGCTCATCTTCTCCACCTCGGACCACTACCATCTCGTAGTGACTCCCGCGGTGATTATGATTAATGAGTACCTTGCCTCGCTTACCAAAGAGCTGTCGTTGGCTCAGGTGTACATTGGTGTCGCATTAGTCGATATCTACCTCCAATACCAGCGTCTTTCCAAACGGTATAGTCCCGAAGTGGTTCGTTTCATGGCATTGGCGTTGAGCCGCCTCGTACCGGAACCGCTGAAAGTGGACGGCAGCGAACTGACAGCGCTGAATCTCGGTGCTAAACCACCTAAGAAACCCGTCGCTGCGCCGCTTTCTCTCTCAGCATTGCCTAAAGGGGACGTTAACCTCCGATACCCGGTGCTCCTCAAACTCGTCAGACAAGTGGGCCAAATCACCGACTTGTGGCGAGATCTTGGCGTGCTTCTTGACATTGGCGATGCCCTTGGTCCCTGGGTGAACCACACTGCTAAATACTACGCTGGCGCTAACCCCGAAGTCGCCTCTACTGCTACGATGGTGGGTAAGCTTACCGAGGCCGCCAGACGTGACCGTAAGCCGTTGACGTTACAGTACCACCGCGCCATCGCCATCCCCACCTACGCGCCTGCTTTCGACGAGAACTTCAACCCCAACAAGCACTACGACAACAACGTCCACCGGGCCGAGTTGAACAAGTTGCGCCACACGTTGAAGAAGGAACGCAAGCAAACGCTCAAGGATATCCGCCAGGAACAGAAGTTTATCGCGGGGGAGAAGATCAAGGAGACGAAGCAATTCTACGACGACTACCACAAGAAGATGTCGAACATCATCAACTCGATCCAGACGACGGAGGGGAGGGAGAAGAACGAGTACGACCGCGAAAGAAAGCGCCGGAAACAAGGTTAGGGAGATTAAGGATAGACGATATAGAATACACATTTTTAAGGAACATTGACGGTAGTGTAGAAATTGGCTAGTTTCGCACAGAGCTAACAACTGAGGCTAAGGGAGTAGTTAATGATAGTAGTTGTTGATAGTCGGGAGCTATTAATGACAAGTAATCTTCGGTTTACATTACTGTAAAGTACGTTTTTGATTTCGAAATGTCACTGAATCTTGGATCTTTAACAATATTTCTGCTCCTGCTTTATACTCTACTTGCACCTTCGTGCGATAATTTGTTAGCCCGTGTAACAGTCGCACAAAACAGGTCCTATCATATCCACGATTGTAAACACCAATGCCACTGAATCATTAGCAATTGACAACAAAATTAAAGGATGAAACCCTCACCAGAATCTTTATCAGTCAATCTATCAAATGATGACGCTTCAGCTAAATTTAGAAAGTGAATATCCATATACCTCCTCTCCTCTGTCACTCGGTTGCTGGTCCTGCACTGAGGTGTCGTGCGATCGTACTGTCCAACTCTACCAGCACCACCACCACCACTTTCCTCAAACAAGAAACCTGCCATGGCGGACTCGCTTGCGCGGCTAGGCTCGATGTTCGAGCAGGCCAAGGATCTCACCATCGAAGCGGCGATGCTGGCGTCGGCTCGGCTCCTGGAAACCCCGCAATCGTTGCGTCCCCAGGAGATCTCCACCCTCCTCAACTCTCGGAGCGACCGCGATATTGTCGCCGGGATGAAGTGTGTGGTCCTGCTTATATCTCGAGGCGAAGACGGACTCCCTTATTTTGCCGATGTGGTGAAGAACGTCACCACCCACAACCAACACATCCGCAATTTGGTGCTTGTGTATCTTACACGGTATGCTGAAGTGGAGCCTGATATTGCTTTGCTTTCAATCAATCTGATCCAGAAACTGCTTAACGATACGAATCCCATCCATCGCTCCCGTCTGATTAGACTGCTTGCCGGTATTCGCATTGCCCTGATCCTCCCTATCCTTGTGCTTAGTATCAAGAGAACGCTGTCAGATCCTTCACCCGTGGTGCGTACAGCTTCCGCAGTGGCTATCGGGCAAATATACGTTGATGACGATCCGCTGGCACTGCAATTGCTTGAGCTATTGGCGCGTTTGCTTGCAGACTCGCTGACCCAAGTGGTGGCGGCAGCGGTACGGACATTCCATCATATCCATCACGATATTGATGACGATGGCTGGAGATATATCCATGGCAACTTCAGACGGATATGTCGTCTTTTACCTCAATTTGACGAGTGGACTCAAGTGGTAGCCATCGAATTGGGTACTGAATATTGTCGCCGGTTTTTGCCTCAACCGACACTCTCGTTGGCTACGGGTGAAGTTATCAACTTACCGCAATACTACCACACTCTCAGTGACTATACTGTGGACTTTGACCACGATCTCCAGCTATTTTTGCTGGCATTGAAGCCTTTGGCTCATACCAACTCTGATGCTGTACTCTTGGCGGCTACACGCAGTTTACTCAATTTGGCTCCTCCCTCGACGTTAGTGAGCTACAAGTACCATCTTGCTTTGACTCGAGCGGCGACGGCAGCGCAACTGTCGCAATTCCAGTTTGTCGCCCTTGAGCTCATCGCCCGCATCTGTCGCCTCGACTACGGCGTGTTTTCCGAACGCTTCCGCTACTTCTTTGTGTTTCCCAACGATAGCGACTCCGTAGCGAGTGCTAAGCTTGCGATATTGACGACGTTGTCGGCTAATCCTAATATCATCAAGTACATCGTTGAGGAACTTAAACACTACGCGCTCCACTATAACAACGACGTGGTGGCTGATGCTTCCATTAGAGCATTGGGAAGCTGCTGCCAGGTGCTGGAGGAGTGGAATAACCACATTTTGGCGTGGGCGTTGCGCCAAGTCCAACGCACTTCGGGATCATTACTTAACCAATTGTTGAATGTGGTGCGGCTTGCCTTGCACCATAAGATGACGGTGGCTTCAGAGGATCCTAAGGTGAAATCAGAAATTGTGCTGACCCTCTACAAATTGCTGTTGCTCCTCCAAGGAGACATGGAAGGTGAAGCTAAGGCGACGATGATTTGGATGATTGGCGACATGACCGTATACACCAAGAATCAAATTGGTCCCGATGTGCTTCGCCAACAAATTGCTACCTTTGCCGATCAACTGGAAGATGTTAGATACCAGCTTTTGATGTTGGCGGCTAAGGTATTCCTGTTTGAGTTGGACCGCCTCACTGAAGAGATTGACGATACTGAAGAGCTTCAACGCCAATTAGACGACAACCGCATCCACAACATGTTCAAGCACGTGCTCTACCTTGCCAAATACGACAACAGCTACGACACCAGAGACCGGGCTCGAATGATCGATGTCCTTCTCAATCGTGGGCCTCAGGAACTGAAATTGGCGTCATTATTCTTACAAGTACCCAAACCGTTCCCTGAAGCTGATATTGGTGCCAAAGGTGATCAGCATGTTGACGATTACATCACTACTGTGCCTGACTGGGCCGACCCTGCGACACTTCCTGACTCCTCCATCCGTGAAGAGATCCCCGTGGTGGAGAATCAAATCACCAGTTTCGCTGGCCAAGGCGATAAACGCAAACTGCCATCCCCAGGTCCACTTACTGGGATATCTCTGGCGGACGTACGTCCTCCTCCAGCTCCTTTACCTCCAATGGATAAGGGTAACGGTAATCACACTGGATACAAGCTCCAGTCGCTTGACGAGTTCTTCGGCAGTGATGACGACGAAAGCGAGAGCGAAGAGGAAAGCAGTGAAGACAGTGGCCTCAGCAGCAGTGACGACGAGGAGGACGGTGATGAGGAAGATGGAGAGGAAGATGATGATAATGACGACAGTCACAGTTCGGACGAATCGGAGCGTGGAGCAGTGGATGCGCTTAGCTCCGACGACGACGATGACGACAGCGACGCCTCGGTGTAATACCCTTTTATAGATAATAATCGCCCCAGCCCGCGAGCGCTCATCCTACAGCTGCCACGACTCCCCGAGGTTGAGAGCCAGTCTCCTTTAAAGCCAATTCCCTATAATACTCTAGCCACAATCGGCACGGCCCGCGCCACGGGCGGTGATTGGCGAATGTCTCCTTCAATTTCTAGAGCGTGACGATAATAAATCGTCGCCGACGCAAGCGTCAGCAAGAGCACATGGCAACAAGACATTCTATTATCGCATCGGGGGCCCCGATCCTCCCGGTTTGTGGCATTTCATTCCCCGCGAAGCCACGCGCGGGCTAAGGCGCCAGCAAACATTTGCTTAGTGGAGACAACCGCTGGCCGAGGACGTTCGCTGCGTCGAGCGTGGCGGCTATTGCCCTCGATAGCTAAGATAGCACTCATTATCTATAAATGTAGAGAGTATTGGGGGAAGAGTAGTGGCCTATAGAGGTTTGTATTGGTGGCTCTGGCTGCTGCGAATTTTACGACTTTTTTTTAAGAGAAAGTTGAGCACTTTACGAGGCCATTTTTGGTAGCGGTGAATTGCTAATCCCGGTAGTCATTTCATCAGGTCAGACAATAGCTCCGGCCGAGCCTGTGAGATTACACTATAGCAATGGACGGTGACCTCACCAACAGTACCAGTTGGGAGTGATTACCGAGTCTTGGCGTATTTCATCGCTAAAAAGCCATGAAGCTGGATGCTGCCGGCACCCACCTCGCTTGGGGCGTTTGTCCTTAGTGGTAATCGGGTTGCACTGCGTCGGCATAATGTCGGATTCTAAGGCTAGAGCGGCGAGGCTAGAAAATTACTTTAGGGGAGACATTTATAGTGAGACTGTAGGGCCTGTTTGCGGGGCGCAAAATGTGCCTGTGAAATGAAATGCCTTCCCAAACGGGAGCGACTATCTCTCGCAGTCATAGTGAGAGTGCGAAACATCAGTGCTGCAATAGACCACGATCGTTACCAACGCCACTTCCAACCATGCTGTGTCGAGACCTATGCGACGTGTTTGCCCACAACAACGCGGTCAACACCGAAGTGTACGCTTTAGACGAGCACGATCGACCCCGTGCCCAAGCCAGTGGCACCGATAAGCCCGACTTCTGGCGAATGCCGCAAATGTCTCCCAGAGTAGGCAATCGCCCGTGGCGGCTGGACCCGGACTATTTCCAAAAAGTCTACATCAGTGGACTTGCCGTGGCCAAAATGGCGATCCACGCCAAGAGCGGCGGCAATTTGGAGGTGATGGGGATGCTTACGGGCAAAATCATCCCCCATGGCATTGTGGTGATGGACGTCTACCAATTGCCGGTGGAGGGCACGGAGACGCGTGTCAATGCTCAGGCTGAGGGTTACGAGTATATGGTCCAGTTCTCTGAGTTGCTGAAGGAAGTGGGCGGCCGTAGTGAGCACATTGTTGGCTGGTACCATACTCACCCTGGCTACGGGTGCTGGCTCTCAGGCATCGATGTGAACACCCAGGCGTTGCAACAAGGGTTCCAGGACCCTTATTTAGCGATTGTGGTTGACCCCCACCAGAGTTCGAAGCAAAATAAGGTTGAAATTGGGGCCTTCCGTACCTACCCTGAAGGACATAAGCCTAAGAAGGAAGAACAGCTGAAACTCTCGCAAAAGGATTTACCGGCGAATAAGCGTAAGGATTTTGGTACTCATGCTGATCGCTACTACTCGCTTGCCATTGAGATCTTCCACTCTCCCGCTGACGATATTGTTATCCCCACTCTTTTGGCGTCGGAAGATAACAATTTAACCCACTTGACGACACTGCTTGCCGACACTACTGAAGGTACTGCACTTGAAGTTAAAGATGACCACTTAAACCGCATTGGCGAGCTCACTCGCAGCATCGCTGCTGCGGATATCCTGGTGAGAGATGTCCGCAATAAACAGTACATGCGCAAGTTTCTGCAGCAGTTTCAGCTGCTTGCCAACAAGCGTATTGTCAGAGAAGATCGTGGGTGTCCTTGGATCCACCAAGGCGTCGACGATAGCGATGATGACGGGCGTGACGTCATCATGGGCGACGACATCGCTGACGACGAGAGCGATTTGGAACGTAAAAGCAACCATATGAGCGACGGCGACGACGCGGTGCTGATGGACCTGAACCTGGCGTTTGACGATATGGAGGACGAGCCGTCACCGAGAGAGGTGCTGCTTCGCCGTGAAGTACTGAAACGGCTGTTACGCAAACGGCCGTTGGAGAACCAGCTGGCGATGGCGAGAGCAATGGCGAGAGCGGTGAAGGATCAGAATGTCCAGATTAATGAGAATAAGCTTTTAGGTCCCGCGATTAAGCTGGCCAACCGAGCCATCGCTAAGCGTGAAGCTCAAGAGTTGATGACTCTACTGGTCCAACAATCACTCTTTGGGTAAACCAGAAAGGAGATATTACCAAAAATTGGGCTGGTCCCAAATAGTGCATCTAGTTTAGTAATCGAAAAAAACAAACATAAAGTTGTTTCTTTGCTGGTAGTGTAAGGTATACGGAGGGATTAGGCTGGGTGTCTGATTACACGAGCTTATATGCACTCCACAACCTAGCAAATATATATACACGCGTCATGATACATTGTGAGGAAGGTAGTTAAAAGAAAACTAGGCCCAGGGCACACAACCGCTGATCCATCGCAGAAAACTTTTTTTTCCGCATCTCCCCTCCCCCCTCTCCACACTCTCCGGCCGTGCATACACTGTTTCCCCCCGGTCGAGCGTATTTTGTGGTGATCTTTTTCGGGGCATGTCCAACCCCGTTGTCAACCGGTTTTTGAGCCACCCGCTCTCGTTTGTGCCTGCGAAGCGCCGCGAGAGCGAGCAGCAAACGCCGGCGAGCGACGCCTGTGTCGTGTTGTCGCTGGGCGCCGGTGGTGCGACCGCCGCGGGCGCCGGCGCCGCCGCGCCCTCGACTACGACTACCACCACCACCCCCGCCACCCCGGCGATGAAGCGGCCTAAACTGATGGCCGAGGCCGTCAAGGCGTACACGGGAAAACGCTTTGGCCCCCAGCTGCCGCCGAAAAAGCCTACCCTCGAGCGGATCCCGACGCCGCTGCTCGACGAAGTCGACGACGACGAAGACCCCCTGGGCGACTCGCACTACGAGCTGGCGGACGAGGCGGCGCTGCCGATGCCCGCGACCAGCGACGGCGACGTGACTAGTGGTGACGGCGCCGAGTCTAGCGGCGACGGCGATGCCGCCAGCGGCGATGAGTCCGATGCCAGCGATGGCGCCATCGGCGATGTCGGCGCGCGCGCCGAAGAAGAAGACCTTGGCGAAGACCTTGGCGAAGATTTTGGCGAAGACCTAGGAGAAGACCTTGGTGAAGAGGTCGGCGAAGATGTTGGTGAAGAAATAGGCGAGGAAGAGGCGCTGTCGGAGGATGCCGACTTCAACGAAGACGAAGCGGCAGCGCTGCCCCTGCCCCTGCCACTGGCGCTGCCACTGGCGCTGCCGCTGACGCTGGAAGACCCCGACGGCGACATCGTTCAGCTCCAGCGCGATTTGCGCGAAGAGCAGGCGGCGGCGGAGGCGCAAGAAAAACACCAGACGCCGCCAACGCTGCCGGAAGCCGACGCCGACAGCAAGCCGGCACCGGTGACGGCCGACCTCGGCCACTACTACAACATCGGCGAGTGGGACGACGACCAGGGCAGCTACAGCACCCGGATTTATAAGAACTGGCGCGAGATGCTGGATAAACACCCCGTGGGGCTCATCAACCACGGGGTCACGTGCTACATGAACACCGCCATCCAGACGTTAATCCACATCCCTGCCCTCCAGCACTATCTCAACGATATCTGTACCGATAGTATCGACGGGTTTTTAAAGCCGAAGCTGGTGCTGCACACCTTAGCCGAGCTCAGCCGCCGTCTATGGGGGCTCGACGCTCAGCGAAGACACAAGTACATCAACCCGAAGAAGATGATTGCGCGTTTAGATGATATCAACTGTATGATGAGCCAGTGGCAACAGGAAGACTCGCACGAGTATCTTATGCTGCTTATGCTGAGGCTTCAAGAAGACCTGACGCCTAAGGGAGCTAAGCTCAATACGCTGATCATCTACGACATCTTTGGCGGGCTGTTGACTCAGAAGATCACCTGTTTGCAGTGCAACAACGTGCTGGAGACCGAGCAAGAGATGTACGACTTGCTGCTTGGCTTCAACCGCAAAAAGACGGCTAAGTACACCGTTGACCGGCTGATCAAGGAATACTTCAGCAACGAGGTCATCAAGCCCGACCGCAAGGACGCCCAGCTGGGATACATGTGCGACCACTGCCACCAACGCACCCAGGCCAACAAAGTGAGCCACATCAAGCGGGCGCCCGAGACGTTGGTCGTCCATTTGAAACGGTTCAAGTTCGACGGCAACTCGCTGCTGAAGGTGAAGCAGCTGATGAAGTACCCGGAGTACCTCGACCTCACCCAGTACACGGTGGAGCCGCACGCCCCCACCAAGTACCGCCTAGTGCTGGTGATTGTCCACGAAGGGCGCCTGCTCTCGTCCGGCCACTACGTGTGCCACACCCGCCAGCCCGACGGCAGCTGGTGCACGTACGACGACGAGTTCTTGAACAAGATCCCCGACGCGGTGGCGTTGACCGACGTCGGCGCCTACGTGCTCGTGTACACTAAGCTTACTCCCAAGCCGGCAGCCACTGCCGACACTCCCAAGCCGGCAGCCACTGCCGACACTCCCGGCGCCGCGCCCACTGCCGGCGCCGGCACCAAGCGCGCCGCGCCTGCCGACAACGGCGGCCGCAAACAGCGCAAACGGCATAAAAAACACTAGATGGAATATTTATAGACGTAAACATCATCGCCCGTTCATTTTTGCCTATGTTATTACTAGCGCAAATAGTTTACCCGTCGACAAGCACTTCGTCGTCCAGCATCGAAGCGTCGCCCTTTTTGAGCATTCCCCGGCGCACCATGTTGGCGTAGCTGTTGACGCCGTGGTAGCCGTGGCCGAGGGTGGCCAGGTCGCGGCGCCAGTACGGGCAGCGCGGCAGGGCGTCGCTGGAGCTGGCGCTGGCGAGGCGCGGTCGCTGGTGGCCTAGGTTGAACAGCACTTTGCGCGAGGTGCGGTTGACCATGGCGCGGTCGACCAACTCCTTGGTCGAGCTGGGGTCCTTGAGGAAGTTGATGTAGGCGTTTTCAATGACAAACTTACCCTCCTTGTATTCTTCTTCAGGGATATACGCCTTCTTATAGTACCAGCCAAGGGGCAGCTCGCAGGTGTGGCAGCGCACTTTGTGGATCTGGTACACCCCCGTGCGCATGTGGGACTCGTGCAAGTGGAGGTAGAACTCGTAGTTGATCAAGTCCAGCACGAGGAACGCCTTGCCCGTCTGGCCCAGAAACCCGTCGGAGATCACGAGCTTCAGGTGGCACAAGTGGGTGAGGCACTGCTTACACGTGATCACCCTCTCGCCGTCCCCGTCGTACTTGGCGTCGTCAAAGAACTGGTTGTAGCGGAGACCCATCCCCAAACGATGCGCTCGAAAACGATTAAATGGTTAGTGAGGTGCGGGGGAGTATCGAGTTGTGGTGTTCCTCCCGAGTCCGGCGGTGGCCTCCCTATATATGCTCGCGCCTGCAGTTAGCCTGATGGCATACGCAATCCCATGGTCACGAGGGCTCCTGGCGGCTGCCTGATACCACCCTCCCGGGGGGTTGCCACGGGGCGTTAAACAAAGAAACCGCCGCAGCAGCTGGCGACAGAATATTACTACAAAAAGAGAAATAGCTAGAGAGGCTAGGAAAGCTGTTAACAGACTAAACGGTATGACTCCCTAAGCTATTAGTTGCCGTAGGGGGTGGTGTGCGTAGGGACAGTGCGCTGCCATTTAAGGGGGTGATTCCCGGGGCACATTCGCAGGCAATCACCGTCGGCGGCACCGCGATGCCGAAAGTGGGTCGGGTGGCCGCCTTACATTGTGGCGGGCGACACCGCAACCGCAAAATAATGACGTTTATCGCTTAGGGGTTAATTTAAACTATATACACACACCACTCTTTATCTTACCACTTGTAGTACCCGCGGACCTTCAAGTTGAGCGGCTGGTTGTCCAAGAACATCCGCGGCTTCGCCTGCTGCTGCTGCTGCTGGCGCTCCCACTGGCGGCGAAGCTTGGTCTGCTCGCTCTTGAGCACCGCCTTGACGTGGACGTACGGGTGACTAATCACCCCGGTGCGCCCGCGGCCTTTGGCGTCGAGCCGCTTGCGCCATTGCCCGTCGCTCCCTACCCACAACGCGTGGATGTACATCAGCTCCGGCGCCAACCCGATCTCCTCCAGCTGCTCCAACCCGCGCTTCAACAACTGTTCCACTTCAGTCAGCATCTTCTTGGGGTTAAAGTGCAACTGGTTGATCGCCTGCTTCACCCCCATCCCGCGCACGAACCGGTTCACTTGAGTGGCCTTCTTCATCAGCGATTTGAGCCGGTACAGCAGCACGTACACCAGCGGCTCGAGCACGTCGATCTCTTCCTCGGTCAACAGCACTTTATAGGTGGCGCCCTCGTGCTGCACCACTTGGTGGTTCTTAAAGAACCCGTTGGCGGCGACATTGGCGTTGAACAACGCCCGCTTCAACGGCGTGATAAACTTCAGCGCCTCCACCTGGGCGGCGAGCGCCTGTTCGTGTTTGTAAGCCTGTAAATCGGCGTCGTCCTTAACCGCGGGGGCGCCCTCGCTGGCGTCGGCGCCTTCGCCTCCAGCCAGCAGCAGCGACGGCGCCGCCACCGGCTCCGGCGTCGCCCCCTCGGTGACCTCGCCAAACAAACTGGCCCGAGCCACCGCCGACGTGTGGAAGCGTGCCGGGCGTGCCCAGCCCATACCCACGATCCGCTTCAACATGGTTGTGAAAAACTTTCGCGCGAAGAGTCGACTCGCGCCTGTTGAAGGTGGTTAACAGTGAGATTGTGACTAAGGATTAGTGAAACATCATCGGGTTTCTTTTTGGAAATTAGAGGTATTAGTCACAAGAATGGCTTATAGTAATTGTCAATAATGACATGGTGTCACTTCGCAGAATAGTAGAGCCATCAGTTCCACTACCTGCCTCTATAATTCACTAGTGAATCACACATCAGCTGATGCATCAGCTGATATATCAACTGATACATTAGACCATTTACCTTTCAATTAGGTCAATCCAATGCCATCGTCTACAATATTTCGTCACATGCTGTCTATTATCTATGCATCATCGTAGCCCGCCAACGATTGGTCTCTGGGACGGTTGGGGAGGGGGTAGGCGTAGGGAATGGGCTCGCCGTCAGCATACCAGTACTTTCTTCTCAAGGGGGTGGCCAAAAGCAACACGGGCGCCGACAACCCAAGCAACACCGAAAAGAAGAAGTGGGGCTTGGTGTGAGCGTGGTATCTGGCCCACTAGCAGGTTAGTATCAAGTCAAAGGAAGGACGTTTGCAATGGAACATACTCTCAAGGGCTGTTTGTAGTACAGAGGGTAGTCACCCCAGACCTTTTCAGTAGACATGGTGAAGGTAATAGTGGTTTTTTCGTCTCTTCATTGGTGGACCGAGCGCGCATGGTAGCGCCGCGCGTACCAAACACATACTAAGTGAACATCACCGACTTCAAAGCTAACTAGAAAAATGTCTTATTGATCATTTATATTACTATCTATATAGTGTTTAGGCTCTCTTCTTGGCCGACTTCTTGGCGGTGCCCGTCAGCTTAGCCTCGCCTGCAGGCAGTTTCAGCTTCAGTTTCAGCTTCAGCTTCTTCTTGTCCTTGGCTTCGTTAGCGACGTCTTCCGCCGCCAATTCGTTCACTTCAGCTTGTTGTTGCGCTTCCTTCTCTTGTTCGGCATAGAACTTTCTTTGGAGGTCACGGTCCTCAAGCTCAGCATAGTACAAACCACCTTGCAACACCAACACCCCCAAAAGGATCACTGCGACCATCACCTGAGACGCCGCCATGACGTTGAGCCCAGTGTTTTGGTCGACTTCACCCCAGTTACCGGAAATACACGAGTTGATCCCCGTTCTCAAGTTGGTGAGGTACACGACGATCGACAACATCACCAACGCCAACGTCCCGTACTCAAAGTACTGGGACTCGGGGTCGGGCTTGTACAACTTGATGAAACACCCGATGAGACCCAAACCCATCACCGCGTGAAACACGTAGTGGACAAAGGGAGGGGTGTTGGCCCACATCTGGTAGTGGCGAAGGGTCAGGTCGAACGCGTCGGTGTTGTACCGGTAGAGCGTCTCCACCGAGTACGGCCAATTGCCGTAGATGACACCAAGCCCGAAACACACCGCACCCACAATGAGAGTGGTGCCCACGGGGATGAGGTCTTTGTAGGTTACTTTCGCCATTTGCCCTGGTGTGAAGGAGTCGCCGCCGATGGGTTCAAGTATCGAGGTTTTTTTCTCTGGCCATGAGCGCGAACGCCGCACGGTGGGGAAGCCCCGTTTTCCCCTCGCCACCAAAAAACGCCTTGGCCCAATTTGGAGGCGATAAGCGAGGTTTTATCATATGATAGACCAGTAGAGGGTGTTTCCTGTGACTGGTGGTAACACCACTAAAGTTTGGTGCTTATTTCTCATCAATAGGTTTCCCACGTGGTGGTTTAAAACGGTGGCGACCGGAGTTGATGACCACCTAAATGTGAGCGCCCCCACTCATTCATCGCCTGACGTGAGCGCTGATGTAAGTGCTTACATAAGCAAATAGGGGTGGGGTGAAAATGGGGGAGCTGCGGCACGGATGTTTTTTCTCTCGCTCTCAGCCCTTGACGGAAAACGCGCTTTACACCTAAAGACCTAGCCGTCGCTGTGCTTTCCCCTTGCCGCTGTGCTGTTACCCTCAGGTCCGTGCCTTGTGTTGCAATTTCCACTAGTCCTTAACTTTGGTTATCCCACTACCCACTAGTGTTTGTCCCTTTTTCAATTTTACCCATCACATAATTACTTAATATGACCGACCGGAAGCGGCTGTTATCTGAAGACGATGAAGACGACGACGACGTGCCATTGAACAAGAAGGCCCGGCTTGACGAAGAGGCTCGCATTAAAAAGGAAATGGAGGCAGAAGCGGAACTGTCACCGGCCAAACCCGAACTGCTGCTGCCAGCTGTCGACAACGATGGTGACGACGATGACGACGACGACGACAATGACGAAAACGGCGATCTGAAACTGAAGTCAGCTGACGTCAAGGTGAAGGACGAAGACGATGACGATGAAGATAATGAAGATAATGACGACGACGAGAAGGATAAGGAGGATGAAGACGATGATGACGATGAAGAGGATAAGAAACGTACCACCACTTTTGACGTTGGTGGCGACACTTATACGTTCAAAGAGCGACCACTGGTGATTGAAGAGAAGGAAGGGAAAATCGAGTTTCGCGTGGTCAATAACGATAACACTCGCGATAACTTAATTGTCCTTACTGGTCTCAAAAACATCTTTAAGAAGCAGTTACCGGAAATGCCGCGAGAGTACATTACTCGGTTAGTCTACGACCGGCTGCATTTAAGTATGGCGGTGGTGAGAAAACCGTGTACTGTCGTTGGTGGCATCACCTACCGACCGTTTAACAACCGTGGGTTTGCCGAAATCGTGTTCTGTGCCATCTCCTCCACCGAACAGGTACGGGGTTATGGGGCACATCTCATGAACCATTTGAAGGATTATGTGCGGGCCACCAGTCCCATCAAGTACTTTTTGACCTATGCCGATAACTACGCCATCGGCTACTTTAAAAAGCAAGGCTTCACCAAGGAAATCACCCTCGACAAGCTGGTGTGGATGGGGTACATCAAGGACTACGAAGGGGGTACGTTGATGCAGTGCGAGATGCTCCCCTCGACCATGCGCTACCTCGACTCGCTGAAGGTGCTCTTGTTGCAGCGGGCTGCCATCGAGAAGAAGATCAAGATGCGGCTGAAAAGTCATGTCGTTCGCCCGGGGCTCCTGGTGTTCAAGACCAACAAAGGCGCATCGATTAAACCCGAAGATATCCCGGGGCTTCTTGAGGCCGGGTGGCTGGAAGAGATGGACCGATTGGCGCAAAAGCCGAAACGAGGACCGCATTATAACTTCATGGTGCAGTTGTTTGCTGAGATGAACAACCACCCGTCGGCGTGGCCATTCGCTCATCCAGTGAATAAGGAAGAAGTCACTGACTACTATGACGTCATCAAGGAGCCCATGGACCTCAGCACCATGGAGCTGAAGTTGGAAAACGACAAGTACGAACTGTTTGAACAGTTTTTGTACGACGCTCGCCTTATTTTCAACAACTGTCGTGCCTATAATGGTGAGAGTACTACCTACTATAAGAATGCCACTAAGCTTGAGAAGTTCTTGAACAACAAGATCAAGGAGGCTCCCGAGTACGCCCAGTTTGTTGAGTAATTCGACAACCTTGTAACATCATCTTTTACTGCGACCTAACGTGCGATCATACCATCGAGACCATAGCTACTAATATCACGCGAATATCTTTAAAACTTAACATCCAAGTATACCATCCGTTCCTCTATAATTACACATAAAAGATACTCTCTTTCTTATTTTCTTTATTCTTTTAATTTCCTTTATCATTTTATTTTCTTCGTCTTTTAATTTTCGCTAATTACCGATTAGCCGCGATGATCACGCTCGGTCCTTATCGCGAGCCGCACGGTATTTCAATATCCCCATGATGCGACCAGGGCCGAGTATCGTCAGGGGCCTCCGGGCGTACTCCATCCTCAAGGACCTCCCGAAAGTGGCTCCTGTGAGTGGTCAGGATGCCGGGAAAAAGCCTGCTAATCGGTTTGCCGATATGTTCAATAAGAAGCCCGGTCCCAAGCCTACTGGCGGCGCTGGAAATGGAAAGCCCAAGAACCGTGGCCAAAACAACAACAATAACAATAATAACCAGCAGAAAAAGCCCAACCAACCGACAAATGAAGCTAAGCCTAAGCTGGCAGCGGAAGTGGAGCGGGAACGGGCGGAAAAGTACGCGGCGATGAAGGAAAAGATGAAAGCGAAAGTGGCGCCTACCACCGCCAAACAGTCCGCCAATAAGCAGCAAAAGTCTTCAAAATCGAATAAACTGACGGTGGAACCAGTGAAGCTCAAATTGCCGCTGTTTATCTCGGTTTCCAACCTCGCCAACGTGATGCAAGTGCCGTTAAACGACGTGTTTGCCAAGCTTGAAGGGCTTGGATTTGAGAAGATGCATCATAACTTTATTCTCGATAAGGAGAACGCGTCGTTGGTGGCTGACGAATACAATTTCGAGGTTATTTTCTCCGATAAGCTGAGTGACGATTTGTTCCCGGCCCCGGTCAATGAAAAGCTTTTAAAGCCGAGACCGCCAGTGGTGACGATTATGGGCCATGTTGACCACGGTAAGACGACGATTTTGGACTTTTTACGGAAATCACTGGTTATTGACCAGGAGTTTGGTGGTATCACTCAACACATCGGGGCGTTCCTGGTGATTACCCCTCAATCAAAGAAGAAGATTACGTTCCTCGATACTCCCGGGCACGCTGCCTTCTTGAAGATGCGTGAACGTGGGGCTATTTGTACCGATATTGTCATCTTAGTGGTGGCCGGTGATGATCTGGTGATGCCGCAAACGGTAGAGGCCATCAAGCACGCTAAGAAGCTGGGGGTTCCCATCATCGTCGCTGTAAACAAGTGTGATAAGCCGGGGCTCAAGATCCAAAAGGTGTTTGGCGATTTAGCTCACCATGGCATCGACGTCGAAGACTACGGTGGTGACACTCAGTGTGTACAAGTGAGTGGCAAGACCGGGCTCAATATGGATAAGCTTGAAGAGGCAGTGGTGACGCTCGCCGAGATGAGCGACTTGCAAGCGGAACCGCTGGGGGTGCCTGCTGAAGGGTGGGTGATTGAGCTGGAGATCCAAAAGGGGTTCGGCGCTGTGGCCACGGTGTTAGTGCGTCGGGGTACGGTAAAGAACGGCGACGTCATGGTTGCTGGTAAAACTTACTGTAAGGTGAGAGGGATGAAGGATGAACACGGTAAGCCCGTCAAAGCCGCTGGGCCGTCTACTCCTGTACAAATGTGGGGGTGGAAAGAGGTACCTGAAAGTGGCGAAGCCATCATCCAGGCCAAAAATGAACTGACAGCGAAGAAAGTTATCGCTTACCGCGAAACTCGTCACAAGGAGATTCAAGCGTTACGGGAAATCGAAGAGATTAACTCTAAGCGCCAACTGGAACTCGACCAATTGAAGAAGCAGGAAAAGATCAACCAGATGAAGATGGCGGGGCTCGATACTCTGGAACTCGAACAGGAAACGGCGCTGACGGTTAAGACGTGCCACTATATCGTCAAGGCGGATGTGTTTGGGCTGGCGGAAGCCATCAGGGAATCAGTCGACGGTCTCGGTAACGACGAAGAAATCACTGCCAAAGTGGTTCGTTGCGAAGCCGGGGCTCCCACCGATCTGGATATCGAGCTTGCGAAGACTTTGGGCGCCACTATCTTCACCTTTAACATCGCTACTCCGAAAGCCATTGCCTTGCGGGCTGAACAGGACGGCGTCAAGATTTCGGAACACAATATCATCTACCGGTTGATTGAAGAAGTCACCGAGGAATTGCAACTGCACTTGGCTCCCACCGTCGAAATCAAGGTGCTGGCCCAAGCTTCAATCAAGGGGGTGTTTGAACTTGGAGGTAAGAATAAGAAGACGGTGAAGGTTGCTGGTTGTAAGGTGAATAAGGGTGCCATCAAACGGACACTGGATGTGAGAGTGGTGCGTAATGGTGACGTCATCTACGAAGGTCACTTGTCGTCGTTGAAGCACGTCAAGGACGATATCGAGGAGGCGAAGAAGGGGAACGAGTGTGGGTTGTCGTTTAAAAACTGGGACGACTTCAAAGAAGGCGATGTGGTCGAGGTATACGAAAAGATCGAGCACAAACGGTACTTGTAAATAGCTGTACAAATATATATATATCAAGAATCCAGACGAACAGCAGAGTTGAACCCGTGCACTGTTCGAAGATATTTCATTAGCCATCAGCACCAATTAATCAAGTTGAAATTATAGTTTCAGTATTGATTCGCGATCACTCTTCACAATTAGTCGTCTTCTGTCTCTTTAAACTTTGCATGATCACCAGCATTAAGCTTTAGACTAATCGATGAAATTCAGGGGTTTTGGGAAAGGATAGCGTCGTCAGTAGTGAATGGTTATAGGCGTATAAGAATGGAGGCTGTCAGCGGTTATACCATATCTCCATGTCCAGACTCATCGTTGGAAGTTGCCACAAGGTATTCTCCATTGGCACTGCTGTATCTGATTCTCCAGCGATGCAAGCGTCTCTAGCTGGGTCACTTCCTCTGCTTCCAACGGAGAAGGACCGTCAACGTGTGGTTAAGTTTTTCAACAGGTTTGACGGCTTACGGGCTGAGGAAAATGCTGCTGTGAGACAGGTTGCATTGGATTCCTTGAGCGCCGTTGTTCAAATTTATGAACAATACCCACAATTTTCCCAAAGCAGTTATGTTGTGAAGAGGTTGGTGGACAACATGGA
Organism: Diutina sp. Y7414; assembly: GCA_037042415.1. Taxonomy (NCBI): domain Eukaryota; kingdom Fungi; phylum Ascomycota; class Pichiomycetes; order Serinales; family Debaryomycetaceae; genus Diutina; species Diutina sp. Y7414. The sequence continues at coordinate 893,976 of JAXQKI010000100.1, forward strand.
TGTCAAATTTTCACGCAAACTCCGTGACTTATTCACTCAGTATCGGCAACAGCTCACCCTCGATCTCACTATTGGCGGTCAACTGATATTATTATCCGAGTTGATTGCAAAAGAGTTAGCATTGAAGTTTGATCGAGTGCAGTACCTCAAGCGGGTGTTCAGCAATACGGTGACACTCAATGCGGAGGACCAGCGTCAAGTTGATGAAGCGTTTCTCGAACTCGATCAATATTTAGGGTCCTTCAGCAACGACTACCAGGAGAAGTTGGATATCCTCGAGTCGGATTGTTTTGCGGGCACCAGCATCGACTCGGTGCTCGTTTTGCCTCAGGGATTCATGTTCATATTGAAACCGGGATACGCCCCTGAGGAGTTATTCATTGGGTACGAGTGATTCGACGTGATATTCGGAAATAAGGGGCAACTATTCTATACGGACAAGTGACATCATCGACACGGTATGTAATTGGGTTTGTGACATGTTTCAGTGATGCCCCTCTCGTATTTGTTGCATAGTGCCTTGACGAAAAAACTGCCCATGTCTATAAATAGTTGAAATACGAGACTATAGAATTTATAGGCACTAGTCATGATGAGTAGATTTCCATGGTTGGATTGTCCAAAACACGAGTGCCTACTCACATAATACCATGGGAGGCACATTATTCTTATAATAGTGTACCGCCAAGCACGGCTATCTACGATCGTTACTTGTTTCTTGCGCATCACAAGCGCATCAGACGCGGTGGGTACCTACATCGCGAATGCAGGTGCACTTTAAGGTTGTTCACTACACGTGAATATACGTGAACATTTGAGCGCGTCGCTCCTCGCGGGATCTATGTTAGTGCTTTTCGCACCCATGCCATTAGCCGCGCCACGGCGATCGACATCTACAAAGAGATAGTGTCTGATTTCGATCGGGGGCTGCGAATTGAGAGGCAACAAAAGTAGCCAGAACTGAACATAATAGGTACACTAGTGGGAAATCAATTCATCCAGAACACGAAGAACGTGAGTTAAGCTATCGTCAATGTCCCATTTGTTTGCAGGTCGTATTGGAGTGTTTTTCATTCCTCGAGATGGTTCGAAATTGACGTCACCAAACATTTCTCATAGGGCGAGACCACAATCGATACATCGCTTAGACCAAAGATTTCGGGTATAAATAGAGGTGTAGATTCCTCCGATGTCCCTCATCAATCACTACAGAACAACAATGGTTTCCACTGCCTCGATCCTTCCTTTGAACACCCTCCTCGCCACCGCCTTGCTTGCTGGTGCCGCTGCCGCTGAGGGCACCACCTACCAGCCCGTGATCTACGCCGCTTCAACCCCTAGCAACGCGCAACGGTCGTTGTTGGAGGAAATCGAAAACGAAAGCCGTCCCAAGTGGAAGCGTGATGCTCTCAGATTGCCCAAGTTTGCCATTCCCAAGATTGGCGGTAAGAAGACTGGTGGGGCCTCGGGTTCGCGTGGCAAGACGATTGCCAAGAAGGTCGCTGGGATGATCCCTGCTTTGGCCTTGACGCTCCCGGACTTGTTCGGTGACGATTCCAGTGATGATGTTGATGCCGTGTACTACGCCTACGACATCAACGACAACTCGGCTAACTTGAACCTTGGCGAGGGTAACCAAGTGCAATTGAAGGGTAAGGGCGACAACCCTCTCTCGTTCTTCACCTTCACCTTGCCCGAGGCGGAACAATACGTCATTGACGCTTACAAGTCGTACGACAACCAGCACTGGGATGTCTACCTTGCCGGTGGCTCGGGCACCATTGTCGGGTCGTGCCACGCCGACGGTGACGCCGTGCAAAAGGTTTCCGACACCGTGGCGAGAGCGATTGTCTGTTCGGTCGACCCCTCGAAGAACTGAATGCCTGGTTCGACTCCGGGTCCTAGCGACCCCCTTTTATACCCTGTTTTTGATTTTGTTTATCTGATATATCCAATGTAAGCGCTGTACTAATTCGACTTGTAGACTTGCCACAAATATTCGAAATCAGAAGATCATGCGATGCTGGTGGACTCTGCTCAAATGGGAGTGAGTCTAATTCATGGTCGGGCGACGTCATCGCTTTCTCCGGTGACTCGGATTCGAATAGTATCGGCATTTTCACACCAAACAGTAAACATCAGTAAGATCATAGCGTGATGGCGGCAGTTATCAAATCAAAATGAAACCTGGATACGTTTGATCGTAAACAGATGGTAACGAAAGCATAACTAGAACAATTATCTCTTAATTCAAACTCATTTATCAGCATCATCAGGGGGCCAGCTTTAAACCCCACCAGGGGGCATCGCGGTGCGGCGCACGACAATGTCATCTCACGATGAGTATTCGCTGGACGAAGAGGACTTCGTAGGCGGGGGGCAAGTGACCCTTGGCTTTGTCGATGTTCCCTTGGCTGAGATCAAAGCCGACGACGACCCCGTCACCGTCGAAGACACGTTTATCGGCGGCGAGCCCATCTGGCTCCACCCGGAGCTGAAGCCCGCCGACGCCAGCCTCCACTGCGACAACTGCAAGCAAAAGATGGCGCTTTTGCTCCAGGCGTTTGCTCCCTTGGACGGCAAGGACTACGACCGCGTGATCTATGTTTTCGCCTGCAAAAACCTGGCGCAATGCTCGCGGCAGAAGGGGTCGGTGAAGGCGATCAGAGGGGTGCTGAAAGACCCCGCCCGAGTGGCGCAAATCAAGCAGCAGTTGAAGCAGCAGTTGGACAAGCAGATGGATGCCAAGTTGAAGCTTGAGCCGAAGCCGTTTGCCAACCCTTTCGGGGGTAATGCCCTGGGGTCGCTGAACCCGTTCGCGGCTAAGGCTAACCCTTTTGCCAAGGATGTCAAGCAAGAAACGGCTACTGAGACACTGGAAAAGCCTGACGAACAAGCAGGAGAAGCGGCAGCGGTCAACAACGTCGCTGACGCCCTGTTTTCGGGGTACCCTGGCTTCTTGGTGTACACGGAACCGGAAAAGCTTAAACGGATCCAGGATGAGCCTGAACTCGAAAAGTACCGTCACTTGATTGAAGAAATGGACGAACCAGAGGAACTGTCGTCGAAAAAGGGCGGTCGTCGCGACCTGACGTCGTCGAACGGCCCCGTGCTCGACCCGCAAACGCTGAAGATTCTGAACATGCTTGACGATAAGTATTTTGAGAACTTCTCCAATACCGTCAACCATAACCCGGGACAAGTGTTGCGGTACGATTTGGGCGGCCACCCGCTCCTCTACAACGGTAAGGATGACGTGGCTAAGAAATTCATCCTGGCGTCGGGGGAGACGTTGATCCCTAACCCTGGCTACAACCCCCTGAGCACTCGCCAATTTGAGTTACAGCTCATGCCCAAGGCGATCATGGACTTGGAGGACGTGGCGCTGAAGCAAGTCACCGACATCTTAAACGGGATGCTGTGGGGTACGATCATCGTGGCTACTGATGTCGAGGACTTTATGCCTCACTTCGACGACCACCACGTCGGCTACATCGACGAGTGGTGCGGTGTCCAATGGGAAGAACTGACTTAGAACAGAAGAGACTCTGAGGGAGTAGGGATTTGGGAGAGTATAGGAAGCTTATAAACAGGAATAGTTATTCTGACGTAGGCATCATCGATGACAATACGTTTGGCAATACAATAGACTACTGTACCTTTGCCAAGACCATCATTCAATGGCACATTTTCTAGATTTTATAAATGGGCAAATGTCCTGGATATAAGCCGTCGTCAAGTTGACGAGAGAACAATGACGAAGCATACCCCTCGTCAACGTTACGCCATTTCTAATAGAAAATACATCGCGTGACGTCTCGTGGAAGATAGACACATACTACATCGTTACACAAACAACACTTCAGTTTTGAGTCAAGTCTAGCATTAATGTCGGCATACCTCGTCGATCTGATGATCCTGACCGTTGGACTTGACAGATTACGTGATACGGCATTGATGGTATGAAAAGCCGAGCGTTATAGCCGGCTACCTGGTTGTCTGGGTTACCACTAGGTCATCAATTTCAATGCCAAAAAAAAAAAAAATGTTCGAGCCTGGAATGGTTGAATAAAGGATGGATAAGTACTCCATAAGATACTACCACCCAGCAGCCTCTCACTCTCTTATCATTTGTAGTGACTACGAAAGAACACCATCCCTCCGCGAGAGTACCCACATTTTTCAAGTAACCCGAAATCAGCAATTCACGAACTGATGGCACCACCTGTTGACGTGCCGATAATGCATATCGGTGGCATTGACGACAAAGGGGACGCGTAGAGATGGTTCATGACTCCAGCCATTACTATCCTCAATTGAATACCACTCTCAATCATGATACCTCAATTGCGTCCATTAACAGAAGAATGACGCAATATCAACAACTTTTGGGGCCTAAATGGTCATCATTTGGTACGTCTTTGACAATTTCGTGTCGCAGATCGGATTTCTCACACTTGCAGGGAGGGGTAGAGGGCATCATTGTTCACACCCAAATATATAGGCTGGTGGCTTCCTCGTAGGCGTCCTTGTAGAATCAGACCACAGCATGGTCAAGCTCACGCCTCAGCTCAAAATATGTTACGGAAACCTGAGTACGGTCAAATTCGTTGGTTCATCAACGAATTTCACGGAAGTGATCGCCCTGTTGGCCACCGTCACCGACCGCCATAAGTTGGTTCATTTCCTCAAGGAGTTCTACAAACTTGCCCAGGCACACCTGGCGGAAAAGTTTGCCATTTACAAGACGATCATCGATAGCATCAACGCCTTTGTCGTCAAGCTTGCGGTGTTTGACTTCCAAATGGCGAAAACCCTCCAAAAGAAGATTGTCGAGTGCAACAACGCCTGGGCAGCTGAAGACGATCAGCTCACTGAAGAGGTTCATCGGAAGATCCAGCACGAGACGGTGGCACTCACGTTGGAGTTTCTCAAGCTGGAGGCGTACGAGAAAGCGCAGGCCAGCCGCAAGCGAACCTTCACCAAGTTTCGAGAGATCCTCGAGCGTGAGTCAGACGATCGCTTGACCAAGCTCCGCCGAAAGCTTGACCGCTTGATTGAGCGGCTGTTGCAAGACTGGACGTGGAAAGAGGAGACATTTAAGATCGACGCCATCCAGTTGGCAGCGACGAAACTTGAGGACTCGTGCGTTGGGTCCGTAGTGTTCCCGCCTCAACACATTGTCTTCCACTGTGAAACCCGCCGAGGTCCTCACCGGTGTATTGTGAGATACTGATTCAGGTATGGGGGTGTACCTGGTGCCTGGTGCATTGAGGGATCACAGAGAACCGCAGGGGAAACAAATTCTAACGGAGTTAAATAGTATTCATAGGAATGACGTAATGATAATGTTCGATTTCGGTGGTTGCAATATCTGTTCGTAACTCATCTTTGCTAGAATTTTGCGGTTTTTGTGGAATTATACTACCCACGCTAAACAATAACCGGCTTATCTCTAGGACTCACTCGACTAAATATCACAAGCATTGACTCTGCTGTTGAGAGCAAGTATCACTGGTTTCTCCCCCCAAAGCAGTGGTATTACGTACTTCGAGGGAGGAAGCGTTCCGCTACCGATCGGCATGCGACGACTATAATTAGACGGGGCATTTGACGTAGCCCTCTTAGTCAGCATTCTTGCCGACGCCATTACCTCACACGCGACGTGAAGCACCCTGCCCCCTTGCCCTTGCTGTCTATGGGGCGCATCGAGTGGTGGCTTTGGTGGCATGGTGTACCCCGCCCGCGGGTCTGGGGTATCTCATAAGTCACTACTGCCCACCAATTAGCTTAGTTGACGCTGTGAAACCAAGGGTAACTCATCTCGTTTTCGCTACTATTCATAGGATCGAGGGCTCCGTTTTTGTGGTAGTTTACGCGTGGCGGGTAGCCGGCGATGACGTCATTGTGTCACCAACTGAGCTTGGCGACCAGAAATGTCCTACTGCACACATCTTAACCACCGAGTCTACATCCATCCTCCACCAAACCCTGCCTCGACAGCCACCAACCGAGCGTATACTGGCCAGGGATGAGCGACTCCAGTTCTGACGACGGCGGCGGGTTCCGCCTGACGCTCCACTTCCCCCAGATGAAGGCGGCGCCCAAGCCGAAGAAGAACCGCATCAAGGGCGCCAAAAACCGGCTCAAGGGGAAAAAGACCCACTTCCCCGACTCCTACCTGGCCCGGGGACTGAGGATTACTAGCCAGGTGTCGCTGAATAACTCGAGCGACCTGGAATTTACGTTGCCCGAGCAAGGGATGGTGCTGATGGAGATCCCCAGCATCGACTGGATGGCGACCCACAGCGCGTTTCCACTGGACGGAGACGACGATGACGACGATGATGATGGTATAGACAGCGACGCCAGCGCCCACGCCGCCCACCAGCACCACCAGCGGACAGCGCAACCCACCCATATCAACTTTGACCGTGACTCGTCTGACGCCGATAGCGACGAGGGAACTACACCATTTCACCCTGAAGAGGGTCTCCACCACGTACAACTGCGACAGCTGAAGCAGCTGAGGCAGTGGCGGCGCCCGTCGCTAAGTCTGGACGTGGCGGATATCCCGTTGCGGCCACCAATAGGTCCAGGAGCAGCGGCAGCAGCGGCACTGGGCGACGCGGCGCTGGCGCCCGACCTGGCTCTGGGGCGCCGGGGACTGGTGATGTCGCTGACGAGACTGCAAATGTCTAAGGATAACGAGGGGCTGAAGCTTAAGGGTATCCTTAGACGGCTTGCCCTTAAACACGAGGACTATACTCCAGGGTTTGCTCCCACCCACGATAGTGACGATAGCCTGGTGGCACCGACAAACTCGCCGAGTCAAGGGGAGCTGTTTATGGGGAAAATCTTTAATTTGGGTAGTGGTGGTCTTTCTGGAGGCGGCATGACTCCTGGGGCCACTAAGCGCAACTCTGACGACCCTCCCTTGGACGAAGAAGCTAGTGTTGGCGACACTTCCACCAGCATCGAGATGAAGCGGCTCCACCCTCTGGATATCGACGAACATGCCAAGAAGTTAATCATCGAACACGTCCCCGATGCTGCAGTACACTTTGACGATTCTTTAGCGAGTAATGACCCCCACAACCCCCATCCGCTGTCACTGCTGCTGCTGGGTCTGCCAACTCACCTAGGACCGGAGATGCTGGTCCCCGATTCATTCTACACTGAGAACACTGGCTTAGCCAAAGAACGTGACGTTGGCGGCTACGACGATATTCTAGTCGACCACCCCGACGACGATTACGTGCCCCCACCAAAGAAAGTGCAAACGGGTGTGCTTTCGCTGTTGTTGAAGCTCTACCAGTCACCGCAGGAGCTGAAGCTGAGTGCGACGTTGGCGCTGCTGGCAGTGACGCTGGACGAGGACCTTTCGGGTTTCGAGGACTACTTGTATTCTCGTCACCCGTCGATGGACTTGAAGCACGCGCCGTTGAAGATGGGGATGACTGCGGGCCAGAAAGCGTCTAAGTTTGCCAATAAATTCTTGCGGAAGAAGGATAAAGCCCCCGAACCCGAAGCATTCTCGTCAGATGAAAACCCCGAGGGCGAGAAGTTCGGTGGTGGCGGTGGTGGTACCGATCCTCACTTGCCCCTGTTTGCTAACGCTCGGCCGAAAGCTCCCAAGAAGAAGATCAAAAACGTCAAGATCAGAGACAAGTTGCGTCAAAGCAAGCGTCGTCAACAACGGTTACGTATCACCGTCCACATCGCCGATATCTTGAACCGCCAACGGTTCATCATGAGAATGTGTCGTGCGCTTATGCTCTTCGGTGCCCCGACTCACCGGCTCGAAGAGTACATGGTGATGACGCTGCGAGTACTTGAAATCGACGGCCAGTTCGTGTACATCCCCGGTACCATGATCATCTCGTTCGGTGACGCTGCTACCAGAACTTCGGAAGTGCACTTAGTCAAGTGCATTCAGGGGGTCAATTTGCTGAAGCTTAGTGACACCCACATAATTTATAAACAGGTGATCCACGATTTGATCTCCGTTGAAGAAGCGCTGCAGAAGCTCGAAGACTTATTGAAGCTGAAAAACAAGTTCCCCGCATGGGTTTCGGTGTTCCTTTACGGGTTAGGGCTGTTAGCCGTGGCTCCGTTCGCTTTCGGTGCCGGCTGGGTCGATTTACCGATTTGCTTTGGCGTTGGTCTCTGTGTCGGCTACATGCAATACTTTGTCCTGCTGATGCTGAACTTGTACTCTTCAGTGTTTGAAGTGACGGCGCTGATTGTGGTGCTGTTTATTCTGCGAGCGATCGGTACCATCCACCGCCACGACGGCTCCCACATCTTCTGCTTTAGTGCCATAGCCCAGGGCCTGTTGGCCCTCATTTTACCTGGTTATATCATTTTGTGTGGCTCGCTTGAGCTCCAGCTGCGTAATATCGTTGCTGGTTCAGTGCGGATGTTCTATGCCATCATCTACAGTTTGTTCCTTGGGTTTGGCATCACTTTAGGCGCGGCCCTTTACGGGTGGATCGATAAGAAAGCCGTCAGTGCCAATTCTTGTGACCCCGGACACAATATTCGCGACGAGTTCCGTATCCTCTTTGTACCGCTTTTCACAGTGTGCTTGGGTCTTATCAACCAGGCCCGGTGGCGCCAGCTTCCAGTGATGTTGGTGATTCTGTGCACAGGCTACGTCGGCAACTATTTCGCCGGGAAACACTTCTCCAACGTCACTGAGTTTACCCTGTGTATCGGGGCGTTTTTCATTGGTATCTTAGGTAATTTGTACTCGCGGCTCGGGAAAGGGATGGCCGTGTCGGCGATGTTACCGGCGATTTTCGTCCAAGTGCCAGGGGGTATTGCTCTGAACGCCAATTTGATATCCGGGGTCCAGACCGCCGATCAGATTAACCGTAAGAACGGTACCGATACATCAAATAGCTTGGACCGAGCACTGCTGTTAGCATTTGGTGCCACTATGGTTGAAGTTTCCATTGGTATTAGTGTGGGTTTATTCGCTGCTGCCATTGTTGTGTATCCGTTTGGTAAGAAGCGGACGGGGTTGTTTTCGTTGTGAGTCGTTTGCATGCGGCGATGAGCTATACTACTTGTCGTCGCCCATCATAGAAAAGTTTGTTTTCGAAATAGACACAATTTTCATCTCGAAGTGGAGTCTATACGAGCCTAGGCGTAATAGTGACAGCCTAGGCTATTTGGTAAAATAATTACGTGACATATATAGAACTGTTTGATTAATGAACAAGAGACTATTCAAATCGACGAGAATTAGTAGATCCTAGCATATGTCATCGAAGGCATGGTCATACCTTCTAAATTCGATGTATTAACAAAGACACCGTGAATATGAACGTATGTATCTACACACAAAATGGAAATCAAGCATCATCTAAGGAACCCACTGGAACTGTCTTCAATCTCTTGTGGTCGCATTAAGTATTTCGAAATTTTGCAACCGGTGACGTCATAGATACTCACTATTATAAACACTAGCTTCAGTGTACGCGCACAACAATCATGATGTCCACAAATGACTGATTGACTTTAGTGAGACCAAACCAAGTCCTTCACCACTAATACCACAATGTTTGGCTAACGGTATTTACCCTTGTTGTCGCCATCTATTCCGATAGCCTATCGCCAATCGCATTTGAAATTGAACTCCATCCATGGAGAATGCTCGTATCACAACAAACGGGTACTTCAGATGGATGAAAGGTTGCAATGACATTTCTAATGATTCGCAAATACTGTTTGGTATGCTTGTGTCGATGACACTGGCCGATGCTTTGCTCTGCAACTTCCTTTGAATATGCTCTGGAAGATGGCTCTGTTATAAACCATGGACATTCAAGGCATTGCTAGTTTGCATTTATAATGTTTCACAACACGGGATCCAGTCAACATGGTTCGGGAAACCCTAGTGAACGTCGTCAGTCAAGACCCTCAAGTGCGCCGACGGGGTCACACCCCTACTTACCGAGTCGTTACTCGTCTCCAGCACTTGCTGCCGAGGCATCTTCCAGAGGCGGTGACCGAAATATTGGCAGCGATGAGAAATCCCAAAAGATTCAACAGGCGGAAACCATTCTCCTCCAACTTGGCCCGCTTGCCTATTTGGACAAGCACACCTCCATATGCTATGTGTTGAACAAAAACTTGTTGGACATTGATCTTGATACGCCAACGTACAACTACATTCTGCCTTCGCGTACACATCCCCCGTATCTGTACAGTCTGACCAGAAATGGCAATATTATTCAGGCTCAAGGTTTGGGTAACATCAATTTCTCCGACAGCAAAGGAAACATCATTCCCGTACTGGCATGGTACGTTCCCAAAGCGGCCACTTCTGAGAGCCACCCGGTGATGATAAGCCCTACAGCATTACTTGCGGCAGGATACCTCTACACTTCGTACAGCAAATGCCATTACCAATTCAAACATCCCCGACATGGCTCGGTGTGGGTGTTTCGTATGCACGGCCAATTTCTCATGCCAATCAAAACTCTGGTTGACATTGACGCCATTGGGGACGCGTGGTGCCGGCTCAACGATGTTGAAATCCACCGTATCAACCGAGATTTGCCCACCAACTCTGAGTACATTGAGAATTCTCAGAGAGATATTGTGAAGATGAACCGGCATTTGCACACTCTATTCGCTCATGCTGATCAGACTCAAGTTACTGCCACTTTTAAGGAGTTCTTGTGTAGTGAAGTTGAGAAGAGACACATTACCCCTGTCGACTGTGTCGAGTGTCGTGAGTATGTTACTGAACCTCGGCCTGTGGGCCGCTCCCAATGCTCACAGGGGTATGATTTAACGTTCTTCGTCGATGTTTTTGATTCCCCGAAATTTCTGTCGGGGAAGTTGACTGAAAGGACGGTCTGCTTTGAGGAAGTCGGTAGTGGGTTTCTTTACTTGCGAAATGTCCAGCATAAGTACGGTTGTCCTACTACTTTGTATAATCTTATCAATGAGGCATCTCGTGAACGCCGCATTGGAAGGGTTCGGGTTATAAAAGCGTCCAGGGCTGAGAAACTTCTTACCATTACTAGAGAAGATGTACATACTTGGTTCACGGACCCTCATGCACTGAGACCGGTTAAAGCATACGTGGATATCATTGAAAGGAATCGCCACCTTGATGATGAGGAATTCGATGCTCTTTGTTGGAAAGAGGCACATCAACGGGTTGACATCTCCGTGACCAGCGAAACGGAAGAAACCGCTCGCCCTGCACTAGAGCGGTTCATCGTGAAGCTGTCGAAAAAGCTACTAAGTTCGCTGGGGCTCCCCACACAGTTTGCACAGCTTGCGGCGATTCACTTCGTCAACACCCACAATATGATGTACGGTTTGCGGCTGAAGAATGATGTTCTGCGGAAGGCAGATGAGAGCTATTTGAACCGAAACTTGCATCTGCCGCTGTACGAATTTTCCCGACGTGTCTCACCGCCTAGTGGTTTCCACACTTTTGGGTGCCTTGTGTCTTACCGTTTGAGTGAGCCTGGCCATCAACTTCCCATCCCCAGACTGGGACATATGGGGGTATTTGTGGGGATCTCGTCTGACGGCTACGAGGTGGTGGATCTTGAAACACATGAGCATCACTTCGTGACAGACGTCGAGTTCTACCCGGGGATTACCCCATTGAAACATGAGTACCCTGGGTGGAAAGGCGCTCCTCCGGACCCTAACGGAGCCGAACCTCAGCTGCATCCGTTTCGGACGCCGCGTATGGACTCGATTTCTCGATTGCAGTGGAGGCCATACCCTCACGACGTCACTGTTAACTTTGGCGACTCCATTACTCGCAATCGGGCAGTTCCAGTAGCGATGTACTTCCGCGGAATTACTGAGTCTTTGGCCAATTACACCAACCGAACCGCCTTTGAGCTGGCTATACCCCATAACAAATTTCCGATTAAAGAGATCACCAGCACTCTTCCGGAAACTATCTGGGAAGAGGTATTCGCCCAGCAACCGAATCTCAGTTTCTAATGATTGCATGTATCCAAAGAGAGCTCATCGCCACCAACAAGAATTTCGATTGAATCTGTAGTCATTGTTCGTAAAGAATTTCATGATTGGGTTGGTGACAATATACATGCTAACCAAAGAAAAGTCATGTCGGATAGAATAATCAGGCACTCATTTACTCTGAGTTACTTCAAGTTCATAATCAATGGCTATGCTGGTGATCTGCTTTCGATTATAAAATTTCCGACACTTTTGATACCGTTAGTGTCGAGAGACGCGCCGCACTGTTATCGCGCCTAAGTTTACCCCTACTCTAAATACAATACTCAGGCATGCTCCAGCTGAAACAGATATCCAAGGTGCTCACCCAGGGCCTTCAGGAAGTGCCTGCCGGGTACGAGTCCACCGTGCTTGAGCGGCTGCCTCTTGGGATCTCTCTCCTTTCTCCCGAAGGCCACCCGCTAGCCACCGTCACCAACGAACTGGCGCTCAAACAAGCAGAGATATCCGCCGATAGCCTTCGTGTCCACGGGCTCATTGGCTACCAACACATGGAGCAGCACCCGGACCAGCTGTGGGCGTTGTGTGAGATCGATCCCCGGCTCCAGCTCATGGTTTCTCGAGTGGCTACCGCTCAGCCTCGGTACCTTGTGGTGTACTACCATTCGGGGTTTCCTCGGGCGGCGGCTAAGCTCAAATTGGATAATATGACTCAGGTGTTGGCCAAAGGGTTAGAGGGATACTAGGAGGTTACTTACATAGCGGTAGTTTTTTTTTTTTTTTGATTTTTGTATTCGTTTATATAATAAAATTCAAGCATGCAGTGGGGAGAACCCGGGTATAGAGCCTCATAAACAATCATCACGGCGTGGGGTACGGGGTCCCGGGGTATGTCAGGTCAGTCATTTTTCACCGAAGTCTCGCGGAACACAAATTACTTCGTCATCTCAACGTCCTCGTCTTCTTCTTCCTCCTCGTCGTCGTCCTCACCGGCGTCGTCGACGTCGTCCATGAGGCTTTCCTCGTCGAACAGCTCCTCCTCGGAGTCGTACCAGAAGTCCTCGTCGACGGGGTCGTGCTCCTTGCTGCCGTCGGTGTTGTTGGCGTAGGCGTGGAGCTCCAGCTCGGGCATGATGAAGTCTTCGGGGATATCTTGCTTCAGGCGTTCAACTTCTTGCAACACCTTCTTTTTGTAGGCGTCGGGGTTCTTGCGCAACTCGACGCTGGCGTCGATGTTGGCCGGCGACGACACGTTGGGGTCCTCGAGCAACGAGATGATCAGGATGAGCACCAGCTCCACCGTCTGGGCCGGGGTCCACGTTTCCGAGTCGGGCTCGTCCAGGGTGGGGTCGCCTCCCTGGTGCAAAATCAGGATGCAAAGGCGGCCATCGCGGTAGATGTTGGGGTGGTAGATGGCGGGGGTGAACCGGAACGTCGGGGGCGAGAACGGGAAGTCGGTGGGGAAGCGCATCTGCCCCTTAAAGTAGCCGCCGTGGTACATCGACTCCTTGTTGAGCACCATGATGCCGATGTTCCACAAGAAAATGTTGTCGTCGTCCAACTCGATGTGGAACAGCGGGATCCCCTTTTTGGGGTCGGTAAGGTCCTTGAACTGTCGCTGCAAGATCGCCGCCGCACTCTTCGAGCTCATCTTGGGGTTAGTGGTGGTGGCACGAAGAAAACGTTGGGTAAAGTTAAAGTGGTGGTGGTCTGTTTTTTTTGGTGTGGTGCGCCCGGCTTTGGGTGACGGGTCAGGTGCGCTAGCGGCAGCTAGCGGCCGAGTGCGGGATGCCCGTATTTAGTGGTCACGACAGATGGGGAAGGAACGGCAGCGATGGCCGCGGTCCACGGCAGCTAGTGACTACGGTAGCGTGACACACGGATGACTAACCTCGCTGACTGATTCTACAGCGTCATTTCAGGGCTTAGTCGGCCTTGGATGGGTCACTGTGGTGGTGGTCGAGGTGTGGCCCGGGGGACTGCACCCTAGCCCCAGGTTCGCTGTCGCACACCCATGTCACCACTAGCAACGGACTCGCCAGCAAACCATCGGGTCTCGGTTGCGGGCGTTGGTGCTGATGGGGGAGGGGTGAAATGAGGAGTCGAGAAAGAGGGGGAGAAACACGGTGGTCGAACGGTCGTGGCAACGCGTGCTATCGGATCAGAGATGCTGCGTGATCTATAATGAAACGGTGCCTTGTAGGAGAGTATACTCTTCGTTCCCATCGATAATTGTGGTGGCGGGACTCCGGCTAACCTAGTGGCAGGTCTTGGCTGATTACTAACGGAAGAGTGATTTGTGCCTGAGCCGCGAACAATTTACCGGAAACGAGCAAAAAAAAGAACCGGGGAGGCAATTCGGCACCGCGACGGCAATCGTCGTAAACGCAACCACGCTCCGCTGGAGCGAGCCCTACGCTGTGGCGAATTTCAGGGTAGGGTGTGTAGCCTGTGGCGGGTTGCTTTTCTTTTGTAGTAAATCAGGCGACGGTTGTAGTAAGGGTCCCCTGGATAAGCTTCTAGATCTCTGTCGTAACTGTTAGCGATCGGTGACTAAAACGAATGAAGATTAAAGTTTGACGGTGTTTGGTTTTCTTCGCTAATTCCCGATGGTGGAGTACCTAGAGATCCACAGTTGCTGAATCCAGAATTAACGCGTTTCTCCATAAACTCTTTAAAATAGTGAAGCATGAAGTTTGTTTCTGTCATTAACAGAAATTGTTGAACTTGATTTACACTTTTATCGAATTGCTTTTATCATTAAAACAGTAATTATGATCAGAGGCTTATCTCACGACTAGTACGACTTTATCAGTAATCAAAATCTACCGGTAGTGCCGTCAATTAGTGCATATACTCATTGCCCTAATCATTTTGATCGCTGAGATTCATCCCCTAGATCTTAGTCACAATTCTCTACCATCGCGAGACACTAAAAAAGTGACCATAAATCTAATCCTATGACCCACCAAAGACGACTAAATCTTCAATTCAAGACCCTAAATTGATTAAATCACCACCATACTCTCAACAAAACCTTTTAAACTCCGTTGATGCCTAATCTCCGTTGGTGACCATCCCGTGGCTAAGTCGCACACTATCATCTCAGATCTCACACCCCCCACACTCATACTATATACCCACAATGCTTCGAGGTATTTACGGCCGCCACGCCGTAAATCGGATTGCGAAACGGTACAATTCCATCTTGGGGATTGACTTGGGCACCACCAACCTGGCGGTGGCGGTGAACGTCGCTGGCCAGCCCCGGATCCTCGATAACGAAGATGGCGCGGCTACCACCCCTTCCGTGGTGGCGTATACGGGCTCCGACGTACTCGTGGGCGCTGCTGCTAAACGCCAGACGCTTATCAATCCTCGCAATACGTTTTTCGCCACCAAACGGCTCATTGGGCGTAAGTTTTCTGACGCCGAAGTGCAACGCGATATTGGCCATGTCCCCTATAAGATCACCTCGGATGCTGCTGGTGATGCTGTGTTAGAGACTGATAATGGTCGTGAATTGACTCCACAAGCCATTGGTGCTGATATTCTTGCGAAGATGAAGACAATTGCCGCTAACCATGGCTACACTACATCACGAGCAGTGGTGACAGTTCCCGCCTATTTCAATGACTCCCAGCGACTGGCAACTCGGGAACTGGGTAAACAAGCTGGTTTAGAAGTGGTTCGAGTGGTTAATGAACCGACAGCAGCGGCGTTAGCCTATGGCCTCCGTCAGGAAAATGATGGTATTGTCGCAGTATTTGACCTTGGTGGGGGTACTTTTGACATTTCTATCCTCGATATTGAACTGGGGATCTTCGAAGTACGTGCTACCCATGGTGATACCCACTTGGGGGGTGAGGACTTTGATATCCGTATCACTAACCTTATCATCGACCAAATCAGGCTGGAGCTGGGCGTTGACGTTTCCGGTGACCGTTTAGCGGTGACTCGGATCAGAGAGGCGGCAGAGAAGTGTAAGATGGCGTTGGACTCGCTGGCTGAGTATACGGTGGAGTTGCCATTCATCACCGATAAAACCCACTTTAAGGCTACCATAACTCAAAAACAACTACACGAATTATGCCAGCCGTTAGTGGACAAAACTACTGACCCTGTGAAGAGATGTTTACGTGATGCTGGCCTCAAACCTAAGGATATCGACCAGGTATTGCTTGTTGGGGGGATGACGAAGATGCCCCTCGTGCGCGACCATGTGGCCAAGCTCTTCCAGTGCACGCCTCTGAGCGCGGTGAACCCTGACGAGGCCGTCGCGTTGGGTGCTGCCGTCCAAGGGGCGATCCTTGCTGGTGAATTGAAGGATGTGGTGTTGCTTGATGTGACTCCGTTAACGCTTGGTATCGAGACCTACGGGGGTATTTTCTCTCCCTTGATTCCCAGAAACACCGCCGTGCCGTGTTCGGTGAACCTGATGTTCTCTACTGCCGTCGACGGCCAGACCGGGGTCGAGATCAACGTGTACCAAGGCGAGCGCCAATTGGCCAAAGATAACAAGCGCATCGGCAAGTTTACCCTTGGCGGCATCCCGCTGGCGCCGAAAGGGGTGCCGCAGATCTCCGTCGAGTTCAAAATCGACCCCGACGGGATCATCAACGTCAGTGCCACCGATAAGACCCCTACTCCCGATGGCACTCCCGCGGCTACCGATAAACTGGCGCTGATCCAGGTGCTGGTGGACAACTCGCTCACCCCGGAAGAAGTGGAAAAGCTTGTGCTGGAGTCGCAGGCCCACGCCACCGAGGACACCCAGTGGCGCCAGTTGTACGAACACTGTTCAAGAGCCGACATATTGCTCCAAGAGACCAAGGACTTCGTTGCTCGCTTTGGCCATCTTATGGACCCAGAACAACGCCAGGCGATTGAAGGCCACATGGCGCTGATCCAGGCTAAACTTGACG
Organism: Diutina sp. Y7414; assembly: GCA_037042415.1. Taxonomy (NCBI): domain Eukaryota; kingdom Fungi; phylum Ascomycota; class Pichiomycetes; order Serinales; family Debaryomycetaceae; genus Diutina; species Diutina sp. Y7414. The sequence goes on from JAXQKI010000100.1 coordinate 910,871, forward strand.
ATGTTCGTGTTCACGGCAAAATGATGTCGGCGCAAGTGATAAACGACGAGCTCAACCTCATGCAACGGATTTGTCTCACCGAGGTCCAGAAGATTGCTCTGGACCAGCAGAAGTCCCTGCAAGTGAAAGGCGATGAGTAGTAGTCGCTACCCTCCACCTAACGACCCCCTCCCTGTATGTAGTGCAATCATTTAATGACCAAGAAAAACTATGTTTACGAATAATAGGAGTCCTATTGTTTATCGAGGTAATCCTAAGCGATGATAACGATCTTATCTCTACTCAGTAAACAGCATTCTCTCCCAAGACATGAATACAATTCTACCAATATAAATAAACAAATAGTGATAGCAAATAGAGAGCCGTTCTATTTCTGAACGTAAGCCATGATTGTGCCCCACAATGCTGGAACTCCGGATTTGTTTCGTGGATGCCACAAAGTGAGGCGGCATCAATTTGGACCACGGGAATACTTGGTAACCTTAACCTGCTTAGCCGAGCAGGGAGCTTAAAATATATCCCTGAAACATGTACTCGGAATTAAAAGCCTATACCTTATGTACACACAAAACGCCACAAATGGCTTAATTCAGCCACGAGGAGCGTCGGACCACGACGATCTTTCCCTGATCTCGGGACACCCCCTTTCCCCAGATCAGTGCCGAACGCCAACAAAGTTGACCCAAGAGAAAGGGGGGAGAGTTGCCATCACAACCACGGCCCCGAGTGAGCCGCAAACGATGCACGTTGTGTAAGTATAGTTAGAGTTAGTGGGTTTAGCCAGCTAGAGCGTGCTGGTGGACCACCACGCGGGGAGGGAAAGGGCCGCTTTTAGACCTAGCTTATGGAACCTGGGTTACGAGGTCTCCGCACCTTGTGTACATAATGCAGACCGGTTGCCGATTTGAACGCGCAGGGTCGCGTTTGCGGAAGGGGCGAATTACACGGTATTCGACGGGGACAATCGCAAGTTTAAAGACGTAGTTGTTTTTGTCGAGACCACAACAACATATCCCGATGGTTAAATTGGCAAGTTTTCCCGTCCAACCCCCTAAATCACTCACCTGGCCCCAATTTGGCAGTCCCGGGGCACCTAACTGCTTCACCGCGCAGCGCTTGTTACTACATCAAGCAGCAAAAATCATACGGTAGACGTAAGCTATAATCCCGATCACAACTTGTAAATACGAATCCCCGGGCGACCCACATGCCCCGAAGCACGTTGTTCTAGCATATTTGACAAGTCTTTACTTTTTATAATTTTTCTCTAGTTTTTAACCCGTTGTTAGTTGATGCTTGGCTGGGCCCATGGCGGTGATCACCATCACCAGGGAAGTGTCGGTCGTCACCAGCGTAAATAAAGTTTTTTTGTGTTGGTGACGCCTGCCGGAAATAATAAACATTCCTTCCCTTGGCGAGCGTCGGGTATTCCCCCCCTGAACCCCACGATTTAGCGACAGTGTGGTGCCCCTGGATCGACACGCGCCCGCTGCCGTCACTGGCCGACACCCACGCTTGTCTCGTTGCAACAACTAATAGAAGAAATCTCTACCCATTTTTATTGCCTAATTTACCGCCTCGGAAATACTTTCTCCAGAGCCACAGATATCAATAAAGCAGCACACGTAGGCCTTGCAGATCACTTATGCAAGCTCAATGGGGAACAATCAGTGATCGCCAGGCGGGTATATAACCGTGGTGATTCGGGACAATAAATTCCCCGACCGATTCCTCCCCTCTCGCCTTACCGATGGCTCCCCACAAGAAACTGGTCGTCGACCCCATCGCTCCTACTGCGGAGGAGCGCAGCGACTTTGAGTTGTCGGTGTTTGCCGCGATCGTCGCCGCTCTCTACGTGGCGGGGTGGGCGCCGTGGGCGCCGCCACCACTGATCGCGGTCGACGTGGCGCCGTACCTCCCGCTGCTGTGGGTCGCCGGCGCTGCCCCCGTGTACAAACAGGTGGCGACAGCGTTAGCTCTGAAGACGGCGACGTGGTTGTTCACTAACGTGGTGCCAGCTGCCCTCGTCACTAAAGCGGTGACGGCGGTTATCACCCGCCTTCCGACACTGGCGGAGCCGGCAGTACCGGTAGCGCTCCCGCCGCGGCGGTGGCTGGCGGTGGGGGCTCAGATTGTCCCCGGCATCCGTCGCCGCGCCTCGAGCGCCGTCGCTCTTTTCAGCATTGACGCCTTAGCTGGCCGCCGCTCGCTTGTGCTGGCCATTGTGCCATTATACCGCCGCCATGGCCACATTGACCCGTTGACGCTTGTCAAGCTGATCCAGCACGTGGGCGGCCCCGACTCCGAGTACAAGAACATCGTCGAGGCATTCGTTCGGGCCAACCTCCACTCCCACCATGAGCGCCCGTCGCGGTTTTTTAACTGGCTCTTGCGCTACCATCGCTCGGTGGCGCAGGTCGATGCCGCTGCTGCTGAGGACGCCGCCGTCGCCGTGAGTTTGCCGGCAGCTCACGACTATGCTGGTATTGTCAATGTGCTCAGGGCGTTCGACGAGCTTCCTTACTTGGCAATTAACTTCCGCCAAGTATTACCATACCTCGTGGCTACTGATGGTCCCTTAGGTTCAGTACCGTCATTTGCCAGCCAGTTCCATGCCATTGCTGTCCTCACTGACTTCAATTTGTTCTTGACCCTCCAGATATATGATGCTAACTTGTGGCAGCTTTGTCCTGCCGACGTGCCGGGAAAACCGTCGGCACTGGCGCGCGCCACTCACCAACTTCGCGACGGTTCCGAACCCAGATCCACTTACGATTTAGACAACTTAAAGGCGGCATGGCTCCACCAACCGTCGCCCCAACTTGAGTTCACGGTCGACGACGGCATTGCTACCATCGCGCCTCAAGTGCAATGCCCATTGTGTGATCAACGCGTCACCAATGCCGTCACTACTGATAATGGCACCGTGTGCAGCCGCGACTGCTTCGCCAGCCACCGCGGCGTCGGCGGCGACCCCGTGGCCAACCCAACATTGGACTACGTTATCACTGTCATGGATCACGCGAACGATAAGCCTCAATGGGTCGCGGGCGTTTTGGTGTAAACCCCGATGTCGGCACTATCTTTTATGTGTTTAATAAAGGGCAGAGTGGGGGCTTATAAAATAGTCGATTTGTTCGCGACAGGCGTGCAGCGCCCGCGAGGGGGCGTTGCTGGCGCCGACACCATTATTAAATGGCTCGCTCGGGTCTCGGGACCCATTAGGATCGCCATCCGACCCGATACGTATAATAAAATGCACAAGCCACCATCACTTCAGGGTAACTGTCTCTGATGTTTATGCGTTGTTGCCGTTTGCGGTAGGCGACGGCGACCGATGCACCCTTAATAATGCGCTCGCACCGAGAGTCGCGCGCAATTATGGTACACTACCCTATCGGTTGTTGTTCTTTTTGCCTCACCAGCAGCGGCCCAGCTCTAGCGCCCTGCTTTATATCCCCTCTAACCGTTCGTACCCGTCAGGCATCGGAGGCTTAGAGGTCTGGGCGGAAACAGTGTTCTTTTTCATGTTTAAGGTAAAGGCAAGTGGCAGGGCTAAGGCGGCTTACACCACGATCTATCATGATTAAGCGAAGGTTCGATTTGTGGAGGCTTTTGCTTCGTAAAATAATTTGCATTTCCGTTTAGGTAGTATTCTCCGACCCACCTTGAGGTGATACAAAGACACTTGATGTAACTCAAAAACACGTCCCGCCTCGCTAGCAGCGACGAATCTCAGCGATGTGCTTTCTGTATCCCAAAAACATACGCTTTGACCCATTGATTGGCACCACAAACGTCTACGATTATTATTGTTGGCTCATTATCCTTACTTGACTAATACAATAAACCAAACAATCGCTTTCTTTTGATTCTCAAGTTTGAGTATCGCCTCTACGAATATTATATACGACACACCATTCTCAGCTGACTACAACATAGGAAACTCTGTCAGCTTTGGCATGCGCAGGCAGCACCAGAGTTTATCGCTTAAAGTAGATGAGATATGAGGCTTACATCACGAGCCGACGCTTGGCGGCACCACTATCTCTAAAGAAAAAAATTACCCTGCTGCTGCCGGCGCCATGACGTTCGCTCATCGACGTCGACTCAACTATTTTCTTCGCCAGATATTGTTCGGTGCCTGCAGACTTTTCTTTCGTCGATTTCATTCCACCTTCGGTCGTGAATTTTGCCCGTAAACGTAGTCTTCGGCTAACGTCATCATGGGGCATGCCGCATGCGAATACAAAACTAGATAAAAATTTTAAATCTAATTTAATCACTTCGCCGAGCTTTGTGTCGCATAATATTAGGGCATGGGATATTTTGGCTGGGTGCTTTGTGACTGGAACTCGGCGTTGTTGCCTTAGCCAGCTTTGTGCCTTGCGTAGGCGTCTACAGCGACATCGCTGCGTCTCGCTAGTTTTCGGGGATTTCATGTCGTCGACCAAGGATCGGCGGCTTTGTAATAATCCCCGACATTGACTCGCTCCTACTGGTGGCAGGCGTCAGTCAGACAAAGCATGATTATTATATTACAATTATGTGGCCGAGAGAAGGGGAGGAAACGTATCTATTAACCCTCAGGCCAGGAAAAATTTCCCAGAACGAAATTATCTGTTGGCCATGTTTTTGTCGAGAGCGGCGAGAAACGCCGGGTTGGGCTTGGGCATCGCCTCTGGTCTCGCCAGGGGAGCCTCGGGAGGGTACACCGGATCACCCGTCAGCTTGAGCGCGCGGTTCTCCAGCTCAAGGTTGTAGATGCGGTCAAACGACTCCTCCAACTTCTGCTTGAGCTCTTCGCGCAGAAAGCGGTGGTCGTCGTTCTCGATGTCGTCGTAGTTGGTGAGCTGGGTCGCCGTGATCATGTCGGTGAGGCCACTGATGTTCAGCAGCACCAGGTTCATCAGGTACCGGTTGAACCGCTTCAGACCTCTAAGCGGCGGCGTGGCTGAATTGGCAAACTGCTCGAGCAAGTTGTTGTTATAGCCGTCGTACGAGGGTGGAGGGAGGTTGTAGCTTTCGTCGTAAGGCGCCAGCCCTGCTGGCGACTTGAGGCTCTCGCTGTAGCTGCGACCGTGAGTTTTATCGTGTTGTTCTTCAACCACGGTAAGCAAGCCTAGAGAGAGCCCGTTGGACATCCGCTTCAGTTTGCGCAGAGTAGTGTCGACGTCGGGTGCTGATTGTGTCAGCAGCGGGATTGAGTTGCGTTTCTTCGACGCCAGCGTGTGGAACAGTTTGAGCGAGAACGGCCGGTCCAGCTTATTAGGTTTCGGCAGCGACACCACCAGCAGCGTCAGCGTTTGCTCGCCAAACGAGTCGCGCTCAAGCTCGTTGAGGAATAACCGGTGCATCTCCTGGACGGCACCGATGTCGTCGGCGAATTGGCGGAATATCTCGAGTTTCTCCTGGATCTCGTCGATGCTGGTGACATTCGCCGTCAGCTGATGGTATTTAACGAAATACTGGACGTTGGTGGAGAGCCCCTGGAGTTTGTCGACCAACGAGTCCAATTGCGACGGCTGTTTCCGCTCGACGGCGTTCAGAAGGGTGAGAACGTCTTCGTGTTCGCGACCAGGGGTACGCGGGTAGAGGTGGTCCAAATCAGAGAACATCTGACCAAACGTATCGGTAGTGGTGTTGAACTGAGTGAGGATCAGGCGTAGCTGAGTTAATTTGGCCTGGAACGGCAACCACTGAGGCGAATCGTGGTGGTCATCAATCTCAAGGTGATCCATCAACTTGTAGACAAAAAAGTTGGAAGATGACGCCGCCTCAATCAGAAGTAACTGACACACAAGCACTTTGCGTAGCTGGTTAAACTTATTGATCAAAAACACCACTTCGTCCACCGGTCCCGTCTTTTGCGGTACTTGAATCTTCCACTCCGCCCACAGCGGTGCCAATACTGCCAAGTTGATCAGGTTGATGGTGCAGTACTGTTCGAACACGTCCGCCAGCACCATCGGCATCACTTTGGCGATCAGCGTCACTAAATTAAACGCCAAAAAGTTGATGGCCCCCACCAAGTGGTGGTGGAGGCGACTGCGAGTACTCTCGCTCGACTCCTCGCCGAGGAATCCAAACTGTTCATCGTGTTTCAATGCCAATAAGTGCGATATGATTTGTTTGTTGATGCGATAATTGGCCGATAAGAACTGGGTGACGATGGATAAAGTTTGCGTCAGCGCCACTGCCATGGCGATGCGGCGATACTTGATGATCTTTACTGCTTGGAGTAAAAGCACGTGCACTAATGAAAGGTGTTTTCTCGTCAATGGCTTGCCAAAAAGCGGTTGCTTAAGCATCACTAATATGAGCAGAATTACCGTCAATATCCGCCCCAGACGATACTGTGAAGGTACGGTGATGGCGTACGATGGCTTACACACCACCTGAGGGGTATCGGCCACCGCCAGCACCGGTATCAGCGGTAAAGTGACGGGGTGGGCCACCGGCTGGGGTGGCCGCGGTAGCAGCGCCAACGCCTGGTCGTTCTTCAGAAGGATCATGGCATCGTCAAGCAAGTTCAGCACGATGAGCGAGTACCGGAATTGTTCCCAAAACTGAGGACATTTGTGGTGGAGGCTCAAGTAGTGCCGGATGAAAAGGGAGTAATTGTGGTTGTTCTGTTTAACCAACGGCACTCCGTACTTATAGTGGTAGTACTTAAGGTCAAACTGGCGAGGATGAGTCGGTAACGAAGGCGCTGGTGGCTCGGGTACCCTCCCGATGGCTGGAGGTGGCTGGAGGTCGTCGATGCCCCAGTCCAGGGCCTCCCCGGCCTTGTCCCGCGAAAACACCCGTTGGAGTTGGGCAAACATGAGTCAGGTGGTCGACAACTCCAAAGATACACGCGCCTGGCTCCCTCAAAGATTGTCACGCCTGGCCTGGAGGATGTTGTTTATCGGGTGATGATTGGCAGCGCTACCTGCACTGGGTTTGTTTTTCCTGCGATGTACGGAGGCGCATATGATTTGTGCAGGGGCCACCCCCGTACCCCAGATGGCTCCAGGTAGTGGTAATTGCAGGCCAAGTAAGGTAGACTTTAAGCTATTTTATAGTTTTGTTGAAGTTTAGAGACTGACCGTTACTGCTTAGGCTATTTAATTCTTTCGTATTATCCTTTTCAGACCCTCATTCTGCTGGCCATGGAGATGACCGAGGCCAACAGGGATGTGCGATCGGTTATTTACTGTGCGAACCAAACCGATAAAGGCTAATTAAACATTCGCGGATGGCGTGAGCGTACATACCTTAACCAAACGGCGCTAAAGTGGCCTCCAACATTGCCCCGCTGGCAGTTACCCATGTGAGTAGTCAAAGGTGCCTTTGGTAAACTGGTATTGATTTATTGATTTCTTATTGTGTTTAACTTAATGAGACCCACTTTGTTTACATTACATCTTCAGAGATTTTGGTCACTAAGTATAATTTCTTGGACTTAGAAGCAGACTCGTTTTTAAGCGATTGAGTCACGCTTATGATCAACAATGACGATGTGAGGCTAAAAAGATTTGAGGCTAGTTCGAGACTGCTTAATGAGTTTGAGAGAAATAGAATTTTGAACCACCGATCTGATCATGGTGCCTAGGTATCCTCAACCCATTCCAGATCTACCTTAAGTAAACTCTCCCTTTGCGTGATCAACTAGACTCAATGGTCAATAAACAGTAAAAACTTCGAGCAACCTTCACCCTTTGGTCGAAACTCAAGTATGATAAGTGACTCTAGTATATATTATCTCAAAATCCTTTCTCAACTAAATTTCAATTTGTATGGAAATGTAATTTTTGTCATCTACAATGGTTTGAGGAAACGTAATTATCTCTTTATTAAGTAGCATTAAAACCCCATGGAAAACCAGTCGGTGTCAAACTTCGTGTTTTGCATGTTGCCTTCGGGGATGAGGTTAATGTCCATGTCCGCCAGCGCATCCATGGGCATCAAGTCGAAACTGATAGCGTCGCCGCCAAATTGGTCGCTCAACAAGTTAAAGTCAGCATCCAGCGACACTACACCAGCTCCAGTTTGCAGCAGCAGCGGCGGCTGCTGGTTGCCCGGCTGGGACCCTGGCGGTTGCAGCTGGCGCCCGTCCAGGCTGATGGCCAGCTTATCGTCCAGCGGCGGCTGTTGTTGCGGGGGTGCTGAAGGATTCCCGGGACCGCCGGGGCCTCCAGGAGCGGTGTTAGCCCGAGCATTGGCCGGCATCAGTTGCTGAGGTTGATTGGCCCCAGGGTGAGGTCCTTGCGGTTGCTGGTGAGCTTGAGGTCCTCCTCGAGGTGCCAGATTAGGCCCTTGATTAGGTGCACGTCCCGCCGCTTGTTGTGGTTGTTGAGCCAAATTAATGGAAGCATTTTGCTGCTGCTGAGGACGACCACCAGCTTGAGGACCTCCCTGAGGTATTTGTGGTTGAGACATTACTCTCTGGGGTCCGCTAGGGGGCCCTGCTGCCGCCTGTGGACCTTGCTGTTGTTGAGGACGTTGCATCATATTGGGTTGGCCCATATGAGGCGTTTGACCACCAGCCTGAGGCGGTCCCAGGTTAGATGGAGTCATCATCGGCTGATTAGCTTGGCCCTGAGGTCCTGGTGCCGGTCCACCCGGTTGTCCCGGCTGATTAGGCCATTTATATCGCGGCTGAGGCTGTTGCCCTGGTCCTGGCTGCCCTGGCCCTGAACCTGGTGGCGGTTGTGGATGACCAGGTTGTTGTGGTGGCTGTTGCTGAGGACCAGGACGCCCCTGGTTGGGTGGCTGGGAGAATGCTTGCATTTGCGGCGTCGGCGGTTGTGCCATGTGTCCCAGTTGAGGAGTACCTTTCGGATAGTGTCCCATTTGCGGGATAGGCAGTTGTTTCACCTTACGGTTATTGGTAGGTTCAGCAGTAGTAGGGGTACCATTAACAGCAGCGACAGACGACGCCGCCGAGGGAGGGCGCATCGGTGGCTGTTGCTGTTGCTGTTGCTGCTGCGGTGGAGGTTGTATATGTTGTTGTTGTTGTTGTTGTTGTTGTTGTTGTTGTTGTTGAGGGGTCATTTGCGGTGTAGGCGCCATTCCCGGCGGCCCTGTCGACGGCTGGTGAGGCATTATCGGTCTCTGGTCGGCCCGCTGCGGTTGGGGGTAATTTCGGGGTTGGGCGACGGGAGTCTTCTGTGGCGGTCCCATCTGTGGAGTCACCCGAGGATTGGGCTGGGCCGTGGCCATCCGGTGGAACATCTGGTTCATCAGCGGGTTCACCAGCAGCTGGACCAGCCACAACAACTGCCACCACTGGAGGAGGAATTCCCGCTGGCTGGAGTCCGAGCTCGCCTGGGCAAGGCTCTGGCGCTTGCACTCGTGCAACAAGCTGTTGGCGGTGTCGTGGTGGCCCTGGTCGACGAGGTACTGGTATAGGTGGATCAACAACAAGTCATGGGGGTCCTGAGGGGATACCGGCGTGGGTCCGTTCATCGGATAGTCACAGAGGCCGCGGGGTGGAAATGTTAAAACGTCGGAAGCGTCGTGATTAGAAATTTCCGGAGGGGGGTGTTTGCAAAGCGGTCAGTGACGAGAAACAGTGTGTTTGAGTGTGGAGTGTGTGCTGTGCCCAAAAACCGTCTCTGAAAAAATATCCACCTAACGACACGAGGCAACCCCAACAACGAGGTGGTTTTTTATATGGGAAAAAAATCGTAGAAAAAAGTAATTGAATGTCACGGAAAATATATACGTTGACCATCGTTTGTTTATGCCTGAGTGTATGCCTACGGTAGGGGGGAGTACAGGGAGGCGCTGGTGGCCAGAGTCGCTAAGGCGAGGAATGCTGCGAGGGGGCGAGACAGAGGCTGACATCGCGAAATTGAGAGTGGGGAGGGGTGAGCGAAAATCGCATTTACGGGCGGCATTACGGCTCCGCTGCCTTTAGCTTAGGCTACCACTAAAACTAACTGATTTCCAATGGCAACACTTTTTTATTTAATCAATCTTGCTTTGAGGCGGGCAACATCCCCCACGAATTGGTCGACGCCTTTGGTCGTCTATATCGCGGCGGGGTGGGGTACACGGCGCTCGTCGTCCGAGGGGGGAGTGGCGTCTGTGCTATTGGTTGAGATGGAGGATGAGGCCAGGCAAGGAGACAGCGAAGGCGATGAGCAGGCGATAACCTAATCGCTGGGAAACTCGTCATCCATAAGGTCTTGCTTCTACGTCACCCTACTGCACCCCCGGCTATCTCAGACCTGGTGCCTGTAGTGTCACCCCATCTTGTCGATCGACGCGCCGCTCGGCATTTAATCACCACACAAGACCATCGAGCGGTGACAATAGTAGATAACGAAGTGGGGTAGGACCAACGACTAAAAGTGTGGCGTGAGTGAATTTTCGTCAGTTTCGTAAGTTTCGTAAGTTTCGTAAGTTTGTGGGTATGCTATAGGGGGGGGGGGTTTATATGCTAGGAGAGGGATTTAGTCAAGACACGGGTCAGGGCCCGAGTCATCGGGGTATTGGCCCAGGTCGTGCGTGGGCACCATTTCGTCGCCTTGGCGATGGAAGTAGATGCCGTGGACCATCACCGTGTCGAGCTTGGGGAACCGGTGGGAAATGTATTTGATCACGGGACGGAGCTGGTGAATAATGTATGTGGTCACCCACTGGTCGAGATCTGGCCGCAGGCGACACCCACAACTATCGTCGTCGTGGAACCCGTGGTGTAATGTGTACGGCATCCCCTTGTAGATGGGGTATTGATCGACTTGGTACACCTTCTCTTTGATGGGAGTACACACCTCGCGGTCGAACTGGAGCTTCATAAGCATGTAGCCAATGACGAGGTAGAAAGTGCTGTCGTGGTCGATGGGCTCGTCGAAGTTCTTTAACGGGTAGAATTGGCGGTGGATGCGGTCAAGTACCTCGGCACACCCAGAGCACCGGCAGGTGTGGAGCCACGACGAGTAGAACTCAGGCTTATAGTAGACAAACAGCGTCAAGAAGTCAGGGAGCACAAGCTGGCGCAAGTTGTTTGTGATCACCAGATCGCGAGGGAACAGCAGACAGAAGAACGCCTCCACAAGCTTAAAGTTGAGTTTGTTGATGAACTCGGACAGCATGCGGTCGGTGTTATCGAACATCTTGTAACCCGGAGTGGCAAAGTCAACAAACACTCGTTTAACTCCCACCAACGTGCGTAAGAACTCTCCAATGGGAGTCAACATGCCTTCAAGCAACTGGTGGGGTCGGAGCCATTCCGAGTCGCTAAAGTTTTCGATCTCCACATTCTCAAGGTTAGGGAGCCCGCCATGGCTCAGAGAGTAGGCAGCGAGGTCGCGGAAGAACTCAGCAAAGCACAGACAGTCAGCGGCACGGTGGCGAAAGCAGTCGATCTTGAAGTGGAGACGGTGAAGCGTGGTGAGATCGATCTTATCGGTAACGGTAGCGAAATCGAGACGGACATCTCCACTCTCGTTACCGTCATGGTCAAAGTACAGCGAGTCGTTGTGCACATGGAATAACGTGAACCCCTTAAGCTGGAGTCGTGTGTCTCTATGAGCAAGCTTTAGCAGTTGCAACACTTTGACCCCCTGGTGGTGGTTAGTGTTGACTGTAAGTGTGAAGAGTGAATGCATGAACTGGTATTGGGGCCGGCCAAGATCAAGATCAAACATCGATTCCTCCTCGGGCATCAACAATAAATTGGTAAGACAAGGAGGCACCATCGGCAGTATAACCTGGTTGTAGTCAGTGACAAATAACTTAAAGATGTGGCGACGAACGTTTTCGTTGCGCAAGAACAGTTGGAGTTTGGTAAGCCCCTGGTCGTATTCCATAAACGTGATGTGGAGGAACTCCACCGCCTCCAGCCACTTGCCAAAGAAATCAAGGAGATGGCCCTGGATCTGTTTCACGTCCTCGTCGTAGTCAGGACACTTGTCAAACACGAATATCTTCACCAACTGGATCAACTCGGGACTGAAATGGAGACTGGCGATAAACCGACGCAAATTGGCTCGGGAAAAGATGAACGCCAGGTCCATCAGCTTGATGCCACATTCACGGATATAGTGGTGTGAGTCGTCAAACCGTCGAGCAAACTCGCCGTCGAGGGCCACGGTAACGCGCCGGTAGAGCCGCCTCCGCGCCACGGGGTAGAGTTGGTGGCAACACTGCTGGAGATTGACCAAATCAAACTGGTCGACGTATTCACACACAAGAGCCAACACTTCCTGAGGTAGTCCGAGCAACGGGCTCAGCTGGTAGCCATAGTTGGCGGCGGCTATCAGCTGTCGGCAATCACCGCGGTAGTCGCCGATATCGGTGACGACACCGTCGGAACCACCAATAAACTCCATCAACGGCAGCCTTAGTATGGGCACCATCCGCTTGCTTTTGGCCATGGCGCCCAGGAGAAGTTGTTTAGCCTAGCGGAGGTGGTGGTGGTAGGAGGTGACGATCGATCTGGTCGCTTGCTTCTCCGCATGTAGGAACGCAGCTAATATATCGCCCGCCAAACACCCGCGGAAGGTCCTAGTTACCAGAAATGACGACTCCGTCAGAAGACCCCTAAAGCACGCTCATTGGTTAAAAGCCTGAGCTGGGTTTGATTCAGTTTAGCGAGTGATCAATCATAGATTTGAGTATGATATTGAGGCTGGGGCAATATAAAGCTGCTTGCCTGCCAACGCTTTATGAATACTAATACATTGCTCGTGAAATTGGTAGGGACCATGAGCCCTGGCAAGTGTCTATAACTTTGCCCCTATTTTGGTCGGTGGCGGGCGCGCGCTTTGGTAATCGCCACCATATAAAAAAGATTGCGAGCCCTGTACGATGCCCACGCCCTTCCCCTATAGAGCCATTTGCTCCACAGCCTTTTACCTCCGCCGTGATCGCCCACCAATATGAGACAATAATCACACATGAAAATTGCATATCGCCCATCACGGCACAGCGCAGCTCTCGCTTCGCAATTGCCACAATAGTAAGCGCTTTTCGTACTCAGGTGACCGCGTGAAATATAGGGGTCACAGGCCCCATCATCTGCTCTCGACCTACATAATTCTTGTCAATTTCTGCTATACGTTTCCCCCATCGTTCGGTGTCTTCCGTGTCTGTTATATACACCAATTCCCCTTGCCCAGTAATCGCTTTCCTGTTGAATGGATAGGGATCTTGTCGTCGCCCTTCTCCGCTGTGTGGTGTTCGACGTGCTGATCCGGGTCACCTTGGCCTTTGAGCGATTGATGCTGCCCCTGCCCCGGCCCCGCCGACGAGCCCGCTGACCCTTCCCCAGTTTCTGGGGTAAGACGTGACGCCGACGTCGATACGAGATGACCGTTGTCTGCTAGCGATTATTTACCTCACCGGCAGCGGGTGGTCCGGAGGCGACCCACGCCCTTTCGCCGCATTGGGCGAAGAGGATCGGCCACCTGCGTATGCCACGATCACCCCCAACGCCTATACACTTCTTGCATTCACCAACTTATTTATTTACCGTCATATAGATCATCAATCAATTATATTTCGTCATTTACAATGCCAGCTTAAAGCATCAAATTTCTCGGCGAGCGTCTCGTCATGTCAATTTAAGACTACTAAGTTGGTGCTAGTACTCTTGGCATGTCTGCATCCACGATCTCTCCAACGTTGACAATCTATTCTTCGAGAATACTTATTCCATATTTCCCCTAGCTACGCCCCTAGTGTCTGAAAATAAGCCATGAACTGTCTTATTAATCGATGATAATTTTAGTGATTAACGAACTCCATACCCTAATAGACTCCTTACAAATATAGTTGATCGTCAACGTTTCATTACCATAGAACTAATCATTACTTACAACTTGTTGCCAAGGTTGACGTGGACCGCCTTAGCCTGGGTGTAGATCGACAACCCGTATTCGCCGAGCTCACGCCCAACACCGGACATCTTGACCCCACCGAAGGGGATGTGGCAGTCCAGGTCGTTCGACGAGTTGATCCACACCATCCCGGCTTCAATATCAGCGGCCATCTGGTGGGCCACGGTCAAGTCCGAGGTGAAGATCGCCGCACCTAAACCGTAGTAGGTGTCGTTGGCAAGGGTAAGCGCCTCTTCGTCCAGCGAGAACTTGCCCACCGACACCACCGGCCCGAAGATTTCGTCCTTGACGATCGACATTTCCGGCTTGACGTCGGCGAAAATGGTGGGCTTGATGAAGAACCCCTTGTCCAACCCTTGGTCAGTGTTGGCTTCACCACCCAACACCACTCTGGCGCCTTCCTTCTTCCCGGCTTCGAGGTAGCCGAGAATCTTGTCGCGTTGTTGCTTCAGCACTTGAGGACCCACCACCACTTCGTCGTTGAAGATCGACCCTTGCTTGTACTTGTCCTTGACGTGAGCAGCAAATTCGGTCAAGAACTTGTCGTAGATCAGCTCGTGGACGTACACTCTCAGCGTCGAGCAGCACACTTGCCCTTGGTTGGACATGATTCCCACAGCAGCCCATTTAACAGCCTGGTCCAAGTCGGCGTCGGCTCTGATGATAAGCGGCGACTTACCACCACATTCCAAGGTGACAGCCTTCAAGTTAGTGGCAGCAGCCTTTTGGATGATTTGTCCAGTGGCGGTGGAACCAGTGAAGGCGATCTTGTCCACTTGCATGTGTTCCGAAAGCGCCTTACCGGCAACACCACCGAAGCCAGAGATGATGTTGACCACCCCGGGAGGGAAACCGGCTTTCTTGATCAACTTGGCCACGTACAACATCGACAACGGGGTGATTTCCGACGTCTTCATCACCACGACGTTACCGGCAGCCAACGCGGGACCAAGCTTCCACGCGGCCATGGCGATGGGGTAGTTCCAGGGGATGATCTGGCCACAAACGCCGTAAGGTTCGTGGATGGTGTAGGCAAGCTTTTTAGGGTCGTTTTGGATCACTTTCCCTTGTACCTTGTCGGCCCAGCCGGCGAAGTAGCGGATGCAATTGGCCAGCTCAATCACGTCCAAAATGGCGTTTTGGGCTCTAGGCTTACCCGAGTCCCAGGCTTCGAGCGCCAGCAAAAGCTCGCGTTCTTCGTCCATCAATTGGGCAAGCTTATTCAACATCTTACCCTTCTTAGCCCCCAGCACTTTACGCCATTCCTTAAACGCCTTTCTCGCCGCTTCCACAGCGATGTCGACATCTTCGGCCCCGGCCTCGTAGACGGCACCGTTGACGTCGCCGGTTTCGGGGTTGATCAGATCAAACGTCTTCCCCAGCTTCAGCTTGACGAACTCGTTATTGATGAAGAGCCCCAGCGGCTGTTGGTACTTCAACCCATTGGGCAAAGTGACTTCGTATTCGAGGGGCACAGACATATGGTATTCCAACGGAAAATGGTGTAGGGGAGGGAGGGGTGGTTTCTGCGGCTATTTATACTGCTTCGTTTAAGGAGACCGACGGGTGCATTAAGCCGAGCGTGGGGAGGGGCGAGGGGGAGGGTGAAAAGTGAAAAATGGGGTTAGTGGTGGTTTTGGCGGTTGAAATTGATAGCTACGAATATGTGATAGCTTAGGGAGCCGTTACGATCGGTTTACGAGCCCTAGTTTTGCAATTGTGGTGGCGCCACCACCCATTTTCTCTGTGGTCGAAGGCGCTTTGACATGCCCAAATAGGCAATCCGATCCCGCGAGCGGACAGCCACCGTTGGCGGCTAGACAAAGGGCGATAACGCCCGCAGCCTACCATGGTGGTTACTAAACGCCCGCTTGCCACCGAAATTTGCGCTCTACCACCAATCAGGCAAGAGTGTGGCGCATCACGTCAACTCACTCCCGCGCGTGTGATCTCGCCGTGGTTATTGGGGGAGACATAAAGCCTATAATGACAGCGGACGCCAACAGTTGCGTACTGCACAGTAGCAAACCCGATCCTAATTGACGTAAACCGTGAGAATAAGCCCTACGGTGAGACCCTCCCACAATCCAATCCTAATTACCCCATAGAATAGAATGAATAGTATTACAACAAGGTAAGTGAACGAATGAGATTAACCGAGCTTGCTAGCAGAATATTGTCGAATTGTTGTAACTTAAATCCCCTTCTCGCGAGTGAGTATTGCCTTTCTAGTGTCTCACTGATACCCATTCATTTTAACTGCAATTGATATTTTAGTGTTGGTAAAGTATCATCCAAACGTTGGCACTCAAGAATCCCTATACTATTTCGTTGTTTTTTGACGCCCTGGGGTAGACGGCTCCAGTTTTTCGGAGAGATAGCGGCGCCAGGGCTGCGAACAGACGGCGATCCTACCAAAGTCAATTACCATACACTTACACCGCCAACTATCTCGCCACGATGTCAGCGAAAATCATTGAAAACTTCGATAAACCCAGTCCCGCCGGTAACGAGTTCCGCAGTGACACTTTCACCACGCCCACAGTGCTGATGGTGCTGGCACTCCAACACGCCACTGTCGGTGATTCCGTCGTTAATGAAGATGAGGCCACTAACGCCCTCGAAGCAAAAGTGGCGAAGCTTGCCGGTAAAGAACGGGGCTTGTTTTGTGTCAGTGGTACTCTTTCCAACCAAATTGCCATCAGAGCTCATTTGCACCAACCGCCATACTCGGTGTTAGGTGACTTCAGATGCCATGTGTTCGTTCACGAAGCCGGGGGCATTCCTACGCTTTCTCAGGCATTGCCTATTTCCGTGCACCCTAAGAACGACTTGTACATGACGTTGGAAGATGACATTCTCCCCAATTACGTGCCTGACGATGAGGATATCCACTGCGCTCCCACAAGACTCATTTGCCTCGAAAATACGCTTCACGGGATGTTGTACCCGATTGAAGAGATTAAGAAGATCAGTGAATGGGCCCACGCTAACGGTATTGCCGTTCACTTGGACGGGGCGCGGTTGTGGGATGCCACGGTGGTGCTGGGCCACCTGATTGAAGACTACGCCAAATACTTTGATCTGGTATCGCTTTGCCTTTCAAAAGGTCTTGGTGCTCCCATTGGGTCGGTGTTGGTGGGGCCTGAAAAGTTTATTAAGAAAGCTAACCACTTTAAGAAGCAGAACGGTGGGGGTATTCGCCAGAGTGGTCTCCTCACGGTGATGGCATCGCAAGCCCTTGACGACAACTGGAGCAAGTTGGCTACTGCCCATGCCTTCGCTAAGGAAGTGGGAGAGTTTTTGGAAAGTCAGGGAGTGAAATTGCACCACCCCGTGCAGACTAACTTTGTCTTTATCGATATGGCGGAAAACAAGATGGACCCGCTGGTGTTTGAAGCCAAAGCTAAGCAACACAACGTCAAGGTGTGGCCAGGCAGACTTGCATTCCACTACCAGAATACTCGTGAAGGCGTAGACAATCTCAAACGAGCACTTCAAGATACTATTGATGAGTCGAAGAAGAACCCGTACCAGGGCCCGCGGGCCAAGTTCTACAGCACTGAAAAGACCGATCTCCCCACCAACTAGACCACGCTAGATATTCCATAAATATTCCATAACTATTTCATAAATTTATCATTTTGACATTGATAGATTTTGATTTATAGCTTATTTTGTTGTCTCCACATTTCGCACCTGGCTGCACTATCTCTCGCACTATCGGTATCGACATCGCTGGGCGATGGCTACCCTTTACACCACAGAGATCACTGACGACCTTCTATGTTGGCTCAGCGACGACTACAACTTTGAGACTATACTCCGGCTCATCAGTATCCCTGCTCAGGCGTCAATTCGTCGTGTGGCTGACGCTTCTTTGAGAGCGATGCGATTAATGAGTCGGTTATTCAATCTCTACGCCGTGGCTCATTTCAAGGGTTTGCACAATCAGTGGTGGCAACAAGTGACCATTCACCATGATCCTCAGGGTAAGCCTCATGCCGTGGTTGACGGCAAAGTGGTATTTTTCAATAATCTGAGCAGTAACCGTCACTTAGCGGTGGTGGTGAGTTCAGACCACCAAGTGGGCGTCGACCTCAGCCATGCTCAACAAAATATCGATCCTGATAGTGTTGTTGATCAATTTGCTCCGATTTTCTCCGCTGAAGAGCAAAACACCATCACGAGCCTGCCTGACGTCTACTTAGCGTTTAATCATTTCTGGACACTAAAGGAGGCTTATACCAAGTACGCGGGGACGGGGCTCCACGCCACCAACCTCGCCGAGCTTGCGTTTACCGTGGCCACGCCGTTATCCGCTAGCCATCACCTACTTGCTGATGAAAAGTGGCTTGCGGCGACCGGTCCTCAACCAGCGATATCGCTGGTATTAGCACCACCAACTTCTAGTCTGCTTGCGGTGATTGTGCTGGTGGTAGGAGTGACGACGGTCGGCTGGAACCCGGTGGACTTTGCCGCCGTGATCACTGCTGGTGGACGATAATCTCTCATAATATGAGACAACGTCACCTCGGCCCGACGCACGGACGGACGAAGGGCGCAAAACCCGCAAACAACGCCACCTGGCTCAACGGGTGGTTGGTGGTACAAACACGCCACAGTTGCTAACTAATAAGGTGGCAAGACAATAGGCCTGTGAAATTGTTGGTTACGACCCGCATACTTTTCACATCCGTCACAAGTCGCGTTTCATGGCCCCGCACCTAGTGATGAAACGTTAGCCACGCCACGCCTAACGACAATATGGTAAACACAAAATTAATCGATTATCTATACACCATTAACTATCAGCAGGCTTAGATCAACAAAGCACCGGCAACGGCACCGACAATGGCGACACCGTACGAGAACGAGGCGAGTTGACCACCCGACTTGTCAGAGCCCGAGCCGTTCTTGCCACCAGCAGCGGCACCCGACGACTTAGCGGCCGACGACGATTCAGCGCCCGAAGACTTAGCGGCACCCGACGAAGCGGCACCCGACGACTTGGCAGCACCCGACGAGCCAGATTCTTCAGCACCCGACGACTTGGCGGCACCCGACGATTCGGCACCCGATTCCGAGGCGCCAGCGCCCGACGATTCAGCGGCACCCGACGATTCGGCACCGGATTCTTCAGCACCAGACGAGGCAGCAGCACCCGACGATTCGGCACCAGATTCGGCGGCGCCCGAGGATTCAGCAGCACCCGACGATTCAGCACCGGATTCAGCGGCACCCGAGGATTCGGCACCAGCACCCGACGATTCAGCGCCAGATTCAGCGGCGCCCGACGATTCAGCACCAGCGCCAGACGATTCAGCGGCGCCCGACGATTCAGCACCAGCGCCCGAGGATTCGGCGGCACCCGAGGATTCAGCACCCGAGGCGGCGGCTTCTTGGCCAGAGGCGGTTTCAGTGACTTCCACAGTGGCAGCGAAAGCAGTAGCAGCGGTGAGAGCCAAAACTTGAGCGAACTTCATTTTACCGATGAAAGATTAATCGGGGGGAGACTTAATGGGCATATATATAGCCGAATTCGAACCGCCCCAGTCCCGTACTGCCCACTTCCCCATGTGGTCAAGGTGCATATATTTTTTAAGCTTGTCAACATTGAAGCCCTGGCAGCATTTTCGGTACGCGAGGGTTCAGGAACCGCCGAGCCATGTCGAATATCCCTCGTCTTTGAGAAGGTAAACAAAGCACAAACCGGCTGAAAAGAAAATTTCAGAGCTGGAGCATTTGTGGGTTGGCTATTAGTACAGCTTGGTCGAGCAAATGAGGTGCCAGCCTCATTGGTATTACTTTTTTGTCTTTCCTGTACACTAGTGAAATGTCGATGATCTAATGGTACAGTATCACGATACAGGTAGCACTGCCCGCGCTCACCGCGTTTACGCTATTGTCGGAGGGCGAGACTTGCCAACACAGTTGAGAACCCCTGTTCGCGGAGACGCCCCCCGTTGCGTGAGGCTCCAAAATTCCACGTAATTTATCCGGATGCGGTCACAGGAATAGTATGGCTTACTAGGTCACCAAAATCACAGCCTATCGTGGTTGGCGTGAAAAAGTGTGGCGGGATTGCTGTGTGATAAAGCTGGGTTACGATGGAGAAAGCACACGAGGAGAATGTTGACGACGACACTGCCCAGAGGGTTAAGGGGAGCTGTGAAAATGAATCCGGCATTTTGGCAACGCGATATGGTTAAGACCCCCGACCGCAATTAGGGTTTCGACCAAAAAACAACAAGTGGTGTCGGCTTGAACTAAACACAATAAACCGCAAGCTTAGTCGCGTCTCTCAAATTGACGCCACAGACCTACTTTCCCACCACCTCGTATGGCGAACTTGCAAATTGCTTTCGCGTTGTGCATTGTAGACCGTGTCTATATCAGCGGCGGGCTGGCAATGGAGGCGGTGGCGATTGCTCGTGGTCGTAACCATCAGCATGAGTAATTCAACCACAGCAGCGAATCACACGGCGCAGATGGTTCTACGTGTTTCTCAAAGTTCCCCCACTCTCTCACCCCACTCTCCCTTGCGCATCTCCACGCCCCCCTGTGCATTTCTATGAGCAACGTGCTCCTTTCACCGCATCGTGGTCCCGTAAAGAGCAACCTCCACCGCTTTGTACCCACGGCTTTGATGAAGTCACCGCCACCACCGAAACACTTCGCCTCGCAAGCCTCGCAAGCAACGGTGGATTGCATATGAACAGACTATAGGGGCTGTCAACGCTGGCTCGTGAAAAAAAAAAAGTGCTTTATTTTGCTAATAATAGGAGACAGGGACGAGGCTATTAACCCCGGGACGGCTAAAAGTGACGGGGACAAGGAATGCTGACGAACGATTTACTGCATTGTGTTATTAGAACCGTACGATGTCGCTGCCAATGTCCATACGACCATTAGGAAGTGATTTCTACGTTAAGTTAGACCTAATTTGACCAATTGGAGGTCTCAGAGGGCTCGTAATATGGTTCTCGGAAACATGGTCGTGGTCTCCAAACCTCGCGATATGCAAACCCGCCCGAGGACCCAGTTTGAGGAAATAGCGACATCCCCGGAGGAATCGGCGGCTGAGCGGAGGTGGTGTGCACATAATCGAAAACTGTGTGAAGGCCGTGGCTGTGAACTCGGCTGCTGGTAGGGGGCTATTGTACGCGGTGCTGCACTCACCTGAAATCGCTGTACTATGACCTCGCACTGAATTGTGTCATATGTGAGAACTATTCGCGCTGATCGCGAATGTTTTAGTTGGGTTGCTAGGCAGTGTCAGCGGCGAAAATTGCCACTAACATCGAAATGAAAAACATGGCTCAAACTTCATGGGCGCAATTTACAGAGGAGATTTCCGCCGTTTAAGGTAGGACTTTGGCGGGGGTGATACATCTCGCACGTCATCAGAACGCGCTCCCTACATGAAATCGTGGTGGTACACGCGTCTGCCTGAGCCCCTTGCCGACCCCAACTTGCGTCGCTTATCAGACTACTGAGGAGCATTCAAAGGAATCAACAACGTCGCTGGCTGAGGCTATGTGCCTAACTTGTTGATGAGCCGAAACTTCCAATGTTTACCATTTGATTTACAAACAAGCCAGCCATATAATGAGCGATTTAGTGCTCACATAATCGCACTCCCTGTGCATATTGAGGTCACCGCCAGCACAATGTCACGGATGATCTCCCCAGCGCGTTTTTGTGGTTGAAAGTATCAGCAGTCCGCCAATTCGACCGTTGCCGAGTCTTCCATTAGCGCAAGGCATCGGACACTAAGGGGTGCTTCGGATAAACTTCATGTCGTCTTTCAGCGACACAAAAAAACAGAACCTGGCGGAGTCCAGCGACCCCTCGCAGACTAATGACGCGGCGACCGTCTTCGGCGGAACTACCGGGATAACCCTAATTATTGATTGCATCGTCAACCCCACTCAATTTACTCTGCCATGTAAACTTCGTATCCCATTGTGAGTGAGGCGATATCGGTAAATGGAAAAAATAGGAAAAAGTGAGACTGCATAGAACTATCGCCAAATTCAATCTCACGAGCAGTGTGTATAATGGAGAAGGAGGCCCTCCAGGTTGACAAGCACATCCGGTACTTCCAGCGATGTCTTGCGGCGTTCCCGGCCCAGGCCCTGTCTGAAGATGCCAATTTTCTTGCGCTTGTCTACTTCTGCCTTCATGGCGAGGCGATGGTGTCACCTGAGGATAAGCCGATGAGCGAAGGTGATCGGCAGTACTACCGAGCGGTAGCCGACCATATATACGACAGGTTTGTCATTGAGACTGACGAGTGGCAGGGGTTCCGACCCACGGCTCATTTCAGCGGCGCCGGCGCCTACGATCTAGCCTACGTCTCAGCAACGTTTTTCGCCCTTACTTGTCTCCTTCAGCTCCAATGGCCAGGCTACACTGACAAAATCAAGCCAAAAAAGGTGATGAGGTTTCTCCAATTGTGTCTGGGTGAAGATGGACGGGTTTACCCAGCGCTTAGCGGCCGCGAGCAAACTCAACCGCAAGGAGAGCCTGATCTTCGACAGGTTTATATGGCGCTGGGGATCGCTACAATGGTAAAACAACCGGTACTTCCTCTGACGGTGGACTATGTGCTCGAGCGGGTCAGTTTCAACGGCGGCATGGCCCTGTCTGTAGGGGCCGAGCCTCATCTTGGGTTCACGTTCTGCGGATTAGCAGCATTGAAGCTCGCTGGCTATCAGTTCGAGCGCAGTCAATGGCAACAAACCGTGGACTGGCTTGTCCATCGACAAGTGGACTACGATAGCGACGACAAAGGCTATGTTTGGGGCGACTACGAATACTATGACCGAAGCCAACGGGGCCTGTTCAATGGTCGGGAGAACAAGTTGGGTGACACCTGCTATCTGTGGTGGTGTATGGGTCTGCTTGCCATTCTTGGCGCCGAAGACTATATCGATAAGCAAGCGGCAAAGACGTGGCTTCTCACCAAAATGCAACACCCGATGTTTGGGGGTTTTTCTAAAGACGGAGTAGCCGTGCCTGATCCTCTCCACTCGTACTTGGCGTTGGCAGCACTCTCTCGGCTTGGCGGTGCCGGCCTTCCACCCATTGACGAAGCGCTAGTGATGCACCCTCGTCTGCTCCACTTCCTCGAGCAACTTGAGTTTCCATAGAGTGTTTCGTTTGGCCCCATTTGGCAACCGTCGATTATTGCACAAAAACGGAACCATTTCGTCCCCCACATTTTCGGGGTTCGCATCGCTCCGATCCGATGAGCTCATCTGAGACATCTCTCTCACCCACTCACCTCATAGCTTATAGACACCGCATCACGCTTAGGCTACCTCTGCTCATCGCTTATCTTTTCCCTCCTGCCTTATCTCTCGCTTCACCTCCCCACAAACTGACTGCATTCTGCCATCTGCCTCGGTCTCTCCGGGCTTCATTCCTCGACCCGGTGCCACTCTCGGTCGCAGCAACCCAAACCCCATCCACACCCTTTACGAACGCCTCGGCCTCGGGAGTCTCGCTGCCATTGCCCTCACCCCAGCCTCTACCAGAGCTCCCCGTCGATGACCAAGTCTCTGGCGCCGAATGTCGCCCCCTCGGTGTCGCTTTCGCCGGCGTTGACTCAACCCACAGACATCATCCCTCTCCCGCCAGCGCTGCCGGCGCCTCAGCCGGTGAAGCAGCCGATTAAAGGGCCTACTACAACCGTCAACTTGATCCTGGGAGGCATCGCTGGCTTCATTTCCGCCACCGCTCTCCAACCACTTGATCTCCTCAAAACCCGCCTCCAACAGCAACAACTGCTGCTGCTGACGGTGGTGAGGGTGACGTTGAAAGGCGAACTTGCTAAGCTTACTCAGATTAAGGAGTTATGGCGAGGCGTGGTGCCGCTGATGCTCCGCACCGGTGTTGGTGCCGGTCTCTATTTTACCTGTTTGCTGAAAGCTAGACTGGCACTTGCTGGCTATAAAGCTCGTCGTTCGGGTACCGCTATCGCCACCAACGCGTCGCTGGTGTTGCCTAAGCTTTCGCCGTTGGAAAACTTGCTGACAGGGTTCGTGGCTCGGGCCCTCGTCGGCTATGTCACGATGCCAATCACCGTGATCAAGACCCGTTACGAGTCCAACATGTACCACTACCGACTGATGAAGGAAGCAGTGTTGGGAACGTACTACGATGGCCACCCTCGCGGGTCAATAAGAAACTTTTTCACCGGGT
Source organism: Diutina sp. Y7414 (assembly GCA_037042415.1). Classification (NCBI taxonomy): domain Eukaryota; kingdom Fungi; phylum Ascomycota; class Pichiomycetes; order Serinales; family Debaryomycetaceae; genus Diutina; species Diutina sp. Y7414. The sequence continues at coordinate 934,918 of JAXQKI010000100.1, forward strand.
CGATGGCGACATTGGCTCGCGATCTGCCCTACGCGGGGCTCTATGTCCTTTTCTACGAAGCCAGTAAAGCCGAACTTCCTCAAGTGTTAATGGGATTACTGGTATCGTCGTCATCGCTGGTGGTTAACTCAGCCCTGGCATTTATCGCTGCATCACTCGCCACCACGGTCACGGGTCCCTTTGACGCCATCAAGACTCGTCTTCAGCTTAACAACCAGCTCACCTTTGCCGGGGCTACTCGCCAGCTCTGCGGCGAGCCGGGTGGTTTCCTTAATTTATTCCGCGGGTTGTCGTTGCGCCTTGGCCGTAAAGGGCTTTCGGCGGCGATCTCATGGTGTGTCTACGAAGAACTCATCCGTGCCGCGGGCCTCTACAACTCGAAACTCTGTACATAGTGCTACAATCAGTAAAACGGTACCTTTAGCTGGTACCAGAACCGATTTATCATAGTATAGACGTTCGTGACTGCTACCATGACCATTGTGTCATGTGGCACCGCCTAGTATTTATATCCAACTGTAAACTCCAATTGAATTAGTATAAGCAGTGTCAAGCAGAGTCTGCCTCTGTTATTGCTTGAGGTCATCGATTTCAGCAACCCTCACATGCCTGTTGACAGCGGTGGGGCACACTTGCTCCTGCACACAGCTGAAGGGCCCGCACCGCTCGCTCACTAGATACCCCACACAGTTTTTCCATCCGAGGAACCAAAGACAAAAGGTCATGAACGAGGACTTGATCAACAGCGCCGTCCAGTTCCTTAAGGACCCGGGCGTGGCGAATGCTCCGTTCACCAAGCGGGTGGAGTTCTTGGAGTCCAAAGGGTTGAACAACCAGGAGATCGAGGCCGCGTTGCAACGCTACAACGCCGAACAGGGTCAGCTGACCCAAGTGGCAACCCAACAACAGACTAACACCACCGCCAACACCCAAGCCCCGATGCCGGTGGCGCAACCGGCGCCGCCCATTGACTATTATGGTGCTCCTCCTCAGGTGCCTGAGCGTCTGTGGAAGGACTACTTCATCATGGCCACCGCCACCGCCGGTGTCACCTATGGTTTATACCAAGTGTTTACCAAGTACTTGCTCCCCACCATCGTGCCGCCGTCGCTTGAGCTGATTGAACTGGACAAGCAGAACATCGACGAGGAGTTTGCTAAGATTGATAAGCTTTTGGAGCAATTGGCTGAGGACCAAGCGGCGATGAAGGAAGCTAACGATACCAAGCTCAAAGAGGTGGACATCGTCATTGACAACGTCAACGACTTCTTGTCCAAGTACAACAAGGATAAGCTCAAGTTTGACGACGACATGCGGTTGATGAAGCTTGAAATCGACAACTTGAGCAACAGCATCGAAAAGAACATGGGTTTCACTAAGAACAATATCAAGGACGAACTCCTGGACATCAACGAGGAATTGCAAAGTCTTAAGCAATTGATCAAGACCCGTGCGGAACAGCAACTGGGCCCTGCCCGTAAGATTGCCCCCGTCTCGCTGATCCCTCTGGCCCTGGAAATCCTCAAGAAGAGCATGGCCAACAAAAAGGCCACTCTGCCCACTCCGGCGGCGGCTCCCTCTGCGGCTGAGACCACCAACAACAACAACTCTAAGGACGACAAGCCCGCTACCCCTGCTGCCACTGCTGCTACCGAACCCAAGAGGGAAACTTCTCCTGCTTTGTCGAAGCCTGTCACCGTAGGCAACGTCACTGCCGGTGGCATTCCTGCTTGGCAAATGCAACACAAGACCCAGGAGGAATTACTGGAAAAGGCTGAGTCGCCCGCTCCTGAAGAGGGCTCGTCGACGGCGGAAAAGCCTGGCATCCCTTCGTGGCAAGTCAACGCCACCGACAAGGAGGCTGACGCGAAAGTGAAGGACGCTTTAAAGAACGTCGGTGTGCCTGCTTGGCAATTGAACGCCGGCGCCGGTAACTAGAAGTGCTATGATAAATTACGACCTATAGATACAACACTTGTAGTTTGAAAGAACCATGCAGGTGTTACTAACACCACCTCGCTGTCAGATAACTGATGTAGAGGTGATGGAACCCCTCTAACCTGCGATTTTTTTACTGCAAAAACAACCACAATCTCAATTGATTCCCAATCAGAAATTGTAAGTCATTATTCTTACTACATGAAGAATTCATAAATACTAGCTTCCGTGTCGATTCGTGTCCTACACAACATATGGAAAGATTATATACATTACCACGGAACAAACGACTTCTTCTCCTTATCGTCATCAGTGAGCTGACCTCTAGTTCTTTGGAACGCCAATACGCTATCAAGTTTAGTGAGAGCGGTCTCCAATAAGTCCTTGCGCTCTTGCAATTCAATGTGACGAGCAATCTTGGGGTCTTCCTTGGCGAACTTCTCCACATCCTCCTTAGTGAGGTTAGTGAAGAACTTGTCGTCCAATTCTCTAGGGAAGTTGTAATAGAAGTCACTTAAAAGCTCAACATTCAAAAACAAAACCGCCGTTTGCGTGATCTTGGATGTAACAATATCAAGGAATACTTCAGGACATTGGTACTTACCATCCTTGCGACGACACTTCTTGGAGTTCTTCACGAACGATTGTCTCATTTTGAGAAGCGAAGCCCGTTCCTTCAAAAAAAGACCTTCCTTCCCCTTATGGATCAAAGCTTGAGAAAATCCAAGAGCTTCATTGGCATGAAGTTCAGGGTCATTCAGTCTGCGACTGTTGACCTTTTCGAGATAAGTCATCACCTGTGCTAACTTGCGACCACCAACCTCGTGCTTGAGATCATTCATGCGTTGCTCACATTGTTTGAGCTCCTCTTTGAGAAGAAGGTTGGCGTGCTCCCGCAGAACTTGCCATTCGCGGTCCTCAACGTCAATCTCGTACTTGTAAGGCTTGATCAGATTCTCAACCTGATCCAGAGTCAGGTAGTATTTCGACGAAAGCACCAGCTTGGCAGCGTCCATCACCGCCTGTTTCGCCAACGGGTGGCTTCTCAACTGAGTGTTGTCAATCAAGTTCTCCACCTCTTGCAAAATCGCTCTCGTGGTCAAGTTGGTCAGGAGACGACCAACTCCCAGTTTGGTCAAGGCGCCGCATGTGTTTTCCAACACCTTGGCCCAGTGAGGATCGTCTTTGGTGAGTTGTGTGAGCTCCCGGATATCATGCTCAAGAGTTTGAGGCGACACGGCCTCAGTGGGCAGATTCCAGTACTTCTCCGCAATCAAGTCAATGGCTCGTTGGTCCAACTCGTTCTTGACAATCAGTCTAAGTTCCAGCCGGGTGAACTTGTGCGACAATTCCTTGACAGCCAACTTAAGAGTGTCCAAGTTGTTGGCCAAGTACATTTGCGGGGTGAGAGAACGGTCATTGAATTGCACCTTGAATTGGTACAGCGTTTCCTCGAGTTCTTGTTGAAGCGCCATGTAAGTGGGCTTGAGCGATGCAGCCATAGATCTTTCCAACACCTTGACTAATTTCTTCTTGAGATTGCGAGTGGAGGTGACAGTCCCCACAAAGGCGTTCTTGTGTTCCTTCAAGTAATGGTATTCATAGTTTTGCTGAGCGACAAACGCTTGGTAGCCACCCACTTGCTTGCGGCTGAAAAGCAGAGCCTGCTTCCCCGTGGGTGCCTTAGTGATCACCCCAACGTAGCCCATCCGCAAGGGGTACTTGCGGTTGGTCAAGATTGCCCGAGCCTGTTGAGGCTCCACCAAATCAAGCTTGGTGACGACACCAATAGTACGGTCACCGTTAGGGTCAGCTAACTTGGCAGCTCGAAGCGCCGCTGAGTTTGCTAAATCGACATCGGCAGCAGAGATGGCAAGGATGATATTGGGGGCCTCAAGGTACCGCATGCAGATCGAGCGAATCTTTTGCTTCAACGCCGTGGGCTGGTCAGCAGCTTCGACTTGGATGTAACCAGGCAAATCCACCAACGAAAGATCAGGCACCCGAGGCGACCGGATAGTGACCTGAATGGGGTCAGGCAGAATTGCTTCCGTCATCGGCACCGCCATGTTGAGGTCGTACAACTGCTTTTGCACCTGGTTGAAGTCGGTGATATTGTAAAGCTTCAACGCGGGGAAGTCAACAGTCTCGGCAGCGGCGTCGGGAGTATTGACAAGAGTCATTTCAATGGGTCTTCTCGTGACCATGTTATTACCCTTAGGCAAGAACTCTTGGCCGACAATGGCTTCAAGCACCGACGACTTACCCAGCAGCTGCGACCCCACCACCACGATCAGCGGCAAGCGAATGGTGTCGTGGTCGATCAGAGCAAGCATGTTGCGGAGCTCGATCATCTGCTTCGACAAGTTCATCATAATGTCGTCGGTCTCGTCGTGCTCAAAGTCAGGTTCCTCTTCGTCGTCAGCTTCGAGCACTAACTCATCGTCTTCCTCTTCAAATGGATCCTTAGAGAAGTCGTCGTCTTCTTCCTTCAGGAGACCGACGGCAGCTGCAGTAGCACCCACAGCAGTGGCAGTATCGCCACTGCCGCCACCATCACCCCCCGCACTATTGGAATTCTGACTGGAGGAGCCGCCATCAGAGCCACCGTCGCCACTGCCCTTATCGGCGCCCATCCCCTTAAAGAAGTCTCCTGCCAGATCAAACGCACCATTGGCAAAGTCTTTGAGCTTGGAAAGCTGGTCTCTGACCCCCAGCGTCGCCTGATCGATGGTGTAGATGAAACCGCCGCCCACAGCACTCGTGATCCCTACTCGGGCAAGCACCTTCAGGGCGAACGAGGCGAGCTGTCGTTGGGAGTGTGTGTGCCATATCGGGGCAACCCCTATTGGTCGGCGGGGCGCCAAAGGCCTCGGCACGAGCTGTCGGCGTAGAGCTCGACGGTACATTGGCTTGGGTTTAGATGTGTGGCGATAATGATACTATAAGCAACAAATAATTTGTGTGCAGGACGATAGCCGAGGGAGGCTGACAGTAGCTACATCACGCGACGGGGGTGTGTATATTTGTTGTGATCATCGCCGCGTGGCATTACAAGCTTTGAAGGGGTTTCTCCATCTACAGCTGGTAGCTTTTTGTCAAAGTTAAAGGCTCAGATTGAGAAAAAGGATAAAAAACAAGGAGAAAAAACGAAACTGCCCACTAACGGGGTCGAACCGTTGACCTTCTCATTACAAGTGAGATGCTCTACCGCTGAGCTAAGAGGGCTTCTGGGGAATGACTTGACTATTCCTGGTTATACGATAGCAGATGTAAGGTCAAAACTTCGTCAGTTTGCGTATTTGACGTATTTTTTGACCACACACTGGTTGTAGCGGGTTCCAAATACCTACTTGATATGTTCTTGTAATTGCATTCGCATTTTCTACCCCTCATATAACCACCGTTTACCAACCTCAGCGACGATCGACGCCTTTTTCACCGGTGCGCGTGCTTCTCGCCATCATGTCTGCGACAGTGCAATCGAGTGAAACCGACGATGCATTGGTCGCTCGAGGGGTGACGTGCAAGTTCTACACCGACCTTGAGACGGTGATGCATCTAACGGGTAAGAAAAACCTCTTGGAGTTTCAGCGAGTGTTCATCATGATCACACGACCAGGGTACGTCTTCGAAGTCGATCTTGACACATCGGCCGAAATCACCGGCGAGGTCCGCGGGGCGTTGAGTCCGCCTAACTCGATCGAGGAGTTCATGCTTAAGACGGTGGTGCCCCGTCTAGACTACGTCATCCAGCAATGTGAGAATGAACGCAACAAGGTCGCCTACCGCATCGACCAGACCGAGAGACACTTGAAGAACCACGAGCGGTACCTAGACTTGGCGGAAAAGTCGCAGTGCCATGACGTGGCGGTGGTTATCAAGCAGCAGATCGACGAGTTCAAGGACCGGTTGTTGAAGCACCAGATCTTCGCCGGCTTCATCACCCGCGAGATTCACAAAACCGAGTTCCATCGCGACTTCATCCACAACTCGTTTGTCATCAAACTACCGATGGGCCAGTTGAAGATCTGTCTTGACTACGAGACGTTCAAGTTGCTGCGGGTAATTGCTGGCGAACCGAAGAAGAAGCAGGCAAGCATCGTCGAAAGAGTGTTTGGTGCCCAGCAGTTGTTATTTGCCAGCTTAATATTTGAGATGTGGGCGATCACACGGGTGCCGGCGCTCGTGTACACCGGCATGTTCAACTTTGAACCCCTGGGATACTATTACAACATGAAGAAATTGAACAATCAGTCGTACCACTTAGCGGTGATGTTCACCGTGTTTGAAGAATACTCGTGGCCGATGGTTCTCGAACATTTCCCTGAGAACACTAGGGTGGACAACGACTTTTTGTTCCCCGACTCGATGCACAAGGAGCCCCCCTACCATCATTTGTTTGTGCTTCGCTTTTACGAGCAGCTTGTACGACCCAGTTACCGCCCCAGAAACGGCGCCAAGACGTATCTTCTGATTCTTTGGGGTCAAAAGTAGCCCCCAGGACACTTATGTACATATATAATTTAGCATTCATTAATAGCATACTTAACATTCGAGCAACTATCAATTTTTACTACTGTAGATGAGGAAGCCAATTTATAATAGAGTATGATTTGAGAGTTTACGAGAATTTGCGGTGAAGTTTTGTTCATTCCAAAAATTTTAGCAAAAGTTATCAAAATCCGAAAGATTGAAGTTCGAGTCCTCACAAAGAACTAAACCCGAGATAAAACTTCTTTGAACAAGTTGATTTTACAATTGGTGATAGTTTCATGATTATATCATAACATTTTAATTACTTACTTCGACAATTGCTTAGCGGCCTCGCCGGTCTTTTCGTAACGGTCACGGCGGTCCAAGGGTCCTCTAGCGATCGCCTTTTCAAGGATCTCAGAGTAAGGCGCGTGGGTGTTCTTGGGAGGGTTTTGTTGGCACACTACGTTGAAGTAGTTCTCGTACAAGTTGCCGTCCCACTTGCCAATGGCAGAGTTGATGGCGTTGTCCGACAACTGGAAGGAGTCGGTGTAGGTGACGATGTGGGGGCGGATCTTCTGGGCGAGCGCCGGCAAGATGTCACTGTTGATGTCACCAAACACTTCGGAGTCGATCAAGTTGTAGGTAAGGAACAACGTCAGCACCTGCTGCAACACGAAGGCGGCGGCGTAGTTCTGCCCCATCAACTCCAAGTAGGGCTTGGTCAGGTTGTCGCTGTGCTTGGCAAGCCGGTCGGCGTACTCCGTGATCAAGCAGTGGTGGGCTCTCAAACGGGTGAGCAACACCAACTCGGGACCAAGGTTGTCCATGTCGCCGTTGTTCTGCTTGAGCTTGCCGGCAGTACGGTGGGACAATCTCATCATCCCCACCTCCAACGCCCGGGCGAACTTGTTTAAGTCCAACACGTCCTGGGGAGTCTTGAGAATGGTTTCCTTGCCCTTGTCTCCAGTGTAGTTGGGGGCTTCGGCGAGGAACTTGATCGAGTTCGAAGGAGCCCTGCCCTTTTGCACGGCACCAATGTACTGCTTCAAGATCGACTTACCGACGTGGACACCCAAGATGTTGTTGTCCCCTTCCCAGGTGCACATGACGTGCCAGTCGGCAAACGCCCGGCCAAACCCGTTGTAGGCCAGGTACCCGTGGCCACCACAGGCTTGACGGCACTCGGCGATACAGTCGGCGGTGATCCAGGTCAAGTTCAGCTTGCACGACCCCGAGTCGACGAATAACTCCTTGAGGTCGTTGATGGCCTTGCCCAACGCCTTCATGTTGGAGTCGGCGACGGCGGCGTCGATGTCGTGCATCACCTGCTTGATCACCTGGGCGTACTTGTAGGCGGTGGCCGAGATCACGTAAGCTGCCGACAAGTAAGGGAAGAGACGGCGCTGGTGGAGCGAGTAGTCGATGATCTGCTGCTCTTCCTGAGGGTTACCGGTCTTAGGGAATTGGGTACGGCCAATAGCGTATCTGAGAGCGATAGTAGTCATACGAGCAATGGTTCTGTACGATTCAGTCACCATGCCCACTCTACCACCCAAGAGAGCAGAGTACGACAATTGTTCAAGAGGAGGCAACGTCACTTCGCCGTTGCGGTCGACTTGGCAGAACTTCTGCAACATGAAGAACCGTGGGATTCTCACGTTCGAGTACTGGATCCAGCCGTTGTCAATCCCGTCACGACCCATCTTGGCACCGATATCGCCGACAGTGACACCAGGGTTCAAGTTGAAGTCGGCATCTCTCAAAGGCACCACAAATACTTTAACACCGTAGTCCTTACCTTTGACAATAAGTCTGGCGTAAGTGGCACAGTGAGTAGCGGAGTGAGCAGCACCCCCGATCCACCATTTGGTAGCACCGATGTGAGGAGTGTTGATGATAAACTCGTCGGTCTTTTCGTCATAAGTAGCAGTGGTTTGCATCCCCGGAACGTTGGACCCGTGGGCCAATTCCGTCATGCCAAAGCACCCGTAGACGTCGCGGATGTGCTCCAGCTTGTCCTTCAACCAGTAGTTTCTCTGTTCGAAGGTCCCGTTGCCATTGATGGCGGGGATCCACAACATGAGGTGGACGGCGATACGCGTCGACAACCCCGGGTCGGTGATGCCGACAAGCAGCAACCGGGTGTGGAAGTCGTCGGTGTTTTCCGTCTCCAAGTAGCGCAACAAGCGGTCGATTCTGCGGGCGGTGGTCTCTCTCTGTTCCGCTTTAGTCTCATCATAGCTTTCGGGGCCCACCGCCAACACCGGGTCCCGCTCAAGCAGCTGCAAAATGTTGGCGACGGCCTCGCTGCGCTGCTGCAGCCCTTCCAAGAAGTAGTTCATTTTGACGGGGTCCCATGCCAGCTGGTCCCGTTCCTTCTGGAGGAGCGAGCGGGGGTTTTGCGGCGGCGACGTGTTGACACGGTTGGTGACGCTAACCATGTTTTTACTGTGGGACCCCTTGAATCGGGGGCCGCCTTATATATCTAGTGGGAGTGTGGGGAACGCCTTCGGAGCGGCGATTGCCTGCCAAATCCACATGATCGTGACGGAGACGCTTTCACGCGCCAACCCCGAACACTGTCACCACTATACGAGACAGAGGGGAGAGCGAGGGGAAATAAAAGGCGCGAATTGGAGACTAAATTGAAGACTAAGCTGAATTATTGATATTCATTAGTGGTCTGCTTAGTCCTTATTGATAGCTAGGCTGTTGTTACCCCCCAGAACACTAGTTTCTGGGGAATGCGGGCCCCTGTGGGGTAGATGGGCCGAGGCCGAAGGACATTGTTAGTGTCGCGCTTAACCCCACATGGTGCAGCCCCTTCCCCATTAGGTAGGCAGAGAACAGGACAACGGGCTGGATTATATGGGATAAACTGCTGGAGAATGCCGCTAAATGTGTCTTAGATCGAGAGTAGTTCCATGCCGTAACTGCATTTAGTGATCTAGTCAAGATAGTCGCTGGATCATTGGTGTTTTTCACTACAATGGAGACGAACAATAGACAGGCCTGTGAAAGTTTACCCTTGGCCTCTCTGCAGTACTCGCCGTGGAATCCCGTTAAATAAGTTTCATTCAAAATATATACTCATAGCTTCGTCACAACAACAGCAATAACCACACCAATTAGCTCAGCAACACCTTAGCGGCTTCGGCCAGCTTCTCGTAGCGGTCGCGCTTTTCCAAAGTGTCTCTGGCCAACATCGCCTCAAGGGCACCCGAGTAGGGAGCCTTGGTCTGGATGGGCGGGTTCTGCTGGTTGACAATGTCAAAGTAGTTCTCGTAGATGTTCCCGTTGTACTTGCCGATGGCGGAGTTGACGATCATGTCCAGCAATTGGAACGAGTCGGTGTAGGCGACGATGTGGGGTCTGATCTCCTTCGACAAGCGGGGCAAGACCTTGGCGGTGACGTCGGCGTACACTTCGGGCGAGATCAACGACAACGAGAGGAAAAGAGCCGAGCACTGTTGCAAGGCGAAACCCGCCGAGTAGTACTTGCCTTGCAATTGCAAGAAGGGCACCACCAGCTTGTCGTCGTGGGAGTTGACTCTCTTGATGAACTCGTCCAACAAGTAGTAGTGGTTCCACAAGCGAGTGATCAACACCAACTCAGCGCCGATCGAGTTGTAGTCGTCGCCGTTCTCCTTGGCTTGTTCGAGGGCAGCCACCGAGGCTCTCATGATACCGACTTCGACAGCTCTCAAGAAAGTCTCGGCGTTGAGGACATCGTCGGCCGAGTTCAAGATCGTCTTCTTGCGGTTTTCACCGGTGAATTGGGCGGTGTCGTTCAAGAAGGCGTTGACGCCGTCGAGCTTCTTACCCTTCAACACTCTGGCGACGTTCTTCAAGATCGACTTACCGGCAACGGTACCCAACATGTTGTTGTCACCTTCCCAGGTGCATTGCACCACCCAGTCGTTGTAGGCCTTGCCGAACCCGTTGTACGACGAGTAGCCGTGACCACCACAGGCTTGACGGCATTCGTCGATGGCAGCGGCAGCGGTCCAGGTCAAGTTCAGCTTGCAGGCGGCGGAGTCGACGAACAACTGCTTCAAGCGGTCGATGGTGGTGCCGAGCAACGCCATGTCGGTTTCGGCGACGGCCTTGTCCAAGTCGTTCATGATCGAGTACAAGGTCATGGCGATCTTCATACCACCGGCGGAGGCGACGTAGGCCACCGACAAGTAAGGGAAGAGACGGCGCTGGTGCAAGGGGTAGTCGATGATCTGCATTTCCTCGCCCAGCTTGCCGTTCTTGGGGAACTGGCGTCTGCCGATGGCGTATCTGAGGGCGATGGTGGTCATCCGGGCGATCATGCGGTAGGAGTCGACGATCATACCGACTCTACCGCCCAAAAGGGCCGAGTACGACAATTGTTCCAAAGGAGGCAAAGTGACTTCCCCTTCTCTGGAAACCTTACAGAACTTCTGCAACATGAAGTGACGAGGGATGCGGACGTGGGAGAATTGAATCCACCCGTTGTCGATACCGTCACGACCCATCTTGGCACCGATATCGCCGACAGTGACACCCGGGTTCAAGTTGAAGTCCTGGTCTCTCAAGGGGACGACGAACACCTTGACACCGTAGTCCTGGCCCTTAACGATCAAACGAGCGTAGGTAGCACAGTGGGTAGCGGAGTGAGCAGCACCACCGATCCACCATTTGGTGGCACCGATGTGCGGGGTGTTAATGACGAATTCGTCAGTTTCCTCGTCGAAAGTGGCAGTGGTTTCCAAACCAGGGACGTTAGAACCGTGGGCCAATTCAGTCATCCCGAAACAACCGTAGGTCTTGGCAATCTTACCAGCGCCCATCGTTTGCGACCAGAACTTGAGCTGTTCAGCAGTACCGTTGCCTCTGATGGCGGGGATGTACAACTTCAAGTGGACACCAGGACGGGTAAGCGACTGCGGGTCCATGATCCCGATCATCAGCAATCTCATGTCGAAGGTGAACTCGTCGTCGAGCTCCAAGTAGCGGGTCATGCGGTCGATCTTCAAGGCGGTGACCTCACGCTGCTGGTCCTTGGTCAAGTCGTAGGAGTTGGCGGACACCTTCATGATGGGGTCACGTTCGAGTTGCTCGGTGATCATGGCGATGGTTTCCGAGTTCTTCTTCGAGCCTTCCAAGAACCAGTTCATCTTGACGGGGTCCCAGGCGTTCTGGGCCCGTTCGCGGCCGATGAGGGCGGCGGGGTCGGGCGGGGCGGTGTAGTTCACCGTGTCAGTAACCGAGACCATGGTGATTGTTGTTGTAAGTTGAAAATTGGCGAGATTGCTGGGGCGGCGGCGCTATTTAAATCGCAATAGGGGTGGGGTCGCACTCCCCTCCGCAATTCCGCTACCAGCGACATAAACCGAGGATGAGCCAAAGCTGGGGAAAAAGATGAGCTGATGCGACGCCAGTTGCGGGGGTTTACCGCGGTGGCCGTTGCCAGTGACTACGTATGGAGAACCGAGGCTGTTTGTGGTGGTGGTGCCATTTCCGTGGCGACTTCGGTGATTGATTACTCCCTGATCGCCGGCTGTTGTTGCTCGGGGACTCCGGCCTCTGAGAAACCGTTAGCGGGTAACGCCCTTTTGTTAGCCGCAGCGGACCGAGGATGTAGTAGCCAGTGCGAAAGGAGTAGGCAAAAAAAATGAGTAAAGAAAAACAATACCCCACGAATGGACACGTAGCAAGTGACCCCACGAGTAACAGGGGAAACTCAAAGTTTGACGGTGTGAAGTTCACATGGCAAAGGCACAAATTTAACGGTTTAAAGTTCACATGGCGGTGGCCTGTTTTTCTCTACTAGTGGCGTGGTTTTTATGGTGTTGTGGTGTTTCTGGTGTTGTCGCTATTAACCCCTGGTGAAAGAGGCTGAAATTGTGAGTGACCAACGTCATCGTGCGGGAACCGTGGGGCAGAAGTCGGGGGACAACGTCTTTTTTTTTGATAAAAACCTGGAGTCACCCAGCATGTGATTTTCTTCAGTTGTAATTCGTCTGGGTCGGTCCGGACCTAATGCGAGGGTGTCGGACGAATCGGGCTTAATGCCGAAAACGGCTAAATTGACGTGGGCAGGAGCGAAATTATTCCACGCACCCACGGGACCGTCGGTAGCGGGCTAGCCCCTACCAACCTACCGACGCAGCACGGACTATGTACTGCCTCCTCTTGTCGCTGTCTGTGTCTCTTTGTTCTTTTCGGGGATAGTGTCCACCGACTAAGCTTTAACCTTAGCGCTCGTCCCGCCGTGACCCCAGGTTTCGGGAGTAAATGACCTTTAACCCTAATGTTTACGAACGATTGCTGACACGGGCGACGCGCCGGAGATATCAGTGTTGTCGTGGGTCGTCGCCTCCCGTTTCACTGACGCTGTACCGACGCTACTGACGCTACTGACGCTAAAAACCTAATCTGGGAGGTGGCCCCACGGAGATAACCCCGGATTCTAGACCCTCACCCAAGCTTGCTCACTTGCTGTCTCCCACTAGTGTAGTCGCACTACTCGCGCACTACGGCGCTACCATCAGTGGTCATCGAGGAATGGATGGGCAAACGAGCGGCCGACACAAGATGGACGGCGTGACAATATCGCCAAAAGCACCGCCTGCCTTGCGTTTCGGGGGTGGCGGGGGGTCAGGGCTGAGAGGGCAAGCAGTGACAAGGCTCGTGTGGCTCGTGAGGAGTTTATCCGGGTCCCGGCACGGCTCCGTAGACGAGCTTAGAGTGGTGCCGTTGTAGCGTGAGAGGTGGGGAAGCGCGTGCCAGGGAAGGAGGGTTCACCGCTTACGTACACCGCGTCCACCGCTTACGTATACCGCGATGAGCTAAGGGGGCGAGACGGCGACGGAAGCAGCCCCTAAATGCCTCGGCGACGCCGAAATTGGCGCTGCTGCCGGCGCGCCGGATCGGGAGGCGCACGGAGGTTAGCGTGCCGGTCGGTTGCGAAAACAGCGCTCGAAATTATATGCGCGCGGCAATTGCGGGGGCCGAGAGCCGGTGGGCGATGTCCCGACAGCTTCCGGCATCGGAAGCTACTGTCGACAGTCTACAAATCGGGTGATGCAGTCGTTAATCGTTAGTCTATACAGTCGTTAATAAGGGGAATAAAGGGTCTGAGGCCATCTAGAACACGCTGGTGATCAGGTGGATGGCGTGGTTGCGGTGGTGGAGCGGATGCAGCGCCGCCGCCGCCGCCGCCACCAGCGGCTTCCGCGCGATCGCCGCGGCATTATCGTGCAACATCACCGGCAGCGGCGCCACCACCTCGGCCAACTCGTCCTCGGAGTCGCTCAGCAGGTGGCACTGTTCTAACGCGGGAAGCTCGTCGTCGGCGTCGTCGTCATTGACGTCAATTTCGTGGTCAACGACCAACGGGTACTGGTAGTCAAACACCAGCTTCGCGAGCAGCGCAAGCTCGGAGGGGGCGCACGACTCGTCCCAGTCGTCGTCCAGCTCCAGGTCGTATTCGGACGAGTCGTAGTAGATGTCGTCGTCGTCGTCGTCGTCGGATTCGACTTCGTAAGTGGTAACTTCGGTGCGGTCCTCGGCGACGGGCTCGAGCACGGGCGCGTGGTGCTTCGCCAGCTGCTGTTCGGCGATCAGGTCCATGAGGGTGTCGAGCATGTTCGCCTGGACGACGAGCCGTCGCAACAGCACGTTCAGGGCGCCGGCGTCGTGGGTCAACTTCAGGCGCACCTTCAGGGCGAGGATGTAGGTCTGGGCAAAGGACATCGACATACCCAGATTATGGTAGGCTGTGTAAGCTGCTGTGTAAACTGCTGTGTAAACTGCTGGGTAAGCAGAGTGGTATGAGTAATCGATTGGGGTGGGTCAATGTCGCCGGTGGGAGGGCTGATTCGGATAAACTCAGAGTGGTGGGGCTGGAGCGGGAGGGCGGCAAGTTATATACGCTTCGGGGGCCAGATGGTTCGTGCTAGCGTCCTCCGTTATTTTTTCCCTCACGGAATATTTTTTTCTGGTTTTACCCGTGTCCCGGGCTCGCAACGTGGTGAGACGTCGCACGCTTTTTTTTTCGTCATTGTCCTATTGCTGGGCCGGTGGCCGAAGCCTCCGACTCGGCCAACGGGCCCGGTGGCTCCGTCCCGTCCGCGTCCAACGCGTAATCCTCTAGGCGGAAGGAAATGGGCTAATACTAGCCTCTAGCTACGAGGCTATGAGGCTGTGGCTGGTGCCAAGAGGATACGAGGGCGAGTAGGGGGCGTGACGGTTTGTCGGCCATGGGGCGCTTCGGGCTTGGCCCCCTTGGGGCCGGTTGCCCCATTAGGCACGCGTGCGAAAGACATCACGCTCGGCGTTGTTCGTAACCGTCTCCCTCACACCCCACAAGCGATGACTTTAGGCAGCGCTTCCCGCGAGATCAAAAGGTGCCCGCGCGCGGTGCGGTGCGTGATTATTTGTAAGCGGTATACCCGCGGCGCCCTGGCGGCGGGCCTGGCGAGACTAAGCGCAGAGGAATACTTGGTTAGTGCCTGGTTACTGAGCGCCTAGGCGAGGACAGCGGCGTCCGCTTCAGCGCCCGCTTCCGCTTCGGCGCCGGGGCCACGGATGGCCACGGAGGCCACGGGATCCGTAGCGATCCGTGGTACTCGTACCTGCGGCGGTACCCACCACGTTGGCCCTTTTGCTGCTGCTGCCCGCCGTTCCCGCGATCACAAGACCGAGGGGTGTCTGGTGCAGATTACTCATGGCGTCGTCGCCGATGACAAATGGCGAGCGCGACACAAGGCGCTACTCACTGTGTACGGGAGAGCAGAGATGTCTCAATTACTAATTCACCATTGCGATGTCGTCAGGCACCACTAGGAAATGTGAGACTAGGATATGTAAGCTAGGATATGTGTTAAGCTAATTGGTAGTTGGTAGTAGATCGCTGTCTGTCTCCTTCGATCGCTGTTCTTTTTCGGGTGCGCTGGAAGTGGCTATCACCGACGGTCCCTGGCGCCGCGGCCAAAAGAAATAGGCATTTAATTAAAGTCTAACGATTTAGACTACCGAGACAGCCGTCTGCCACGTCCCGGAGATCGTCGGCAATTACGTAGCCTTACTGCTTCGAGATCTGCCAGTGAATAATTGGTAATTAAGGTGAAATTTGACCACAAAACGCCGCCGCAACTTGTCGTTGACTAAGGCCCTGTTGGTCCCCTTCAGCCGCGCCCTTCATTGTCCTCGGTGGACTTCCGTTTCGACACAAACGAAACGACCACAAATCGCCCGCTTGCTGGTACCGGTTACTAACGCGGATTTACTAAGTCTGCCTTAGTCACCTCAGGCATTGTAGCGTCAACGGCAGGGCCTCGGGGGCATTGTACCTCGGTTTTATCAGCCTCAGATAGTCAATTCTGCGCTAGCTACACGTTTCACTATAGTACATTAAATTAACTACTAACACGTTTAGTCGAACAAGCCGAACCCCATGTCGTCGTCGGATTCTTCGGCGGCTTCTTCTTCCTTTTCTTCAGCAGCGGCAGCGTCACCACCAGCGGCGGCGGCACCGGCAGCGGGGGCAGCGCCAGCGGCGGGGCCGGCGGTGGAGAAGGCGGCGAGGATCTCCTTGAGGTCCTTGCCTTCGAGGGCCTTGGCGAAAATGTCGGCCCAGACGTTGTCGACGTCGGCGCCAGCGGCCTTGGTGACGGTCAACAAGTTGTCAGCGGTGATGTCGACCCCGGCATCGGCCAAGATCAAAGCGGCGTACGAAACGGAAGCCTCGGCGGACATTGGTTCTATAGTGAGGGTAGTGGGTTCGGTGGTGGTGAAATTTTTTGCCAGTGCGCTATTAGGGCTGGTAGCCCTAGAGTGTAGGAAGAGCGCGTGACTTGCACGTGATGCGCACCTGTCACTTTCCTACACTCTATCGCACTACCGGTAGCGTCGGTAGCGATACCTTAAATTGACGTATCGGCGATAAGCGAAGCAACTATCCCGCCGCATCCGGGGCGAGATCGCCGACGCCGCCACGCCGCGACGCCGCGGCCACGGGCTCCCGCTCGGATTGCTAGCATCCACCGCATACATCGAGATCTAGACTTTTTTTAGCCGGCGTTAATTACCGGCATTCTCGGTAATCCCAGGGCCTTAGCCGGGGTTAACATGCACCACCCGATACCGCCCTGTCTACGCCCTGTCTACCTAAATTACCACCTACCCGTAATTGCCTCTGCTACATTACCACTCCTCGTGATCTCTTACCTAAGCGAGCCTAGACCTTACCAAGAAATAATCACCTGTTTCAGTTGATAGCAATTGCTTGGTAGTTGTTGGTAGTTGTCTTAGAGCATTCATTCCGGCTATGTACAAGCCCCAGCGTTCCGGATAATTTTTGGGGGCGGATATTGTGGGGCTTATATTTAAACAAACTTGGCCAAGTTCAGCAACCAGGTGCGGTACTCGTTTTCTTCCTTGTACTCGGAGAAGGCGACGATGAAGTCGGCCAACTCGTCGTTGACGCCACGGGCGGCAAGGTAGTTTTCGAATTCGGTTTGCAACGATTCGTCCAAGTCCGAGAAGCGGGGGCCTTGGTACTTGAACTTGTCGATGAACTCGTTGCTCGAGGCGATTTCGTTCAAGAATTGCTTGACGTCGGCTTGGTAGTTGATGAAGTCGACCGAGAACAGCTCGTCGGTGTTTTGCATGAACAAGTTGACGAACAACCCGTCGTTTTGCGCGGGCTTTTCCACCAACACCTTGATGTTGCACAACAACGAGTCCAACGAGTCAGCTTCAGCTTCAAGGTCGTCTTCGTAGGCACCCTCGGTCTCGGCAAGCTGACCGATGGGGATATCGGTGACTTCGTCGATGTCGAAGAACACTCTGATGACTTCGTCACCCTTTTCCTTAACGAGCTGGACGTTGGAAGTGCCTTCGTTGGCAATCAACTTGTAGCCATTTTGTTCGAGGAACTGCTGGTAGTTGGGCTCCAACTCGTTGGGGATGGCGCTGCAGATCTTGAGCTCGGACTTGAGCACTTCCTTCAAGTTGGCCGCCAGGTTGAAGCGGACGGGCGACGCCACCAACGTGCGGCGGACGGCCAATTGCGACGCGGTGATGCGGGTGGTGGCTCTGGCCACGGGGAGGGCTCTTCTGGCAGCGGTACGCAAAGCAGTCGACAACATCAGGGATGGGGGTGTGAGTGGAGATGGGATGAGTGCGATTTCAGGGGGCAAAATTAACCCGCGCGGAATCGCAAGGAAAATTGAAAGAGGCGGAGGAAGGTGGGTGGATAAATACACCAGCTTGAACCTGAAACATCATAATTGAAATGATGTGGTCGTCATGGTAACAGGAACTAACTAGCTTGGCACGTTATTCTTAGATTTGATTCAATGCTATGGTAAGCATTATTAGCATATTCGTAGGGGCAATTATTGAGTAACTGGCTTCACTTCGTAGTCTCATAAGTCACCTCAATTAAGCATTCACCATCGACTAGCTCTGTAGACTGAATGTTAATTAACATTTTATTCAAGCGGTAAGTTTCTTCCATCTCCACTACCGAAGAGAAGACTAGAACAATTTCACCATAGATGCCAGACCAAAAGTCGAATGATCGGGGGTGCAGATTTAGTAGCGCTAGACTGAGGACCCTAGACAAGCCCCTTTTCCCCTATAAATCTCTGATGATCTGGCAACTTTAGCCCACGGCTTTTTATGTGTTTATGGCGACATTGTCTCTGGTAGCACGTCCGTATTTTATATGTTATGTACCACGCAAATTGACTCCTAGCAGTATGCTGAATCCAACTGATCCTTGGATCACCCCACCCCGCACATAGAATTGCTCTCGCCACTATTATTAGTACTACCTACAGAATATATCCATAGATTCAATTTGCCAATTGCCTCCTCAGAAATTACTCCACTCCGCAATTAAAAGCAATTGGATGGCGGAGATAATCTGAGACACGGGCAAGTAATGCCGAAAGCTTATTTTAGCTGGAGTTATCCGCTTAGGCATCCGCTTAGGTAAGCGGCGCGGCTAACGGCGTCTCGTATGGCGATCAGTCTCCACCAGTGTCTCGTATTGCGATCTACACCGTCATCATTATTCTCGAATTAATTAGTTGTTATAAATGCAAAGTTCCAGAGATTAGGAGGGGGAGAGATCAAGGAGATCGGAGGAGGTGTAGAGATCGCAGAGATCAGGGGAATAGATGGAGAGATCGCCGAGATCGGGGCAGATAAGAGTTGGGCGGGGTTCAAGCGAGCGACTGGAGGTACTCCTGGACGTACGCCGACAGCCGGCGGTAGCGGCGCTCCTGGTACTTCTCGTAGATGGCCTTGTGGTGGGCCTCGGGGTGCTGGCAGGCGTTGATGAGCGCCTCGGCGAGCGGGCGCAACTGGCCCTCGGTGTACCCCAGGTAGAACACGTGCAACTCCGTCCACTCGCCCTTCTGGAGCAAGCGGCGCAGGAGGTAGTGGGCGCCGGCGGCGAGCCACAGCGGCGGCAGCGCCACGAAGCGCAGGTCGACAATAGTAATTTCGAGGAAATACTTCGCCAACGTGCGCGTCTCGTAGTCGTAGTCGTCGGCCTTGGAGGTGCGGCGCAAGAACAGCATTGGTCCCGGCCACCCCATGTCGAAGTCAAGCACCGAGATCATGAACCGCTCCGCCTTGAGGAACTCGTCGACGCTGTAGGCGTTGTCGGCCATGTAGGCGACCTCCTGGACGGTGGGGCAGTTGATTTCCTCGTACTTGGCGGCGATGAAGAGGGCGACGGCGCCCACGAGCTGGAACTTCAGCAACAGCACTTTGCGGCGCAGGAGGAAGCGGTCGATGTAGTTGACGGTCAAGAAGAGCGTCTCGGGCAACAAGTTGAACCGCAAGTGCACCTGGACCACCCAGTCGATGAGGACGCGGCGCATGTCCCATTTAAGCTCGTTTTGGTGGTCCATGTAATGGGGGTCGGGCAGCAAGCGCCCTTCGAGCTCGTGCATGTATTTGAAGATCTCCGGGGCGTACTCGGCGACCATGGTCACGTCGTAGGTGTCCTCGTCGTTTTCATCCAACGTCGCCCGCTGGTACTTGTGTCTCACGTACTGCAATTCATCGATGTCTTTGCGGTCCCACCGCGGCTCCATCGGGACGTTGGCGGCGCCCCGCGGCGCGGTGTCGGCGCCGTCGTAGTCCAGGTTGTTGACGAACTCGTCGGCGGCGTCGTCGTCGTCGTCGTCGTCCTCGGCGGCGTCGCTTTTGGTGTCTTCGGTCAACTCGGCGTCGACATTGAGCTCGTCAAAGTGGCTGCGAATGACGATGTCCTCCTCCAGCACGGGGCGGTTCTCCTTGTCGTCGTCGGCCTGGCTCCGCACTTTGTCAAGGCGGGGTTTCTTGAACTGGCTCAGGCTGTCGTAGACGTGGAGCTTGGGTTTCTTCGGGGCGTTGGCGCTCACGGGCGCCAACGGCTTCTTGGGGTAGGTGACGTCCTGCAACACCTCGCGCGCCGGCGGGCGGGCCGAGGGCTTGCCCTTGGGCGGGCGGTCCAAGTTTTCGTCGTGGATCTGGATGTTTTGCCTCATGTTGGGATGGTGCAAAAACGGGGTATCAAAGGGTATATAGCGATCGACGAGGGTGCTCGGGGATGGTCTGGATAGCGAGTGACAATAGTTGGGAGGGATAAATTGGTCCGTTAACGGGGGGTCAAAAAGGGGGTATCAGAAGGTGGGCCGTTCCAAAGAGAGATTCCGCTTTAGTCGTTAAACAAAGGGATATATCGGTCGTCAGCAGCAGCTAACACAACAAGGAAGAAATAGAGATGGGGAACAGGCAACCACACAATCACAAACTCACACGGGGCAAACGCTGGTGGACGGAGGGCGAGGAAAAAAAACACCTGGCCACGCCCGGCAAACTGTCTGTGATATGTAGGAGGGTGAGAACCTCAAGATCAAAACACACGTGCGGCGGCGAAAACAACAACAAACAAACCCGACACGAAAATTAGCAGAATAAGAGCAAGGAATAGAGAAAAAGCCAATACTCAATAGAGGGCTAGTTTACTCGCTAGAAGAGCTGGTGGTGCCAATGGGTGGGCGGCGATAGTCGCGACGAGGGAAAGGTTTTGTCGCGTCGCACAGCCAAGGGAAAACAAACAAACAACGCGAGGCGGGGCGCGGCGCCGCTGGCCCACTGTGACGGGAGCGGCTGCCGGCGCCGGCACCACTACAAGGGGTGGCTGCCGACGACGCTGCCACGCTGCCACCTGCTTCGGCTACCCCCACCCTGCGCCGCCAGCGAAGCCTGGGGCCTAGGGGAGGCAGTGCCAGGGCACATACAGAGATAGGGGGTGTGGCACGTCGCGGTGCTGGCGCCTCGTGGCGATGGGTCTCAATGTTTATCCGACGGGGCTTGTTGCTATATTTGGAACCCTGATCCAAACAAAGCTCAGCAAGAATAGCATCAAATATACGTATAAAAAGTAAGGGTCTGGGGGCATCGATGCGCTCTATACAGTAGGGGAGGACCCTGAGCTGGGGGAGGTCCAGAGCATCGCCTAGTCCGGGGCGGCGCGCTCCAGTTTTTCACTAGGCGCCCTCGACGCGATGACATCATCGCCTGGATGAGCATTGTTTACATTTGCGTCCGATCTATATATACATGACCCCCGCCCTCAGAGTAGGACAGAGGGAAACTTGTAGCGGCCTACGATTGCTGGCGTCGGGAATACTAACCTCCCCGAAACTTCCGAGCGGGTTGCGTATCTGCTTGTGGAGGTAGAACCCGCTTGCGGTGGCGTGCGCTGAGTAAGCGTCGAGCGCCTTCGCCGACCCCTATAGAAGCGGTTGTTCCGTACAAAACAATGGCGGCACCCTTACCAAAATTTGGGGGACACACAATAGGAGTGAGACCCGTAAGTATGTGTCGACTGCCGCCAACAACCGGCAAACGCGGGGGCCTTACACACGCTTCCCCACTTTCCGAGGCAGAACAAGCCAGCACGCCCATGTGCGCCATGTGCGCCGGCGCCCTCGACGTCGACGATACTATCGGATCGCATCATAGTCGACGTCTAAATCGTTAAAAGAGATATACAAAAGAATGACCCATAAACAAGCCGTATAATTTAGGATTATTGTTAAATCTTTGTGTTTTGTTCTTTAGCTGTATTGTTCGTGTATTCGGGGTGTATTATTGATTGTTCATTATGCTGTTAGGGATCATTAGTCATTATCATCAATTAGGCGTGTTTGTGGCTGGTTACCAGTCACAGGCGATTTCGTCGGTGTCGATGGGGTCGAGATCGGCGCCGGGGCGCTCGAGCATCAACACGTTGCCGTGCCACCGGTACACGGGCTTGATGTCGACGTCGAGCGGGTAGTATTTCGCCTGGTTTAAAGGCGTCCGGTTCGTCGGCGGCGTCATCAATTGGTGGCACCCGGGGGAGGCAAACCCGCGCGACGGCGAAAACACACTATTGGGAGTGGCCATCGTATAATGTGAGTGTAAGTGAGTGTAAATGAGTGTATCGAGACCAAATCTGATCACCTCTGCAAACGGGGATTTATTGCTCTTATATCTCTGGGGCAGGGTCCAGGAAAATAAATGTTTATGCTGTACATGAAGATACAGACTGCGTGAAATTGGCGCCAGCTTTCGTACCCGACATAATGCCCGGACAACAATGGGGGAAAGTGGGCTGTTGGCCCGACAAAAACCTTCGCTGCAGCGATAGGCGCCGCTGCCGTTTGCGGACAATAGGCACCAAAGGACTGTCTATGTTACGTCTGAAACAATTATTGGTATATTTTAATAGATATATGGCATTGAACTAGTCTTGGATGCCGCCGCGCCAGCAACGTGCTGTCAGCGAAGATTTAGGGTTGGCGCTGTATACCTCACTGCGTACTAAACTAAATGTTGAAGACCGCCCCGGCCACAGACTTTGCGCGGCCAGGGCTGCCTAATTGAGGCCGCCCGCTGCAGGATGGCATCATCCCATCACTGGAGATAAAAATTACGAGCACGATATAAAATTGTCGCCCTATGAATCATACATAGTAGACCTAAGGTCATTGACGTTAACAACACTGTCGTGGTAGTGTTTGTGGTTGTAATCTGGTCGTGTCCCTACCGACTCGTGTCGCACTTTACTTTTGTTCTGCGACTAATTTACCATGGGCGGTTCCACAGCCCCGAAAAAAAGTGGCTGATACCGAGTGCTGATCGCTGACGCCGACACCGCCCGCCAACCACTGCCACCATATTCTGCCAACGGTTGCAGCCCTCGTGACCACTATACCACCAAATGTGACTCGGGCGTGACTCCTACGCCCCATTAGCCCATCGTAGCCCACCAGAGCCACACAGCCCCTTGGCTGCTACGCCTGTATTGTCGCTGACTACTCCTGTACACAGTTTGCTGAACCTGCCACTCGGTGGGGTGGGTGCGCTCGCCAGCTGCGCCCTGAACCCTGAATCGTCCCTTTGAACCTCCGTGAGATAAAAGGCCCTTTCAGCCCTTTCCACTGGCTAAAATTAATTGAAACCATGGCTCTTGAAAAGACGTGCATCATCGTCACCAACCTCGACAAGCAGGACTTCGTCGCGGCGCCGGCGCTGCCGATGCTGGTCGCCGAGACCATCAAGTTTAAAGTGGCCCAGTGCTGTCCCCAGGTCGAGTACTGGCTGTGTCTCCCCAATTTGGCGCGTATCATCGTGATATTGACCTCGGAAGCCGATGCTACCAAAGCTGCCGAAACCATCAGGGAGTGGGCGGCTGACAAACGGCCCCAATTGCGGGTGCTGCTTCAGGAAAACCTCTTGCTGCGGTCGAAGCTGCTGGACGCGGTGTTGGAGTCGCCGGAGATGAAAGTCCGCTCGCAGTTTACTGAACCGTCACCACAAGCGTTTGACGTGGTGGCTGACCTTAAAAACATCGGTATTGATGTTTCTGATTATAACACTACTTCAGAAATGGCGGAGTGGCAGAACCCGCCGACAATGGGTGTCGGCCGCTCCCGCAGTCAGACACGGACGTTATTTAGACCCCGGCTCGACACCAGCGACGCTACTTTGAAGACTAGAGGCGTCAGCCCCCCGACATCGCCCACGATCACCCTCGACGACTTTGCCGTCTAGCGCATTGTATTTTTATTCATATTCATTTCATTCGGTAATAGAGAAACTTATCATTATACTCGTTATAGCTTGCTTGTAGTATCCACTGTTGGAATGGCTGGCGACCAGCCATGCGGGTTCCATGCAGAAACACAGCCGCGATGGTGCCGTTTCGGTGCAGGGCTAAGCCCCCCAGATCATGCGCGGAAAGCATCGCGGGAAAGTAGCATCAAATGAGATGGGGACAAATCGTACAAGATCCTTAAGCTGTGAGTATTGTGGTTACAGTTGGGATAATGAGTTTAAGTGTTTAAATATGGACTTTATTACACGGAACACGTTCCTAACCGTACCAACTTTAAATGCCTCTACTACTATAATGTCTCCCTCCTTGAGGTAAGCTTGAGAATTCTGAAATGTTTATCGTGTATTGTAGTCTATTTGCGATTAGTAGACGGGAGCTGGTGTGAGTCCTACCCAGGCGTGGGGAGGTGGCAGCGAAAGGCCAAGCATTGTCCACGTAAGATGCGGTACTGGACAGTTATCGGGGTGGAGCACTTCGAGGGAGTCAAGCTTGGTTTCATCGGCCCACTTCATCCACAAATTACTCACGTTACCCCGGACTTTAAACTTTTCGACTGTCAGTGGCACATATAAGCGGTGATGGCGACAGAGCTTGGAAAAGTCACACCGGTCTAAAAATACGTTTTTGATTTGGGGACACTGAAGAAGGAAATTGGGATCAATCAGGCAAAACAGCACGTGCACTTTCTGGAGGGTCAGAGGCAACACACTGCACTCAGAGATGCAAAGACTCTGGCAATTAGCAAGGGAAAGAAAGTCAAAGTCCAGTGCCTCAATCACCAGTTTATGAGCATCAAACTGGACATTATGGAGGCGTGCCGCTCGTACCAGCACGTAGGCATTCAGCTTAAGCCACAGGTGGCGCAATTCGTCACAGCAGATGACGATTTTATTAAGGTGATCGCCAAATCGAAGACTCTCTAACTCCAGTGAATGGGCGTGAATAAATGCGGTTAAAAGGTTAGGGAAATTGATAAACTCAACACCCGTAGGAACACACTGTTTGACGACAATTCGTGATAAATTAGGAGCAACCACGGTAGCATTTGTAACACCAGTCATGGTTAAATCGCGGAGATTATTTGAATTGAGCGATACGTCGTGACCTTCAACTTTGAACTCAGTGACTTGAGAAGGGATCCCTTCAATTGCAGCGTAGCTCTTGACGATCAATGTCTTTAACGATGAGGGAAAAGGGGTATGAGTAGTCAATGGTGACGTCATTGAGATCTGGAGTCGATAAAGGTTACGGAAACTGTGGTATGAGTTGATAACAAAATTCTCAGCGTTCAAAATGGAAAGTTGAGCCATTTGTGTCTCCGATAAGTACTGACACACATCAAGTAATTGGTCGGGATTTTGGACGATGGAAAGCTCTTTAAGTTTAGGCATATCGAGCTTAGCAAATGAGGAACCAATCTCGCTTACAGACACTTCCTCAAGGTGGCTAATGTCAAAGCCATCGTGTAAGTGGCGAATGCCGTCGACTCTTACTAACTGAGACCACGGAAGTTTGCCATAGAAATCCACACGAGCATTGACTACTCCAGTAAGCGTTACTGGGTCGTATCTGTACCCATTTGGTAACCTCAACTTTTGTAGTGATGGTGGAAACCTGAATATTTCGTTCTCAGGGCAAATGACGTGTTGAATAACAAGCTCCTTTAACCGGTCAAATTGACGGAAATCACCCAGATCAATCTGACCATGGACAATACACAATTTAGACACCGTTCTGGGAAGGTGGTCGACGATATACTCGCAGTTAAAGATGCGTAGACTATCGATATTGCTCGTCTTGAAATAGGGTACCAGAAAATGGCTATCTCCCAGCAACGTCAACAGCACACTCAACTGGGGGTACTGTCTCAAGAATTTCTCAAGTTTAGGCCATTTGGGCAGCGAGATCAACGCGTCAATGTTACACGGAGGGAGTTGACTCAATAGGCCCAAATCGACTTCACTGGGGTCATTATC
This sequence comes from Diutina sp. Y7414, assembly GCA_037042415.1. Classification (NCBI taxonomy): domain Eukaryota; kingdom Fungi; phylum Ascomycota; class Pichiomycetes; order Serinales; family Debaryomycetaceae; genus Diutina; species Diutina sp. Y7414. The sequence continues at coordinate 960,460 of JAXQKI010000100.1, forward strand.
AACAAGCGGTGTCGTCGACACTGTAAGTTTTCTCGTCTTAAGACAATCGGCAATCAACGGTTGGAGCGGGTGGCCAGTAAACCCCAAATAGAGCTTACAGAGACTCGGTTCGTCGAGACACTGGCATATCCAGTAGGCGATCTCCTGGGGCAAAGCAACAAGCATTGGACAAAACTAAAAACGCTACATGGGGAAGCGGCCACGAGTAATAATACCGTGGTAACCTTTAAGGTAGCCGCATCGGTAGTGGTTGTGCCATCGGCCCTGTGGCTGTGGAATGGACACCTTAGTGGTTGCGAATGCGCAAACTAGTGGCGGTGGCGTGGCGCCAAGGCAGTCTACGACATGAAAGATCTTGAGTAGAGATGGTGGTGGGTATTGTAACTGCGAATTAGTGGTTGTTTATCAGTATTCTAGTTGGATACAAGATCCGAGGTATATCCGGTGGTTGAAATTGGTGCGCGCTACACTATAATTGAATTTACTTCCGGTGATTTACCGACTTCACACTAAAGTCGCACGAAATTCAATTCATTCGACCACACACTCATATATCCACCAAATGCAATTGTTGCTCGCAGTGGCGGCGGTGTTGGCACCGGCAGTGGCCAAGACCGCGGTGTTTGAGCTTGCCCGAGACGGGGGCAGCGACGCGCTGGCGGCGCCGGTGGCGGCGCACGTGGCGCGGGCGTATCTCAGTGACAAGTTCGGGGCGTCGCTGGTCGTGGCCCTTGGCGACGGCGCCCTCGGCGGCCAAGCCCTCCAGTTCATTAACAGTCACCACTACCCTCGTGCTCTGAACCAATTGGTGGTGCTGGTGAGCGGGGTGGCGGCGCCCGAGCTGTTCGCAGCGGCGCCGTTGTTGGTCACTAGCGACGACGACGTCGCCCAACAGGTGCGCCGCGACTTAAAGGCGACCCACAGCGCCCACCACTTAACCGAAGAACTCACCATTTATTCCGATGCTCTGGATCACCCGCAACTGGTGGTGAACCACTTTTCGCTGTTTGACTCGCAATTGGCGGCGATCTGGCGCCAGTTCGTCAACGACGACCACCAACAAGTGCTTGCCAGCGACGGCCTGCGCTCGCGCGTGATCACCGACAAGCTCTTCATGACCGAGCTCGCGCAGTTATTGCACCTCCGGCGCCTCCCCATCGCCGACGCCGGCGTGGTGGTGATGGACGTGGGGCTGATCAACTCGTTGGCCAACAAATTGGGCCACGGCGCCCCCACTGTCGAGTACGCTCGCGATATCATCGCTCAGGCGATTCTGCAATTTGGCGACGACTATGACGTCACCGTCATCGTCAGCGACGACGACGTCACCGGCGCCGACCCCGTGCGGTTCGGCAAGCGCTCGCAACAAGTGGCGGGCGTGTTTGCCCTGGTGGAAAAGCGCGGCAAGCTCGGGTTCGACTCCGAGGAGAAGTGCAAGGAAACTACTGGCGACTGTCTGGGCCACGGCAAGTGTGTCAACTTCCAGGACAAGTGGCGGTGTGCCTGTGAACCCCTGTTTGACAAGGAGAAGCAAAAGACTACTAAATGGGCCGGCGCCGACTGTCTGAAGAAAGACGTGCTGAGCGAGGCCAACATGTTTTTGTGGACGGGGATCGTATTGTTGGCGTTCTTGGTCGCTGGCGGTAAATTGATGTACAGCGTCGGCTCCCAGCCGTTGCCAGGGGTGTTGCAAGCCGCCACCAACCCGAAAAAGACTAACTAGCTTCATATAAATCAGAATCAAATAAAATGAGTAAAGGAATGAGAAAACAATGTAGGTTATAAATTTTTTGAAGTAGATATAATTGTCATTGATTACGAGATGGTATTTTGATGTGAAAACCAAAAGATTTATAACAAATTTGTCTTAAGTTCTCCACTCACTACTTCAATTCATCATCTGATATAGATGGCGAATTAAGTGAACTGCTGTGATGAATGTACTCTCAATCCAAAACCATTGAATCGTCTCGGGTGACTTCGTTCGATAGACAATTGTAGGTATAGGTCAATTGGTGTTGATTCCCGACTATCAAAGTGTTTAACTCGACCACAATATGATAGTTTCAGAAGAGATTGGCTGGATAACCTGCTTTAAAATACTTTGGTTTAAATTTGGTTATTGTATCTATATCGTGATTTTGTTACCACAATTATAACGAGATTCGAACTTCCTATTCTAAATGAGCACGGCTGACGATCTCCTCATAATTTTACAATTAGTGAGTAAATCCGACAAAAGTCAGACAACGCGGTAGATACTAAGTTCGAATCAAAAACCTAGAATATTTGATAATTTAATCCAATTTAATTACCAAATTGTTGTTCTACTTAGGGCTTATCCTACACATTTACTCATTCTGGACTCTTTTCCCTAAAGAGAAGATTCTCGCCCAAGTCTCGCAATCGCCCCACGTATACCTCATTCCGCACACCCCCCTCAACCTTAACCCTCCCCCACACACAGTCAACTCACAAACAAAAATCCCACACAATATGTTGACGATACGAAAGCCGGTGTTCGGCACCTTGGTGCTCTTGGTCATCGTGAGCTTGGTGGTGTTCATGTCGGGCTCCCGCGGCGGGTCGCTGCTTGGCGATAGCGTCCCCCTCGTGGGGAAGATGCCGGTGGCCCAGTCGCCGCCAGCGGCTCAGCAACAGGCAAAAGTGAAGGAGCTCGTGAAAGATGAGCTTCAACAGGCTCCCATTGTTGAGCCGCTTGGCTCGGTGAGCGACGAGTTCGCTGAAACTCCGTTTATGCCCAAGATGGCCAACGAGACCCTCAAGGCGCAACTAGGCAACGCCGGGTGGCGGTTGCTCCACACCATCTTGGCCCGCTACCCAGATAAGCCCACCACTCAGGAACAGGCGACGTTGAAGCAGTACATCCACTTGTTCGCCAAAGTGTACCCGTGCGGCGACTGTGCTCGCCATTTCCAAAAACTCTTGGAGCTGCACCCGCCGCAAGTGTCGTCTCGTAAGACGGCGGCTCTCTGGGGGTGCCACGTCCACAACTTGGTCAACCAGCGGTTGGGCAAGCCCGACTACGACTGTACCACCATTCTTGAAGACTATGATTGTGGGTGTGGTGCTGACGAAGAAGAAGCGGACGAGACGTTAAATGGCGAGACCATCGGCCACTTGAAGGAGATGAAGGTGGAGAACGAAGGCCGCCAGCAGGGCTAGCCCTTCCAAGAGAGTAGTATATACCATCTTCGGACCTGGTGGTGGTGCGAGTGCGAAAATAACTGTGCATGTATGTATATGTATAAACCATCAGGAGATGACGCAGCAGCCGCCGCTGCGCTTCGCGTTCCGTTGCGAGCGGAACCCGAGGTAGGTGTTGCGGGGCCCCGCCAACTGCCACTGGCGCTCGTTAAGGTAGTCGGGGGTGGTCTTGACGTGCTCGACCACCTTCTTGCACGCCGCCAGCGCCGGCACCCGCACGGTGCTGAGCTCGCGCTCCATGTCGTCGTTGAACTTGTTGAGCCGCTCTAGCCGGAGCTGGGTGACCCGGGCTTCGTAGTCATCGTCGGCCATGGGGAGGGAACTAGCAGAGGAAAAGCAGGCGGGGGATGGCCGCGGGGCCGGTGCTTTATACCATCACCGGCGGCGACCAGCGGTCGCAGGTGCTGCACTGCACCAACAGGTGATGATTCATGTGCGGGTGGCAGGCGGCGGCAGCAGCAGGCGAGAAAATCCGCCAAACCGTACCAACTTAAAGCCACACTAATAAGATGATGCACACGGCAATCACCGTCGCCAAGATGATGGTGTCGCGCTTGCGGCGGGTGCCGATCTTCAGGATCAACGTGTTGATCCCGGGCACCAGCGCCAACGTCCCCATCATCCGCTGCTGGGCGCTCTGTAAGTACTGGCGCTGGGCCCAGAGCTCCTCTCTAGTCTCGTACGCCAGTTGAAGTAACCGGTCGGCGAGCGAGTTGGCGCCGTCGACGCGCTGGCGCTCGTCGAGGGCGTAGTCGGTGGCGTTGAGCCCCTCGCGGTCCTGGGCGTTGCGCTGGCGGTGCGCCTCGAGCCCCAGGTGGACCAGGAACATGAGGTTGTTGCGCTGGCGGTGTTCTTGGAGCGCCAGCTCGATGCGCTGGGCCAGGCGCCGGTGGTCGGCAAGCACCTCCCGGTGGCGGGTGAGCTGCTGGAGCTTTGACGTCAGCACCAGCTCGCTGTCGCTGACGACGGCGAGGCGCGCCACCACCTCGTCGCGCTTCGCCAACACGTCGTGGAGCTGGAGCTTGGTGGCGGCCTCGTCGGCGCTCTCGCCGGTGGACTCGCCGACGTCGGCCTGGAACTTCGAGTACTTGGAAAGAAGCAGTTCCGTCTGCTTCTCGAGCGAGAGCGCCTGGCTCCGCAATTGAGCGAACAGCATCGACAGTGGGGGTGGATGGGAGAAGGGTGATAGGTGTCGCTACTTTTTCCGCGCGTGATCGCGCCGCTAACAACGGTAACGACAAGGCAGAGAAATGATCTGGGAAAAGAATAATTAAAGAAAAGGTAAGCCATGTGAACAGGTAATAATAACCACGATGATAATTCCCTTGTCGTGCTTGACACTAGTCTGAGTCACCTGACCGAAGGAGTAGGCTGAAGTCGTCATTTTCTCACCAAATTGTAGTCGCACAGTTCGATCAATTCAAACCATAAAAAGAAGAGCCACAACATGTATACCAACAAGAGTTTGAGACCATTTTAATTAAGTCCAAGATCACCATTGAAACCCTTTGACTCATGTAAATCATCTTTAGCCTGTAAATCCCAGCAAATCCCAATGGATACGACGTCATCGCAGATCCCAATAAAAAGTCATCATCGATGGTGTCGTCAAAATTAATTACCAGAGCAAACACTATTCATTTCACTTTTATATTATAGTCTCCTACGTCTAGTCAGGTGAGACTTGTTTCACTACTAGTCTCGTCTCTAGTCCTGTCGCCCCAAATATACGAGGGCTCGGTTATATCGGGTGCGGGTGACCGTTTGCAGCCGTCGCAACTTTACCCCTACCACCCCGCCCGCCATGACGGAATTGACCCCGGTGGCGCCGTTCCCCGTCGACATCGAGCTGGAGCCGAAACAGGCGGCCCAGCACAACACCAAGGATAAGCTCCGCAAGGTGCTCACGCCACTCGCGGCGGTGCAGAAGTACCTGGCGTACACGTTTGGCGTGTTCCTCGGCATCCACGCGTGTCTGGTGATCGTGGTGCCTAGTCTTCCCGAGTTCGTGGCCCTGCCCCAGGCCAAGCAGGAAGTGTTTGAGATGGCCCGGGCGGTGTACCACCATATCCCCGGCTACGAGGCCATCGGCGTCTTCGGAGCCGCCTTGGTCCACGTTATCCTGGGGGTGGCCATCAGAATCATCCGCCAGCAGTTTAAACGGAAAAAGGCCCATCCCCAGCCGCGACACCCGTCACCTGATGTGGTCAAAGATGAGACTAGCAGCGACATTGGTCTTGGCGGTCTCACCGCCCTTTTAGGCATGGGCTACCGCCGCTCGATAATTTCCCGGTACGTCCCCGGACTTTCGCCGCTTGCCTTTCTGGGGTACGTGCTCTTGCCGCTAGCTCTATACCACGTGGCAAAGTTCCGCTTGCTTCCAGCGCTGGTCGACGGCGACCTGGCGCTCGTGTCGCTCGACTACATCAGCTACTACCTCAACGTGTCGCGGTGGGGGAAATGGGGCAACACGATCAACACGTGGCTTCTTCTAGCGCTTGTGTGGACGACGGCGTACCACCTGGTGAGCGGGTGGTTGCGGTTTAACCACAAGTACAGCTTACTGTGGAAGAAAGCCGGGTACGCTGTTATCGGTACCGTCACCACCCTCGCCGCCGTCGCCGTTATGGGATTCAAAGACCGGTTCCACTTATTGGATAAAGCCGGTTTTATGGCGAGATCATTCACTAAATACGCCAAAGCCGCATTGTGGTGACTGATGACGTTTGCCCCCGCCATGATTGGCTTTAATTTTTCCACCGAGACACACAGTTTATCCAGAGACAATTCCACCCACTTAATCAGACAAACACATTAGAGATTAGCAACTCACAAGGAACCAGTAGCAGTATATTTCAGGTCGTTTTTTTGCGTCTACCTTAGTGGTTAGAGAAATTCATGATCATTATTAAAATATGACAACCGCGCTCGCGAACCAGATAGATATATAAGAATACCAAAAGTTCACTGTTTATGGGAGAAATTTAAGCTTATTTATAATGCCGCTAGTTGAAACTACGCTTGGCTAGTGGGTGTGCAGGCTTGTCTGCAACGGTGTTTGAGGGCGTGTGTGCACGGGTGTTTCCTCATCTGTGGAAGTGGCGTGATTTCGGAGCGACAAGGGGGTCATTTCGTGGCATTCTGTGTCATGGGGTGCGACCACGGTTATACGCCAGCAAACTATAAAGCCTCGCCAATTCCTGGGTCTAGGTGTACGGATTCCAAGGCTTTGACCACGATGATGGTAATGGATTTATTGTGATAATGATTGTGCTGATGGTTGTGGTTCCGTTCAATTTGCTAGCTTGATTTGCTAGTGTGAATTACTAGCATGTTTTGTTAGCATTTTCTACAATTTTCCCTATCCATTCATGTTACGATATATACATTACCGAAGTGAAAAAACCAAAGCACCAATTATAACCTCCCAGAAGACGTTTGCCGTACCGACCTAGGCGGTGGCTTGAGGTTGAGTCTTGACGGCGTCGGGGCCGAGGGTGGGCTTGGCCGCGGCTCTCTTGGACCGGTAGTCCTTGACGGCGGCCTTGATGGCGTCCTCAGCGAGCATCGAGCAGTGCAACTTCACGGGGGGAAGCGACAACTCCTTGGCGATGACGGTGTTCTTGATCTTCAACGCCTCGTCGACGGTCTTGCCCTTGACCAATTCGGTGACGTACAGCGACAGGGCAATGGCCGAGCCACAGCCGAAAGTCTTGAACTTGACGTCCTTAATGATGCCGGTGTCTTCGTCGATCTTGAGTTGTAATCTCATCACATCGCCACAGGCGGGGGCACCGACAAGCCCGGTGCCGACGTCGGCGTCGTTCTTGTTCAAAGTACCGACATTTCTCGGGTTGGCGTAGTGGTCCAACACCTTATCGTGGTAGCTTCTGGTGGCTCTGACCTGGGTGGCGACCACGGGGAACGCCCGCCGGGTGGTGGGGGCGGCGGCGGCCATCGCCGGGGCGCGGGCGGCCACCAGGGCCATGCGCAAACCTTGACGGACTGATTGTTTAAACATAGGTGTGGTTGGTTTTGTGAGGGTGCGGGGGGGGGGGTCCGAATGTATATATACTGCGGTAGGGGTGGATGGTGTGTATTAAATAGGTGCACTTTTTTTCTTTCTACGTAAGTCCGTGTGTCGCGCACGACCTTGCTCGACCCTGGCCCACGGAGGCCACCCACATCTAATCGGGGCAATTCCCGAGCCACGGAGTCGGAGCGGACATAGCTTTTACAACCCCCTTTATTAAATACCCTTATATCCCCTTGTGTTATAAACCTCCTACGTGTTTCAGATAGCCCCTGATGGTTATGTTTTAGCGTTTCAACGGTAAGGGCAACTTTTGCTAGCGCCTCGCCTGGTAGCGTGGGCGAGAAGCATGTGTCATTAATCATCAGTTTGGGGGGCAACTACGCTTACGTAATAGAGGTGACCCCCAAATTCGGCACCGAGATGGGCCACTCTCACAAGTGACACTTTTTTTTCTCGGATCGGGCCGGCCTGGGTGGAGAGCTGCAGGAAGTTCATACCCAATTACCGCTCTTCATTACCCCCCCTGATGACTGGGTTTCATACATTCTCCCACGTGATCACCCTGATACACACACCCAGTAACACTGATACCCATACTGTCTGCATAATCAACAGTTGATGTCTGGTGATCTCACACCGCGACGTGTCGTGACCTATTCAGATTAATTAGACAAGGGCTTCTGTTGATTATAAGTAGCGGATTTTGTCAGGCACGTGAGACATCACGTGCCTGATCACGTGACATGACATTTATCAAATCCCTTTCTCTAATAGCAATCACACCAATTTGTTGCTAATTAATTGAAAAACAGCAGGTACTATACCTCCAGCTATTAATCTAAGCAGCTACTCAATAGCCATTAGCGCTATCGGCGCCGTTTTGCGCCATTAGCGCTCCTGGCCACTTAAATTTCGTCGAATTCGGGGTTTTCGGCGCGCGCCGCTTTACGGAAAAAAAAATCTGTGGGGAGGGACAAATAAGATCGTTGCGATTACTCGCTAGCGAAATGGTCCAATGGCAGCCCGCCGCGCCCTCCATATTTGCGATGCCCTAAACGGCGCCTCCCCCCTGCGATGAGCCTCTATATTACATTTGGCATGCTTGTAGCCATTGCCCCCTTTAACGGTACTGACATTTAAAGCTTTGGGGCCCTGGCTCATAATACCCTGAGACAAGGCCTTGACCAATTTAGTGTGTTTGGATCTATATGGCGACACAAAAGCGAAAAAGGGCGCTCTCCGAAAAGGGCGCTCTCCGAGAGGGCGCCGGCAACAGCGCCGGCGACGGCGCCGCCGCCACTAAAGCGCGCTAAGCCCACTTAGGCGGCGCACTGGGCGCACTGGGCGCACTGGGCGCACTAACAACTGTGTAAGCCCTACCGACCAAGCACACACTCCGAGCGAGAGGCGCGGCGCCTGAAAAATCGCTGGGCGCATCGGCGGTGGGGCGCTCGAGCAGCGCCGATGTTTGGGCGCCGACATTGGCGCCGACGTAGTGGGCGCCGCAAAAGCCTCACACCACTCTGCGTACACACACACAGTTATACCTTAAATCACGCCAAAAAAAACACTCTGCCAGCTAAACGCCGAGGTGTCCCCTCCCCGGCTCCCCTATTTCGTCTCCTCCGTCGCCCCTCGCGCACCGGTGACCACTGTACTCTGTGTCGCCACTAGCCACGTTTGGTACCAGCCACGACCCTGCCCCCTATCTCACAATTTAGCCTTTTAAGATAGCCTCTCACCAGTAGACCTCTATCTCTAAACTCAGAATCAGAGTGTATCGGACTTGGCCGCCAGCGGAGGCTTATCTAATCGGGGTCTGGGTGGTTTTAAGCGCAGTGTTTTTTTTTTTTTTGGTCGCCGATCGCTGTGCCTGCCGTTGGGTCGATGACGTCATCGGTCGCTTTCGCATAGCGAGCAGCCGACCCCGCGGGGCTACAAAAAAGTTGACGTTTGCCCTCACCAGGGAGCTGCGAGCGCGCTTTGAAGGAGATTGGCTCTGACCACGGAAATCCCCGCCCCACCAGCCACACACACGACCCACCGGCTACGCCACCCGATACCGTGCTGCTGGTCCCATTGATGCACCGCTCTTCGCCGCCGCCGCCCGGGGCCACGGCCCCGCTGGACGGCGTGTCCAACGGCGATGTCGACTGGTTGTTTCGCGGTAAACACAAGCGCAACAAGCGCTCCGACAAAAAGACGGCGCCGGCGCTGGCGGCGCCTAGCGCTGCTAGCGCCAAAGCATCGTCGCCGCTGCCGCCATCGCCGCGGTCAGCGCCCACAGCGCCCGCGGCTGAGGTGCCGCTGGCGCCGCTTGCGCTGCTGACGGCCACGTCCCCCATCCCGCCGTCGTCGCTGCCGCCCACCGCCAAGCCGGCGGAGAAGACGTCGAAGTTCGACATGTTCAAATTTGGGCGGCTGCGGTCGCTGCTGCTGGCGCTGGCGACGGCGGCGCCGTCAGCGTCCTCTGCCCAGGCGCCGGCGCTGGCGCCGACGCCTCCGGCGCCCACCGACGCGCCCAAGCGCCGCGGCTCCGTCAACTTGGCGCTGCTTTCCCATATCCACAGCCACCTGCTGGCGGACAAGGCGCCGGCGCTGCCGCTGTCGCCGCTGGTGCTGCGGCTGAACCTGGTGCTGCGCTCGAACCTGGGGCTGAAGCGCCTGCTCTTTCTGCTGATCTCGTCGAAGCTTAAGGCGGGGTCGCTGTACCAGGCGCCGGGGCTGGTAGTGCACGAGGCGCCGTTGGCGCTGATGCTGGCGCGGCGGGGGCTGGTGAGCTCGCAGGAGCTCAGCCACCTCGACAAGTTCCCCGCCGGCGTCGGCGCCCCCGCCCCCACGCGCCGGCGCGGGTCGCTGGTGCTCAGCGCCTTGCTGCTGCTGCTGCTGCTGCTGGCCAAAGCCGCCGCCCCGCGGGTGGTGCTCAATAAGAACCCTCACCGCGAAGAAATGCCGTTGCGCGAGCTCCACGGCATTCGCCTCGAGCGCGTGGTGTTTGCCATCGACAAGCTCGCCTACGACCCGCAACAGCAGATCCCGCTGCGACGCCCACGCAAGGGGAACGTGCTTATCCCCGAGGACCTCGTGGCGCCGCCGCCGCGCCTCTCGATGGGGATTTCCCTTTCCGACGGCGGCAAGTTGGCCCAGGAGCCGCACTACCTGGATCGGGAACTCCAGTTGGCGATCGACTCCCAGCGCCGCGCTATCGCCGAGGCCGACAAACACGCCCACGACGCCCATATCGCCGCCAAACGGCTCGCCGCTGAAGTGCAAGGAATAAGTAAGCGAGGCTGGCTCCATCGTGACGATGATCTGGCCACTACTTCTCACCCGCTGGAGCTGGAAGACGACGAAAGGGTCGACGGCAAGGCGCACCGATTGGAGATCGAAAAGCCGATGCACGTGCACGAACTGCACTTTGGCGACGAGATCTTGGCCGGCGACCACGACGACGACAACGGCGACGGCACCGTCAACGACAACGACTTGCTGTTGGAGACGATATACACGAGATGCTGTCATTTGCGGGAGATCCTCCCGATTCCGGCGACGTTGAAACAGCTCAAGGGGAAGCTGGCGCCGTTGCAAGTGCTCAAAATGCTCAACCCGAAGCCGACGTTGATCGACGTGTTGCTGTTTGCCGACTTCATCGCCATCACTCCGATTAATACCGTCATCTTCGATAACGTCACCATGACCACGGAGATGCTCAAACACTTCTTGGCCCTGCTTGTCAATAATAAGTCAGTAGAGAAGCTCTCGTTGCGTAACGTGGCCATTTCGCCTGACGGGTGGCAGTTGTTGTGTAAGTTTATGCTGCGCAACCCCACGGTGAAGAAATTGGACATTTCGCAGCAGAAGATCAAAAGCGACACCAAGGAGCAGTGCTTGCGCAAAAACATGGACTGGGGGTTGTTTACACGCGCGATCGAAGTTCGGGGCGGCATCGAGGAGTTGGTGATGAACGGGTGTAAGCTTGACGACGCCACCTTCACCAACTTGATCCGCAAGGCCGTATCTCTTAACACCTACCGCTTAGGGATTGCCGGCACCGACCTTAATGTTGCTAAGTGCGAAGTGATCGCTCAGTGGATGGTGGACCCTAACTGCCACTGTATCGGTGTTGATGTCGCTGGCAACGATATGAGCCAGGGCCAATTGATCCCGTTACAACAGGCATTTTTGACGGGTAAAACGCAACTTGTGTTTTTCCTGCTTAACCAGACTCAGCTTCACGATGCTGATGCTACCGCTGACTTCCTTAAGGCGCTCGCCCATGTCACCACCCTCCGCTTCCTCGACTTGTCGCTGATTCCTCAGGTGTTCCCCAAGATCATCGGCCAGCTTGAACGTCTTTTACCGAAATTCCCTTCGCTTCGTCGTATCCACTTCGACTTGAACGACTTGACGTCGCGAGGCATCAGCGCCATCGCCGCCATCTTACCCAAGATCCCCATGCTTGTGTACGTCCTGTTTTTGGGCAACAGCAAGATCAACCATGAAGCAGCCTTCTCCCTTTACCAAGCGGTGAAAACGCTGAGAACTTTGCACACCATGGAAATGGATGCCGACTCCGTCCCCGACGACTTAGCGCAGAAGATCGCCTTCTACTTGATGCGTAACTTGGACCGTACCGTCAACGCCGAGTTGCACGACGGCGACGAGGAGCTCATCTTCGACGGACTGACGCTCATGGAGCTGGTGGAACGTTTGATGAACGAGGCCGAGCTGGACCACCGCGACGAAGATCCTAAGGTGCAGAAGATGCTTACCAATACCCTCATCAAGCGCACGAGAGCGATCAGACTCGACATCCATACCCAGATCGACAAGCTCTTCTCCAAGAGACAGGCGGGCACGTTGCTGATTGAGTCCAAAGAAACTCTCTTACGTCTCTGTCTCCTCGATCTGTCACTTGAGAAGGTGATCAACTTGTTTGAGGAATACGCTTCCAGTCACGGGCTCTTGCTGAACTCAGTGACACCACTGGGTTCTGCAGTGGACTTGGCTCAATTGGGCATGACTACCAACGCCCAGCTGATCTCCACCGCTTTGGCGCAATCGTCAACTAACCGCCAACAGCATTCTTTGCCGCCACCAGTGATTACCATGCACTCACTGACTAACGAATTGATGACTACTGGGCCGATCACCGGGCCTCGCCAAGGGCTTCACGCAGGAGCTGCCGGCGCCACGGGGTCCCCCGACCAGCTCCAGCCACACTACATGGTGCTGGATACCGCTAATGGCCACAGTCTCACCATCGATAACGAGACGGGGCGTCCAGTGCTTATGCGGTCAGCCTCGCTGACTCTGGTTCACGCCAGGGAACAAGAAGTTGAAGAAGGTGAAGCCCACAAGTTGGGGGTTAAACGACAAAGCGAGGAGCTTAAACTGAAAGTGCCAATCTTACTGTCGATCCCCCTGGGTCCCCAGTTGAGAGACGCGGTGATGGCCGGCTCTGGTATCGAGCTGGTGACGGACTTGATCGACCGCATCAAAGTTGACGATCAAAATGACGACAACGACGACGATACCCTGATCAACTCAATGGAGGGGAAGCAGGATGCCCACCCCCACCCGGCCCAGGTGGATGAAGTTTATGACAAGTTGTTAAACGAAGCTGCCCGGGTCCGCTCCAACCGATAATAGCATTATGATGTACATATAAAATCACATATACCCATTACAAAATTAGAAAGATCCCTTAATGTTAACTTTCTTCTCCTGCAACACACGATTAAGACTCAAAGTTATAACTTCAAGGCATATCAATCACCACCAATACGCAGACTCTGGGAGCACTTCTGATTTCAGTTTTGAATCGCGCAAAGAACTACCTCCATGGAATCAGCAAGAAGTACACCGTTCTCGAACTAGCGCTCGTTAAGTTACATCGTATTAAGTACCAGGTGCTGAAATCTTAACTCTTAATAAAATTTGTGTCTATGTTTTGGCCATATTGAGCTTTCAACTAATACAAGAAGCTGGTATTTCATAAAGTAGCATTGTACTCTAGCAAGCGTGATCGCAAACTATAATAAACAAATATCTTTTCAAAGTCAATTCTGCATACGCAGATCAATCCTGCATAGAAAAAAGTTTAAATTTTTTTTTGAGATTTTTTTTTCTCGCAAAAAAACTTTTTTTTTTTCGGACTAAAAGCAACGCCCAGGAATTGTTTAATCATCCCATTCAGCCCCATAGACGTCACTTTTTTAGTGGTGGAATTCATTACAATCATGACGGTGAAATTTGATTGGACATATGTTTAATCATCAAATGATAAGGGGATTACCATCTTGTGTACTGCGTACACCAACACATCCTGCAGGTAATATTCATTAAGTAACTTTGCCCAAAGTACTCGAATCTTAAAGTAAACTACTCCAAATAAACGTCAGCTATACTTTAGGTGCCAAGAATGCCTGTAAAGCAAAGAGTATGGTTCTATCAATCTTTTTCCAGTTGATTCTCAAACATGATTGAAAATACTTCAGATCTGATGTTAACTCGCCCAAATATTTATCTGCAATACTTCGGGTGCCAAAAAATTTTATGGAGCAAAGAGTTTGATTTTATCGATTTTTCCTGATTTTATATTACACTTTGTAGTTTTTCACCAGGAAATTCAAATAAATCCCATTTGCTGTTAGAAATACTATTTGAAATGTCTACATTACAGTGGTGGGGTTTAAATTTTTTTAAAATGTAATATACATGGAGAAAACCCCCGGTGAAACTGTGCATATAATATGCAGACGTAGCTCTTATGTGCAGGCCTACAAACTGAGGTATAATATATACGAAAATAATCATGCTAGCCTCCAGGGAAACCGTCAAACTAAACAGAAACATTCAAATATCTGTATGTGTTGATTGTAATGAGGTAGGCTTTATGTAAGCTTGTGTTAGAGCTAACTTTTATATGTTCTGCATTTAACATGATGCACCTGCATACAGACGCTCTCATTAGACGAGAATGCACCTGCATACGGATGCTCTCATTAGACGAGACGTTACACCTCTGTTAACACTGCTGCGGACATCACAGACAGTTTCCAGGGCTCACTAAATGTGACAAACCACGCAACAAACTCATGATACTGCTAAGAAAACATTGATAACCCCTCCCTACATCTTTTTCACGGGGATTTTAACGAACACCACTTTGAGGTTTTGCATAAGTTTCTCACATCTAGTGAGTATTGGAAATGTTAATAGCGTTGTCAAATGAGAAGTATTCCTTCGTCAAGGATGATGATCATTTTCAGGTGCATCACAATAGATGCAATGAGTGATAATTTGTGCTCTAAGAGTGGCTACCTCATACTGTAGTCTTTAAGCGTGCCTATTTTGCTTACTAAAGACTCTAAGAGCTCACACAATCTACACAATGAGAGTTTAATTGGTTTCAAATTTTCGTATCAATTGATCTCATAACTCATAACATAGAATAATCATACTTAATGCAAATCGCCTATCGCATCATTATCATTGTCACCCCCATACATCTTCTCAAACAACTCTTCGAGTTTGCTGTGGTCAGCCATAACAAAGTAAAATTTTGAAGACGTAATTGTATCACAGAACCCCCGGAATGCTTGTGGGGGCTCTTCACGGGCACGCTTGATTTGGTATTCAGTATCATGTGCTGAAGCTGATCTCTTCGTCAGCTTGGCATCGTCCTTAGACGTATGTTGCGAATCCTGAATATGCTCACGATCGGACTTTGAGGTAATCTCTTCAGGCAGCGGTGAGGGTGGAATTGGTGAGTTCGCACGATCAGTCAGCATATTAGCGAAGGGGTTCCGTGTAGTCGCAGTAGGTCCCAGCGGAGTTGCCACAGGGGTCGGCGAGGTAACTCTTGGAGCCGACTGATCGAGCGCAGGAGGCTGCACTCTAATGGTACCGACGGATTCACCAAATTGGAGAGCGGCGGCAGATTCAGTTGAAACGATTTTAGGCGTGGTAGAAGCAACTACAGGCCCGGTAGGAGCAGTGGCGGCAGTCAAGCTATCCTTAATTGTAGACCACAGCAGTTGAGGCACTTTGTGGCCATACCGTTCCAATAACTCAATAGAGTTCCACCGCGTCTCCATCAGAGCAACTGTTAACACCTTAACGATTCGTGAAATGCCACTAGGCGACGAGAATTCGACCCAGTGAACCAAAAGACGAGGAACAATGGAGTAGGCAACAAACGACGATACTTCCACCTCGGGGTTCATCAACGAAGCCTTAACGTCGTCAGGAACCACGTCCCAAAGTAAAGAAACCACGCTCGCCGATTTGTGGCTGAGAGGGTCCGGTTGACACATCACCCGTGCGATAAGCATCTGACGAGAGTCCTCCGGGGCGTTGGCAATAGATCTTCTCTGTGCGAGGGCAGACGTGACATCCAACAAGTCATCGGCAAGCCCCACCGACGGGTCGTTGTTGAACATTTCGACAAGGGCTTCAACGACGGGCGTTGCAAAAGCTTGAGTGGGATTCTTTTGAAACATCAAAGCGGTTAATTGCAGACACGCTTCTCTCTTCGATTCTTCCAGCGTATCGGGCAGGGTTACCAATTTGAGGAATGCCTTAGCCTTAGGTTCACTAGGTAACGGACCAGTTTTCGATTTCTTTGGGGTCGAAGTCGTGACCTTTTCTTCCATCTTGATGGCGTTTTCCTCAATGGGGGTGAAATCAGAATCATTATCCGAGTGCTCATTTGTCTTCTTTACTTTGCTACCCTTTTTTTTGTCCAAATTAATGAATTTGTCCAAATTGATGAACTTGTCCAAAGGGGTGGAGGCAGTGGGGGAGTCGTTTTCGTCAGAGTCCTCGATGACCTTATTCTTCTTTAAACCACCGTAGGCTTTGGAGCCTCTGAGTTTTCTTGCTGCACCCGCCTGGGGGGTAGCGGACTTTGCTCTGGAAGAGGCAAGCACAGGGATGCTCTCATCCTCCGTGAGGTCAGAAATCTCGGTGATCGTCCGACCAGGCGAGTTGGCTCTGGAGTTGTCGTCCGCCAGGGCGGCCTTAACTTTTCTCGCCATCGTGGTGGAATCAGTGGCGGCGCAACTGTTGAAACAGCAAAGAAAACTTTGATGGCGACTGCACTTGTCTCTAATTGCCTTGACGATCGCGTACACCAGGAATGCTGCATGACCCCTCTCGTGTACTTTCCTCATGCTGTCAGCCATATGTGGAAAACTTGCCGCTGTCACTCATGGTAACTTGGTATATAGGGAATTCGAGTCTGTCTACTACGTATCATCTATCTATTGAAGTCGAATTTGGCGTCGGTGCTCTCCAAAATGTACCATCTCTCGTTGACGAGCCCGTAAGCGCGTGCTCGCGTTTCCTCGACGGTTGATCATGTCCCTGCACATACCCGATGCTTCCGGCCAGGGGCTGTTAACCGGCACTCCCTCGATTAACCCCACCACTTACCCAACTCATCTCCTCGAAAAACGCATTTCCCCATCTTTTAGTGATTTCATCAAAGTTAATTTTGAAAAAGCAATCAGTCTCCATACAAAACTAGATGAATCACTCTCACCTGTCGGTTTATTTGCCCCCAATACGAGCTCACCCGCCACAGATACAGGGACCGCTTCCTGGCCCCCCATCTCCACCTCCAGAACCCCCACAGTCATCTCAACAGCCACCACCACCCCTCCGCTACTTACCGAATACACTGACCCATCCAATACCGCCACCGCTTGTGGCACAGATGCCGTCCCCGCCAGTGGCAGCTCCTCCACCTTCAGCCCCACAATCGCATCAAATCAGGCCCAAGGAGACGAAAATCATCGTTACCGAGACGACAGCCAATTCCAAGGAGACGGATTGCGATCTTAGGAAGCTCAAGTTCGGAGTACGGCGTTGGAAGGACGCAAATGCTGACGATAAGGCTCGCTACAGGAAGGCCAGGCACAACGTCATTGAGCGGAACCGGCGCACCCTCATACTTAATAGGATCGACGAGCTCGCGACGTTGGTGCCTCCACTGATGATCAAGCCATTGAAGTTTGCAGTGGAGCATTTCAAACGGCTGCGGAACCCACCGCCTGTTGACTTGGAGTTGTTTTCAAACTTGAAAACCGGGAGGAGGCGGTTACTCAAAAAGACGGTGTTAACGCATCTGATTGACTACACCAAGCACCTTCTATACGTTGTGGAACAACAGGAGCTCGAGCGGGCTCGACTCCAACACAGAATCCTTATCCTCCAGCAAGCATATGACCAGACATCCTTCCCACGGATAGTGGCTGCTGAATACCATCTGCGCTAGCAGACTCATCCCCAATTGTGATACGCAAACAGAGACATATAGCTACATACATACTGTAGGATGATCGCCCTTTTTAGCTTTGCCTCTCTGAAACGACCAGCTAAGATAGCATACAACAGTCTGCACATCCGTAAATCTGTCACCGATGTCATTGCCGAGCCGACCAAGGCGAGGACTAGCTCAGTATGTGACCGTCGTACTATTGGCAACAACTCGTAGTTGTTTGAATTTTGTGGCTACAATGTTTGTAAAGAAAAGATTAGTGTACTGATATGTAACGTACTTATTCGTCGGCCTTGAAAGCAGCGATCTTGGCGGCGACTCTTTCGGCTCTTTGTTCGCGGGTGAGCTTCTTCTTTTGGTACTTCTTCGATTCAGCGGCGTATTGTTCCTTGGTGAACTTCTTTTCGGTGGGCTTGAATTCGGGGTTGGCTCTGATTTGTTCGTGAGCGTTGGCGTAGACTTCTTCGATGTCATCGGCTTCGATTTCGTCAGCGATGTAGTTTCTGAACAAAGTCTTGTATCTTTCTTCATCGTCGTCCATCAATTCTTCCATGTATTCGGCGATGTGGCCACCGAAGATGTACTTTCTCAACAATTCGGCGTCCAATTCTTCCGATTCAATGTCCCAACCGGGGAATCTGTTGGGCGAGTGGGGGACGAAGATACCACCGTCCGAGGCACCCTTAAGGACACCGAAGACTCTGGCACCAGTGGTGGTTCTTTGCAAACCAATGTCCAAGAACACCTTGAAGGGTCTGGGGCCGTCTTCAACGGCTTCGGTGAGTTCGAATTCACCTTCGACTTCTTCGACACCAGCGTAGGTTTCGTCCAAGCCCAACTTCTTCAAGGCTCTTCTGGCAACCAAGAGACCGACGGCGTAGGCGGCGGACCAGTTGGTCAAACCGAACTTGATACCGTATTGGGGCAATTCGTGGGCGTAAGCAGCGGTCAAAACAACATCACCGGTGATTTGCGACGAGACAATTTGGGCAATGATGTCCTTGTTGGTGAATCTGACGACCAATCTGTACTTGGGCGAGTTGTACTTGGCCTTGTGTTGGGTGACCAATCTCTTTCTTTGGTAGTAGTCGGTCTTACCTTCTCTTCTTCTGCGGAAGGGGGTTTGGAATCTCGAGTGGTAGGCCGAGGACTTGAGCACCTTGTGGAACGCCATCTTGTGTTTGGTTGAGAAATTTGGTGAAAAATTTTGATCACTATGGTGCAGCGAGTGCGAATGGAGGTTGTAACCCTAAGTCACGTGAGACTCATGCAAGATAAAATATATCACAAACCAGTACTAAGAAGACAATCTTCAGCTACTATCAATCTGTAGAGACTGTGATATTAACTAAGAGTATTAGTTGCTTGATTTCATTGCTGGCTATCCCTAATTCGGTGGCATCTGGTGTGGACAGGTTTTATCTTCGATGCGATGCGGTGCTCCGAACGCATCGGTGCTGCAAGGCCCCACGCGAGCCTTAACCGTTAGCCATGCAATTCAACACTCGATGAGAGTATCGACGATATGCAAATTTGCAGATGTAAGAATCACGTTGTGGCTTTCTAGTTAACACCAGCGTTTATTCCAAGCCCAGGGATTTCCGTAGTACCGGCTTACACACTCTGTTTTGGATATGCCACAAAAGAAAGGTATGCTAGTTTATCTGCTTGCGCTCATGCTAGTCGCAGTCCCATAGCGCGATAAGATTAATTTTGCAATCAGCTCCAAATTGTTTGGTACCATTTGACGGCGCGCTGATGCCGTTTTCTGGATCCATTTGCCAACGCTGAGTGAGATTACTGGTTCAATTGTGTTCAACTTTGGCAGTTCCCTGACGCGTATCCGAGTACTACCAGTTTTCGATCCGCTAATAACGCGACCCGAACACTTGGCGGGTTAATGTGGAGCTTGAACTACTACTCTGTGAAGAAGAACATCAACAGATGAAGCTATACGTGTACCTTCTTTGTCGATGTCTCCAGTCTCTCATCGTGCAAATGTTTGAGCACAACTATCTCATTAAGCTTGATGTCCATGTACAAAGATTATCCGCTGAAGATTCATCGTATTTGCGGGGAATTACCTCAACATGGATCCTTTAATTGTCGTCAGTGATCCTGGTCTGTGGCGAGATTCTTTCGAGTAAGTTGAGCGCTACTCTGTCATTACGTCATGGAGGAGAGTCGCTATGGTTGCACCTTTCAAACTGGCGCCACTGTCAGCCACGTGAATATAAATACTCGACCTCCTTTCTTACAGTTGAACGACAGATTTGATAATGGCTGTACCGAACCCTGACTACGAGGATTGGCGCGATTTTGGAGAGTATGTCGCCATTGCCTACTACATTTGGATCACGCTACAACTATCGGCAGGCACCCAATTGGACGCTGCGTTTAAAGTCCGAGCCTCTCGATTCCTTCAACAAGTCGTGCTGCCGCCTCAGCAACAAGTTCCTCCAGAACAATTTGGTCTGAAGGGCACATGCTCGATCTGTGGCAGAGTGATCAAAGCTCACTACGCCGACCACATGAAATCCCATCGAGAATATAATAATTGGGATTACAACTGCAAGTTTCGAGGCCTCGGAGAGTGTGACAATGTCGGACCTATGAGAAAAAGTCCCGCTCGTTGCATAAAACACATGGTAACACGCCACTTCAAATTCGACACCTACAAGATTCCCAAATCTCCCAGACTTGGCGACTTATTGAAGCATAAAGGAACATGTGGCTGTGGTTACTATGGGGTAGCAGAGAAGTGGCTACACGACCATGTGTTGAGGGACGAATGTCCCTTGACGAGAGTGGCGCCCAACCCACTGCCGACTCCGTATCAATGCTCTGTTTGTGGCAAACGCTTCAAAGGTGGTGCAAACTGGGTGAAGCATTTCAAATCCCATCGAGGCACCTGGAACTTTGATTGTAAATTTCGACACCTTGGGAAGTGTGGCAAATACAAGGGCCCCTCCAAATTCCCCCACGCTTGCATCCGACACATGATCAACACCCACTTCAAGTTTGACGGGGTCAAACACCCATGTAATTGTCGCATAAACATGTTGTTTCGGGAATTTGGGAAGTGTAAATGTGGCTACCACGGCCTGGCCAAGACGTGGGTGTACGAACATGTTTTAAGAAACCAGTGTCCCTTGATCGAGGAACCGGAAGAATAAGATGAAGCTTAGTTCATGTAAGCATCAATCAATCATGTCACGTTCATCAATTGTAGAGATTGTGAAAGGGTAGATAACCCGTCTTTGGGATTAGTTTAATTTGTTGCGGTTACTCTATCCAACACACTCTACGGATATAACTTCCAGGCAAAGCCGAACTTCCACTGGAAGAAATTACACGATTTAGCTTCATAGATTTTCACAAATTTGTGAAAACCTTAACTTTGATTAATATCACAATTGAATTTTTATCAAAATTCCACCTAATTACGAGTGCTAGCACATAAAGCTAATCTATATACACCACACCTACAGAATTTTAACACTGATTAGTGGGTCATCTTCATGGCTTAATTTCATGTGTATGAGTCAGCACCCGTGTCCCTGAGGTCGCGGCGCATTACCGTTGACCCCGACCACGCTCCCAACCAAAACACACACCCTCTCCCATACCCGCCACCACCCCTGCCATACCGTCTATGACCATCCCGTCGCTATTGGACACCGACTTGTACAAGTTGTACATGCACGCCACCGTGCACCAGCACTTCCCCGAGGCCCACGTCGTCTACACCCTCACCAACCGTACGCCGGCGATGGACTTAAACGACGAGGCCATTGCCTGGTTAAAAGCGGAAATCTTGAAGCTTGGCGACCTTCGCTTCACTGAGGACGAAATTGACTACTTAACTAAGACCCTCCCGCAATTACCTCAAGAATACCTCACTTATCTCAAGACATTCAAATTGGACCCGCAATCACAAGTGAAATACCACCAGGGAGCCGATGGCGAGTTTGCTCTTACCATCGAAGGGTTATGGCAGGATACGATTCTTTACGAGATCCCCGTTTTGGCGCTTATCTGCGAAGCCTACTTTAAGTTTGTCGATACTAAATGGAGCTATGACGGCCAGTACGAGCGAGCGGCTAAGAAGGGGCAACAGCTTCTCGACGGTAAGTGTGTGTTTTCCGAGTTTGGCACTCGTCGCCGTCGTCTGTTTGAAAACCAGGAAACCGTGGTCAAGGCACTCAAGGAGACCACTGCCGCTGCCCCTGAAGAATTACACCGCTATTTCCTTGGTACATCCAACGTCTACTTTGCCAAGAAGTTTGGTCTCGCTCCTATCGGTACTGTGGCTCACGAATGGTTTATGGGAGTGGCTGCCATCACTCAGGACTACGTCCACGCTAACCGCAACGCCATGGACTTGTGGCTTCAAACCTTCGGTCCTAACTACGCTGGACTTGCGCTTACCGATACTTTCGGCACTGAGGACTTTTTGAAGCTGTTTGTTCGCCCTTATACTGACTACTACACCGGGGTGAGACAAGACTCGGGTGACCCTGAACTCTACGCGGAAAAGATCGCCGCCCACTACCAGCGGCTTGGCTACCCTGAAAACACCAAGATTGTGTGTTTCTCAGACTCGTTGACGGTGGAAAAGTGCAAGCAATACAAAAAGAAAGCCGACTCCTTGGGGTTGCTCACTCTGTTCGGGATCGGCACCTATTTCACTAACGATTTCGACAACCTGAAGCCGATGAATATCGTGATCAAGCTTAGCGAAGCTAATGGCCACCCTGCCGTGAAAATCAGTGATAACATCGGCAAAAACACTGGCGATCCCGCGACGGTGGCTCGCGTGAAGCAGGAGTTGGGCTACACTGAACGGTCGTGGGCCGAAGGCGACGAGCTGAAGCGGTGGTAATTAACGATTAGGAACTTATAGACGAAATTAATAATACAACTTTTTGCTATAAACACCCAGGAGGCTCCCGATACACTATTCTAGTTTACCTCAAATATCACTAATTCATGATTTCCAGTCATGAAGCGCCATTGTGTCGACCAGCGACGCTATGACGGTCATGCCGAGCCCTGGGTCGCTCTCTACGCTTTGCACGCCGCTCAGCTAGCGCCATTCTGTCGACAAACAACGCTATGTCAGGCATGCCGAGCCCTGGATCGCAGCCCCCTACAAGCGGTAATCGTTACGGTGTAAATGCCATGCCAATTCAATATTAGTCACGTAGTATTAATATTCCTAGACCCATTTTTGAATATGTTGGAGTAAGGGATGTATGTGTCTGGTCGGTTACTTATTTTGAAGTCAATGGGTAGCTTTGTCTAATCGCAAATTGAGGGTCATAAACTCGACTAAATCCTGGAGACATACCAAGTACTATACCACCAAATCATAGTGTAAAGCAAACATTTCAAACCCGTACTCTTCTTACACGATAGCTATGAACTTGATATGTTTAAGTCTCACATAGACTTAAATTGAGGATCCTCAAAATCTTACAAGAAATTGTAATCTTAGATCACAGTATTAAATTTTAGTTCTAGATCATACAAGACCCATCTAGTCAATGTTTTAAACATTACAAGGGCTTATATCGTTAGTACGGCACGGTCGGGGACCCCACGCGATATCGCCGCTGGCGACCGCGATGCGACCATCGATGGAGCTCACCCTAGACAACCTCGTGGCCACCCTCAGCTACGCCAGCCAGGCGGAGCGGCTGGAGCTGCACCGCCAGGCCGAGGCCCAGTTGGGGCAGTGGGAAACGGCGCCGGGGTACCACTACTTGCTCCAGGAGGTGTTCATCAACCGAGACTCGCCAACACCCATCCGGTGGTTGGCGGTGATCTGCTTCAAAAACGGCGTCGACCGCTACTGGAGACCGCTGAAAAAGCACGCAATTTCCAAAGAGGAGAAGGCCCAGATCCGCCTGAGGCTGTTTGCCATGCTTGACGAGCAAAACCAGAATTTGAGTGTCCACAACGCCACTGCCGTCGCCAAAATCGCTCGGTTTGACTTCCCTAGTGAATGGCCGACTCTATTCGATGATATCGAACGGTTGCTTGAGCAATTAGTGTTTGATCAGAACGATATGGTCGCCACCAACAATTTGCTCATTATTCTCAATCGGGTAATCAAGCTGGTGAGCACAGTACGCATCGGCCGGTCTCGCCACGCCATGCAGGCGAAAGCTCCGACAGTGGTTACTCTTTTGGTGAAGCTCTACACCAAGTTCTTCACCAGCTGGGCGGCTTCTCTTGACCTTAAATTGATGGAAGTGTGCTATCTGTGTCTCAAATGCCTTCGCCGCATCATTCCTGAAGGGTTTGATCAACCTCACACTAATCAAGACGTGTGTGAGTTTGTCAGTTTGACGGTAGACCATCTTCAAGGGCTTGTGGTCGAGCACGACAAGTACTCGCTGGATTTACTCGAACGCTACGTCCGCTGCTACACCAAATTATACTATAACATTCTCAGCAATAACCCCACCAGTTTCATGCTTTTGCCGTGCTCACAGAAGATTATTACCACGTTCTTATCATTGCTTGAACAGAAAGCTGAAGACATCCACCGCGCTGGACTGGGCGACGGTGATGACGAAAACGACTTCTGGGTGGTATTGGCACTCAAAGGGTTCCTCATCCTCAAGAAATGCATCGAGTTTATCTACAAAAAGGGCGCTATCACCATCAAGCAGCGTAACGATAAAGCTGAGGTGGAGGCACTGGTGGCTAAGTTGACTCAGGAAACTTTCACTCCCGAGGCTATCTGCCACTTGTGTAATATCGTCATCAACTGGTATCTTCGCCTTCGCCCGCTGGACTTGGAGCGCTGGCTGTTGGATGGGGAAGAGTGGTGGAACGAGGAACTCTCGCAACTGTGGGAGTACCAGATCCGACCATGCGCGGAAAACTTCTACCAGGAGTTGATTAAGATCTTCGATGAGTTCTTGACTCCATTCATTATTGATAAGATCTCCAATGGTCTCACTACGCAGAGCGATATCCTCACCAAGGACCTGATCCTTTGTACATTCCAGCTTTCCAGTGTCCAATTGGCTAACCACGTGCTGTTTGATACCCTTCTCAAGGATTTGTTTATCCCTCAAGCCATGGCGACGCTGCTGAGTGAGGGCAAAGTGCTCAAACGCCGTGTGTGTCTTATCATCTCCGAATGGGTTGGTGTCAGTTGTCTGAGGGAACTGAGAGTGGAAATCTATAAGTTTTTGACTCCACTTTTGAGCGATGAAGATGTGGTGGTGAGATTAGCAGCTATCCTGACGTTGAGAACCGTCAGCGAAGACTGGGATTTCGTCAAAGCCGATTTCACTCCCTTCTTCCCTACTACCATCGACCCTATCATCCAAACATTGAACTCAGTGTCGCTTACTGAGTCCAAATTATACATTCACAAAACCTTGGGCGGGCTTCTTGAACGGTGCAATCCTCTTGTCGATCAAAGCGTACTTATCAAAGTGTTGGACGTGATCAAGTCCAGTGGCGACGGAGCCACCGAGCCCATTGTCAAACTGAGTATCGTCAGGCTTCTCCGCAGTTTGACCATCACCATGTCTGACCTCAGTCCCGAAGTCCATTCGCTCGCTCTCCCCCTCATTCGCATGTGTTGCTCGGAAAACACCGAGTACTATACCCTCTTAAGCGAGGACGGCTACGACTTATGGCTAGCCATTCTCACATACTGTCCCACCAGCTGTCACAGCCAGGAGCTCGTGGACTTATTTGGCATTTTGATCACTGGCTTGCGCGACTCCACCGAGATCCTCCCCACTATTTTGGCAATTATGAGACTGTACGCGTTGTACGCACCTCAATTATACTGTGAACCTGCTGGAGCCGAACAACTCGCAGTGGTGGCTGGCTACCTCGCCACCATGAGAGACGACTCGTACGTGGTGTTGGTTTCGCTTTTGGACATCCTCATGGTGAGCTTAGACGGCAACCAACAGTTCTACGAAAATCTCATGCTGCTGGGATTGTTTGCGGCGATGCTTGCCTATGCTACTGACGAGGCGATGACGACGTTTATGGCCAATAAGCTCTTCCTCGTCATGCTGAGGATGGCGAAGCTGTGTCCTCAGCTTTGGTTCCAGATGGTCGAACATGTGGGCCAACTGCCTCAAACAGTGATCGATGTTTGGCTTCGATACTTCAACTCCAACGGCAACCCCCGCAACCGCAAAATCAACTTAATGGGGCTCTTGTCGTTAACTCTGTATGGGGTAATCGCTCAGGGCCAACCTCAAGGGTGGTGTGCCGATGCATTCAACCAGCTGATAGCCAAGACTTTCATATTCACCGAAGAAGTGAATGAGTCGATGGACGGCATGGTAGATGCCTACAATCAGGATTTGACCTATGAGGATATTGATGATTACGCGTACTTGGATCCGTCAATTAAACCTCACGGAGAAAAGTTGCGCTATACCGAGGTGTGTGCTAAGGACCCCGTGGCCCTGACGAACTTGGCTAACTTCTTGAAGCAGTGTGTGCTCCAAGTGCGTAACGAGTTGGGCAACCAGGCGTTTGAGCAATTGGTGGGGGCTAATGACCAGTACGTCGTGGAGAAACTTGCCGGAGTACAATAATAGTGGAGTGTTCTTCGGTTTATTTATTTCACTAAATCCTAATACATGCATTCTTAAAAATCAAAAATGAGTTAGTCTAATGAGATACCTAATGCCGATATTTGTCGCGTGAGCTTGGAGGACCGCAAGACAGTGTATAATTGAAAAACGAATTACTTTCAACCAAACAATACCCGAACAAGTACTACAATACCCATTAGAGTCTCGATTCATACAACCACTATAATTGGTGATAGACCCGCACCGAGCAAAGAACTATAACTTAAGCACGAAATCTTTGACTAAAAATCTCAAAAACGTGGGATTATATGCAAAGAAGAAACCACAATCCCTAATTGACTCCACCTAGCTCTCAATTGCCTTTCTTTACGCCATTCCTGGTTGATACTGTAATCTCGCCACTCATCGGTGTCGGTGGCCTCCCTGCAGTACCGCGAAGTCGCCACTGGACTCCACCACCACATAACCCACACCCGCCGACGATTGTCCCCCGTTTCCCACCATGTTCCGGAACAATTACGATAACGACTCAGTGACGTACTCGCCCACGGGGAGATTGTTCCAGGTCGAGTACGCGCTCGAAGCCATCAAGCAAGGGCTGGCGGCGGTCGGGTTGGCGCTGAAGTCCCACGTCGTCCTCGTCGCCCTCAAGCGTAACGCCGAAGAACTCGGCTCCTACCAAAAGAAAATCATCAAAGTCGACGACCACATGGGCATTGCCCTCGCCGGGCTCGCCCCCGACGCCCGGGTGCTTTCCAACTACCTCAGAAAGTTGGCGATGCAAGAAAAGATGGCGTTCAACCGACCGCTAGCCACGCTGAAGGCGGTGTTGCTGATCGCCGACAAGGCCCAGGAAAACACCCAATCGTACGGGTCGAGACCCTACGGGGTGGGTCTTCTCGTCGCCGGCTACGACGAATCGGGGGCGCACTTGTACGAGTTCCAGCCCTCGGGCAGTGTCCTTGAATATTACGGTGCCTCCATTGGTGCCCGTTCGCAAGCCGCTCGTACTTACTTGGAGCGCAACTTGGACGCCATCAGAGACTGCACCACCGTCGAACAATTGATTGTCCACGGTTTACACGCGTTGAGAGACACCTTGTCCCAGGACGTTGAGCTCACGTTTAAGAACACCTCGGTGGCCGTTGTGGGTAAGGAAACCGACTTTACCGTCTACGACGACGAAAACGTCCAGCAATGGTTGGACAAGTTGGACCTGGTGTCGAACGCGAGAAACCGCACCGACGACGACGACGACGACGACAACGACGACAACAACAACGCCGGCGGCGCTGCTGGTGCCACTGAAGGCGCCAAGGAAGAGGTCGACGCCGCCGCCGCCAGCTCTACTACCCAGGACGGCACTGACGCCCCTAAGGACGAAGACGTCACCATGGCCGACGCCTAAATCTAGACTAATGAACGACCACGACATTCCGATATTCTCCAATCATCTACAAGTTTTTTCTCTATTGCTTCGTTCTATTCTCTTTTGTCTCTCTATAAAAGCTTTAGTTGCCTTCTTGGCCAAAGTCATTGGTGAAATCAACGTGCCGCAGAATATCGGTCTCGTTCACCGTGGGCCGGTTCAGCTTGATCAGCTTGATAAAGTCCTTGATTGTGAGCTCAGGTTCCTTTAATTGATCAGTTTCCAACTCCATCCAGTTCATTTCTCGCGCACCTTCATCACCAGGGGAACAAGGAGTCAACTTGCCATCTTCCACCGGCTTAAAATGAGTGGCTTGCTGGATCTTACGGATTGGTTGCATGAGGGCGTCACGCACCACCACGGCGATATCGTGACCGGAATAGCCTTCAGTCATTTCGGCTAACACTTTAAGATCTTGAGCGGTACACTCACAAGGGACGTCACCGATGTTAAGCTCAAACATCCGCTTGCGGGCTTCAGCATCAGGCAACGCAATGTATATACGCCGTTCAAACCGTCTTCTCACAGCAGCATCCAATTGCCAGGGGATATTGGTGGCACCAAGGACAAGCACCCCCAGCGAGTCGTTGCCGACCCCGTTCATTTGCACGAGCAACTCGGTCTTGATTCTCCGCAGCGCTTCCAGCTCCCCTTCACCACGAGGACCACAAAGGGCATCGACTTCATCGATGAAGATAATACTGGGTTTGTTTTCCCGCGCCATGGTGAACAACTGCTTCACTAACCGTTCTGATTCCCCCATCCACTTCGACACTAAGTCCGACAGCGACACCGAAAAGAACGTCAGATTAGCCTCGGTGGCCACGGCCTTAGCCAAGTAAGACTTACCGGTACCGGGAGGACCATACAACAATATCCCCAGCGTCGGCTTCCGGTTACCGGTGAATAATTGCGGGAACTTGACCGGCAAGATCACCGCTTCCTTCAATGCTTCTTTCGCTTGGTCTAAACCAGCGATGTCGTCCCAACTGACATTGGGCTTCTCCAGTAAAATTGCTCCGGCAAGTGCACCCCGCAATTTCTTATTATCTTCATCGTTATCGCCTTCACCATTGCCTGCCTTTTTCGCTTTCGTCGAGGTGTTGCCCTGAGTTTCGCCACCCTTCTCAAGGTGCTCCTTCAACTTTTCGGCCCGACTGAGGTACTCATTGATTTTCAGCTTGATAAGCTCCTTCAGCTTATTGTTCTTTTCATATTTCAACGCAAGCATCAAGTAGTCGAGCCCGTTGTAGTATAGCTTGTATGCCTCCTCATACTTGGTAGCGGTATCGGCGTCGATTGCCTTTTGCACGAGCTCGATGCCCTTGGTGAGAAAGTCGCCGGATCCACTCGACATCGGGCGGCTGGTTTTGAGTGGCAATCTGCAGAGGTCTCCAACTTCGAGGTTGGTTTATCGCGAGGTCACGTGAGGGTGACCACTGACCAAGATAGAAGCGAACAGTAATCGATGATTATCACCACAATTAATGGCATAGAAGACCACGAGCTTAGTAGACATGGTCAATACTTCATTTCCTTCATCTGGTTAAGTTTTAAACCCCATTTGCAGTGTGTAATGACTATGAATTGGCCCTCCCTAATGGGATCAACTCCAAGAATATTTGCTAATTAATCCATGTAGTTTGCTTCAATCTGAACACCGAGTTCACCAGTGATGCTATGTCCACACACCTACGGGCAGCAGCGCCACATTCCAGCGAGTCGCCTCAAAATTTTGCGTGGGCGTCGCAGTGTTTACCTGTCTAATGCGGCTGCCGCTCACGGAACGGCACCCCAGGCAACTTGTCCGAGTGGTTAAGGAGCTTCCCTGCTAAGGAAGTGGGCTCTGCCCGCGTGTGTTCGAACCACACAGTTGTCGTGATTGTTTTTTTTTTTTTGCTTGTCGACATTCCATTATCCAGGTTTCGGCTAGCTGCATCAAGACGCGACTCGTGTGGATCTCGCTGGATCGTTTGGAATTCTATAGCGAGCAGCATCAAAAGCCAATAACGAACCTGGTCTAGAATATGATGAAATCGGTTGTCGCCATTCTAGACTGAATGCGTTTGAGTCGAATGAGGCCACAATTACAATGTGTTAACAGGTATGCTAAAGTAATGAGCGTATCAAGTATAGTCACACAGGGTGATGAGCACTTCAGTGAATTTCCGCTGCTGAGTCTAGCCTTCGCCACCATCCAAACAGCAATTCATTGGCATTTTGGACACAGAAGCCCATAGCAATTAACACTATATGGATACCTTCCACAAACCCGACTTTCCTTTTCACTTTGACTAAGCTTCGTTCATTGAACTCTTCACAGAGCATGTTTGCTACCCCCTATACATAATCGCCATCAATTGTGCAATTCGGTGGACGATCCATTCGAGTATCCGACTTTTAATGATCGTTTACATAACTAGGCGACCGTCCAAAAGATAAGTAATTGAGCCATCAATACGGCTCCGATTGACTCATAAACCAAAGCAATGGGTTTCAAATAGTACCATGAGCTCTATGGAACCATGGTTTCGTGCGTAAATGCTCAGGATGAGGCGAAAAAACCGGCCGAATTACGCTCCTACAACTATGGTATCACATAGCGGTTTTCGAAATTTGCCAAAAGGGCAACTTGTCCGAGTGGTTAAGGAGCTTCCCTGCTAAGGAAGTGGGCTCTGCCCGCGTGTGTTCGAACCACACAGTTGTCGAATTTTTTTAATTTTTCCCCTCGCCTTTACTAAACGAGCGTCGTCAACTTCAGGGGCGATTCATCATCGTGTTTCGAGCCAGTTTCTTACTCCATCGACCACCCGCCACACTATGACGCCACGGAGCAAATGACACTTACAAAAGAAAAACCACAAACCGAGACTTCGATGCTGGCTTATGCGCTATGACCTAGGCGTGGCGGGACGTTTTCACCGTTACCGTATAGCGCCGGGCCCCACACCCCCTCAAAAGGCAAATGCTAGCGACATAAATTCCGTGCTCGGATGTATCAGGTGTTCCCCTGACGATTCCCGAGGAATCTGATGGTGGAAATTCGCCTACGGTTACCACCTAGCAGCTACCAGGACCTTTGTTTACCGCTGCTGGTTGCGGAACGCCCGGCGCTCATCGGACGGCTTAGCACCGCGAGCCTATGACAATGTGGGACAATATGCGGGGGGCCAAATTTGTCAGGCACATTAATAAAAAAACTTGAGCCTCACTCCTGCACACAGCCGAAGAACCACCCGAATCGCCAAATGTGTCACCGTATCAGTGAGCGTTTGCCGTCTCCAATTGCGACCAGATAGCGGCCTAACCCATGGACCCTCAGAACGACCCCAACTTCCAGCGGCCCAGTCTCAACCCCGCCATCGAGCCGCCAGCACCCCAGCTGAAGATCCCCAACACCCGCCCCATCCAGCCCGTCGTGTTGGCCGACCTAGGCAAACCCGTCGACGGACCACCGCCCCGCCCCACCGCCGCCGGCAAAAACGAGCGTGTCAGCCACTCCAAGATCCCGCGCGCCGCCACCGAGTTGATGGACTCGTCGCTGGATGACGAGACGGTGTACCCGCCGAGCACCATGGTGCAACGGCTGCAGATCGCCGACCTTGAAGAAGTGCCTCATGGCATTCAGCGCCAAGCGCAAACGCTCGAGGAATACCGCTTCCCTACCCACCGCCTTGCCACCACATTAACTGATGAAAAGAAGCACCCGTTAGTGATCGTTGCCTGTGGTCTGTTTTCGCCAATTACCTATTTACACTTGCGGATGTTTGAGATGGCGTTAGACGCGATCCAGGAACAAACGCGGTTTGAGTGTATCGGCGGTTACTACTCGCCCGTACTGCTGAATTATAAGAAACAAGGGCTTGCTCCTGCTACCGATAGAGTACGAATGTGTGAACTTGCCTGTGAACGAACCCTGCTGTGGCTTATGGTCGACGCCTGGGAAAGTTTACAGCCAAAGTATACGCGTACCGCGTTGGTGTTAGACCATTTCAACGAAGAAATCAATATCAAGCGAGGCGGGGTGATGACCGCCCTGGGCGAACGCCGTGGCGTTAAAATCATGTTACTTGCCGGTGGCGATTTAATTGAGCTGATGGGTGAGCCTGATGTCTGGGCCGACCAAGATCTCCACCACATCTTAGGATTATACGGATGTTTGATCGTTGAACGTACAGGCCTGGACGTGCGGTCGTTTTTGCTTTCCCACGACATCATGTACGAACACCGCAAAAACGTGCTTGTGATCAAGCAGTTGATTTACAACGACATCTCGCTGACAAAGATCCGCTTGTTTATCCGCCGCGGCATGCTGGTGCAGTATCTTTTGCCCAACTCGGTGATTCGGTATATCCAGCAGCACAAGCTCTACCAGGAGACCGAGCCGGTGAAACAGGTGATGTCGGACAAGGCCGACTAGAAAGCTGGCTGAGTGTGGTTCGATGCCAGTGTACATAACGTTAATTTAATGCCTCTCCCGTCTGCTGCCTTCCGCCCTTTTCCCCTCCCCCTGTGCCACGGGAGTTAACGGCGGCAGCGACAGTAAAGGTTTCTTTCGCATGCCCGCGAACACGGTGGAAGCAGCGCGTATTATTCTCCGTTTCCGGACCGAAAGTTGCGAGTACACAGTATAATTACGGGAACTGCCACGACATTTTTTTTCTTCATTGTTTTTCAATTATAGTTTCCTTCGCAACCAGAGTGCAAAAACTGTCCACGTGAAATACCCTAATTTAGCAAACCACTATAGTCGCCACTTAGGGCGATTAGGCAATTTTGCTGCTGCAGCGGAGTTGTGGTCAGTGAAGAATTTGGGGGCGGGGGGCACATGTGTGTGTCAGGTAGTGCATGCGCGCACCGCCTCCCTTAATTCCACCTGAGTCAGAAATATACGGTGGCCCCATCCACACCGCCTCCCTGGTGGCGGCTACGGATGACGTGTGGCTTAGGAGAGGACCACATTGTGCTCCCACATGACGTGAGCACCACCCTAATATGCCGCATGTTTACTTACTGCACTTCAACGAGGCGTATTTGGCAGTGAGTGATTGGTACGCTGGTGAGGAGTACGGCATTTTTTGACGTCACCGCGCAGGGCGAGGATCAAACACTATAAAAGCTCAGGGGGCCACGCAGTCCTTTTACCAACTCAATTGACTGGAAACCATGTCTGCTAACGACTTCTACAACTCGGGGGACCAATCCAACTACAACCCCAGAGAACAATCGCGCGACGACAACCGTGAAGACGGCGACAGAGGCCTCTTGGCCACCGTGGTCGGCGGCGCCGCCGGTGGCTACGGTGGCGGCAAGCTTGCCGGCGACCACCTGACTCTCGGTAAGATTGGTGGTGCCATTGCTGGTGCTTTCGCTGCCAACAAGGCTGAAGACGCCTGGGAAGAACGCAGAGACGAACGCAGAGATGAAGGCAGACACGAAGGCAGACACCACGAAGGCGGTCTCTTCGGCCACCACGACAAGCGTGACGACAGACGCGACGACTTTGGTGGCCGCGACAACTACGGCGGTGGTCGCGACAACTACGGCGGCTCTGGTGGCTTCGGTGGTGGCCGTGACGACTACGGTGGTGGCCGCGACAACTACGGCGGCTCCGGCGGCTTTGGCGGTGGTCGCGACAACTACGGTGGTCGTGACGACTTTGGCGGCCGTGACAACTACGGCGGCGGTCGTGACAACTACGGTGGCCGCGACAACTACGGTGGCTCCGGTGGCTACGGTGGTCGCGACGACAGACGTGGTGGCGGCTACAACGACAGATACTAAGTATATAACGACGCATGAAATGATACGCTTAAAATTGGTTACACTGAATTGTACTCTGCCAAATATCCCTTCACTGTGTATGGCTACACAAAATCATCCAGCGGTATATATCTCACACTCTCCACCATGGCTCTAGACTATACCGATGACAGGTGGTGGTAATGCCAAGATTGTGCAAGATTTTGCAGCCATTTACGAAGACGCTTGCGATGGTGAGTTTTGTGACAATGCTCCCCCACGCGAGCCCACTGACATCGATTTGAGGCTTTATCCATTTGTCCCGATTAGGAGGACAATAACTGCGAAACCAGCACTTACCAAAGGGCTAATTGAGGCGGAGGTTGCTATTCCTAACCAATTTAAAGAAGCGACAATCACCAATGGCGAATCTACTGAAAAATCTTGCCAATTATATTATCGCCAATCTGGTGAGATTGAGCTGCTAGGGGGTAACCTTGTGGCTGTCGAAGTGGCGGAATTCGATCCCAATAATCACCACCCGTTAACTCCACAATATTACGTGGTGGCGCGAGATGTCTCGGAGTTCAATCTTACTAGAGAGACTCACTTGGTATCAGTCAATAATTGTCAAGTTACGATAATTGACAATGATGATAATACATTATTGGAGGTGGCCCAGGTCCTGATTCAATTTGTTGCGGCTAAGTTCGCCCAAGTGGCATATGGCCATTGTCGTGTCTATTGCGATGAATTGCAACGAAAACGTATTAAGGGCACCCTCATCATTGACTGGTACAATGACGTGCTTGAAATCCCCGAACAATGGGTGATTCCACACGCAACCACCATAGTGGGACCACAATTACTTCTACCTCACACTGCGCATATGGTGTGTCCCTACTGTGAACAGTTAACCCTTTGTGAACCAGAAAACTATATTGGGCATTTGACAGATCATCACGATATCAACAGTGACTTATTCTTAGCATAACTAATTTCAATTATACTAATACAAAACCCTTAATTCATAATTATGCGTTGACCCTCACTCTCTGCATAATTCCCCATTGTTAAGTAGCGCGCATCAAGCAAAGCAGCATACGCCATGGATCCTATAATCACTGTCGCCAGCTCTGACTATGAAGACGCATCTCTTCTGTTTATTGACCTCTCTCCTGAATTTGATACTCTACCCACCTTCTCTAAGTTCCTCCTAAAGCTGCCTCAGCAACTTCTGCCCAACTTACGAAAGCTTCAAGGCACGATATGTCCTGACTACGAAAACATGATTTGGGCGCCGTTTACCATCGATGGCCGCTCGGTTCAATTGTCAGTGTATGAGTCCTGGTACTTGTACTATAACCAAGCGTCAATTGACCACTACTTGGCCAAATTTCTCAGTGATCATGAGGAAGTGAGACAAGCTATCGCCGCCCTCGACACAAATGTTGAGGGTGACCCACCTAAAGTGACGGCTCCACCTCTCGGGTGGCACGTACCCATGAACCAAATGATCTCCAGTTGGCTCTACCTGCTTCGCCCTCTATCTCATCCAATTCAAACTAGTGTTAGTCCAGAATCACCAGCG
Organism: Diutina sp. Y7414; assembly: GCA_037042415.1. Taxonomy (NCBI): domain Eukaryota; kingdom Fungi; phylum Ascomycota; class Pichiomycetes; order Serinales; family Debaryomycetaceae; genus Diutina; species Diutina sp. Y7414. The sequence goes on from JAXQKI010000100.1 coordinate 995,365, forward strand.
GAGTCTCCGCACCACGATACTTCGGAGTTGATCCTTGATCGATGGGAAGTACCACCAGTCAAGTCTCAGCACGACGATAGACCTACAACTACGTTGAGGCGGGTGTCCGAGTCACCACTCATCACGTCAACGCCTATCGCAACCGTTAACAAGCCGCCGCCGTCGCCTAATCCCGATCTCTGTCGAACTCTCAGCCGTTACCTGCACTTACTGGGGATGGCCCACTACCTCGAATTCCCTCGTACCCCGATAGGGATGCACCCGCCTGGCTCGTACTCAAGCATCGATACTGGTCTCTCCCGCCCCATGACGAACACCTCGACTCGGTCTCGGTCGTCGTTCCGAGCTCATACCAAGGCGTGGACGTCAGCCGTGGCTTCGAGGATCCTCGCTAAGTTCCATCGAAGAGAAAAAATAGTAGCGCCGTCGCCGGAAATCCCTTTCGACACCAAGTCTTGGCACTCGTTCTACCAGTAGCAATATGGCTTTTGTACCACTACGAACCGCCATCGGGGTTGGGAACCTTTGGGACAACGATGCGCGCCCTGAGATATGAACACGCGTACGGAAAAAAGTCTCGATCATATATCCCACACTATGGAGTCGGCGCTGGAAAATGTGGTGTTTGTCAAGATCCGACAGCTAAAGACGACCTATCAGAAGCTTCTCGATGATGTCACCCCTTATACCAAGCAGCGGTGGGCTGCGTTCGGCGTGTTGTTGGCGTTGTTCTTGTTGAGAGTGGTGCTTGCCCAAGGGTGGTACATTATCTGCTACGCCCTCGGCATCTACTTGCTTAACATGTTCCTTGCCTTCCTTACCCCCAAATTTGACCCGTCCCTCGAGCAAGAAATGAGACTGGAGCTGATTGAAGAAGGGGTCGACGAAGGGTCGTCGGAGGACCCCGAGTTCCGCCCGTTCATCCGCCGGTTGCCCGAGTTCAAGTTCTGGTACAACGCCTTCCGCGGGGTGGTGGTGTCGTTGGTGTTGTCGTTCTTTGCCATCACCGACGTCCCCGTGTTCTGGCCGATCTTGTTGATGTACTTTATCATTTTGTTTGTGTTCACCATGAGAAAACAGATCCAGCACATGGTTAAGTACAAGTACTTGCCGTTTGACGTCGGTAAGACCAACTACCGCTCCAAGCCCAGCCAATAGTACATAGAACTTCCAATTAATTATCATAACTCAAGAGACCAACTTTTTGACCCCGCATCTACTCCGAGTATATGGCCTGCGTCAGTAGCCACTGAACGCCACCGGAAACATGACCTGCGCCATTTTTCACGTCGCCATCGGCGGTCATCGCCGTGTATGTTAGGCCGGTAGACATAGCCCCATCGGTTCGCCGATGTTGCCATATTATCGCGGCAATTACTCCTGCACACAGATTATCGCCGCACCTTTACCAAGTCGCCTCCCACACCCAGCCACTACTCACCAGCCAATCGTCATGTCCCGCGCGGAAGTCGACCTCCAGAACGCGGTCAAGAAGGCGTGCAACGACGACGAAGTGCCGCCGAAACGGAAGCACGTGCGGGCATGTATCGTCTACACCTGGGACCACAAGAACTCGCGGGCGTTCTGGAACGCCGTCAAGATCCAGCCCCTCCAGCAGGAGGAAGTGCCCTTGTTTAAGGCATTGATCATGATCCACAAGGTGTTGCAGGAAGGCCACCCCAACACGTTGAAGGACGGCTACCGCAACCGAGACTTCATCGCGCTGTTGGGCAAAGTGTTCCCCTCCCGCGGCACTCCCTACGGCCGCCTCATCAGCCAGTACGATAAGTTCATCTTGCAGAAGCTTGATTTCCACCGGAACAACCCCGGCTTCAACGGGACGTTTGAGTACGAGGAGTACGTGTCGTTAAGAGCAGTTAATGACCCTAACGAAGGTTACGAACTGCTTTTGCAACTTATGGACATGCAAGACGCCATTGCCGACTTGCAAAAGCTTATCTTTGCCACCATCCACCAGACGCTGAACAACTTGTGCAAAGTGTCGGCGTTGGTGCCGCTTATCGCCGAGTCCTACGGGATCTACAAGTTCTGCACGCTGATGTTGCGGGCGATGTATCAGCAATTGGGCGAGGACGAGTTGTTGCAAGCGTTGTTTGAGCGGTACGACTCCCAGTTCTTTGCCTTGCGTGATTTCTATACTGACTGTCACTCGATTAAGTTCTTGACGTCGCTTATCCAAATCCCTAAACTTCCCGGTAATCCTCCCAGTTTGAAGGTTACCGATCTGGGCCAAGCCATCGAACCGCCGGCTCCGGCACTCCCGCAAAGACAGGTATCGGAAGCGGTGTCTGTGCCGCCGCCGCAATCGCCTCCTCCCGAAGTCAACCAATTGCACTCGCAACAAACCGGGTGGCTCAATGCGCAAATGGAAGAGCAAGAGCGTATCCAACAACAACTTGAATTGCAACGCCAACAACAGTTGCAAGAGCAATTGCGTCAACAACAATTGTTTGAAGAACAACAGCGTCAACAGCAATTGCTTCTTCAGCAACAACAACACGCGCTTCAACAACAGCAAACGTCGAATGCCAACCGCGTTTCCGAATTGGAACACGACTTGTTGATGTTCAAGAACCAATACGATAATGACCAAAACTTATTGCTGCAATACGATCTGCGGGTGAAGCTGTTGGAGACCGAGTTGCAAAACTTTAACAACAACGCTACTCAGCAATTGGCGAGCAAGGACGAACAGATCAAGAACTTGGAAGAACAGATCAACAACTGGACCAAGAAGTACGAAAAGTTGGCCAAGTTGTACTCGCAATTGCGTGGTGAACACTTGAACTTGTTAGAGAAGTTCAAGAAGATTCAACAAAAGATCAACCTGGCGCAAGAACTGATCCAAAAGAAGGAGAAGTACGAAAAGGATCTCAAGGCCAAGAACCTCGAATTGGCCGACTTGATCCGCGAACGTGATCGGGCCCGTCTCGACTTGGACCGTCTTAAGGGGGTCAAGGACCAAGAAATCGAGAACTTACAAGCTCAAATTCGCGAGTTGCAGGCTCAGCACACCGAACTGGGCAAGTTGCAATACACCCACTTGCGGTCGATGGAACAAAAGCACAGTGACGAAATCAGTGCTTTGAAGCGTCAATTGATGGACAAGGGAGACTACTCTGACTTGCAACAACAACTTAAAGATAAGGAAGTCGACCTTGAGATTGCTCAAGAATCGTTGGATCTGGCGTTGAAGCAATTGGCTCTCGCTTCGGCGTCCAAGGGCGACGACGATGAGATTGTCAACGAACAAATCGACCAGATCATCTTGCTGAACATCGCCAAGATCAAGCACTTGTTGGATGTGTTCTTGAACAACAACATCAAGCGGATACAGGAAATCAAGGCGGCGTTGATTCTGGAGTTACAAGCAGGTAACATGAACACTCTGCCTGAATTCTTGATGTCGGTGATTGAACTGTGCGCTAACACCAGTAACGACTTCAGCAACACTTTCATTGACTTTATTGTCGAAGACAAGGCCGTTTACGCTGAGAGTCAAGACTCGAACCTGACCTACTCTCGCATTATTGTGGCCCTGTCGGAGCTTACTGATCTTGCTCAAGGGGTCATGCTTAATGCTAAAGGGTTCGTGTCTAACCTGGTGCGGAAACTGGAGGAAGGTAAGGTGATTGGTATGGTGAAGGATGTTCTTGACGAATTGGAAAAGTTCTTCGCTGACCTTAACCTGGAGAAGCTTGATAGTTTCGAAGATGAAGACGATCGTTACGAAGTGGTCATCGAAGGCAATGTGCGTGTTCAACAGGCGTTGCACACTTTGGGTGACTTCATTGACGGCGCTTCGCTGGCGGGTAAGTTGAACAAGCTGGCGGACTTCGAACACTTAGTCGACAACGAAATGGCCACCACTGCCAAGAATGTTCACGATGCTCAAGCGTTCTTGCTTAAGTTGTTGCAAATGCTGGCAGGCGATGTTCACGAAGCCCTTATTGCTGCTGCGAAGGCTATTACTGATGCGGTAGCGATTTTGATTACTTGTGCCACTGAATCGCAACGGGAAATCGTCGCTAAGACTAAAGGTCAATTGAACCCGGCCGAATTCTACCGTAAGAACTCAAGATGGACGGAAGGGCTCATTTCGGCCTCGAAAGCAGTGGGCGGTGCTACCAACATCTTGATCACCACTGCTGACGGGGTATTAAGAAACAAGAACTCCCATGAAGAATTGATTGTGGCCCTGAACGAAGTGGCGGCGCTGACGGCACAATTGGTGGCGGCGTCGCGGGTCAAGGCCAACTTCACCTCGAAGACTCAAGACAACTTGGAGCTGGCGTCGTCGGGGGTGTTGTTCGCCTGTAAGCTGTTGGTGCTGAAGGTGCAACTGTTGTTGCAGAAGAAGGAAGATGACTACGACATCGACCTCGACAAGTTGACCACCATGGAAGGTAAGAAGGTGGAGATGGAACAACAGGTGGAGATCTTGAAGCTTGAAAACAAGTTGGCGTCGGCGCGTAAGCGGTTGGGTGAGATCCGCAGATATGGCTACCGTGACGACAACACCGATGATGAAGATAATTAGCATGGTATCGTGATTAAACGTTGTAAAAGTAGAAAAGTTCAACTATGTAGTTAACTGTTGTTGAGGCTCAAGGTTAATAAGTCGGTGTGCTTTATCCTGCACACACTCTATTGACTGAGGTGTCCTCACGCGCTGCACCGCTAGATTTACTAGTCTCCACAGTGAGGAGATATAATGGCGCGCCCCCACTTTGCAAAATTTGACGGTGAAATTAATAGTTAAACTTCTTCTATTAATCAAAGCAATACCCATATTCTATCCTGACAGTTTATTTCTTTTTCTTATCACTAATTTCACCCAAAAATTCACACCCACCACGACAAGCCTCGCGTACGATCGATGCGCGTGTTTTTCCCCGATCTCCCTTTCTCCTAGTTCCCACAGCCTGCCAATGTCGTTACTGGTAACAAACGTGCCGGTATCCACCCGGATCCTTTGCGGGGCGGTGGTGTTCATCTCGGGGATAATATTCATTGTCAAGCTAAACGGGTTCCAGAGCGAGGTGGCGCGGAACCCCGACGTCAAGTTGACGTTCCATGATGTCCTCGTCCCCAACTTCCAATTGATTCCCAAATCCACTTTTACCCATCCGTGGGTGCTTGTCACGGCGATCTTTGCCGAGATCTCGGTGTTCTTCTTCTTCACGTCGTTGGCGGTGTTGTTTTTCGCCTCCCGCTACCTTGAGACCTTCTGGGGGTTCCAGGAAGTGGTGCAATTTGTCTTGATTGTGGGTAGTGTCACTAACCTCTGGACGGTGTTGGTGACGATTGTGTCCAACATTTTCCGTCTGGACGTGTTGGGGATGAACAAGCCCCTTGGTGGCGGTTTACCTTACTACGTGGGGTTCCTCGTGGCTTTAAAGCAATTGATCCCCGAACACAACATTGTGTTGTTCCAAGGGGTGTTGCTGGTGCGGGTTAAGCAGTTGGCGTTCATCGTCATGTGCATTTGCGCCGTGTGGTCGCTTGTGTTCCGCACATTGTACCCGATTGTCCCCTTTATCGGCGCCTTCTTCACCGCCTACACCTACCTTAGATTCTACCAGCAATCGACGGCGGACTCGATCTTGCCCATTGCCGGTGGCAGCGACGCCAATGTCCTCATTGGCGATGCCCTGGACACGTTCCGCATCGTCGAGTTCTTCCCGTCGCAATCGCGGCCGTACTTGGCTCCCGTCACCGACGGCATCTACGATGTGGCGGTATTGGCCGGGATCGTGTCGCCGTTCAACGACGACGACATCGAACAGTCCAATATTCGAGCGCAGCGCCGCCACGAAGGCCACAAGCTGGCCGCCAACGCCGTGGCCGAGCGCCGCCGCCAGGTCGCCCTCCAGGTGATCGAGGATAGAATCGCCGAAAATAACTAGAACTTCATTAGTGGTAATCTAGTCCGCCGTGCTGGCGTACCCAAAAATTCAATCTCCAAGGACGTCATCGCGCGGCGCATTGTTGTTGTTCTCGGCAGGCGCACCGTTGACAGCTTCGCCGCGACGAGCCACCCCTGCCACCACCGTGAGCTAGCAACTCTAATCAACGTTAATATAGTGAAAATTTCAGTAAAATCACGTTTAAGATATCGTAGAACCCAATTCCCATCATTTTAGTGAGTCGACGACACCAGCATCACCTGATGCCACATTGCAACGTCCCCCTGCGGCCCGGTCAGTTTCGCGCGAAAAATCCTTTGGATCAACCTTGTCTCCGTACATGCCCACCTTCAAGCCTCGAAGCCGCACCCGCCTGAAGTGGCCGCTTTTGGCGGTGGTAGCCGTGGCTGTGATATGGTACTTCCAGTTGCACCACGCCGTGGGCCAGCGGTTGTTCCCGCGCACGCAGAACCGGGTGTACCCGCCAGCGCATCCCCTCACCTCCACCACCAACAAATACACCCTGAGCCGCTACATCTACCCTCCCATCGAAGACGCGGCGCTTTTGAAGGAGCTCGGGTCAGAAAACTTGGTGGTGCAAGCCAAAGTCCGCGACGCCGAGTTCATCGAGTTTGAGCGGACGCTTCTTCTCTCGCACAACGTCAACGATGACCCCGACACCAAGGCGCAAATGGAGAAGGAAAAAGAAGAAAACGAGCTGAGTGACTTGTTGCGAGCCAAGAATAACTTTAAGAACCACGACAAGTGGGTGCACCGTCCCAGCAACGGCGAGTACCCCGAGGTGGTGGTGGTGACCGCCATCGACTTTGACGAGTACCTGATGGACCTGCTAATCAAGATTGTCCAAAACCGCGTCGACTACGCCCACGCGCAAAGCTACGGGTTGTACGTGCTGTGGTACCAGACGTTTTTGCCCCGTCTCAACGCCCTCACCTATCTCTCCGACCGTCAGAAGCGGAAGTGGGTGCGTATCTATTGCTTGCAGGCGGCAATGCACGCGTTCCCGGGGCTGAAATGGTTCTGGTACTTGGACGAACAAGGGTTCATCATGGACGACACCGTCGACATGGCCCTGTACATGTTGAACCCCCAACTGTTGGAGCCGATCATGAAGCGCGAACAGCCCATCATGTTGCCCCTGGGGGTGATCAAGACCTACAAAAACACCAAGGGGTCGCTGGTGAACTTGATCGTCACCCAGCTGAAGGAGAAGATCGAGACCCACTCGTTTGTCGTCCAGAATAACCCCTTAGGGCGGCTGATCGTCCAACAGTGGGGGGACCCGTTATACTTAAACTACCAGAACTTCCCCGCTGGGCCTGACCTGGCGTTGACCCACATTCTCCAGTGGCACCCATTTGTGTTGCTGAAGCTGGCTATCGTGCCCACCCGCACCATCTCGTCGTCGCACGTTAACTCAAATCCTGATGACACCCAGAACTACCACGAAGGCGACTTTGTGGTGCAATGGGCTGACATTGAAGACCGTGCAAAGAGCGAACAGGTGCTTAATTTCTACGCTAAGAAGAAGGCGGGCGAAGCCACCCCTAAATAGAGCAAATACACAACGTAATGGAGATTATGGTTGTAAATATTATAAGGGTATTGTTCGTAATTACAGAGTCATTAAAAGTCATCAAGGGAAAGCTTGGCGAGGCTTTCAACTAAATCTTCGTCAACACCAAAGATATCGGCAACTTCAGCGTAGTCCACTGACTGAGCGAGTTCCCGAACACTGCGAGCAAGTTGCCATTGAGCGATGATCTGTGCCATTTTTGTAGCTGCCAGTTGTTCGTTGACAGTGGGTATCACTTGTTTGATATTGAGAAAGACAACAAAGAATGCTAACTCACGGAATGACAGGTGTTCGGAGTATGGGACTGAGTATACTCGGAACACAGTGATCTCAGGGTTGGCTCGTTTCTTCGCTGCCGGCGCCGGTTTCGGTGACTGACTAAGTATAGCATCACTATTATACTCTGTGCGAGTAGCTAATGTCTTTGGTACCTTTGCAGCGACGTAGGCGCCTTCTTTATCGGCAATTCCTCGAGAGCCGGGGACAAACGACCACCCCGTAGGGCGAATACCAATGCAATGCTCAAAGTGGTCCTGGTAGCCGTTGTGATTGAAGTATTTGCACATTTCATCAGTTTTGCCGACAATTGACATGGGCACAAGATGAACCACCACTTGATGAGGTCCATCGCCACCAAGTTCGTCAGTGGTCATTACCAGATCCAAGTATTCATCATGGTACGTGGCGAGAATCGCTCCCTTATCATTACGACTCATCACCGTCAGCACGTAGATTGGGCAGTTCATTTTCCGCAGAATGGCGATGGCAAGCTTTTCCTTACCAATCAAATAGGTACCAACAAGTACGAGGAACTTCTTCTTCTTTTTGCGGGCGGCAGCGTTGAATAGCATATCAGTGATACGAGCCTGGCGTTTGCCGCCAAACCACTCGGAGTAGACGTCGTCTTTGTTGCAAAGGGTATGAAATAGATCGGCGACTGTCTCACATACCGTCTCCTGTTTGGGGAAGATATATTCAGGGGACATGTAGGTGGTGTCCAAGTATACTTTCTCCAATGTCAACTGGCGGTGGAATGGTTGTAATGCTGGGTTCATGAGCATAGCATGCGACACTCTGAAGTCACCACAATGGAGCTGATAGTGGCGACTGCCAGAGGTAGTGATTGTCTCAAAGAGAAAGATACCGGCTCCAGGACAGTGGTTCGCCAGGATGGGAGTGACGTAGAGACCGGCAGTGGTGGTATCTAGTGATGGCACTTCCACTGTTTTCACACCATCAGGGGTGTAATGGCGAAGACAATACCGAGTATCAAGCTCCAATGGTTGGATGAAGCGAGGATCAACGCTGAATCGCATAGTAAGCAATTCCCCAGTGATACGAGTACAGAGAATGATGTGGCGGTACTTGGCGTCGTTATCGTAGTCTGGGTCGTCGCCAAACACGCGCTGATAACTCCACTGCTTTGAGATACCGCCATAGTGATCGCCGTGAAAGTGAGTAAGAACGTAGGTATCGATGATTGGGTGAGGGTTAAAGTTGAAGGCGTCGACAGCGATGGTGTATGGCGTGGCGTATCCAGTTTGGAACGTCATGATCTTCACTGGTGGTATATCTCGTTTGGCTCGACCTCGCAGCACGAGGGTTTTTGGTGGTTTGATTTGTTTGGTCAGTGAAGGTGTTGTTTGAGGTTTATTGGTGAACTTGTGTTGCTCCTGAGCCTTTGGCGGTAGACTTTTCAAGTTTGTTGTCTTGGGAGTAGTTGTGCCCTCTCGTTTGACTGTAGTTGTTGCTTCCTGTTTCACTGATATGCTGGTTGATGGCTTAGCTTCCTGTTTGATCGGGAGACCAGTTGAGGGTGTTGGTTCCTTTTTAACCTCAACAATGGATACATCATCATCATCCAAAACTTCCTGTTTCACCGAAACTTTTCTCTTTATCAGCATTTGTTGATCAACCGACACTTCTCGTTTGATCTTACTAGATGATCCATTAGCGGTACCATTTGTTTTCGTTGTTTTAGTGGTAGACTTGGTGGCGACTCGGTGCGACCAGGACCCTTTAAACCGTTTCGGCGGGTTCAAACACGCCTCGACGTGGGCGGCTCGTGTCACGAGCTCAAACTTGCGGAGATCATAGTTGCACACGGGACAGGGGATGCTGGCGCCACCGTCATCCATGGGGCGATGCGATGATGGGGCTTACAGTTGCTTCGCACACGCACCCCACAGGCGAATAACTACCAGATCACTATGACAGGACCATGGGTCTATTGAGCATTATCCGTGCACAAAAGCTTAAGGATCGTGAGCTTCGAGTGCTAGTGTTGGGCTTAGATAATGCTGGCAAGACCACGGTGGTGAAATACTTGCTTAATGATCCGCTGGCGACGCTGCCGACGATGGGGTTTGCCATCGATACATTGACTAGAGAAGACAGTACCATCCACTTTTGGGATGTCGGCGGCCAAAAGAGTCTCCGTCCCTTCTGGGGAAACTACTTTGAACACACGGACGTGGTGGTGTGGGTCGTGGACGCCGCCTCAGTGGAAAGAGTACAGGAGCTGGCGCAAGAGTTGAATGAGCTTCGCGATACCAAGAGACTTGTGGGAGTGCGAGTGGTGGTGGTGGTGAACAAAGTTGATCTATTACCGCCACAGCAACGGGCAGAGGTGGTGCCTCGAGTGGAGGCTTTATTTGGCGACGATGTCACCACAGTGGTGGCTAGTGCTAAGACTGGAGAAAACCTTGATCGAGTTTTAGAGGCAATCCTCGAAGACCACTACAATATGATATAAGCCCGATCAAGTCATTTTTTCTTGTTGCCGTTGACAATAGCCAAGAGCTTGGCTTTAATCTGGAGATATCGTTCCTCCATGAGTGTGCGGCTTAGCCCATTATAATGTTTTTGCGACGCGTGCGACACGCGTTTTCGTACGCGTCGAGTGTCGGGAAGACCCTGTCACTCCTCAAGACTAATGCACCCACAAACAATAGTGCTAAACCCGGGGTGCTGTATGCGATAAGGTTGTGTGCTGCCTGCCAGAGAAGGCCCCTCTAGGCCTCACTGACAGTTCTAGCCCTGGTAGATAAGCGTAGATAAGCAGAGTACAATAATACTACGAAATTAAGGTAGACGTCTCGGGCCGGAGCGAACGTTTCGGATGATTTCGGAAAGATCCACCGCCGTTCTCTTCGACTTACCTCGCGCCATGGCTGGTTGATTGCTACCGTAATTCGCCCCCTCTTTTTCCCCCCTTGACTGCGAAAACACTATTTTCAAGGTGGGAGTAACAAATACGCGTCGCCTACGAAAAGGCAAATTTAGGGTGTGATAATGGCGAGTAATCGACCCCAAAAGAACTGCTACGTGTGTCTAGATAACCCCTATTAGAGTATAGCTGTTTCTATTAGTTTATTCCCCGTTGCCACTCAGCACTCGGCGGTGTAATTGAGTGTTGTCCAGGGTCCCTTCTCCATCGGTGTATTTTCCTGCCGTTTGTGTCACGAGGGCCGTTGCCAGGGATGGGGCGGGTGTCGACACCGAAAAAAGGCGCTCTCCCCAAGATTTGCGGGCGCGTTCTGGCGACGGGGTGCCGGCGACTAGTCGCTCGTATGTGTCGGAGACATCGGCGCCACTATCCCGACACCGAACAATGCCCATTCACCTGCCTGGTGCTGGCGTTGTTTGTTTGTCGAGAGAAGGTCTAGAGGCGCCTCCTAATTAGTTTCATCGTGCTTATGCCACGCGTGTCATCGCTCGTTTGGGAATAATTGGTGCAGGCGCGATAGCTCACACCAGCACTATATGCGACCGGCAGGGGCGCCAGCCATATAAACCAAACAGCGCCCGCTGTGCCCTAGCGAAAAAAAACCCATACATCAAAAAGGCGGTGCGATGACTGTTGTCCCGGGGTTCACCATCGTGCACACCCTGCCCCAAGACGCCGTGGCGCTGCTATTGCAACAGGAGCGCGCCCTTACCAACCACCTCATCTCGGTGATGGGGGTCGTCCGCCCTAAGACCCACCCCCAGTTGGCGCTGTGGGTGCGAGGCCTCTATACGCTCAACAGCACCATGGTGGCGCGGTTAGAGCGCGCTACCGCCGCCGTTAAAGCTAACCCTGAAGAGTTTAAGGAAGTGGTCAACCAGTTCCTCGTCGATGTTGGCGGCGACGCCTTGGTGTTGTACGACAAAATCAGCCACGACGACTTGCCCCAAGTGGCGCCCGTGGTGGCGCATTTGTCGAACTACGTCCAGTTCATCACCACTGCCTACCGCATCTGCCGTAACCCGTTTGTCGCCGACAGATTGGCTGACTTAAAGCAAAAGTGCCAAGCGATCTTACACCAGCACCAGCGCCAACAGACGGTGCGCAAAATGAACGCCATCCGCTTCGACCTGATCCAGCTGTTTGGCACCCTTGAACGTAACCATGTGCTGCTGTACTTCCGCATCGACGACATCGTCCACCGTCTGGGCCACGCCCTGGTGATGATGGTGGAAGACTCCGGCGCCGACGTCCCCGTGGAATTGTTGTTACTTAACCTTAACGCCAATTCCTCTTCTACCACTCCTGATGACGTCACCAAGAGCGATGTTGCCTACAACGCGCTCGCGATCGTGCGCGTCGATGGTGCCTACCGCCAACTTGCATTCCCCCCCTTCAGAGTCAACGAGGTCAGCGTCGCCCATTGTGATGGTCTTACACTCACTGCCGTTAACTACAGTGGCAGTGATGACGCTAACGGCTCCAGCGCCCGCGCCCAAGTGCGCCTTACTCTGGACCGCGACGACTTATTGGCCACTTGGTACGCCAAGTTGGTGAGAATCTTCCCCGAACTGAACCGTCCCATCGTGGCTGACGCGGTGGCCACCACCACTCCTCACCAGGAAATGCTGGGGTTGGGCATTGGCTTCGTCAGTGCTCCTGAAGCCGCGGCGCTGGCGCTGGCGCCGACGCCGCCGCCGACGCCGCCATCGCACCCGGAACCCACCCCTGAGTTCTACCAGTTGTACGATACGCCGCTGCCCCTTCGGCCGACTCTTGACGATCTTTCTCCTAACGTTTCGCTTGACTCGTTAGCGTTGCCAGTGCCGCCAGCCCCGCGGAAAGTGCAGAAGCCGCTGACTCCGTCGCTGCTGGTGTACACGGCGCCTTCGCCTTGTGATGCGCCTGCGGCCAGACTCGCTGCTGGCCAACAACGGCGCCCCGCACCGGTACGCGGGGTGGCGCCGCTGGCACCGCTGGCGGCCGAGTTCGCCTATACTCCAGAGCTGCTGGCACCTCTGAGTGATCTTGACGAGATCGATCTTAAGCCCGTGGGCGGACTGGTGATGAAACTGCTGATCTACAAACTTCCTGGTGGGCTGGAAGTGGACATTGCCAACTTTGGTGCTGGCCACGTTCCCGACTTCAGCGCCGCCGCGTCGACATCTCAGGCCCCGGTGGCGCCGCTGCCGGCTCCTAGACGCCGGAAGCTGTTCTTCAACTTGTTCCGCAACACGCTGAAGCTTTCGGTCAACGACGACGTCAATGGCTCCAGCCTCTCTCTCGGTACTCTGAGCAGCAACAAAACCATCACTACCACGACCCCAAAGGCTCCAGTCACTAATAATACCAAAGCCAAGACGACCGCTACCAACCAGCCTCCAGCAAGAGCCGCTCCGCCTCCGCCTGCTCCCGCAGCGGCATTGGCGCCTCCCCTTCCCGCACCTCCTTTACCTCCTAAGGTGCCTCTGGAAGCCAAGGAGTCTACCAATGTCGTGGTATTCACCACCCTTAAGTACAGTCTCACTCTCAAACAATTAAAGGGAGACTGGCTGAAGCTTTTCCACGGTGACGCTACGCTCAAGTTTGTCGTCAACAACCTGGTGAACAAAGGGTGGCTTTTCGTCAATGGCGACCACGAAGTGATCGAGTTGACCACAGCTCTGTCGGTAAGACTTGCTAACCCGCGTGAAGTGCACGTCCACGCACGGGTGATTGGTTCATCGGAACCGCTGTTGATCCTGATCACCACGTGTAAGGCCACGGCGCTCCATGCTAAGTTGAGCGACTGGCTTTGCGAGGCTGATCTCGCTAAGGACTACTCACAAATGCTGCTTTCGAATCTGCTGTTGCTGCTGCTGGCTTCAGACAACCACTCGGCGCCGGCGCTGAAACTGAGCACGCTCACCCTGATTTCCACCTACGGCCTGCTGACGACCAACGCAGGGGTGGGGCTGGGGTTTGTCAAGAAGTCGAAGCTCCCCGCAGTGGCAGAAACGAGACCGTTACTGGCTCATGAAGCCGCAGAGATTCTTAGAGACCCCTTGAATGATCGTCTTTTGGTGTTACTGAACATGAAGATCCGCATGCTGGTACAAACGAAGGGATACGCCGCCATCCAAGACCCTCAGCTGTGGACGATCACGGGGATGTACCTGCTCACGCTCTACACCGTATCCGAGGCGCGCACGCTGAGCGATTATCTTCAATTTGCGCTTAAGGGCCTCGAGCATGGCGACGAAGTGCTGTGGATGATTGCTAACCCCGACAAAAAATACACCTTGGAGCCGATTGGCCGCGCGGGGTTGTTGGTGAAGTGCTCTGCCAACGAGATCTACATGTTGGAGTGTAAAGGCCGCAAGGAGTTCTCCAAGCTCTACTCGTTATTGTAACGAATGTCTCAGAACACGTTGCGCCAGAACACGTTGTTGGCACTCTGCATAGATCACGAACGGCTGGTTGTCTTCCATCTCGTTGTTATAGTAATGAACCTTAATGTCCTCATGTCCTCCACTTCTCATTGGTTAAGTCTCTAGGAATACGACAAATATTATGCCTACACGACCTCTCCTACTGGTAGTGCGCTCCTTTGTGTAGCGCCAGAGCTACTGTGCCAACATCTCGACTCGAGCATCACGGCGATGGCATCGAATCGTGTGTCTTGTTGGTTGCTTTTCCTATTGTTCTTCAGTGGGCTCGGGGAATGCGCGCATAGCCCCACACGCTTCCCCAAAGTTCTAGTCCAAGCGACCGCCAATGATAACAAATTAAATGCCGACGCCTCGCGTCAGATATGTCGAGATGCACCTTATTAACGTGCTCATATATGTCTACTGCCTGATGACAAAACAAACCTTCTTTTCTTTTTTCCTTCATATGCGCTCGCACCTAGTGAAAAACTTTACCTGTGCAACTGCGAAAAAAAGAGTGGTTTCACCGAGCCAATGTAAGAAAACGATATGAAGAAAAATGCAGAGGATTACTTGTTAGAATCTTAAGTTGGGCCTCATTTTAGGCGAGAGTAGTAGAGATGATCCGGCATATTTCCCGTTCATTGCCACGACAACCGCCCGGTGGCACGGCGTCGTCGTAAGGAGGGTGCCTGGAAAAGTGCGATGATGAATAACGGGGTCTAGACCAATGCCCCACACCGGGGACAAAAAACCACCAATGGCACCGACGCCACCCATCACTCTTCGTGCCGCCTGCGCTGACAGTGACCCCTACGCCTCTTCTAGAACTACGCAGCATGTAGTGGGCAATCCTTCTAGAACACAACAGTAATCGCCCCACGTTTGTGCCTCGCTCATCCACCCTACGACCATCGCCCGGGGCTCCAAGTGACGAGCCCTCACCCACGGCTTGTCCCCCAAATACTCGTGTAAAACATAACCCGAGACCACAGATTTTCGAAAATTTTTCACCCTCCCCCCGGGTGAGCAACCCACTCCCCAAACTTTAAATTATATTGGATGCGTCTTAGTTGACGCCTAGCGCCTAAACCCGCCTCTACTAACCATCATTGGATGGAGATCAATCGTAGCTGTGATGAGTAAGGATAGGGGTATGCTAATATGGAGGACATCAGGCACCTACCCCAGCCAACGCCACTTGGTGATTTCAAGCGTACTGTAACAGTGTGAGGCGGGCGACGTGGAGGACATTACGTAAACGTTCCATCGACCCAAGGCCGCTGCGGTTTAGTGTCGACTCACCTGTAGCCCTCGCCGCTCTGGTGGCGAGCGTTGGGTTACCGGCCCAGGAGACAGACCCTCCACCGTGCAACCACCCCAAGTATAAAGTTCCGCCGATTTTCACCTCCAATTCCTTTCTTCTTTAAACCTTTCCAACCTCACTACCAGAGTCGAAGCTTATAGAACCGTTCGAGTTCGTTCATTCCTTCTTTCCCCAAGCAAAACCCTTGCCTATCGTTTTCCAAGCCAATACCCGCTACCAACTAGCGTTTCAATCCTTATAATTCCCAATGAAGTTTACCTCCATTCTTTTGACTACCTTGGCCTCGTCGCTCGTCGCTGCGTCGCCTCTTCCTAAGGTGAAGACCGCCTACGTCACCCAATACACCACCGTCAAGGTGACCCTGGGCTCGGTGACGACTTTGATCACCCCCACCGCTGCCCCCACCACCACCACCACCAAGGACGCCGATGCCGCTAAGGTCACCGGCGACGTCAAGGCCGCCGCCCAGCCCGACGCCAAGAAGCACGACGACAACAAGGACGACAAGACCACCACGACTTCGACTCTGGCGTCGCCCTCGTCCACTTCTTCGTCGGAAGAAGGCCTGGGCGAAACCTTCACCGGTGACGGCACCTACTACGACCCCCTGGTGGCCCTCGGCTCGTGTGGCGACCACCACACCGAGGACGACATGATTGTCGCCATCTCCATTGAGCGTCAAAACGAGGTCAAGAACGCCCACAAGCAGCTCAACAACAACAAGAACCCCGTGTGTGGCGCCAAGATCAAGGTCACCAACCCCGACAACGGCAACACCGCCATCGTCACCGTCGTCGACACCTGCGCCAGCTGCAAGCGCGACGACTTGGACTTGACCCCCAAGGCGTACAACCAGCTTACCAACAACGACGTCAGCGCCGGCAGAATCAAGATCAACTGGCAATGGGTCGACAAGGACTTCTAAGTAGAAATCGAATTAATTATATAGATAATCGATGTTTCGTTAACAACATGAGTAAAGTAGCACTGAGCATCTGCCAGTGGTTTTGTTCTGGCTCATCTTTTCATCACCAATCACTATTGGTGTTTGCGTATGTTTGGTGTTGTTTGTAGACTCAATCAAAGGCCGCAGACGGTGGACAATATTCACCGGTAATAATGGCATCAACACAGTATAGCCGCCTTGCAGCCCATCGGTTTTTATTGTCATCTCATAACAAAGATGTTTTACGTTTAACAAAAAGTTGTCAAGGGAATACCCAATGATGATCGCCATAGTCTTTGTCTTGACTTTCCATCCCTTGGTCATCTCTTCCCTAAATCCGATTATAAGATTTCTCTGCTGGGGTTGCGCTTACTCAGAGATGAGGGCAGTGCGTTATCACTTATCAGATAACGAACTATCGCCAGCGATATAAGATACCCCTGGGAGAGCACAAAATCGTGCTCTCAAGCCACTACCAATACATCTACACCATACGGTTTGCCACCACCACCGTTCGGGGTCATTTCTCCGTGATATCTCTCTAACCCGACGGACCTCGTGACCCGCGTGCCTCTCCTCCCACGCAGACCCGAGTCAAAAACAAAAATGCGCAACTACTGTCACTCCCCGCGCACCCCACAATTCGACTCCTCGTTCCAGCCACATATACACACCGAACAATCGCCCCTCCGCCAGGCCAGCAATGTTGCCACTCCAACCACCGTCACCCATTGTCTCTCCCACTCAGGTACACCGTTCACAAACCGATAAAATTCTTATATGTGGTACATAACTCTGAACTAAAAATCACGCCGCCACACTAGGTTGCAGTGGCATCGCTCGGCCCGATGAGGCGGTCTGTGACCACACGGCCATGTTTGCCCCCCCTCCTTCTCGGCCAGCACCGTACATTTTCATCAGTAGTGTTCTTTCCTGCACACAAGCTCGAGGAGAATGCGAACCCCATCCGAGTCGAGAAGCCCTTCGCCCGTCTCCGGTTCTCTAGCTTCAACTCCCACATACACCCTACCCCCACACCTCTTCTTACGCCTTCATCCATACCCCCAGCGATATTCAACATACCTGGGGACTATGCAAATGACTGCAACGATCCTGCCGCTGCTGCTGCTTCTGCTGATGAGCGAGCTTAGGAAACGCTACAGCTGTCCCAGCCCTGCTCCCACCACGTTGGCGCTAGACGGCCGGGTCGTCGACGACCTGCCATTGCTGGCGCTGCTGGCGTTCTACCGCCAGTTGCCGCTGATGGAAATGCCCTCTGAACTTGAAGGTTTCGGCGTGGTAATTAAATCGCTCTCCACCGCCCGGCTCAACTCGTGTTTGCGGTGGTACTTCAACCAACCGTTGCCGCTGACCAACGAGATGTTCCCCTGGCTCCACGGCTTGCACGAGGAGAACTTTGCCCAGCGCCAGTTCTTCCTCAACCAGCAGTTCCCCGAGTTCCGCCCCGTGCTGGTCGATAAGCCCCGTGTCGCCCGCTTCCTCATGTGTGTTGACACCGATGAAGACTCGGCCGTTGACCCTTTCACTACGCATTTTCTTACCCCCCATAACTTCCACAACTACCGCCATTTCGATACCCAGAACGTGCTTAAAAATACGGTGAAACTTAAAGATGTGCTTCGCAAAGTGGACGTGCTGCGAGCTGAGGTCCGGTGCATTGTCTACGAGATTTTCTCCAACTTGTTCCCCGACTCCATCGACTTGGACCCCGTTGTCGATGTCTTCACCCGTGACTGTCTCCTCATCAAATTCTTGCCGATATTCCTCAACTTGGATCCTGATCGTGGCGTCTCGCTTCGCAACTTCCACATTCAGGTGGCAAAATTAGCATCGTGCCTGGACTTTATCGTCTACGGCAACCACCACATTGCCAGCTTTGCCCGCGTGTTATGGTTGGCACAACAGCATGAAGCATTCACCGAAGGTCTCGAACCGGCCTACGCCGTCTATACTCACCTGGGAGCAGTAGCTGACCTTGATGGCCAGCTTCTGTGGAAAAACGACTACATCGTTCGCGAGAAAGTTGAGAACATGAGAATGGCGCTGGCCACCAAAATTAATGGACAAGTATGGGCAGGCAACTACTGGGACTACCACTCGTTTGTCACCCAGGAGCATAAGCTGACATCCGAACTGAAAGGCTGGCCTCACATGTACTGTGACCCCGACAATCTGGTGGTCACGTCGCTTTCAGACTTTGACAACGTCCTTGACTCTCTTCCTCAACCTAAAGCGAATTGGCGGTTGCTTTTCCATTGCCACTCCGATGCACGGTTCCCCAACCCGTCGACATTGTCTCAGCTCATCTACAAATGCCTGTTGCGAAGTAAACATGCTAAGGATAACCAAAACGACAAGATCATGCATCTACTCGACTTTCCGCCGCTGGGAAGCGTTGGCATTGGCGACTGCAAACCTGATAACCTTGCTCTGATTGTCAACACTTGTAAACTCATTTACATGTTCCTGCTGCTGACACTGCAGGCAGCTAACGTTGAGCTGACATTGATCTACTGTAACGACGGCTACACTGAGCTGCTGTTATTAGTACTTTTGTACTTGATGTACCTGTTGGATATCAGTTTGGGCGATGCCATGATCACGCTTCACACCAAATATGGAAGGCCGTTTTACATCTTCCCTTCCGATGCGGTGATTTTGGAAAAGCTTGAAGCTTTGGTACGAAAGTTCTCTCCATTGCGCCGCCAAGACATTGACTGGCTGGAACCAGAGAAGATTCTGTCCCAAGAAATTAACGAGATCTTGTTGGGTTCTCCCAGTAAATCGGTGTCTGATAGTTGTCGTTTGGGATTCATTGCTAACGAACTGGACGAAGAAGAAGTCGACGATGCCGAAGAAACTCTGTGGGTGACTCAAGTGGAGGGGTCGCTTCCGCTGCGGATCTTGCCCTACCTTTATTTGGGGTCATTGAAGCATGCTAACTGTCCTGCGATCTTGACGAAACTTGGCATCACTAAGATCATCAGTGTTGGCGAAAGTTTGGATTGGATACCCGAGAATTCCCAAGTGACTACTGAGGATAATGGCAGCATTGAGATGATCTCTGTTAACTCAGAATACTCCGTCGATACGGTGATGAAAGTTAACAACCTCCTCGATGATGGCATCGATGAGCTCTCACAACTGTTACCGAGAATTCTTCAATTTTTGAATGACGAATACACCAAACTGGAGGGTCAGGTGCGGATCTTAGTGCACTGCCGAGTGGGAGTGTCTCGGAGTGCGACTGTGGCTATCGCTGAAGTGATGAGAAGACTTAAAATCACCATCCCCAATGCCTACCTCTACGTGCGGGTGCGTCGACTCAACATCATCATTCAACCAAACTTACGCTTCATGTACGAGTTGTTTAAATGGGAGGAGCAAGAAAAGCTCAAGCAAGACCATCTGCTGACAAATTTGCGGGAGGTTGATTGGTTCATCATGTGCCGCGAGATAATGAAACTCAATCTCCCCTACTTAACGAATTGACGAATGTACTATCAGGATAGAAGGCAAAAGTAGCCAATCAAGGCTCTGATGTCGGAACCGATATAGTGAGTAATGACACATACTTTAAGCACGAAACTTTAGTTCTGCATGATAGCACGATAGATCTACCCGGATGATCTTGTTGTAATGCGAATGGCTCCTTTCATTGTTGCTTGACTAATTATCAATCATATACACTTATTTTGAAATTCTATCTGACCAAAACCTACCCTCAAGCATTCTGCAATCTCATAAAATTTGAACTTATGAACTTTCTCTGATGTATCTCTCCAAAATCAGAAAATTCAAATTGTAAAGTGTTCATGCGTTTGATATTATTAGGTACCTCGCAATTCGTCAAATTCGCCTGGTTAGCTCAATCGGTAGAGCGTGAGACTCTTAATCTCAAGGCTGCGGGTTCGAGCCCCGCATCGGGCTTCTTTTTTACACAAGCTCCGACTCAGCTCTTTTAAGTACTTAATTATGGATAGTTGAGCTTATACTTCATTTCATCATACAATTTTCTTACTCGCATAAATTCAACCTCATTACCTATAAAAGATCTGCCGTAATCTGCAATTTGTCGAAATTCAAAGCTCGCCACTATCAAATAGAGTATCAACTTGACGATCCCAACTCTGATGACCTGGCTACCACCGACGACTCAGACTAGATGCTAGAGTATTCTGTGGAGCACGCAGCCCCGAGGGGGTCCGATTAAACGTCGCAGGCTGCTGGCTAACAAGACGAGAACACTCGAAATGCTCGAGCTTTTGTTCAGATTGAATATTCAAATTCTTCAAAGCCGAATTGCCATCCAATTTGACTTGTCGCACGGAGGGCGGCATCCTGAAGGTGTTTTGACCATCAACGAACATTTCCACGCTCCTCTTGATTGAAAGAGACTTCAACCTTTTGCACTTGTTTTGAATTGCTTCCGCAACTCCCGTTGCCAATCTTCGTTTTGACATAATGTCACCCACCGGATTGTAGGTTAATTTCTCAACCATTTCAGGGATGTGCTCAATCTTTACACAATCCAACTCCCGACACTTGATATTGCGTGTACCAAGCAAGGCTGACTTCTTACCGTTCCGAGATGACCTGCATTTAAGAACAATTGCATTGATTTCGGTGTCTTCTGGGATTACGCATTGATTGAGAGACACAAAATCAGCTGAAATTGACAATCTCGACAAATTCATAGAGGTTAGCGTGATCGATCTTAAGTGATTCTTAACAACGAGACATTGCAGCAGTAGTGACATATCAAGATCCATAAGTTTTGGGAATAAGTACCCAGCGGGGAGCATACCAGTAGATTGATACACCAATTTCAACAAATTTGGAGCTCCAATGGTGAGAAGTGTTTTGCATCCTCGCAAACAAAGTTCAGTAAGATTAACACATTCGATGCTGACGATGATAGCTTTTTTGATCTGCAACTTTTTGAGTGCAACTGACCTAATGACGACGTGTTGCGATCCATAACAACTAAAAGACTTGAGTCTAGACGGAATATTGCTGACTTGTTCTGATGTCCAGATCTTCCATTCCTCCAATTGAGGAGGTAGGGGAAAGGCGGCGGTAACAGTCTCATTGACATAACAATGTAGAACCTTTACGTTGTGTAGTAAGGCCATACTCACGTTAGTAACCATAAAGCCGTATCCTTTCAACACTTCAAGTTGGGCAAGCTGCGTTCGATTGAAAACCAGCGTAACATCCCTAAAGATGTGCCCTCCAAGATCAGGGTCATATGTCAGCTCAACATTTATAAGTTTCGGACAAAAGTATCTCACGAACAGGAAATCATGTCCATGGATGATGATTGATTCCATTTGGAGTACCGCTTCATAAAAAGGGAGAACCGATGTTTCGACAGATCTAAGTTGAGACCATGGAATTGCGGTGACTTCACCTCGACAATGTTGAAGATTGGGAAGGTCTAGTATACACAACGGAGGACGGCTTTGACTATAATCGAGGTATATGATCAGCACCGGGAGCTGCACTCCTTTCTCAAACTCGCATTTGTGAGACTCGAAATGAGTAAGATAAAACAAATTTGTCAAGTTGAGAACGCCTCTGTACTTCCAAGAACAAAGCCGAAGTTTGGTGATGTAAGAGGGGATCCGCTCAGTAGTGAACGGGGTGTGCAAAAGGTGTAGCTCGGACAATGTCGTGCCCAAAAACTTGAGGTCATATTTGAGCTTTCTCTTGTCAGCCAGAGCACTGCCATCAATGGATAACGCCACCAGTTTGAACCTATTCTGTCGAAGGTGCCCCAATGTCAAGCCCATGTAGGGTTCGGTGGTCTTCAAAGAAATATCAATAGGGGGTAGTTTAGAGAGGGTGTCAAAGTCGATTTTTGTGGTATCGCCCGTTATAACGACCTCTGGTGTTACTTCCACCTGCCTTTCATCGAGTACATCCTTAATTTCATTGACGTAAGCCCATCCCTGGTAGGCAATGTAGAGTCGACACAACGAAGGGGTATCAACCATTCCGAAGATGAGCCGACCAATCTTCACGGGAAGATGTTCTAATCTGTTGCATTCCATGGTTCTCGCAAATCAAGCCAGTTGTTTACCCTTACAGATTGTCGTAGCTGGTAGAACAACAATGCCTGGTGATGACCAAAAAAAACTCAGAAAAGAGGGGCTTTTCCTATCGTCTAAGTCAAATAGCCGGGCACTTGATACATTGTGCAGGTGTTCACGCATTCCAAGAGTGATACGCGAAACTAAAGGCACAATTAAAACAACAATCATGGCAGCAACATGATGGTATGACTTCGATAGCAATACTTTTGTATAGTCTTCAATCATCTAACGTTTCCCGTTAGTTCTAAGCTGTTCTTGATCTGAAGCCGTCATTTTTTAGCTCCTGTTACTCGACACTCCTGAACGCGTCGCAATTAGCAACGACAACAATAGCCACTTCGTGACCCAGTTCATTACCGCTTTGTTTTTCTATCTTCAACAGGAGTGAAGCTTTCAACAGTACATCGGGTTTAATCTCAAACTACTTTGAAACTTTGACGTTCACAACAGCATCCTTCGGCAATCTCCACTTAGACCTCAATCGTTACAATTGACATTGTCAATTGAGCTAAACCGTTATCCTCATCCCTTCAATCAGTATCTACCACTCTTGTCGCACCCTTATTGACTTCTTGTGCCTTGACCTGCTCTGTGTATTTCATCAAACCTCCAAACCTTGCTTATCAAAAGATCATCACAAAACTCTCTTCTTTGATCAACATTCCAAGAGATCAACAGCTTTAGGTGCCATTTTATCAGCTAGCAATCGCTATCAGCATATCAAGGGGTTTGCTATTCTTCGCGTTGAAAACAAATACACCCGTGCAGCAAAGCCATCCACCGGGATTTGCATATACTAAGACAGCAGAAATTTACGACGTCACTTATCTGTCTACTTGTACTGTGAAGAGATTCTACCTGAATGGTAGTCCATCGTAGCTGCTTTTCTTGAGTTTCTTGTCTTAGTGACGACGATTAAAGCTTACTGTTTGAAATATTCGACATCGAACCTCAAGTGTGAAATTTAACCTTCTTTGTAACCATTCAAGAATAGTTTGGCACCGGTACACTTAGATCCACTTTATGAGCATTGATTGGCTTATAAGTCTACAATTAGGACTAGTCGTTTGTAAGCATTAAACTTTCTCACACGGAGAATCATTATCGTTAGAGTATTAAATAATTACATTGTTCATGCCACCACAGCCTTACCCTCAAACCGCTGAGGGAACGCCAGGTGGACTTTGCTCTTGGCACCGGTGATCATGGTTTCCTCAATGAGGACATCACCACGGTTTTCCATCATTAATTGCACCCAAGGTTGGCGTCTGAAGCGGTTCTTACTCACGATGAGTTCGATCAATTCAATCCATTTCATCTTCTCCATCTCCAGCGGCGCCGAGAAGTCAATCGTTTCACCATTAGCAAATCTGATCTGGAACGAGTTGTCCATTACCATTGCGTCAGTGAAGTTGCGGTGGCTACCATGCTGAATGTTTTCCCGGTCGGTATACTTGACCAGTACCACCTTCAGCAAGTTGATCTTGGCCCGCGTCTTGTGGCTGAACTCCAGGTGAGCGATAAGCAGAGTCCCTTCGAGCTTGAAGAAACGGCGCTTCATCTGGTCGCAGTCACCGCCTTCTTGATACATGTAGCCTTCGTTGTAGTTACGAAGCTCACGTTGTAACTCCGCCACCAGCTGGTAGGCTTGGCGCATCAGAGCCGGCAACACTTCATGTTTATCGGTGCGAGGCACAAACAACATCCGTACTTCCAACTCACCAATGCGGTAGGGCTTGGCCTTCACCCGACGGCCGTTCTCCTCGATGGTTTCCCATTCATTGAAGCAGTTCAAGTTGAAGTTGCTAGCAGTACCTCTGATCAGGTCCTCGTATTGTTCCAAGTCAATGTAACAACGAGCGAACAGACCGTCTTCAGCGAATTTATGCTGCCAGGTGTCCTCAGCTTGTTCAGGTACAAATTTAGTCGTCACCACCTGCTCTTTCTTCCCTAAAATTTGTTGCAATTTCAGCTTGGGCTTCACCGTCTTCGTCTGGCGAACTTCAACCAATCTGCCCTGAGGCCGCTTGTACTTCATCTTGAGCGTCATGATGAATTGCAACAGGTCGTGCACGGTGAGCTCGAACTCTTTGCCAATTGGGGTATGGGCGCTGGTGAGCTTATAGGGGGCAGTCTTGATGCAGTGAATACCGTTGTCCAAAGTGATCAGGAACTCAGCTTCGCGACTTCTCGGGTCCTTGAGATCAACGTTCTTAAGACCGATGACACGGAAGAAAAGCCGGCCGCGATCAGGAAGCTCAGGCTCGGTCTTTTCGTTTGTCGCCTGCACGTTCTCATCATCAACTTCAGCTTCAATCTCAGCAGCCTCGGGGGCTTTTTCCACTGCTACCAGTTCCGTAGCCTCGTCGTCAACCTTTTGCGACAGGTCCAGGACGCGACGAGATACGATGTCAATGTTCTGGGGCCCCAAGGGTTTGCGACGAACCGGCTCACCATTCTTGGCCACGACCTTGAGCGGGCTACGAGGAGCCTTGGTCGGTGACGACGGAGCTGTCCGCACAGGCGAAGCAGGAGCTCTAACTGGAGACGAAGGAGCCACTCTCACAGGAGAAACTGCAGTTCTCTCCGGTGACAACGGAGCTCTCACGGGAGATACTGAACTTCTTTCCGGTGACATCGGAGCCTTCATCGGGGATGCTGGAGCAAGCGTTTTCGGTGTAGCAGCTGCCTCGTAGTTGGCAAGCGTGGTCAGGCCTTCCAACGGGTAGTCAGCGTACATCGATTGGTACTTCAAGTCACCGCAAAGCTCAGGGTCGGGCTCGGGGAACTCCAGTTCTTGGAACAAGTCGTAGTCATGGAAGAACTGATCAGTCAGACGCAAAGCCTTAGGAGTACGAAGGACTTCACGAGCAACGTGAGCAGCATCAGTGGGAGCCTCGTCATCAACAGCACCATCAGCACCGTCGTCGCCATCGGTCATCAACAGCGCCTCGCAAATCAGCGCGTGCTTCTCCAACTTGTCGTGGTCAACAAGAGGAGCTGCCACCAGAGTCTTTTGGCTTGAGTTTCCTCTGAGCTTGATTTGAGCGTATTCACCATGAGACATCCCTTGTTTTGCCAGAAGAATCCGTTTGACATCATTTTGATCCATCAGGGGTAAAGTGGTGAGACCGTAGCCCTTGATAGTAGGTGGCTTAGACCGCAATTGGGAAGAAGCATCACGATCGCCAAAGATGTCTTGGTTGTACATGTTCTTGGGCGAAAGGATCAGGTTAGTCCGTTCAATCTCAAACGTGGGTACGCGGAACCGCAGGCGTCTAGGCTGTTCGTTGATGCCATGGTTGTAGCTGGAAGCAGCTGTCAGCCGCAGAGGCTCCAACGAGTACAGCGGCGTCAGCAGAAGCATGACTGCCGGAGCCATTGCCGAAGTCACCAGCAACGTACGCGACGCCGAAGGCTGGCGGAACAGCCGCGTCAGTTCACCCAGCAGTTGACGCAGTTGGAGGAAGCCAAAGTGGCTGGCAAGCCCCAGGTCCACAGAAAGCTCAGGCAACAACTCCCCAGTGGTGTTGAGAAGCGGCAGCACCACTCGCCGCAGCACAACTTGCACGCCCTTGAACTTTTGCGGGCGCGCTTGAGGAAGTAGAGCTGGTTTCGGGGTCACCGTCGCCGCTGGAGAGGGATCCAACACGCCTCGCAGACCGCTACGGGTCGAGACGTCGCGAGGGTGGCGGCGTTGCTGCTGGTGCCAAATGGACAAGAACGACGTCGGTTTGGCGACGGTGTGGCGGTCGTGCTCGGCACTCAACAGCGCCTCGAAGGTATCAGCGACGCCAGGGTCGAGGGGAGTGAGCGAGTGGGTGGACGACGTCACAGTTGGGGCAATGTCTTCGGTTGTCTTAGGGGTATCAATGGCTTCCTTAGTCACGGTGTCGGGGTAGGTGAGTTCCATGGGCGGGGCAATATTTGACGAGTTGGCAAGAGCGTCGTCGGCAATGCTGTCGTTAGCATCAACAGCCTTGTCTGTCGGACTTTCCACAACTTCTTCTTCTGCTTCTTCTTCTTCCTCGACGGTGTCGTTGAACGTAAAATGCTGCGATTTAGGAGTGGCGGCAGCCAGAGGGTCAAGAGTAGGGTGGTCAATGTAGCCGGTCACCTCCTCGTTATCTTCGCGATCACCATCGTTAGAGTGTTCGAGACGCCACTGAGAGTCCAACTCGTAGCGTATCAGCTGTGTGAACGAGTCGGCCGAGGTCGTGGCTCCTTCTTCGGTGCCTTCTTCGGCACCTTCCTCGACGGCTTGAGCCTCAGTTTGCGCCTCAGTTTGCGATACTTGGCGAGAGGTAACTGACGTCAGCAGAGCCGAAGCAGAACCTGTTTCCACAAGACGCGGAACCATTGCTCGCTGGTGGCCGAAGTCCAGAACCGATTCCACCCTCAGGTTGTCGAGGGCATCGATGGTGGTCGGCGAAAGCTGTGGGTAGTCGTGAGGCAAAAGCGTAAGCGCTGCCGGCATGTCGCGGTCCAGAGGTGACTGGGGAGTGTCGACGTCATTGAAGAATAGACTGTCTTCGCTTTCATCTTTGATATCGGCGCTAAGTTCGTTGTTGTTAACAGGTACCTCTTCCTTCATCACCACTTCGGGGATCTCGTCAGTGGGTTCCTGCTTGACGATGATGTGCTCCATTGTCGAGTCAGGCTCCTGTTTCACCACAATTTCGTGCTCTTCGTCCTCAACTAAGGTGTGTCTCGAGCCAGCGGTGTTCAAGATGTTCATGATCAGCTGACTGGTCAGCATGTACAGCCGGTCAAAGTCGTCGTCGCTGCCCAGGTGACTGATATCGTCAATAGGGAACTGGACGTCTTTGGTTAACGTCGGCAGCGGCTGGAGATCGTGGTGGTTGTGAGTAGCAGGGATAAGTTGGTCAACGGCATCGAGAGAGAACCCTTTAAGACCTCCAGCTTTGAGGACCACGCCCTGGCTGGTTGCCAGCGTCAGCTGCATCGGCAATTGGCGGTTCTCGTCGTGTAACAGCTGGAGACTCAGCCGCAGCAGCAGCCCCAGCAGCCGGTAAGAGAACTCCAGCGTCGGCACCACCAGCTGCGGGGTGGTGAGCAGATGGCGCCGCATCAGCGTGGCTAACAGGTGGAGGGTCGACTCCACCAGTTCGCGGTGGTGGCGCTCGCGGTAGATAAGCTCTTCGTCCATCGATTGCGGGCGGGTCGAGTTATTCAGCGGTTGCACGCCAAACTGGCGGCTGTCAGTACGATGGGGCGGCGGCGGCGGTCCCCCTAGGGTCAGAGGCAGCGCCGGCGCCAGCCAGTTGACGTTTTGCGGGTGGTAGATGGTGGTGGGCTGCTCCAGAGACACGTCCAGCTCTTCCAACGAGTAACCCGGGATCATGGTGTCCTGGGGGTCAAAGGCGACGTTTTTACGGGGGCTGCCCGCCTGGGTATTGCGGAGGATCAGTTTCGAGGGCAGCAGGGGCACCGCAAGCTTCAAGTTGGTCGTCAGCGTCGTCGGGGTCGCCCCGACTAATTGGGCGACGGCGGCGGCGACGTGCTCCGACTCCGACTCGGTATAGGTGTCAGACGACAGGTTTTCTCCCAGCGGGTGGCGGTCCGGTTGTCGCCGAGCCGTCATCGCGTCCATGGTTGGTTTGTGTAGGGAGATAGATGGCCTCGGGGACGCGATCCTCAAGAGTATATAACGCGAACGGGGGTGTTGGGGTTTTTTCCCATTTAGTCCTATTTGTGTGCAGGGTATGTTTATCATTTGCCTAATCGGGCCGGAAGACTATAACAATTTGGTGAGAGCCGCCCCTGCCAACGGTGCCGCCACGCTCAGGTGAAAATGCCGTAAAATCCCTTATAAACCAGCGATGTTGGTTTTAAATAGACTAGAGTGCAAATTGAAGCTGTGGGTGACTTCATGAGTGTCGGTGCCGTGGCGATCAGCAGTAGGTCATCTCCTCAGTGGCAGCTCAGTGCAGCTTGACGTCTGACACTGCGTCCCACCACCTACTGCAAGATGGGACTAGCTATGGGGAAAGGGTTTGCTCAAAAAGAGTGACGTTTGCCACGGGTGTCATGCTGGTATCAATTTATTTAATGGTCCGGGTGAGGCTGGGAGCGAGAAATACTTCAAAGATAAGGTTCGAAACGTAGCGTTAATTCGCGTCACTTTCGCCCCTGGCGAGCAGAACCCTGGCATGGACCCTGTGCCGAGACCTCTCACCATGTTATAGTGAAGCGTAAAAGTTTAAAGTTAACACGTCTGGCGTATGTCTGTTTGTCTACAAAACGCTATAAGTAACAACAAACTCAACCATATGTTACCCAGCACGGCTGGTTTAGTGGTGGTTACGGTGGTCTCTGTTTATATAGTAGCAACTGTAGCGGGTTTGTCTGCGGGGAGTGAGCAGTGAGCGTAATCTGTTTGCCTTGTTCTCGTTTTTTGTAAACAAATAAATTCATGCAGCAATCGACCAACGACAAATGGGTGAGAGAAACAGACGCGATGGGTTGAAACTAGCAAGCTGAATGAAATTTATACCAAGTCGATGAGGGTATGAAAGACGTTTTCAGAGATTGAGTTTAGTTATTGCGTTGTTCATAAAAATAGACGTTCATCGGAATGTGGTGAATCTCAATGAGCTAAACCCGTCTATCGGTGGAATGTCACCTCAAGAGAAAGTCTTAGATTAACTTACGTTGAGTTAATGGCCTGGATTCTTTTAGATCTGGCCAAAACAGACTTTTTCTCTGACTGTGTCACTTTATTGTATTGCTAGTAAAATTTCTGATTTTTAACATATAGTTCGCCGGTTCGCATTCTACCATCTCCATTGAAGCTCACCCATATCAGCGTAGAAGTCAACATAAACAAGTGAATTACACCATGTAATGATACATCTCACGCGTCAAAACATTGCACTTGTCCGGAACTCATTGTCCAGGCGCGTACGGCTGTCGTCAATGCAGTTGGTGGTGGCTGTGTAAGTATCTCTAGCCGCACCCTCACACTTTAAACTACCATCGAAACGCGAAAAACAAATCCCACGTGTTATTGTTAGTACGAGCTCACTTTAAACTTCTACGTGTAATCACCTCTCCAGCACCGCCTTACGGTGTTTTTATGAGATGGGTTTTGTGATCTGCCTGTGCGTGGAGAGAGGCTTTGGCGATAACAGGTCGCGATCGGGGGGAGAGGCACGGCGTATGTGAGGGGCGATGCCCCACCAGTAGTTTTTGAGGCGATCCTGACGGGCGAGACGCCAGTGGCAAAGTAGAGCCATTGTTTGTGTGGGGATAACTACAGGTAAATTTCACCTGCTCGTACCCCCTCAAAAAAAAAAGAAGTCGAACGAGGCTATGTCTTTCGCGAACCCCCCATCATTGGCCCGGGCTCTCAACAAGGGTAACTGGAGAGTAACCCTCATACCATTATTTCTCCAAGCGTCCCCTTCACACTACCTTACTACCACCCCCTACGCGTCTAAATTAAGACCCAAGGCCCCGACCACCATACCCGCCATACCATAGTCAACATCCATGATGCACCAATATCCACAAAACCCCTCATTTCGAACCGAACTAAGCCGTAGTCATCACTGCTTCCGAAGCCAAACAACACCGGGTGCGGAGCAATTTCGGCGTCCGGCTCGTGCGAGGAGAACCGCGGTAAATTTCATTAGTTCGCAGCTGATCCCGCCCCACAACAAACACCATCGCCACCACGAGATTTTCACCGATACACCGTGAATACTTACTAACACCTTCTCAACCTATAACGTCTGCCACCACCCACAAATCACGGTGGACATGAGCTGATTTGGCGCTCTGCCATTCTCCATGCTCGTGCCCCCCGGCGTGCGCCAATGCCTCGAATCCTGTGCTTGATCACACCCCCCCCTGTGAGCGACATAAATCAAAGCCTCCCTGAGGAGAAACGACGACGGTTTACGACCTTGGCGCCAACCCCCTATATCCGCAATAACTAGGCCACGCTTGGCACCGGATTACACTAGGCCTGACCACTCCCCCCACCCCCTTAACCTCCGTCTGTAGCTTACGGATCTCCGGGTGCTCACGTTCCGCGGGCCGCCTCGTCTCTCGCTGCTGCCGCGTTTTGCTATGTTTACCCTTTAGGCGCGTCAATCGGCAAATTTTTCGTTGTTATATTAAAAGCGGGTCGCGCCTGCGGAGGAGACTTTTGCTTAGTAACCGCTATGGTATCGTTCAAGAGTGCTGTTGTGGTGGCTACTGCCGTGTCTGGCGCCGTGGCTGCTCTGTCGTCGGCCAAGTGCCTGTTCCTGACCACCGTGACCGACGCCGCCGGCGTGGCGGCGTTGAACGCCTGCCCCACCCTTTCCGGTGACATCACCGTCGAAGGTGACGGCCTCGGCGGCGCCGTCGACTTGTCGCAAGTGCAAGTGTTGAAGGGTAACTTGGACCTCACCAACTCGACCTCGGTCACCCTGATCTCGTTGGGCGGCTTGGAAGAAGTCGACGGCCAATTGAACATCGCCAAGTTCACCTCGGTGTTCAACATCGACTTCACCAAGTTGTCGTCGGTCACGGGTAACTTGTCGTTGATCACCATGCCCTCGTTGTCGGGGATGAACTTGAACACCGGTTTGAGCAAGCTCAACTCGTTGACCATCTCCGACACCGCTCTCTCTGAACTTACTGGTCTCGTGTCCAACGTCACCGAAATGGCGTACTTGGACTTGGACAACAACAAGAACATGTCGCTGATCAAGTTGCCCTTGAAGAAGGTCACCGACCAGCTTATCTTGTCGTTCAACGACGACAACGCCAACGTCACCTTGGACTCGTTGGAAGAAGCCTACTCCGTCGTCATCCAGGACGTCGCCCTGGTGTCGCTTAAGAAGCTTAAGGCCGTCAACCTGACCTTCCAGATCGCCTACGGGTTCTTCGAAGACCTTGAGTTGCCCAACCTTGAAGAAGTCGACGGGTCGGTGAGAATTGTCGCCAACACCCAGTTGCTTAACGTGTCGTTCCCCAAGTTGACCACCATCGGCGGTGAACTCGGTTTCGAAAACAACACCAAGTTGGAAGACCTCGGCGACGCCTTCCCCGAAGTCACCGACATCAAGGGTGCCCTCAACATCAAGGGTGACATTGGTTCGTTTGAATTGCCCAAGTTGAAGCAAGTCGCCGGTACCTTCACTTTGGAATCGACCAACGACGAATTGGACTGCTCCAAGGCGTTGGACAAGAGCAAGGTCAAGGCCAACGACCCCGTGTGCTCGGCTCCTGCCAAGAAGGACACTTCGTCGGGCTCCGACTCGGCCTCGGCCACTTCTACCGGCAAGGGCGGTAAGCAATCGGGCGACTCTAAGAGCTCGGACTCGTCGTCGTCCAACAACAACAGCGACAACAAGAAGTCGGGTGCTGCCGCCATCTTTCCTTCGTTGGCTGCCGTCATCGGTGCCTTCTTGATCATGGCCTAAACTATGACGAACCCCTACAGCACGGTGTTTAATATATGAGAAACTTTTGAGTATACCGCGTATAGGACCTATTGAATAAATCATTACTGCTACCACTCTAGCTACTACTTTATCCTAAAACTTCCAAAGCCTTCGCTTCGATCCAGTCTCCGTAGCTTCCTATTGGTGTTTTGGCATCGCTGGCTCGCGGTCGTGCGAAAAGAAACGATCGGCACAAATATAGCCGCGGGCGCGTCACTCCTGGCTAGACAGGTAAACAACTGCCAAGCTTACTCTGGCGATACAAAATCACTCACCCGAACCGACGACTTCTTCGAATAACCCCTAAATAAAAATTCCACGTGGATGAGCTAGAGCACTTACTCTCGTATTTCACATCGACGCGTTTTGTTATGCCGTAATGTGCCGAGGTGTGTGCGACGCGCGCAGCGAACAGCACGAGGCTACACTTGCTCGTCGTGCCCTCTCGGTTATATGATGTGCGTAATCACCAACACGCCTCAGTTTGTGACAGTTGAGTGATCCCCATGCCCCCGGACTGATCTAGACCTTTAAGGGGGGGAAATTAGAAGGTACCACGCATCACACAAACTACCAAATAACAACCCCTTCCACTGCTTCCTCCCCTATAGTTAAACGGTGGCATTACTCTCTAGGTTCCCACTTCCATAAGCCCTGACTCCGCCTCTTTCCTTTTTACTCTCAGCCTCCAAAAATAGTGTCCTGTTTACCTCGTTCCTGCACACAGTGCCCAGATCACCAGCCATACTGTACCTTTAAACCAGCACCGTCGACCCACGCTGACCCACGCTTATATAGTCTTAAGTCCCCACTAGTGCCAGCTTCTCTTTGTTGAACCTTTTGCCACCCCTTATTGGTTTTAACTTTTATTGCATTTCAAACGGAGTCCGTGTTTCCGCTGCTTTCCCCTTACCTTATTGTCGTTCCTGGTATTTCACCTCGCAAGCGTCTCTGATCTGTGTGCACACGTCTTCACCTTTTTCAATATCCACAAATGACCACGTCGTCCATCGAACCCATCGTCGACTCATTCAAACAGGCGGGCCAGGAGCAGCTTTTCAAGTACTGGGACGGCTTGTCTATCTCCCAGCAGCAGAGCTTCGCCAAACAGCTCTCGCAAATTCCTAACCCGGCCAAGTTGATGTCGCTGGTAAAGCAGGCGATCGAGTACCTGAAAAACGCTGCTCTGGCTCGTCAGTTGACCCAGCTCCCCTCATCGCAAACGGCGCTGGTTGACGATGCTGACGCCGCTACCCAACAACAGTGGACCCAGGCCGGTTTGCTGGCCATTAAAGCCGGCGAAGTCGCCGTGGTGTTGATCGCTGGGGGTCAGGGGACTCGTCTCGGGTCGCTGGCACCTAAAGGGTGCTACGATGTCGGCTTACCCTCGAAGAAGCTGTTATTCCAAATCCAAGCCGAACGGATCATTAAGATTCAACAATTAGCCGGTGGTGTTATTCCCTGGTACATCATGACCTCAGCTCCTACTCGCCAACCCACGGAAGACTTCTTTGAGGCCCACAACTACTTTGGCCTCGACAAGTCGCAAGTCATGTTCTTTAACCAAGGTACTCTTCCCTGTTTTAACGAGGACGGTACTCAGATTTTGTTGGAACAAAAAGACCGCTACTGTGAGTCACCCGACGGTAACGGTGGCTTCTACAAGGCGTTGCAAACCGGTCCTATCGAAGACATGCAAAAGCGCGGAATTAAGCACCTCCACTTGTACTGTGTCGACAATGCCCTCGTCAAGGTGGCTGACCCCGCCTTCCTCGGGTTCTCCATCACCAATAAGTTTGATCTCGCCGCCAAGGTGGTGCGCAAACGTGACGCTCTGGAAAGTGTCGGGTTGATCGTGATGGACGAAGGTACCGGTCGCCCTTGTGTCATTGAATACTCGGAAATCACCCCCGAGCTCGCCCTGCAAACCGACCCTGCCAACCCCGGGCGGTTGTTTTTGCGTGCTGCCAACATCGTCAACCACTACTACTCGGTGGACGCGTTGGTGAAGCTGTTGCCCGAGTGGGTGGACTCGCCCCAGTGGTTACCCTTCCACATTGCCAAGAAGAAGATCGCTGGCTTGAACGAAAAGGGGGTCTACACTAAGCCCACTGAACCCAACGGGATCAAGCTCGAACAGTTCATCTTTGACGTGTTCCCCCTGGTGCCGATGGACAAGTTCGGGTGCTTAGAAGTTGAACGTAGCGACGAGTTCTCGCCGCTTAAAAACGCCGACGGCGCTAAAAATGATACCCCGACCACCTGTCGCAACCACTACCTCGAGTTGGGCACGCTGTGGGTGCGCAACAACGGCGGTATCGTCGACGGGCTCGTGGAAGTGACCCCTGCCACCAGTTACGGTGGTGAAGGGTTGGAGTTTGTCAAGGGTAAAGTGTTTGCCAACGGCGACATCATCTAGATGTACCACACAAAAAAACTAATGTATTACGAGTTTAGAACCACCAGATACTATAATAATAGTTGTATTCCAGGTAGCTATGATGTAGACCCATTCAATTTGATAATTGAAACTTTGACAGCATAGAATAGATCGAACAATTACTAAGCCGATCCATTTACCTAAGCAATTGTAATTACCGGACCAATAACGCTACATGGCTGTACTAATATTTTTACGAAGGCTGATCATGGTTAAAAAAAAACTTGCAGTGAGTCTGGACCAACCGAAAATTTACTCCATTGTCATTGGCATTGCCGGTTGCCACCAGTTGCTCCCTCCACCGTCTACAGTACAGATGTCTGCGACCACCGTGTCGCTATCCCTTGCCCCTGACAAATTCGGAAAAATAGACGGGTGGTTGCCCGGCAACGATCTGTAGGTGGCACTTACCTGTAGGCTGTGTAGTACGGGCCTCAAGCCGAGGTGGCAATTTTGCCCACCCCCCCTTATGGAGGGTGCGTAAGTAATTACCCATCCTATAGGGGCTAAGTAAGTGCTAGTGGCTATATGGGAGCACGTTTATTAGCCCCTGAACATTCTCGGACTTTCTCGTATGAGCTGCCATACGATATTTTTTTTGAGCCCTTACTTCCATCCCTGCGATAATAGACTTTCCGTTAGCGACCTTCCCTAGAATTTAAGTTGAAGGATTTCTATCAACAAAATCAGAGACAAATTAAATTTCTGCCTTACCCAAGCGAGATTGGTTTAAGGAGAGTGCCGGCATTGATCTAGGCCCTCCCCGCATGGTGCTATTGTGTGTTGCCAGGCAGTGCCCGGGACACAAATGGAAATAGTCGTGTGCCATAACGGTTAGCCGATCTTAGGGAGCAACCCCACAGTGTGTGTGGATGGGGAATGTTTTCATCATCGGCAAATATACTAGTAGCAACCATTCGGTAATTGCCCCGTAAAATTTATCCCCAAATCTACTTGCTGAACCTACTTTGTCTGACTCGTAAAATTGGGTCTCGACCCTCCACGGATAAAATTTTTCACTCAGTGCTAATGATGCGAAGAGGTAAAGGCGGCGATGGCGCGGTCACGGTTGGACCCCTAGAGCGATGCCCCCCAACGATGGCACAGTTCGTATGCGATACGTGACCGCGATGTGTTCGCCAGCCTACATAGTGACGTGTAAACCTGACCGTTATCCGTGGACGCAAGCCGAATGAAAAGAAATGGCGAAATAAGCTTTTACGGTGCTTAGTGGGCAACAGCCTCACCAAAGCCAATCAATGCCAATGGCGACATTGGCTAAGAAATGTAACCACGAAAAATTTCTCCCCACCTCGAAGCACACTTTTGTGTTATCGTATCCACGCAGCCAATGGCGATGGAGTCTATGGTCGACAATGTTCCGCAAAACCATCACTGCAGGTGGCAAGATGATTTAGCGGCACAGTATACGGTGACGACAGCTCATCACCGCCTAATGACCATGGTGTCTCAAAAGCCAAGACCAGCAGGCGATGCAAGCGAGCTTTTCTTTTTCGTCATCGCTTAGTGGTGGCGACGAGGGGGCTGACTGGTGGAATGTAGTAGTGACCACAGAGGGGCAGTGACGGCGGTGGGGGCCGTTGACGTCTGCTGCAGCCAATAAAAAACTAATCGGGCCCATCGACGACGGTCTAGACCGCATGACAGGACTACGGCTAGGTACCGCTGGCAAGGCGAAAACCACTCGGGGGAGCGAGAAGTGCGGGGTAAGTTATGAGACACAACACCTAGCCAGAGTGGGTGGAGTACCGATGCCCCACTCCGAATGTTGGGGCAAGGTTGCTAGCGCCTACTCGTGTGAGAGCAAGTTTTTGTCGCTATACATCTGTTTAGGCAGTGTCGGTATAATAGCCGTTGCCAAGACGTGCTATATGCATGATTCATGCAGATAATATAGCGGTCATGCAGATAGCCGTTGGATTGTATATGCCGTATAGACGACAAGGGGAGCCGCTTGGGGCTGGGCTTGGCTCAGGATCACCCCCTGGTTACCCCCTACGACCACCGGTGTCAAAAAATTAGGCACCCCGTCCCCCCCCGCAGTTTTTCGTTTACAACTTCACCGTTGCCTTTAGCCGGCAAACGTCAACCCTTGCTCAAGGGAGATCGTATACAAGCACAAGGATAATGCGCTTGTTTCGGGATTCCCCTGTTTGGCCACGGAATTCGGGGGGCACAGTGGTGGGCGTGGCGATACCAGGTTTCACCTAGGTCGTGCCGCGGCTAATCACGTGAACGATGCCGACGTTATCCACAGGATCACCGGAAAATAATTATCGACGCAGTCGACATCGGCAGCCAGTCGTAGAGTGTCTCACGGAGAGCCATTAACCGCGACACCGGGCCGTCAGCGCCTTTAGCCGTCACCACGTCGCCGGGGACGTCCCTCGGAAAACCTACGTCGACCCATGGTTTGAAGTGTAGTCGCGACCAACGAAAAACAAACACCATCGCACCATCTCTTTTTCGTAGCCATTGGCCACTGCGGCACCATAAGTAAGTGGGGCATCGGGGCTAAGCTGCTAGCTTGGCCCCTAGGTCTCATTCGTCAATCATTCGGACAACCCCAGACGGGAAAGGCTTTTTCACGCTGTGGCAGCAGGCAGACGCAGATCATACGCTAGTGGGGGGGCCTAGACCCCGCGGCACCACTCCCAATGAGACCGCCACCAACGAGGGGGGCCGCCAACCGACAACCCGTTTAAATGCTACGATATGTGACAATGAAAGGTAATTCCTAAGCTAGAGGTGAGGGCCAGGGCCCCTCGAGTAGGCGAGCCCCGGGTCAACTCGTTTGCTCCACCATCTCCGGTTGCTCGAAACCCCTGCTCCCAATGTTTTGATATTACCGAGTCGAGCGAGAGCGAACCTGCACCAACATGGCTGGGGGCCACTGACAGAGGTAAACTAAGCAGCAGAGTGTCCACTTAGAGATAAGCTCATCGGCGGACATGAAATTGGTGGGACGGTGGCAATTGACGTACAGGGGCAATGGCGTGTGATTCGATGTGGATGTCGCAGGTGTGGTCGAGTGGGTCTAGATGATGTCGCGGCATCGTGGCGGCGCCATTGGCGGGTCAGCGCCGGTGGTTGATCGCCGCCGCGAGTTTTTGTAGCGTCTAGAGTGCGATGGCACACTAAGTGGCGACGACAGGGCAGCGGGGCTTTGGTGGGGGACAGAAAAGAAACTAGACAGGGTCGAGGACCTCTAGGGTTACGCGCCCTGTACAGGATGCCGCTCCACCAAAGGCCAGAAAAAAAAAAATACTTAGCATTAATAACGCCTGTGTGCACACCGCAGGGCGTTGCACCACATCGATCCCGAAGCGGTGCTCGTCTAATCATATATAAACAAATCATTCGCGCATTGATTTGACTTCAAGCACGCCTTCAAACACCTAACTACAGTCCTTCCTTAACTCCAGTCTTTCGTTTCCCCGTGTTACTCGTGCCCATACTATCCAAAAAAAATGAAGTTGTCCATTCTTTTCACCATGGCCGCCTCCGTCGCCGCCCTTCCTTTCCAACACTCCCACCACCAACACAAGCGTGGTGACTCCGTCGACGGCCACTC
This sequence comes from Diutina sp. Y7414, assembly GCA_037042415.1. NCBI lineage: Eukaryota > Fungi > Ascomycota > Pichiomycetes > Serinales > Debaryomycetaceae > Diutina > Diutina sp. Y7414. Next base: position 1,033,419 of record JAXQKI010000100.1, read on the forward strand.
GCACCGCAGATCCGACACCGACATCGCCAAGTCGATCGGCGGTGACTTGAAGGCCTACCAAGCTCCTACTGAAGAGTTTGAAGACGGCAAGTACGACTGTGACCAAGTGCCCACCGGCCAAGGTGTGATCCCTATCACCTGGATCGACTCCATCCAAGGTGGCTGGTCGTCGATCTCGCTGCCTGACGGTGTGCAAACCTCGTCCACTTGCAAGGACGGGTTCATCTGCTCGTACTCTTGTGCCGCTGGTATGTCGAAGACCCAATGGCCTTCGAACCAACCCGCCTCGGGTGCCTCCGTCGGTGGTTTGCAATGCAAGAACGGCAAGTTGTACCGTACCAACACCGACGCCAAGTACTTGTGTGAATGGGGTGCCCAAACCGCCGGCTTTGTTTCCAAGATTGACAAGGATGTCGCCATTTGCAGAACCGACTACCCCGGTTCGGAAAATATGAACATCCCCACCCTCTTGCAAGCTAACGGCAACGCTCCTTGCTCGGTGGTCGACTCCGACACTTACTTCAAGTGGCAAGGTGGCAAGACCTCGTCGCAATACTACGTCAACAACGCTGGTGTCTCGGTTCAAGATGGTTGCATCTGGGGTACTGACGGCTCCGGTGTCGGTAACTGGGCCCCCGTGGTCCTCGGTGCCGGTACCACCGGTGGCAAGACCTACCTCTCGTTGATCCCCAACCCCAACAACCGTGACAAGCCCAACTACAACATTAAGATTGTCGCCGAAGAAGGCGCCAACGTCGTCGGTGACTGCAAGTACGAAAACGGCCAGTACTCGGGCTCGGGTTCGGACGGGTGCACCGTCACTGTTGTCTCTGGTAAGGCGAACTTTGTCTTCTACTAAATGATGATGACATGATTTTTTATTATTGGGGTTTTTTTGTTCGTTCGATTTTATTGTAACTATATAATATTCCGGAGCGTTAATCCGAGATATGATACCTTTTAGAAATTGTAGTATAATTTGATAGAAATGTTTTGATTTTACTGGTAGCCAAAGGTGGTGACTATCGCTTGTTGCCGAGTGTAGTCCTTTCAAAATCTAAAGAGCTAAGAGAACATGGTGAATAGGAGTAGTTTACGTCAACAGAGCACCAGCCGTGTAGCTATAATTATCAGCCGAGCTCGCCGCTACACCCAACGGACTGTGCCACCCCCTTGGTTGCCCCAATGTTTAGACTTTTGACAGCAATATTTGGCATGATGCAAGCAATTTGGACACTTATTCCCGTCGCCACCGCCCTCCTCGGTGGTGGGCGCCCGACCTCTGACGGAGAATTTTTTTGCAGAATAGACTTCGCCGTGTGCACACCCTCCGCTGCAGCTGAATATATACACTCCCAAGGCTTATACGGCACTGGGCATGTGCACGCGACAGGACCGAGGCAGCTCGAGTCTGTGACAACGAAGGAGGTGGCTCTAGATACTGGTCACCATGGACTTTGGCCAAGAGACTGTAAACGCAAGCAACAGCAGGTTCCCCGCCGTAGACGTTGTGTGTATGTTGTTTTTCAGTGCGAAACGTGCAGAGAAAACAACAAAGATGCGGGTAGTTCTAAACACTGGAAATGATGTAATCCCCACGAGCTATTGTACCCGACGAACGTATCCGTCCGAAATCTACCCTAAGTCAAGCAGACAATACCCCCTAGATATTTAGAGAGTAGTTTCCATCGTTTTTGTAACCAGTGATGAAAAAGTGACTCTGTTATGCTCGGTTTCCAGGCATTTTTATCGGCACATTCGTATATAAACACACATCTACCGGAAAACACCGTGGATGCGTCGTGTCTGACGTCCGGTTAATGAAGGTGCCCATTTAATTGGCTACATATTGCCTGGACGGCGGCAACTCACATTGTTGGTTGGTGATTGTTTTCTTAGCTTTTTCTCTGGCTCGATTGCTCTTGAGTTTGGGGGGCTCACATATTTGAGAGGTTCATTGACTGTGTGCAGTCCCAACTCTAAAATGTAGAGCCATTTCTATAAGATTGGCTGGAAATGGCCCCATGGCGTGCTAACAAAAATTATTCAGAAAAGACAGGAGAATTCGGTGGTACCAGTTTCATTCAATGGACATTGATTTAGTGTTGAAAACTAGTTAGCGGTATTTCGGCGGAATTATGGGGAAAATCTCTCAAAATACCTCACAGTCTCCTCTCTCCTCCTTTCACTGGTGACGTAATCAGAATTCGTCGTGTCCCTTCACCCCCTCCCTACGAGATGATATCATAAAGGCATACACTTCAAAATTTTCGGAGTAATTGGTTGCTGCTTCGACTGAGACGTCTTGGTAAGGCAACGCTACATTGTAATCACTAACCAGTAAGGTACCTTGTGCCTCTCATCGAAGAACTCGCGAGGGAATCGTATATCCATAGTGATTGATTTTCAAGCCGATAGATAAGAACCATTGCCCAACTGTATGTTAGTTGAGCTCTCTCATTTGCTTTTGAGGGCATTTATTACCCGTGTTCCTCTGTTACCTTCGGAAAGTGTTTAGTGTCGATTACGACCGGTGTTCGCTGCCTCGCACTCACTGATGCTCGTTATGGTGGCAAATTATCGGTGGCAAAGGCAGTTGTACTCCGAGCTCGAATAAGGCCACTAATGTAAACATTATGGGAAGAAAACAATGACAGTATCGCCCCAAAACTCACAGCGTTATAGATATCTTCATTATCTCATCGTACTAACAATATCTTGTGTATTTCGCTCTGCTCCTCCCCGCAATTTCGTCAGTCATCATTTTATCGCTACCGCGTTTCGCGGACCTTGGTGATCGAGAAGTCGCACCAACGTCTTTTGCCACAGACCCACCCACAAGATGTCGACCCCGGCCAAAAGACGACTTATGCGGGACTTTAAGGTATGTAAGCCTTGCTTGCCTTGGGCACCTTGCCCTTTGGAATAACATCAGCTAACTAATTTTAGCGTATACAGCAAGACCCTCCCCTGGGGGTGTCGGCGCTGCCATTGCCCGATAACGTCATGAAGTGGAACGCGGTGATCATCGGGCCCAACGACACTCCTTACGAAGACGGCACCTTCCGTCTCGTGCTCCAGTTTGACGAACAATACCCCAACAAACCTCCCAGCGTCAAATTCCTCAGTCCGATGTTCCACCCCAACGTCTACGCTAGTGGTGACCTCTGTCTCGACATTTTACAGAACCGCTGGTCTCCCACTTACGACGTGTCGCTGATTTTGACCTCGATCCAGTCGTTACTTAATGACCCCAACATTAACTCACCCGCCAACGTCGAGGCCGCTAACTTGTATAAGGACCACCGGTCACAATACGTGAAGCGAGTGAGAGATACCGTGGAAAACTCGTGGAACGAGGACGATGAGGAGGAGGATGACGACGAAGATGACGTCTAGACAAATCTAGACACCTTTAGCATTGTAATATATTCCCAGCCTATACCCGATGTACTATCAAACCAAGCTTATCTTGGTCAAATCTCGTTATAAGATTGAAAAAAACCAACCATACATTTTTGAGTTATATCGATTATCTATGCTGACAAGTATTCGGGAAGGATATGGTCCTGCACTGTCAGTACGAAGTAGGGTACTTTGCTTGCCGTCCACGACACCAGCATTTCGTAACTCATCTCGTGCTCTTCCACCTTGAGCTTATCAAACACCAGGTCACCCGTGGCTCGGTAACGAGGCAAGATGAAGTTGCGCAAACTGATGATTTTAGTGCCAGGCCGCAAATCACGCAACAAGCGCCCCACCTCAGCATTGAGATTGACGTCGAACAAATAGTTGTTGACAATCACAACCTCACAATCGCGACAGAATTCCTCCACTGGAGCATTATCGACAAACAGCTGCGAAAGCGCCCACTTAAACTTCGGTTGCTTAAGCCCAAATAACTTGAGATGCCGCCTCAACATGTTTTCTTGCAATATGGTGAGTTTGGAAGCATGGGGCATGAGCTCACAGCCACCGGCAATAATGGCACCAAATTCTAGTGAAGCTTGAAAGGCAGTGTTGCCGACCCCCAGCCCCAAATCGTAGAATTTTTGATTCGGCTTCAATCCGACTTTCTGTAAAACTTCAGAAGTGAATGAAGGAAGCAATTCCCCGTACACTTCAGCTGTGAACAGCTTATAGGCTCGAAGCTTGCGGGAGTTGGGAGACACCACCCGGGCGTATACGCGAAGAAGAATCATCTGCGAGGCAAACCGCAGCCATGACGTCTTTTCCTGAAGACGTTCGTACATACATGCGTAGAGTTCCTTAGGAATCACATATTGGGGCGACTCAACCACGTCAACGGAGCCAAGGCCTGCTTTGCCTCCGATAGTACTGTCACCTCTCCCATTTGAATTCGTTCCTTCATTAGCTTCACAATGGAGTTTACCGTTGCTGGTGCCATTGCTGTCACCGTTACTGGTGCCATTAAATGTGTTATCAGTGGTGTCATCAGTAATTGTCGTCTTCTGAGTCGCCTCCACGATCGAATCTATGGTAGGTTCAAAAGCGGGGGATAATGGCTCGCCCATAATTTCGCTAATCCACATGTTCAACCTCAAGTCTTTTTGCGTCACCTTTTTACGTTCACAAGGAGCTAAAAATTGTTGGCGCACTTTGTAATTAACGTCTGTTTGACCACTAGCTTCAATCTCGCGGACGGCCGCTCGGTTGGGACTTAAGAGCAACATAAGCTCATTCCACTTGTCAATAACAAATAAGAATTGAGCGAAATCCAGTTGAGCAAACGCCTCGTCAAGCTCGCGGCATAAATGGACAATCTCGTAACGAATGTAATCCAGGTGCGCAAAGTACATGGCGTAGTGAATTTGCCATAACCGGACAATCTCATAGACCGGGTCCAACTCGTTCAGTTTCGGTACGCAAAGCTTGAACAGCTCACGATGTTGAGGGTAGAAAAGGAACCGAATTTCGACAGCGGGTGATACCCCAGGAGTGTCATCATCACCGAAAAACGGGGGAAAGCCGGGTGGAGGGTTTCGGTAATTTCTTGGATGACTCATACAAATTGCCACTGCCAGATCATCGACAAGAGGGACAGATTCTCCGGGCAGACACAAGTCATTGATACCACTAAGCGATGTGTCATAAATGAGCTTAGGAAGCGGTTTGTTTTCGTAAACTTCGGGCACAAACACTTGGCGCCCGTGGATGGGGAGAGCGGTGTCGTGTTCGATATTGATAGGGTCAAACGGACTAGATTCTGGTTCCGGTGAAGGCGATGGTGTTGGGGTTGACTTTCTCGGCCGGATGGGCTTTTCCAGCATCAATGGAGGCGTAAGTGGCCGCAGCTTTGACTTATTGTTCTTGGGTTTAGCCTTTGCTTTCGACGAGCTGGTCAGCTCATCGCCATCGTTGACACTGCCATCAAAGTCGTGTTCGGCAGCAGCAGCTTCCTGGCGTCGTTGACGACGCATTTGCGGTCCTTTGGCCACCTTGTTGGGGAACTCAGGCACCCACATCTTAGTGGCAGCCCGCTTCCGTTTTTGGCCCTCAGTAACCGCTTTCCCGTCACCAATAATACTGGCGAAATGATCATTGCCTGCCAAAAGATACTTGAGTTCCATGTTCCGTTTTGGGGCAGCGGGTTTCTTGGGTGTCTGGAGCCTCGCCTGCTCACGCTTGAGTCGCGCTGCTTCCTTCTCAGCGGCGAGCTTGGCCTCGCGCGCTTCGCGAGCTGCCTTACGCTCCTGGCGCTGGCGCTCGGCCTCCGCTTCCTCCTCCGGCAGCAACTGGGGCTTAGACGGTTTTTTTATCGCCGCCGCCTCCCGCTGCATAGCATCCAACTCGGCAACGCGTTTAGCTCGACGCGACGCGCGCGACCCGCGACCACCACTATCGGGCGAGCTCAACACCATCCACTTTGCCTCGTACACTAGCGCTTCGGTACGGTTTTTGAACAGCTTGGGCCGCCCTGCGTTGAATTGAAGCTCACGGTACTTATCCTGGATGGCCTGCTCTGTCCGGAAGGGAAGGTACGCGATGACTTCAGAATTCATGTCAGCGTCAAGCCCGTCACGTTTGATGAATTGCTTCAACACTTCCTTCTCACCATGAGTGAACTTGACATTGTCAAATTTCTGTTGGATGTGCTTGATTACCGATGGCACCGGCAAGTCCTCAAATGTGGCCACGATGGCATTATGCGTAAGATCGTTGTTGACCAAATCCTTGACGTCCAAATAGCGGTCTTCCAACTCGTTTTCGATATCAGCCTCGGAAAGGCTAGCGTCTGGAGTCGACAGCACAAGCGGTTGGAGCGTACCATGGAGTTCTTTTTGCAACAGTGACAATGGCGTTGAGGGCGCATACGCGGTGGCACTGGGCTCCGGCGTCGACGACCGTGTTCTCGGTGGTGATGAGACTCTGGCTATGGGTGACACCTTAGGTGTTGACTTTGATTTGGGGCCAGGCTTCTTTCTGATCCCCGGCTTTGTCACTGCCCCCGTCTTTGCTGTCGTTCCCGTCTTTGCTGATGGTCCCGGTTTCCGTCCCGGCTTCGGTCCAGGCTTGGGTCCCGGCTTGGGTCCTGGCGTTGTTGTCGGTCCTGCTGGGGATCTTGGTGGTGGTGGGGGAAGTGGTATTGAGGACAGCTCCTGTTTGACTTCCATTTTGATGGTGTCCTCATTGACGTTGCTCTCAACTGTCGTGTTCACTTCATGGTGAACTCTGGGACGGCCTCGCTTTCTTCTAGGCTGGTCAGTTGAATCACTTGATGCACTACCATCAGGGAGCGTTTCGGTGGCTAACTCAAACGAAGACTCCAAAACTTCACCATTTGCTTCGTTGCTAATGGCAAACGAGTCCTTGGTGAGAGGATCAACGAATGATTGGTCGACAATGATCGGTTGGGTAGTGAGTTCGCCGGGTGCTCTTTGGTCAGCCAGCGGCTTAGCTGGCGCCGGCATCATCAGCGAAGGTAATTCGTAATGCACATTGGCATCAGCTTGATGATAGGCACCATCGTCTAGCGTAGTCATCAACGCGTCCACGTTGAAGTCCGCCTGTCCATTGAACTCGGCCTCGGCCGCGTGCCCTTGTTGCAACCGGTTACCTCCGTCGGTGATATCGCCATTAACGAAGTCGCCGACCACGTCCAATTGAAGGTACTCGGGAATATCGTGGGATGATGTTGGGGCGAGATAGTTGACTGTCGTCGACTTAACGACGCCGTCGTGTTCGTCCGGCAGGTGGTCGGACGTGTCGGGTGTATCTCGGTCCATCTCGCTCGGAGAGAAGACCCGGGGAGACACCATGTTTGCACGGGTGTCGTTGACGATGTGTATCCAGTTCTCCTCAAATTCCGCCGAGTGCGCGTTGGGCTGCACTCACCTGAGGGAAAAGTCGTGCCCGACACCTCCCACATTCGTGTAATTGAACGGCACCGTGGGCTAAAAATAGGTCTAATTGTTCGATTAAAGGGGGTGAAACTTAGGATACTATTATCAAATTACATTTAGAGAAGGTTTAGGGTGTTGGTGAGCAGTATCACTACTGGATGGCAGTGCTGATCCTGAGGTGGTGATGTAAAAGAAACGCGTGCGACGCGATGGGTTTCAGGCCCGCTGCGAGTAACAATAAGGTATGGGGCGATAATACCCAAGGCTAGCAATAACGCGTATGAAGCGAGTCCATGGTTGACATTGATTCATATACCCATAATGGCTCTGGAAAGCAGACGATGATCGTTAATAGACTAGGTTGCGGAGCAACGGGCAAATGTTGCTGTCGATTCTGGGCAGACGCGTTCGTAGCCAGCGCCATCTCGAACGCGTCATATTGCAACAAGTAAAGTTATCGGACAACACCGAAAGTAATCACTAGTCGAACAATGTCGAGTTCAGGGTTGTTATACTCGGCTTAGTTAATGAATAGTATGGTATCGGCTCCAATCATTTAATTACATCTCGAAGAATCGAACCACGGATCTCGGGGTTTTCTTTTTACTTTTCGCCTCATTTCCTGCGAGTATGATCAGGTGCGGCGTTTGATTAGCACTCTTCATCCACCACTACCTTCACCCATCACCATGCACCCCCAGTTGGATAAGCGGCGGTTCGACACCTGTGAGGCCCTCATGGACGCTCTTGAAGAGTGTCACCGTTCCGAGTTCCTCAAGCAAGCCCTCGGCAAGTGCAACTACGAAAAGGACCAACTCGCCAGATGTCTCCACTACACCCGGGTGGAAGACTCCAAGGAACGTATCCGTGAGTCGAGAAAGAAGCAAAAGGAAATCGAGAAGAAGCGGAAGCAGGCGGAGGAAGAGTTGTACGGCAAGAACGGTTACCTCAAGAAGGTGGTCGAGCTTGAAATGCAAAAGCAGCAGCAGGCTTCGAAGTGAAAGACACTGGCTGTTCGGTGAAAGAAAAAGTCTAATATCATGTATATAGAAAGGATACGCTATCATTAATTTCGTAACTAGGGGAACTCCCCACCTAATCCTGTCGGGTTTTTAACTTACGCTTGACCACCTGGTCCTTGGTGACGATGTAGACGACAGCCCCCCACCCCGACAACGCGTCACGGTCAACGGCGTTCAAGAGGGCCTGCGAGATCGTCTCAAACAAGTCCTCGGGCTCCAAGTCCGGTTGGTAAAGCGATTCGCACATACCGTACAATTGGTCGCTAGCAGTACCGGAGACAATAAAGTCCTTAGCAAAATCAATACACCCAATGGAGTCAAAGCCACAGATGAAAGGCTTGTTGGTTTTGCTGTCCAACCCGGCGACAATGGGGCCGACAAAGTAAGGGCCAAAACGTCTTTCGTAAAGCGTCGACGACACCAAGTTCGCCAACGTCTTGGGCTCGATATTCCGCTCTTCCCGCAACTTGTACAAGTTAGTTTTCAAGGTGAATGTGTCCTTCAACGTCAACACATCGGTGGCAAGCCCCGTCAACGCCATGTAGCACTTGTCGCCGTACAGGAAGATCTTCTCGAAGTCGTTGGCCAACCCGAGCGATTGATTGCCCAACCGCAAGTCCGAAGCAATGGCAATGCAGTCTTTGCCGACCATGGCGACGGCAGCGCCCCCGTTGATGGAGAATGGGTCTGACATTGTGGTGGAAGTGAGTGTCGCGCTCGGATGGTGGCAATTTTTGGAGGGCGGCTCGCGGCTGATGTGGAAAAGGTAGCGTCGGGAATCGAATCAGTGATGAGATAAAAGCTATATTAAATCGAAAACGGAGAATCGAATAACGTCTACTAAGAATATTATTAGAACGTAAAAGAGATTGCTTGTTAAAGTTCAAACAGAATTGATAGATATCTGTTCAATCGTGACGTGCGGTATGTTAATTAGGGTATAGACAGTTACAAGCACATTCTATTCAGTGCTTTGGTAGAGCTCAATCGTCTCTGAAAGGGGCATGATATTATATCCTGGCCCACCAGCCAGTGGCGGGCCCGATGTATCGAGAGTCAATGGTGTTAAGGGTCCTGGGCGGTAAACTCCTCTTCTGGAGTCCGGAACGCAATCCCCACGTTCTCGGCAAACACTTTATCCGAATCAGAATGGTCGCCTTGTCTGCCGGCAGCGTCGCCAACAAAATACAGCCTCAGCTTATCGATGGAGTAGCCATTTTCGGCGACAAATTGTTCGAGGGCTGTCCACATGCCGATCTCGGGTTTCCGAGTCAGTTTATCGGGGTTTTTCGGAGCAGCATACACCACCACTTGTTCGGTGAGCTTAGTGGCAGCCACCACCCCATTAACGCGTTGGGTGAACTTAGTATACAGTTTAGCGTCCTTTCTCGCCACCACGGCGCCCTGATTGGTGAATATGACGACGAGATACTCCTTGGCGATCTCATTGAGCCGTTTGGCCACCCCCAGGTTCCACCAGCGCCAGTCCTCTTTGTCACAAGGGAAACGGGCTCCCGTCAACGTTTTCACCAACGTGTAGTCCAAATCAAACAGGGCGATCTTGATCTGCTTGCTGGTGGCGTCGGCGACGGCGGCGAGACACTGTTTGGGGTCAGGTTGATTGCAGATTATGGGAACGCCTCGGCCAATCGTCCATCGCTTATTGAACAGCGACTGGACCCCCCCAAGATTTAGCGGCTTGGCGACGTCGTGGCGCTTGTGGACGGGCTTGGTGACCTTACTGGAGGTGGTGGTGGTTTTTGAGCCGAGCATGTTGAGGATATCTCGGGGCATAGGTGGCGGGATAGGGCCTCCTCCGAGTCGCGATGTCTAAGAAGAGCCCTTGCTGCCGCTCACACCTAAAATGACGCCTGGGGCCGAGTGGGGTAAAAACCGGGAATGGGGGCTAACTGAGGCGAATAAACGAAGTCAACGGTGAATCAGCAATGAATATTGATCACCAATGGCGTAGTTGGTGTATTTAGCAGCGATAAATTGCCTTCATCTTTGAGATATTGAGCATGGCAGGTTTGATGGACCACGGTCTAGACTCTTAATGCCAGGCGACGGATGCGAACACGCGCGCCGATGATAATAGTCTAAAAAAGAATGTTCCCCGGGTCTCGATGTGCGGAATTTTCTCTGGCCGATGTGTCGCGGCTGTTAGGTCGTGGCTGAGCGGTGAGCGGTTGACGGCTAACGGAAATGACACTCCCGACGGGTCGCTCCTATCTTTTTTGCAACCTTGGAATCAAGCCAACGTGTAAACAATCTCACGTAAAACACTTTTGAGCAAAATAACAAGGCACAATTACACAAGGTGGCGTGATTGCTTCGCCAAATAAAATTAGCGTTTTGACTATTTAGACTAGGAATACTGCCGATGCACCGGCGATCCGATAAGACAGTGCCCTACATGAGATAGGCATAGCAAAAAAACCTCTCTAACACGTTTGATGGATACGTTCTACAAGAGTTTTCATATCATAATATCATAACATTAACTCCGCTATATACTAAATACAATTAGGCGTGGCTCTTCAAGTAGGCTTGCTTAGCCTTTTCACGTTCCTCGAGGTTACCACCGAGAGGACCGTTGATCATGTCTTCGGTGACACCGCCGGAAATGAGCGTCTGCCAGTCTCTGACCTTTTCAAAGCCACCACGGGCGTACTGGTAGTCAGTGAACTTCTGGATGATCTTGTCTCTCAGCGTCTGCACGAAAGGCCCGTGTTGCACCACGGGTTGGTCCAAGCGTTGACCACCAACAAGGATGAATTCGTCGTCGCCAGTGGCTTCACCGGTGATGTAGTCGCCGCCGTCGTTGGCGAAAAACACGTTTTCGTATTGCTTGATCTTCTTGCTGCCGTTGAGAGTAAGCCCGTTACCCTTGATGTTGTACAAGAAGTAGGAGAAGTCGGGGTTAAGCTCTTGCTTGAACGACGCCCCTTTCTTCAAAATAAAGTGTAAGAACTCGACGGGAGTGTAGGCCAAGTCCTTGACCGATTCCACACCAAACAGCTTACCCGAGATCACTTTAACTTCAGTCAAACCGTCTTCAGAGCGAGCCACAGGGATTTCCCACTCACGCAAGTCCCGGTAGCGGGGCTCGCACTCCTTGAGCTTGGCCGGCAAGTCAACCCACAACTGGAGCAATTGAGCCCCCAGGCCGTCCTTGGGTTCCACAGGCATCTCCAGGTGGACGATACCTTTACCAGCAGTCATAAATTGAAGGTCACCAGGGTAAAGCATCCCCTTGTTGCCCATCAAGTCTTCGTGAGCAATCAGCCCCTGCAAGCAGTAGGTGATCGTTTCCTGGCCACTGTGGGGGTGTTCGGGGAACCCATTGGGCCCGTTCAGCTTGAAGTGGTCGAACATAAGGAAGGGGTTGAAGTTGCGAACGCTCATGTTACCAATAGAGCGACGGACACGGGCACCCGCCCCTTCGGATTGTTCGATCCCTTCAACAACTTTAGCAATTCCTCTTTGCACCATTCTTCTCGATGTAGCACTTACCATCACCAAAGCGTTGACGAACTCGGCTTATATAGTTGTGGTGGCCGCCATCAGTTGTAAAATTTACATAATTACGTCCTGCATGTGAGTAAGGGATTACCCATACGCAGCGAACATCATGACAGATCGGTACTGCAGGTAGTCCGGACCCCCGCGGTCATCGGGATTTCCGTCGCCGCCAATGGCTCTATTGAGAACCAAGGGCGGTATTCTATAATCTTCGTTGAGCTTCCATTGTATCGTCACCACCAAAAAACTCATCAATTAATCAATCATTTGATCATGATGTTGTGGACATTAACCAGCGAATGGGTAAATTTTTACTCAACCATGAGTCAGCGATTATTAGCTTTAGATTACCATCTCTGTCTGTCTGTTTATAGTGTTTAGTGGCTGGCTTAGAAATGAGCTCATTTTCGGCGTTTACCGAACGAGCCAAACCCAAGCGCCGCCTCCACTTCGGCGCTCGCTTCCGTGTCTGCGTGCGTTCGCTTTAACTTGCGCCGTTGCTTTCTTTGCTCGTTAATCACTTGACGGCGTTGGCGTTCTCGTTCCTCGTATTTAGGGTCACGAGAATTGACCCGTTCGGCAATCAATTGCTCCATCGTCTCCACCACAGTGGCAAATGACGCTCGTGGCACCCCTGGCTCGACTTCTCCTTCCGTGGAAGTAGCAGCAGCACTAATGCCAGCTTTGGCTTTATGCTGGTAGCTGTTGAAGTGGTCGAGTAACTTGAGATTATCTTGGTAGGTGAGATCACACACCGGACACCGGAAACCGAACCGTTTGGTGGTGGCATCGACGGGGTTGATGAGAGTGTACCGTTTCACCAGCCCCACCGTCAGCGCAATGAGCTGCGACCGTGTTTTATCCGACATTGTTACGGTACAATTCAATAGTGATGTGATAGAGATCTGGCGCGAGTAGGATGGCGATGTTGTCGGAAGTTGTGTCGGAAGTAGTGTTCATCTAATGGTTTAGGCGCGCCGGGAGTGGCGTGGCAACGGTGTGCCGCGGTTGCTATCGACGAGGGCGCAGCCGCACAAGCTACGGTACAGGTCACCCACTTTTACCATCAGAACCCCCGCCTCCCCAATGGACCTGTTTGCCACCTACGAGCTGGACTTTGAGCTTGCAATCACCGAGGCCAAGACCAAGCTTTCCCAGCTTGCCAATGCCGACGCCCGGGCCCGCAAAACCTTGCTCAAGGGCATCGAGCTGGCGTGTGACGAGGCCCACGAAGTGCTCGACCAGATGGGGATCGAGATCCAGAACTTGCCGACGCTGCAGCGGCTGACGTACAACACTAAACTCCGTCAGTACCGCAAGGACGTCGAGGACACGAAGCTGAAATTGGACCACGAGGTGAGCACCCAGGACCGCCACGACCTCTTTGGCTCGCGCTACCGCGACCTGGAGGACGACGCTACCGACGACCAGCGACGCCAGCTTTTACAGAATAACCTGAGTCTCGAACGGCTGAGCCAGAGACTACAGGACTCGCAGCGGATTGCCCTTGAGACCGAGCGCATCGGCCTGGGCATCCTTAATGACTTGACCTACCAGCGTGACCAGATCTCGGGGGCCCGCAACACGTTGTCGCAGGCGGAGCTGTACGTCGACCGGCTGGTGAGCACGTTGAAGAGCATGGGCCGCCGCCTCGTGGCGAACAAATTCATCAGCTACGCGATCATCGCGGTGTTGATCTTATTGATTTTCTTGGTGTTGGCGAGTAAGTTCTGGTAACGACAAACGTGTGTGTAAAAATTGGCTGTGTAAATCGACAGGTAATTGAAGTAATTGGAAATTATAGGGGACGGGTCCGCTCTAGGGCCCGTCGGAGCAGGCGCCCGTTTCGGTAAATGCCGGCCCGTGTCCTCCGCGTCGTCACCTCCGCTATCGCTTTTTAATCATCGAAATTGGCTGTCCTGGTTGCGCAGCCCTGGCCCCGCTCCCGCGCCCCACCGCTGCTGCCCATTATAATTTTCCAGTGAGCACCACTAGCGACGAAGACTATCTCCATCATCCCCTTTCCCAACTGGAAAATGCTCGCTTCGTTGAGGTCGCTGGCTGTTACTCGCGCGGCGTTGCGGCTGTTTGCTCGTCCTTCGCCCGTGTCGTGGGTGGTGCGGCCCCAGCCTCGCTGGTTCTCCCACTCCGCCATCCGCAACCACGGCCACATACACAAGCCTAACCCAGGTGAAGAATTGCACATTACCTTCATCACTAAGGAAGGCGACCAGTTCACTTACGAGGTGGCCGAAGGCGACAACATTTTGGACATTGCCCAGGCCCATGGACTCGACATGGAGGGCGCCTGCGGTGGTCTGTGCGCCTGCTCCACCTGCCATGTCATCGTTGATCCCGAATTCTACGACGAGATCCCTGAACCGAGCGACGACGAAAACGACATGTTGGACTTGGCTTTCGGGTTGACGGAAACGCTGCGTTTGGGGTGCCAGGTGCAGATGACGAAGGAGTTGGACGGCATCCGCGTGGCGTTGCCGGCAATGACGAGAAACTTGCAGGCCAAAGACTTTAATAACTAACTGTACATAGTTGCGCAATGCTACCCAGACCTAGATGACAGCGATGTAGGCAATGTCGGGGTTGTCCAATGACATCTCACCCATTACAAATCAACAGTAGTCATGATAAGACTGACCCAATGACTCAAGTCATCAACGACATGACTCATCCACCAACCACGAAAACAAACAGAAGATCAGTAGTACTAATTACCCTACACTAGTATCCCTTATCACAGCTTTGTGGTTAATCTATATACTTACTTCTTACCGGCGTTCTTACCATCGGGAATCGAGAACAACACGGGGACATCACCTTGCTTGTCGAGACGGTAGTAGCCCTTTCTTTCAAACTGGATGATGTCGCCTTCCTTCAAGTCTCTCACGTTCAAGTCGGCGATGGCATCGGTCTTGAACTCCGACTGAGGGGTGATGAAGTCCTCAAAGTTGTCGCCTTCTTCCAACTTGTCCTTGGTGATCAAGTGGTCAAAGTCGACGAGTTGCACCTTGATCTTGTCAGGGGTGTCGGCAATCCAGGTCAACTTCTTCAGCGTCTTGCGGAAGTCACCGTCCAAGTTCAACTTGGCGTCGACCGAGGTCACCTTACCGGAAGCGTCCTTGTGGATGGCGGTGACGATGGCGTTACCCCAGTCCATCAACGTCACTTCTTCGTTGTCGCCCAACAGAGCGGCGTCTTCTTGCGACAACAAGATCTTGTTGGCGAAGATGACGGGCTTGGTGCCGACGTCGGGGTTCTTCTTGTGCTTGGGACGTTGTTCGGTCTTAGCTTCAGCGGGACCATCGAGGTTCACCACCACGGCGTCCTTAGCGTCAATGGCGGTGAATCTGGGGCAGATGGGGTCGATGATCTTCTTGTTCAACGCCCAGATCAGCGACCATTCCAAGTTGATGACGTTTCTCAGGGGGCCTTGGGCAATGATGAAGTTACGCAACCCTTCGACGGTCATCCCGCGTCTTCTGACCCCTCTGACGGTGGGGAAACGAGGGTCGTCCCAGTTCAGCACAAACTGCTTGTCGACGAACCATTGCAACTTTCTCTTCAGCAACAACGTGCGGACAAAGTTGACCCGGGCGAAATCCCAGATGGTGACGGGGCGCAAGCCGAGGGTCTTGATCATCCACTCGTATTGAGGGTTCCGGTCACGGTATTCGTTAGTTCTGAGGGCGTGAGTAACACCTTCAAGCGAGTCGACCACGGGGGCACAGAAGTCGTAGGTGGGGTACATCTTCCAGGTGGTGCCGGTACGGTGGTGAGGAGTCAAGTTGCATCTGTAGATGACGGGGTCTCTCAACGCCTTGTTGGGGTTGGCGTAGTCGAGCTTCGCCCGCAAGCAGTGCTTCTGCCCTTCTTCGGTACCTTGCTTCATTTCTTCGGTGAAGATCTTCAAGTTTTCTTCCACCAGACGGTCGCGGCGAGCCAGGGCAATACCGTCCATTCTTTCCTCTCTCATCTTGTCGACGGGGGTGTCGTCACAGTAGGCGTGGCCTTCCTTGATCATCTTAAGGGCAAGGTCGTACATCTTGTCGAAGTAGTCCAGCGAGTACAGCACCACGTCACCTTTAACGCCCAACAACGCCAAGTCCTCGATGATGGAGTCCTGGAATTCCATACGCTCCTTCAGAGGGTTGGTGTCGTCGAATCTGATGATGAGCTTACCCTTGTATTGGTGGGCAAAGTATTCGTTGAGCACGGCGGCCTTGGCGTGTCCGATGTGCAAGTACCCCGAGGGTTCAGGGGGGAACCGGGTGACGACCTTACCCACTTCGGCACCGGGCAAGTCGATGTCGAAGTTAGCCTTGTGGGTTTCCTTCTTACCGCCAGCCTTGGCCACCTTTTCCGCCGCTCTCAAGTCCTTCAAGAGCTTGACGTAGTGGTCGATAGCGGCTTGGAAGCGGTGGTCCAGACCCAAGTAGTCGAACCATCTGCCGACGTTGATGAACATGTCGTAGTTCATTTTGAGAGGGTTGGCTCTGATGGCCCCCCACACAACGATGTCAGACACCGTCAACGAGTAGTTGTCGATGTACGAGCGCAAGTTGAGGTGGGCGTTGAGCTTTTCAAGGTCGTCCTTCAACACGCCGAAATTCTTGTTGTACAACTTTTCCAAGGCGAATTCCGACCATTGCCACGCACCTTTGTGGAGGTGGAACTTTTCCGCCAAGTAAGTAATGACGTTCTTTTGGCCGGCGATCACGGTGGTGCCGTCTTCCAATTGCACCAGTTCCTTAGCTTCGCCGACTTCCTTGTCGTCGACAATGTCGACCTCGACGTTGCCATCGATGTCCTTGGTGCTGTTGACGTAGTTCGCCAAGAGGAACGCCGGGTACGCCACCTGGGGGGCCTTGGCCGCGAGGGTAACCTTCATGTTGGTGAAGTTTTTCGTGATGAGTGCGTGAAATTATGGCTGGTGTGGTAGCGGCTAGCATTGATAACCACTGAAAAATAGCGGCTGGTGGACGAGTAATGACTCATGGAAATTGATTACATTAGTGGTCGATGATAGTGTGATTTGTGGAAGCATTCGTTGTACGTTCACTGTAGCTTCATCTGCACAACTCATCTACCGTTTAGTTCCTATATAAAAAACTATTGAGCATTATAGTGAGTACTTGGTTTAGAAAGTAACTTGTGCAACACTCAAACAGCTTGATAATGTCGTACACATTTTCATTGCAGCTTTTGAGACTCCAAACTATCGTAGGTTCTAGAAAGGGGGAGAATACTCAGTGTGTATCGTTTCATTTGATCAATCATGGACCTCATCAATTGCTGAGCGAAGGGAGGTGTAAGGAACATGAATTGTGTTGAATTGAACCCCAAGGACCCAAATGAAATGTAATATCTACGACGATCGCAGTTGTCTCAGGGAAGTACTCTCCCTCCTTGAGTTGTTACGCATCACTTTAATGGCACTGATCACCTCATTCAAAGTTTTGGACATAGTCTTGATCTGCTTTTGATGCTCTCCAACATACTTATTTATCCCGAGAACGATCTCTGCGACATCTTTATTGTCGATGGCATTTCTCAATTGTTTCCCATCGATTATGCTCACAGTAGCTTCGAGTTGTTGCGTTCTCTTAGACAAGGCGGCCTGTTCATTGTTGAAATTTGCTAGTATGACTTCCTTTTGAACATTCAACCTTTTCACCATACCATCATGTTCATCCTTTATCATCTCCTCCATAGCATTTTGTAGCTCTCTCAATTTGTTCTCCACATCAATCTGTTGTTCATTCCGACTCTGTTCCATTGTAGTTTTTGGCTCTTTCAATTTCTGATCCATTGCAGTCTCCAACTCTTTCAATCTCTGCTCCGTTTCGGCCTCTAACTTCTTTAATCTTTGCTCCATTAAGTCCTGTTGATCATCTAACATCTTTTGCATGATCTTCTGTTGCTCAGCCAATTGCCTCTCCACGAATTCCTGTTGATACTTCAGCTGCCTCTCCATGAATTCTTGTTGGTTTTTTTGTTGTCTTTCCATAAAATCTCGCTGATCGCTGATCAATTTCAGGACTAGCTCCAAATGACTTTCGTTATAGCATCCCTGACCATTGGTATTGTCATTGGTACGGTTAAATCACATTCTGCAAATTTGTGGCTTTTGTTGAGTAGACTTTCTGTGAATCTATTTTACGAAAGCCGTTCGCGTAAGGTGTCCTACGCGCATGTAAGACGCGATGAAGTAACTGCTAACCCACGAGCTATGAAAACTCATAGAAAGTACTTATCGCCGATATTGAAGTACTTGAATTTCTTCACTTGGTGGTTAGTCTGTGCTGATAACTTTTGTACACCAGAATCTAGTAATTAAGTTTATTCATAATCATTAATATGCAAATAATGCTAACATGCGAGAGACGGAGCCGAGCCACCGATGGCAGACAGCTCACGCAAAGTGGCGATCAACGCGTCGATATCCTCAAAGTTGCGGTCGTCGGCAGCAAATCGCCGATGACGCGACAGCCGGATGTGGTCGTCAAAGTGGTCATACTTGATGCGACAATTTTCGCAGTACCCAGGATTATACTCACCGTCTCTTTTGCGGGAGTCACGCCCCAGTTGTTGCTGTTGTTGTTGCTGTTGTTGTTTTTTCTTGATGATGCGTCGCTTCAAGTTATTCAAGTTGCGAGAAGTAACTTGCGAGACTATGGGGCCCAATCCGTTGCCACCATTAGCCGAATGGGTAGTCAGATCAATCAGTACCGCATTCAGCGCACCGTTGTAGCCCAGAGCAGCCACATCAAGCGGGGATCTGCCGACGACACATGACAGCTCCCGAGGGAGAGGCGGCACCATACTGATTTGATCTTCGTTGTCATCCCCGCTAACTTTACCCAGCAGTGGCTCAATTAGCGTACACTCATCGTCGCCATTACCATCTGAGCTCACTTGTTCCCCATTGATTACCCGTTGAGACGCTGCTTTAAGTACTTCTCTAAAGTCGCGAGTCATTTCAAACTTTTGCTGGCGTCTTTGCTTTCTCTTTTCGGAAAGTTCGGTTTTGTCGGCAATAAAGGGACATTTACCATCAAGAGTATTATGAAGACGGGGGTATTGGTCGTCGCTCCATTCGCGTACAGCAACAGGACGAGTCTTTTGGTTGAGGTCATAGACGAATAAATAGTTCTTCTCCAAGTAATGGAGATCATCCCGCTTAGCGTTGGGATCACGCTCCGTAGCCCCGTAAATCTTTTCTTCTTTCAAAAGGGTGTATAAATTATTATCGTTGTCGATTTGATCACCAGTCGCCGCCAGCAGATCATCGGTGTTAACGCCGAGATTTTTGAGAAAGCGGAACACTTTGTCGTAATCCCAGACCTTAATCTTTTTCGAACTGACATGACTAAAGATATCGGTAGGAGGGTAACAACGATGTTCCTCATACTTGCGGCGACTGATGATGATGGTGACGCTTGAATCATAAAATGCCAGTATTTGGCAGCCGATCTGCTTCAAATGCTTTGCGGCAAGCCGGAACTCGGACACCTGGCCCGGGTTGGAGTCTTTGGTTGCTCCTTCGAAATACACCGTCAGTTCCCGCATGATCTTCCGCCATGACTGCTGCCACTGGACCAATTCGTCGCCCAGTAATCGTCCTCCTCGAGACGGGGCCGCCTTGGCGGGTTTAGCGGCGCCGACGTCCCCAGTGTTGTCGCCGGCGGCTTCGGGGTGGACTCTGGCCCGTTTGAGCTGAGGCGAAGGGATGTTTCCACTCGTCTCCTTAAGCGGAAGCCGAGGCACGTTGGCTAGCGGGAAGTGCCGCTTCTTACTGCTCATTGTCGACAAAGGGCACTCACCGCCGAGAGATAGCTGATCGATGTTTTTTTAGCAAACGCGCAAGCGACAAAAACAACCAGCAATCGACACGGGCGCGTGTAGGGTTGTAATGGGTATGCGACGGAAAAATGTAGGTGTGATTTATAGGCGAGTGTTTGTTTGAAGCTGGCCTTTTAGTGACAACTTTCTAGGGTCATGAAATTGTAGATGAGGGGGCAGCAATGGGTGTAAAGGGGAGCTGTCGCCAGGTGATGTGTGGGGATACGACAGGATAGTGATGCTAAAAAGGGAAGGAAGGAGGCAATGCTAGTAAGAAGTGGCAGGAGGTCAATGGGTGCATTCAGTCGTTTTAAATCGCTGAAATGAGAGTAAAAATAAACATACCATCTACACCCTAAAATAATGACGATCTACGCCCGCCGCACCCCACCACCATGTCAGTCACCTCAGGGAAAAAAGAAACGCGTGAGCATCGTGGATTAGACGCGACGTGCATCGGGTTTCGCATCTCTGCTCTGCGATGACCAGTGACAATGATCATGAGGCCACCACCGAGGCCAAGGTGCTCAAACCTTCGTTGGATGAGCGGATCAACGGGGTGATCGACCTGCGTATTGGCAAGGACGACCCGTTTGTGTTTGGCCAACGGTACCTCACCGATGAGGAAAAAGTATTCGAGCACAACGCCTGGGACCACGTTGAATGGGGTGAAGAGCAGATCGCTGAGTGCCAGCAGCTTATCGAAAAGCAATACGACCACCCGGTGTCTGATTTCGATAAGAAACGGTTCAATCTGACTCCAGCTAAGTTCTGGGATATCTTCTACAAAAATAACCAGGAAAACTTTTTCAAGGACCGGAAATGGCTTAAAATTGAATTCCCTGAGTTGTTTGAAATTACTAGTGAAGGGAGAACGGAAAAGGTTACCATTTTGGAAGTTGGGTGCGGCGCTGGCAATACTTTTTACCCGATTCTTGCTGAGAACGCTAACCCTAATCTCAAGATTTATGCTTGTGATTATTCTAAAGTGGCGGTGGATGTGGTTAAAAAGCAGCCCCAGTTTGAGCCGCTTAACGAAAAGGGGATCGCTTACTCCTCGGTGTGGGACTTGGCTAACCCTGAAGGCAACATCCCTGAAGATATGGAAGAAAACCAGGCCGATTATGTCATCATGATCTTCGTGTTTTCTGCTTTGCACCCTAACCAATGGCATCAGGCGATGGTTAACCTTAATAAGGTGTTGAAGCCGGGCGGTAAGATTTTGTTTCGGGACTATGGTCGTTACGATTTGGCCCAGGTCCGGTTTAAAAAGGGTCGGTTGTTGGAAGACAACTTCTACATTCGGGGTGATGGCACTCGTGTCTACTTCTTCACCGAGGAAGAACTCAGAGAGATCTTCTGTAAGGATGGCGGCTTTGAGGAGAATAAGATTGCCACCGATAGACGTTTACTTGTCAACCGCAAGAAACAGTTGAAGATGTACCGCAACTGGCTCCAAGGGGTGTTCACTAAGCCTGTATAAAAATTACACCCTTCAAGCATATAGTCATTGATTGACGGAAGAATTTAATAGATAATACGAACAAATCAATTAGCACGTGGTATTTCTCATTACAAACGGATTAATCACTTCTTTCTGAAGTAGAGGACAAGGAAGGTCAAGAACCGGTAGACAAAGATGATGGCAATCAAAATACCCGCCCATTGACCTTTTTGTTCCTTGTAGTAGCCGACAGCTTGCAACACAGCGTCACCCAGAATCTTACACTGGTCTTGGAGGGGCGAGGTGTACATGCAGTGGCAGTTAGCGTCACAGTTGAACACGTTCAGCGCCGGGAACTGGTTGAACATCATCCCTTGGAACACGTATTTCTGGTAGTTAATGTACATCAACCACTTAGAGTAGAACACGTTCAACACGTTTTCAGGCATCAAGAAGCCGCCACAGGCCATCCACAACCCGTTGGCAAAGGCGGTCAACGCCAACGCCACGACGAAGATGGGGAACACCGTCAGCACCAACACCGTCATCAGCTCGGCGGCGATAAGGTCGAGGAACAACCACATCACGTAGTAGAAGAACCCGCTGGCACTGAGTCTGAAGTTACAGAGGAAGTAGGTGACGATCGAGAACAACACCGAGATGATAAAGATGAAGGGGAGCCCAATGACGAAGTTGGACACCACAAATGCAAAGGGAGAGTACAACCCGTTCAAGTGCTCCTTCTTGTACGACTGGTAGTCTTCAAGGTAGGCGGGGATGTAGGCCACCGACATGAACGACATGAACGCCCCCAGGTAGAAGATGGCATTGATAAACGGCTGGATATATTTCTGGTCGTGGCCCAAACGAACCCATACGGTACCCATAAGAATGGCAAGACCCAAGTACATGACGATTCTCACATAGTAGGCAAGGATATCCCGTCTCGATTTAATCCAAAGACGCTGGATAAGGTACCACGTCTGGACGAGATGGAACTTGATGCATTGGACGATGCTTCTCGAGCAAGGGGTATCGTCAAGCCCCACGGGGTAGCTTTCTTCTGACGACGTCTGCGACTGTTCGGTAGGCTGCTTTTCCAAAAGGTGGTCCTTGCGTCTCCAAGCAGCTTTCAAGTCTTCCACTTTCTCAGCACAGGCAATCGAATCGACGTCAGAAGAAGCATCGGAGAAGTCGGTATTGATAAGGTCAAGAATGAACTCCAGGGGGTTGTAGTGATCGGGAATGGGACAGCCAATTTCGTCAAAGTAGGGGACAAGCTGAGACACGGGGCCGTTGTAAATAGTGGACCCACGGCTCATAAACAACACTTTGTCGAACAAGTTGAAGGTAGCAGTCAGAGGCTGGTGAATCGAGACAATCACCATCATGTTGAATTGCTTAGCAGCGTTTTTGATCGTTTGGATCACCAGGTGGGCAGCGGTAGAGTCCAACCCTGAAGTAGGTTCATCTAAGAAGAGAACCAGAGGGTGAGTAATCATTTGCGACGCCACCAGCAATCTCCGCTTCTGACCACCGGAAATACCCTTTTGTAACGGAGTACCCACTCTGGTGTTAGCTTGGTTGGTCAACCCCAACATCAGAAGGATTTCATTAACGCGGTCGTTTCTCTGTTGTCTCAGTTCCTTATTGTTGTGGGCGACGTCCAGCATCTTAGCACTGAAGTCGACGGTTTCCTTCACCATCAAAGACCCAATAAGCGAGTCTTCCTGTTCGACATAGGAGGAGAACTTCTTGATGTTGGTGGAGGTGACGTCAAAGTTATCAGTGTAAACACGGCCGCTTAATTTGGCCTTGGGAGGGACGCCTCTCTGGGCAAGCACATTCAAAAGGGTAGTCTTACCCGACCCTGAAGGACCCATAAGGGCAATGATTTCCCCCGTCCGGATCGATCCCAGCACTTGGGTAAGGAGTTGAGCGTCACCAATGGTGACACCAATATCACGCCAATTGAACTCGGAAACGGTCACCATGGTGTGTCAAAAAAGTGATGCGAATAATGGTGACAGCAAGCGACGGCACCGATCATCTTATACCTTCACGGCTATGCTCGTGGGCTCGGGAAGCTCGTGGAGGCGAGTGCATTCCTGGGGGCGACGATGAGTTCATGCGCCCTTGCAGGAAAAAATATGCTTAGTGCTGCCCGTGCAGATATTTACGGGGTTTGACGGTGACGATGACGACTTCAATAACTGTGGCGGCTGTACGTGTATCTGGACCTACAGGTCGCCGATGGCGCCATTCGGTGTCTGGCACCATCAGGACATCGCCCCAGTGCTTCCGGTTGCGATTGCTGGCTGGCAATACTGAAAACCACCACCCTAGGTCGAGGGCGTAGCAAACCCCGGAGGGGGTCACGGAAACGGTCCCGACAGCTCCCCGACGCGCGAGGCGTCCACCGTGCCTCCGCGATGCACTTGACGAGCAGGATAGAGCGTCCCCGACGCATGCCAACGTCGATTCGTCACAGTGATGGGTTATTCCGGGGGCCGCACCGTGCGTCCGCGGGCGCTTGGCTATATAGCCTTGTCTTAGTTTAAGCTCTATTTAGTAACTTCGGGGTTCGGGGTTGTGCCGAAAACGTATATTCTCCGAAACACCTACATGATGACAACTAAATGACACGGCTACAGCGACGAGTGTTCCACCGGCATGAGCAGGCCGATCTCTTGCACGAGGTTATCTTGGATCTCCAACAATTTTTGTTGGCTGCGCAACCGGGTGCGGGCGTAGTCGAGCCAGACTTGGGAGACGAGGAACTGGGTCTGCTGCATCATCGTCAATTCCTCGTGACAACACTGCTTAATAAGCCAGTCGCGGTTGAGTTGCTGGAACATCTCCTGCTTATCATTAATAATCAGCTGGCGCAAGTTGGCGATCAGCGCCCCCTTGGCGTCGACGTCTTCATTGTTGAGCTTATTGTAGCGGGCCTCTTTCTCCTTGATTTGCATCTCCAACTGGTCGATGTTGTTGGCGGCAAGCCGCTTATTCCGCTCGAAAAGCTCCTGCATCGAGTAGAGGTAATCCAAGTACCCCTTCATTTGTTCCAAAATATCCGAGTTGAATTGGAACAGCTCGTCAATGCGGACGTCGCTGCTTTTGGTGAATGAGCTGCCAACGTAACGCAACAGCTCGTTGATGTTGGGCGTGTCGTTAGCGTTGTTGGTACCCATGGCCAGGGGTTCCAGTTGAGGGCCGTCCACCGGGTAGAGGCTCGTATCAAGATTGGATAACGCCAGGAGCATCTCGTTAAACCTCAGATTGTCCTGAGCAATCTGTTGTTGGCGCTTTTCGTGACGTTCGGCGAGAATGACGATTTTGGTCCACACCTCAATGATTCGAGGGATGTTGGAGTCAGCTTTGGCCCAGGCAGACATGAACTCGGTGCCGAGGGCGGGCCATATGGTGTTGATGAAACTGGTGGAGATCTTTTGTCCTTTGAATTCGATGTTGTCGTCAATATGAGCCTGACGACGCCACACAGACAAGTCTGTAGGGACGGTCAAAAACGACACCACCACGGGGTCTTTGCTGAGCACCGGGTGCTTCACTAATTGGTTTAAGAAGCGGAATAACCCGCGGCGCCGGCGTTGTAGAAACTGGGAATCGGGCGACAGGCCTACTGGCGATTAGTATAAATTCTGGGGAACAACGTATCGTGGTGATAATTGTTTAGGAAAAGTGTAAACTTACCATTAAATTTCTTTGGTGGAAGGCCAGGAATGACACGGAAGGGGTACTTCTTTAAGAGGAACTCAAGAAGCCAGACAAAGTCCAGGTAGCGACGTACCACGCTTTTCTGCCCCGGCTGCGTGGTGCCGAGGCGAAGGTTGTGGGTGATGTTGTAGTTAGTATGCTTAAACACGATCCCTTCCCGCTCAGGTAACTCCTTGATGTGGATCTCATTGGGCGATAACGGGTTGAATCGGGCTCTGATGTCGTTCAAGTAGGTATTGATTTCCCTCAGATTGGCTGGGGGTGCCTGTGGAGTCGGCGTCGCCTCACGGTCTTCAGTAGGATCTTCGAGAGTCTTCAGCGACCGGTCAGTTAACAACGGGTCCCACGTGGTGGGCGAGCGGTCGCCTTTGATTGAGTGGAGAAGACTGGTAGACTTAGGTTTGCGTGCCACAGGAGCCACCACATCATTATTTATGGTTTCAAGGAAAAGGTTAGCCACCGCTTCTGGGAGCTCAGGAAGATTATTCATGCGGTACTGGAGCGTCACATAGTCGCCTGATTCACTCTCTAATTCAAGTGCCAACACTCCCAATGCCTGTAAAAACCCTTTATCGTCGAGGGGCATCAAGTTGTCGTACACGGTACTGGTGACCTTAGCCGCCTGGGCCGGCGTCAACAGTCCCTGCTGCACCACTTTTTGCACGATGTCAGTGTCAAACTGAGACAGGGTGGCGACGTCGGGGAACTTGTGGCGGATGTCTTGGTACTGGGAGGGCATGTCGCCCAGCGACGTGAACGGGGACGGCGAGAGCACTGCTGACGATTGGGCCAACCCCGAGTTGAACCCGTACGTCAGTGCCCCTGGATTGGGGCTGGTGGCGTCGCCCCAAGCGTTTTCAAACGGGTCGGGCGCGTAGTAGTTGGACATTCCCTGGTGGCGTGGCGTTTCGTCGTTTGCCCCTCTCACAAGACAAACGAGCTGGAGGGAGTGAGGGTAGCTACGCCCAGCGAGAAAACAAGTTTAGGGATAAAGAATTGAGACAACACACGAAACAATGCCAAATTGACCAGAATATGATTTAATTTTTGTTGGTGTTTTGTTGTTTTTTTGTGTTGTTTTCACGTGTTGTTGGTGGCAATTCCGAAAGAGTCGCCCCACTGAGCGGCGGGCTGAGGGTGTGTTGCTTAGTGCCTCACGTAAATGTCGGGGCTTACGGTGCGCCTAGCGAGAAAAGGCAGCGACCACAGCGGTTGGCAACAGACACGGAGTCTGGGCCCAAAGCCGATGTTCGGAGGTTTGACAGTGTAATAAAAAAAAATGTACGGGCCACAAAGGTGGCTCTGGTGCCGTGCTATAAAGTGGCTGCCACCGCCCATTGGTGAGCGAGCACTCTCTCCCTTTCTCTTTAGCTATGGTTTAGCTAGTGGGTTTCGCACCACTGTGGGGTAACTAGTAGACTATAGCTAATTAAGATCTCCCTGACAACGTGAGCCAGGGGAGCAATAAAAAAATGTCATTTTGTAGGTGTTGGGCATTGTCTCGAGGGTGGTGTCAGTCCGAGATCGGTGTCGGATTGATGACTAAGCCCCCCCAGTTAATATATATATTTAAGTAACACCCCTCGTCCTCGGGAGACTACGATCCCGGTCAATCAGTTTCCAAAACCATGAGCAAGCCCGGCCCCGATTTCTACAAAGTTGCCCAGGAGAAAGCGGCCAAATGCAAGCAGTACATCGACCTGCTCGACCAGTCCCAGCTCAAGGGCAACCCCCAGGCGATTGCCGACGCCATTGACGACTTTGCCCAGGAGAACCGGATCATGACCATTGGCGCCGCCAAGTCCGAGGAGATCCGCAACCGTTTGCGTCAGCTGAAACCTAAGCATGGAGCTGAGTTAGGAGTGTACGTGGGCTACCTGGCGCTCCGGTTCGCTCCGTTAGTGCTGGGCACTTACTACTCGCTTGAGATCATTCCTGAGTACCGAGACATTGCCCAGCACTTTATCCAGTTAGCGGGGCTCACCAACGTCAAGTTCTTATTGGGTGATCTGGCCACGACGTTAGTCAAATTGCACGACGAATTGAACCTCAGTGAACCCAGCAAACGCTCGGTGCTTGACTTCTTGTTGATTGACCACGCCAAGGAATTGTACCTCCCCGATATCAGAACCATTGAGACGCTTAACTTGGTCACGGTGGGGCTGGTGATTGTTGCCGATAACTGTAAGACTAAATACGGGGTGCCGGCGTACTTGGAGTACATCAGACTGACCCCTGAGGCGCGGCGCCAGTTCATTGAAACTGAGCCCAATCCTAATGGCTACTACCCTGGAAGATGGAACATTTTGTATGAGAATACTCCCGTCGACTTTGGCTTTGATGCCATTGAAGTTAGTGTCGTCAAGGCCTACTTGGACGGTTAATCGACTGAGGTTACGAAATCAACCAATAACAATATATACACAAACAGTCAACGATAAAGATACGTAGTGAAAGCAATACAACCAACTCACATGTGTTTACTACAGCATTTTGAGAAAGTTATACGTATATTACTATAAGTCGTCTCGATGGAAAATAGTTACCATGGTGTTCATCTAGTTTGTCTATTAAGAATTACCTGATTAAGAAATTATACCAACGAGATTAGGGCCGGCTAAGCGTCGCCCGTTTGCGTGCCAGGTCGTCAGCATCGTCGACAGGACGTTTATCCTTATTGGACAAGAATGTCGGAGGACGCGAAAGGCCTCCGCCCAGCAGCGACCCCGGACCCGGCCGAGAGAACGCCCCGGGCTTGCCCATGAGGCCAGGAGGTTTGGCTTTGAACAGAGGCTTCGATAACGGCGCCGGCGCCGGGGTCGGGCTCGGGGTTGAGCTCGGAGCCGGCTCCGGTTCCACCTCCTTGATCAGCTTGCTGAGGGCAATGTCCAAGATTTTCAGCACTTGTTTCGGTGCCTTTTCCACTAAGAAATTAAGGGCATTATCGCCACACCCCAGCTTGGCGCCAATGGCATTAACTTGAGCGATGGTGGTGGCGAGAGCCTTGGTGATAATTTCCGTAGTAGTAGCCTTTGAGAATGAAAGCTGGCGCGCTTTATACAACGTGAGCAACTCTGTTTGCACGTAGGCCAAAGTCTTCTTCGTATCTGAAGTCATTGTCGCCGCTCCTCCCGACGGTGTCGACACTGCCGGCGCTGGCAGCAGTGACGGCAGCGCGCTCAGCGGCGCCGGGCGGCGATTATGGGCAAGCTGGTCTTTGATCAGCGGGCCTGGACGCAGCATTGGCGGCGGTTTAGGTCCACTACCGTAGGTAGTAGCAGCATGGCTCAGAGTATAGCCGGAAGTATAACTGGAATTATAGCCGCCATAGCGCTTCATCTCTTCAGCCCTAAGGGCGGCGTCACGAGTGCGTACCGCAAGCATCTCCTGCTGCTTGCGCCGCACCAGTTCCCGTTCGTCTAAGTACATCTGGTCCACTCCAAATACCCACTGATTGGCGGGGTTTTTGCGGAGACGACTAAACATCTTGTTGTGTTTGACGGTGTGGGCGATGCTGAACTGCCAGGGCTCCTGGCTGAACTGGAAGTAAGGGTAGTGGACTCTGATGCCTTCGATGATATCGCTTAAAGCGAGGCCCTTGGGGTGCGGCTTAAGCACCTGCGCCACCATATCGGCGGCGCTCACTGGCGGCTTCACCCGGTGCTGTTCGCTAATCTCTTCAAGCGGTATATTAGGACGAGGCGGCTTCGGTGGAAGCGCCATCGGCGGCCGCGGCGTCTTGGGATGAGTGAGGGGCTCATCATCGATTATGGGAACGCCAAACAGCGAGAGCGGCGGCTCGATGCTGACGGTGATCGCTCGAAGCAGTGGTTTATAGCGCATGGGCGACATTTCTGCTGGTACTGGGAGCACTTGCACTTCAAGCTGAGGCCGCTGGCCGGCGCTATACTTGGGGCGTGGCGGCGCCGGGGCGTTGATGAGGGGCGCAAGCAGCGCAATTTGCTGGTCAAGCGCAGCGGCAGCAGCGCCTTCTTCATCTTCTTCATCAAACACCAGACCATCCAATATCAGCTGGAGCTGGACGTCGATGCTGTCGTCGCCTTCAATGGCGTCAATCAGCGATACCCCCAACTCCTTAAGGATATCGTCGATCTCGTTATCTGCCAAAGTCGCCAACGACTTGCGCCGGGTCTGACTGAGACGCCGTATCTTAAGGAGTGAGTTGCGCCGGTGGGCGCGGGCTGCTGCCTCTTCTTTAGTGAGGGCAGTAGCTTCTTTTTCTGTAGCTGGAGGCGGTAATTTCGGGGTCGGCGTCTTTGTAGCCGTACCGTTATCGGTGCCATTTTCAGTAGCCTCTTCACCATCGCCTTCAGGCTTCAGCGCCCGCCGCTTCGTCGGCAGCGCCTGGCTGCTCATAAGGGTCAGGCGCATGTTGAGGGCGTCACTGGGGTTGATCGGCTTCAGCTTGCGCTTTTTCAGCGTGTTATCGTCCATCAGCGGCAAGACAAACTTAAACAGGATATCGCCAAACTGCACTTTGGTGTCGTGGGCTAGAGCGACGGTATTGCCTTTTTCCACAAACAGGTCGTCGACAAAGGCGCCGTTGCGCCCCATGATGGAAAGCTCAAACCGCTGACTGGCGAAGTTGTAGAAGATCTTGGCGTGGCGGCGCAGGATCGCCTTCTTCAGCGATAGGTGGACGTCGACGGCGTGGTGCGCCAGCAGCTGGGGCATGTTCAGCTTGCGGCCAAGCACCACCTGCAACGTCTGGATGTAGAAGGTGTAGTTGTCGAAGTCGAGGCGGGCGTAGGCCAGGATCTTTGCCAGCGGGTCCAGGGCGCCGGTGGGCGGCGCCGACTCGGCCCGCTTGGGCGCCTCCAGCGGCGACCTGCGCTCGGGGGGCGCCAGCACCGGTTTTGGCGGCGGCGGCGTAGTGGCGGCGGCGGCATCGGCGTGGGGCGAGGAGTGGGGGGCGGCGGCGTCGTCGTCACTCATGGTGCCGTCGAGATGAGCTCACGATTGCGGGGGACAAAACACCGGCGTATTCTCACCTGCAAAACCAGAAATACCACGCGCCAAACAGTTCAGGGGGAGTGGTACACGGGTGGTATATGCGGGACACACGCTTCAAGCACCAGTATCTGCCACGGCGGGGGAAGGTAGCTCGGAGCGAACGGGCGCGGCTGGGGGGAGATCTGGAAAGGATGAGCCGAGCGCGATAGCGCGGTGCGAACAACGTGGGATGGCTGGTGAGGCGCCCTCGCTATATATGAAGGGATGTGGATAGCTTATGTAAGAGAAACACAAAGAAAAGACTTGGAGTAGCTTAAACGATGTTTATATTCATTTAGTGAAATCTTTTTATATTTAGTTCGAAGGCTAATCATTGTTTTAAGTGTTTTATACTGGTGTAGGGTGCAACTCGGGTGGAGCAGTCCGAGGAGAGTGAAAGTAGGACATTAGTGGTAGTGTGAGGCTATAATGACAAGTAACTGGAAAACTATAGAAGTCGTGTGATTGTTGATAACCACTGGAAAGTGTGGTTACGACAGTTTTACAGACTAAAGCGACAACCACTATCACCCGCAACCTCGATAGTTACCACAAAGCCACTTACTCTATTTCATCAGAAGCTACTATCGTCCATCAAAGGCTACTATTGAAAACTTATCACTATCATAGTCAAAATGAACATGCTATTTACCTCATTTTCTCTGTTACGGATCACTTGTGGCTGGTGAGTTGAGCTCATTCCACGCACGTTATCTAGGCCTTCCCCCCCGCACCTCATCGCACTAACGCCATGGCCGGGATCAAGAAGACCCTGCTCCGAACCAAGCTCAACCGGCGGACGACGCTGGTCGCGTCGAAGATCTCTGAGTTCCATGGCCAGACCGAGACCCCACAAACTCACAGCAACCCGCTTTTGCGCCTTGCCACCGAGCTGAAGAAGGAGAAGCGAGACCGCAAGCTGGCGTCGTTCACCGAGAGAATGATGAATAAGGTGACTTTCAACACTGGTAACGGTGTCTCTAAGTCAGCAGCGAGACGCCAGCGGCGTAAGGCTCGCCAACAGCTTAAGCCGAACCTCAACGACTTGCTTACACTGTTACCTGACCCTGCCACCACTACTATCACCAAGAGCGGGTTTATTCCCCCGAAGCAAACCCGGAACCCTCACGCCCCGACTACCAAGACGCAGAAAGGAAGACTCCGAGTGATGAAACAAGAGAACGAACAGTTTAAACAGGTGCTCCAGAACCAGGCGTTCCGCCAGCTGCCGTTTGCCGCGTTGAGAGAGGCGATCAAAAACAACGGCGCCTCCGCATAAGCGAGCCATTCTAGCGAAGGGCGAGAACATCGGAATTATCTTTGATAATTCAAATACATTGTATACTAGTTAAAACCGTCACAAGTAGTGGTGGTTGAGCGATCAAATAAACTTTGAAATTACGTGAATAGCGTTTTGTCGACTAAAGTTAAGTGCGTTTGCATATTCCCACCGCCTGTCGTATACTGTAAATACCAGTGGAAAGATTTGAGACGCGCGCGTATGTCACGTGAGCCAACCTACCCAGGGGTCCAAATCAAGGGTCTAGATCTACGGTTTACTCCACCAAAACATAACAAATTGTCTCAAAATGTTCCCATACTTTCCCTTTATTGACATCTCCATTATTGCCTGCTCAAATCTCTAATACTTCCCCATTATTCCCCCTCCTTCTGCTATCGGTTATCTCCGCAGTGGTTCGCGGTTTCGGCGGCTCGACCTAACTCTCCGGCTGGCGATCCCTTTTTTTGCACTATGTGCACTCCAGATGGCCCCCAGACCCAAACACCGCACGCGTCGAACGTAAACACGCAAACAAACCCATCAGTGCCGCTGCCAACAACCCCCAAACCCGCCGCCGCTCGCTCACCTCGTTTCAGGACTTGTGTGGAACCCTACCCCATTCCGACTGCCAAAAACAGGGAATGTCTACCTGTCCCGCCACTCCTCTGTCCTCGCACAGCTCGCTCGGGCTGACGGTGGCCCTCGCCAAACAGCTGGTGACGTTCCTCCAGGAGCTTGAAAAACAGCACCAGATGGACCGCCAAGCGGCGCAGGGGCTGCCCCGCCCGCTCGCGGTGTCGCAATCCGCCGGGTTCGACACCGACAAGGCCGGCTACGACCACGGCGACGTCTATCCTCATCTCGTCGCCAGCGACACCTTGGTCAAATTCGACCCCGAAAATGACTCCGTGATCACCCAGGCCACCCTCAGAGCGCTAATTGTCCAGCTCACGCTGCCCGACGTCATTGACTACCCCTTGATCTGCGACTTCTTCCTCACCTACCGGTTATTCGTTACCGGCGATCGCGTCATGCAAATGTTGACGGCGAGACTTGTATGGGCTTTAGAAGCCTGTCGCAGTCTTCTGGAAGAGAAACACCACCTCGGCAAGCTCGTGGTGGTGCGCACGTTTGTGGCGTTGCGTCACTGGATCCTCAACTACTTTGCCGACGACTTTGTCCCCCACCCTTCCCTTGGTGATGCCCTTGTCACTACATTGAACCACATCACTGGCTTAGGGCTCGTACAACAAGGCGATGGCTCCGAAGCCCAGGTGCTTGTGGAGCTTAAAGTGCACTGGCTCACAATGGTAGGCCAGTACTCGACGCTCTACACCGATATCGAGGACCTTGTACGCTCTGGTCGCATGCTCGACTACGAATTACCTCCCACTACTCGGCTCTCGGCGTCTAAAGCCGACCCGACGTGGCGACGGCTGGCCATGCTCCTGTTATACGACCAACCCCAACAGACGGCGCCGGGACTGCTAAAACGGCTCATGTGCCGCCACCAGCTGCTGCAGACACTGTTGCCGCAACAGCTCGACGACTACACTGCCAAATACAGTCTGCCGTCGCCTCCCCAGTCGCATCAACCCCCGCATAGCCACATCAACATTGTCGATCTGAGCCGTCCTCACCATAATCTCTTCCACCCCGTTGATTCCCCGAAAGATCCGAGACCAGCAGCCCTGGGTTTCGCCACTAACGGTCGAGTGAAACTCCCTCTGGCAGTGGTATCGCAAATCATCCCCACTACTCCAGTACGCAAAATGGAGGCGCTGCCCCTGCTGCAGGCATTGCTGGCATTGGCACCACCACCACCGAAATTTAACGATGACAGCGACCTCGCTCGCCGGCTGCTGTTGAAGAAGATCGTTGACGGTATGAAGCGGACATGGGCAGCCCTCCCTCATCTGCCGAAGATGCCCACGTCTACTAGTGAGCAAACAATTACTCTGGTCCGCACTATTACCAGTACTGAACCCGTCCCCGTCATTGGTAACCGTATGGACGTATTGGCGGCGCGTATCGTTGACGAATTGGAGCTCATGGTTGAGTACTATAACCAGCCACCTTCAATCGCTTCGAGTGGACCCGCCGAATCAGTAGCGGCACCAGTGACCAAATCACCTTTTGGTGCTGCTCTTATTCGTGATACTGGTAATAACGACCCAGTGATTCTGCTGTCGTCGCCTCAGGAGTCTCCCGCACCGCTGTTCCAACAGCCAGCGCTGATCAATTGGAGCGAAGACGTCCCCTTCGACCTGGACGAACACCACGACCTGCCTATCAAAGTCACCATCCCCAAGCTGGACTTGTACTTGGACTTCAGCCTGGTGTTGGAGGATAAGCCGCCGCGGACGCTGTTTGATCTGGTGCTGACGCCGCTGAACTTCACTCAGTACAGTAACGATGTCATCGATCTCGGTATTGCTCCCAGTCCCGCCAAACCGGGATCGCTGGGGTCACGCAAACCCCTGAATGACCCGCTGAGAGTGCTGAATTTGCTGTTCCGCCGCGACCTGGTAAAGCTGTATTTGTCGTACGACCTGGCGCTCTCAGTGCTGCGGGAAGTGGTGGTGATGGAACAATTGGGTGGTCTCCGCAAGAAGCACGGCTACGCCAACTTACGCATGGCCACCGCCACTACGGAGACGGTGGAGTCGCAGCTGCTGGTGCCGCGCCCCCGACTGCTTCGTTTGCTGACGCTTTGCGCTTTAACTGAGCTTCCGTTCCCTGAAGGCGACCAGAACCCCACCGATCAGCTTAATACCGATGCCCTGCTGATCTTCCTGATTGCTGTACGCAGCCGCCTCGCCAGTATGCGTTGTGCTCGGCTGTACATTCCCTCCGACACGCTGACGAACTCAGCAGCTATCCCGGGTATTTCTTCCCAGGTGCTCAAACAATTAGCTGCCATCCCCGACGAGCTGTTTGCTGCTGCTGACCCTGTGGAGTACGCCTTGAACAAGCTTGAAGGACGGTCACCGGCGACCCAAGCCACGCCGGCTCTGAAGGATTCCATTGCCGAAGACTTTATCGCTGAAGATCACGTCGATCTCTGTGTGGGCCCTGACGACGTCGCGCAAATCAGACAAATGCATCAGGTTCGTATCGTGTCGCTGCATCACTCGCAGCTGATGGTACTGGTTCGTGCTTCGGGGCTCGATCTGACCCTGCCTTTGGCAGATGCAGAAAATACTGAAGACATCATGCGGGCCATCAATCAAGCAAACACTCTAGACGTCGACGACAGTGCCTCAGTGCACACCCCAGAACCGCCATTGACTCCCCATAAGTATCACTTCGGTACTCTGACGCCGAGAGCTCTGGTGGGAGAACTGCCGCTTGAAGAACCGTCAATCGACATTCTGATGCTTGCGAAAGATTTACCGCAATTGCCTGAACCTCAGACGCTTGCTGCTCCGTTCCACAGTCCCGGTGGTGACTCCATGGCCAGTGAGCAGTTTCACTCCACCCGCAACACCCTCCAAAGCCAACAGTCAAGTCCCGACGTTACTGTTATCCACCACAGTTCCAAGGCCAAGGTTTCTCCTGCTGCCGGTCCTGAGGCTGAGTCTGAGGCTCAACAATTGCCGCCAGTGCCTCAATTCAATCTTGCTGAGGTGATTGAGAAGGGCACTCATGTCTCCTTCATCCACAATTGTCCCGCAAGGGTATTGGCGGTGCACTTCACTGCCATTGAACGCGATATCATCCAGGATATCGACTGGAAAGACTTGATTGAACACAAGTGGAATCGCGACTTGGCTCCGGTGAACCTGTGGCTCGAGATCATCGCCAATGAGGAATACTACACCACCAACCAAGGGGTCAACCTCGTGATTGCCCGATTTAATCTTATGGTCAACTGGGTGATTCTGGAGGTGTTGCTCACCAAATCACAATCCGAACGAGTCGGCGTCATTCTGCGGATGATTCACGTTGCTCACCACTGTCTTGTCCTCCAAAACTACCTGACATTGATGCAGGTGGTGTTGGCGCTTACCCTGGAAAAGCTCCACCGCCTTAAGGACACATGGATGCACTTGCACCCTGGCGATATCCTCATGTTGAAGAACTTGGAGGAGCTCACGCTGCCCCTCAAGAACTTCTTGAACTTGCGCATCGCCATCAACACCACGACGCCGCTGAAAGGGTGCATTCCTTTCGTTGGTTTATACCTTCTGGACTTAATCTTTAACGCCGAACGGCCCACATTCATCAAGGCTGCCACCGACGATGGGGATAAGTTGATCAACTTCTCCAAGTTCCGCACCCTGGTACACATCGTGAGGCTGTTGTCCCAGTGCATCGAGTGGCTGAGCAACTACCACTTGGAAATGGTGCCTGAAGTCTTGCTGCGGTGTCTCTACATCAAGAGCTTGGACGAGGACGAAATGAACTACTGTGTCGACCACATTGACGACCCATAAATTTGCATATTACGACATTATTAATTCTCATAGATACTTAATACATTATTTTACAACTTTTTCAATCGAAGTATCTGAAACCCTACGTGATGCCATTTTACGCTTGAGGCCCATAAGAATTGCTTTTGTAAAAGTCTGTCCGGCTGTAGTTTCCAAAAAAAAAAATTACATAGACTATCGACCTATCTGTATGGGTGTACATTCTTATCATGCTATCAGGTTTCGACCAGGCGTTTGTTGTGAATTGCAAGCATGTTACTTTCGTATATTCGCTGGCTTACTGAAAGATTGGTTATCCTTTAGCCATCATGTGTTCGTGAGCAGTTTATCTCAGTGTATGATTCATATTTCCACCAAACGGAAACTACAAGAAAAAAAACATGCAGAGTAAAAGGGTTAAATTGTGGTGCAATCAGGTTCATACCTACCGTATATAACTGTCTCTTTCCCCAGGAATGTACTTTCCCATGTCCCCACACAGCATCAATACCGAGCAAAACGAAATCGACTCTGATGACCTGGGTGTGCTCCATGATTTAACTGAAGACTTTGACGAGTTGAATTTGGAAAATTCTGACATGGATGACGACATACACGATTTTGTCACTCGGTTTCCTCAATTCCAAGCCGCCTTGAACAGACGTGCCAATGATGACGACCGTCAACTCTTTACCGAGATAATTACAGACCTCGACGAGTTGCGTTTGGATAGGGCAGATGCAAATGACGACGTACTCGGTAAATGTACCACGATCAGCGACTTTATCGAGCAAGAGGAAACTTCAGACGGACTCCCCAGACACGACGATGCCGAAATGAACAGATTGAGCCGAGAATTGCAGAGACTCGATGAAGACTACGAACAGGAATTGCAGATTATCGATGCTCAAGTTGACAAGACATTGATTACGACGAACTTTGAAGAGTATGGACGCCTTTGTCTCGAAGCCAACAATCAGCGTAGACAGTTGCGTCTCTCTATCAATAAGAAAATTGATGGCCTTCTTGATGGGCTAGAGGGGGTTCTGCAGGAAGTTATCGATGATATCAAAGAATCTATGATCGAAACGACTATGGCGGGGGATTCCTACGAAGGGGATATCATTCGGGACCTCCAAGGCATCTTTGCCGGCTACGTCGGTGCCCCGCCAGCCGTTATTCGTGAGACGGTGATGTTTTACTGTGAATGCATGGCTGATGTCGAACCCCCTCGTGGCACTTCGTCATCGCCTATCGAGTTGTAGTTCTTCTGTATAGGTTGATAATATGAACATGTTTGAATTCGTGTTAAATAGTGTATATTAAATAATTGGGAACGCTCAAATCGTTATCGAGCCGTCACTGACTCCCCAAGTGAAGTTGTCGTAGCCAAAAAGCCACGGCCCCAAAGTATGTCTGATGAAGATCATCAGGATCCCCGTGACAAATTGGAGCCCCATGATCAAAAGACATAACGAGTCTTCTTTCATGGGCCCAAAGGTCACAAGGAGCCAGTTGATCATCGTCATATTGGAGAACTTAACGACTTGGCCCTTTTCATCACGTTTAAGATCGATTAAGCGGAACGTTTCCAAGGGGAGAAGGATGAGTCGCGTCGCCCAGCGAGTCTTGACCAGGCTGGGAGGGGTATTAGCATCGCCGTCAATCGATTCGCCTCCCGCTAACTCACCGTAGGACGGGTCCAAGTTGCCCGTGGCAGCATTAAGCCGCGGCATCCGGTGCCGAGGACAGGGGACAAGATGGAAGAGCTGGGGCACACTGTAAATAAAGTTTATAATTTGCGGCAACAAAAAGAGCAACAACGTCTTGGAAAAGTGGCCCAGAATCCCCACTACCGCGAACACCATCCCCGCGAAGTAGCAGAAGGTATCACCGACAAACACGCGAGCAGGGAACCAATTGTACCGCAACACCCCGAGAGCGACGCCAAGGAAGGGGATGAGGAATATCGCCAGCAACAAGTGCAGTTCACGGGCAGCAAGCAGCACTGATCCGTTAGTGATGTAAAGGAGATCGTTTAACAAAAGCACCACGCCAAGCACCACCAGCTGGCCCACTTCAAGGCCATTGATACCTGCCAAGATGTTAATGGCATTGGGGGCGAAGATGGCGATAGCAGCCATGTACACGTAGTAGAAAATGCCCAAGTCGAGAAGCTTAGGTGACCCCTCGGGGATCTCGTAATCGGAGGGGAGTGATGAGAACAGCAATCCGCTGAGGCGAGTAACAATGGTGTTCACCCCCCAAATCATCCAGTTGAACGCCACAAGAAGCCAGTTACCCACTTTAGAATTAGTGACAAACGTCGGCACTACCACCGACGTCACCGAGAAATCGACATAGTAGACAATGAGCAACGGGATGGCAGCAATGGCGGGGAGGAAGAACTTGTGGCGCCACCGGATATCGAAGAGATCGTCGCAGAACCCGAGGAAAGTGGTGCAAATGAGGCAAAGCAACGCCAGCAAAAACGTCAGCAACTTGTTATGAGGGAACAACCGGTTGTCGTTCAACAGCTCGTATTGGGTGGCGTAGGCGGTGTAGACCTCGCTGTCGTCCAGAGCACTCAGCATTACCAAGTATTTGAAAAACACAAACGGAATGAGAAAGAGCATGACGAAAAAATACGTCACTGCCGCCACCAACCCCATTGACTCGGGCAACGGTTCACTGGGCTTACCGTCCTTTCTGGGCGGCTTAAGAAGATCGCGTCCCGAGAGGCCAATGCGCTTAAACTGGGGACCCACCCGGGGGATAAGCTCGGTGGTGGCA
The DNA here is from genome assembly GCA_037042415.1 of Diutina sp. Y7414. Classification (NCBI taxonomy): domain Eukaryota; kingdom Fungi; phylum Ascomycota; class Pichiomycetes; order Serinales; family Debaryomycetaceae; genus Diutina; species Diutina sp. Y7414. The sequence goes on from JAXQKI010000100.1 coordinate 1,071,878, forward strand.
AGGTACCCGAGCACGGCAAACGCCCCTGCTGTCCGCAAGGGACTGTTGGTGGTGATGAGACATAGCAGGCCTCCTAGGAGCACGCCTCGAATCAACATGGAAGCCGACGACTGAGGTGTGGGCGCGTCAGTGGTGGTGAGGATGAGAACGCGAGCCATGGCAGAGACAGATGTCGAGACAGGTCTACGAGTGAGAGGCTATTTGAGGCTTGGGGGAAGATCGTAGAGATGGATCTATACCCCGAAGGGGAATAATAGAAGTGTAGTGGGGTCGGGGGGGGGGGCTTTTGCGCTGTTCCGGAAGCCGATGGAACGCCGATGACAGCCGATACGGGGGTGTTATTGTGTGGTGGCTTTGTGGCGTGAATCGGTAGAGGATGCACCGTGGGGTGACAATGTCAGGGGGCTATGTTTGCGGTTAAGGACGCTGGTTTTGCGCCGACATTGACGGCGGGGTTTCCTACGTGGGGAAATCTGTCGGTTCGGCTATGGCCAGAACAATGGGACTTATTTGTCATCGAAAAGAGTCATCGAAAAGGTTATTGTCGGTTAGTTTCCAGCCGACGGTCTCGAACTGGTAACCTAAACTATACACAATAACTGCCACTAAAGTTTATGCGTGTCACACTCGATAAGGGAAGTTTGATGAAATTTTCGAAAATTATAATATCTGTAATGAAAAAGTGAAGTTAAAGCCGGAAAACTTACACGGAAGCAATTTAGAAGACAACGGGTACACATATAACGCGTGAAATCACTGAAAAAGCCGCAAACAACGAAAAATTAGGCATCCATTCTGCTCTACACTAGAATCCTACCATGTGAATAAATCGTTCCGGGCGTGTAGCTCAGTTGGTAGAGCGTTCGCTTAGCATGCGAAAGGTCTTGGGTTCGATTCCCAACTCGTCCATACGTTTTTGTCATTTTTATGACTTGAAACACCACTACGACGGTGTTCATGCCTTTTATCATCGTTCTATAATGCTATGTGTCTAAAGCTTAGATTTACGGAGGATGTAGAACCACAATAACGTCAACGTCGCCATGGTGAGCGTAATAATCGTTGGCATTGTGGAAATCCCCTTATTTGACAGTTTAGAGACAAGCCCCACCACAAACGGGATCACCGCACCGCCACCACCACCGAAGGCACAGATAAATCCCATTGCCCCTGTATGCATCGATGCCGGCAATACCTCGTAAATGCTCATGATGACGGTGGGGAATACCGGCCCCACAAATATCCCAGTGATAAACACCATTACGAAGTCAAGCGATATCACGAACCCATTGGGGTGGGTGGCAAGGAATTGAATCCCCAAAAACATCGCCATGAGCACCGTTTGCGTGAAAATGTAGAACATGTTGGCTTTAGTAGCACTGGTAAAGTAGTGGGCAGTGACAAAACCAAGTGTCATCCGGCCAACAGTTAATCCCGCCCAGAATGACGTCGCCATCCATGATGCTATCGGATACAGTAACCCTTTCGCTCGGAGCAAAAAGGAAACAAGCCATTGACCAAAGGCTACTTCGGCCCCAACATACAAAAAGAGAGCCAACGCCACCAACATGGCCATTTTCAGCTTGAAAATATCGATAATTGTCGGAGGGTCTTCGTTGACACCCTTTTGCTTGCGCATATAGTCGAATTTGGCAGGGGTCTCATACTTGAAGCTGATCAGCGTCACAATCAGCGCAAGACTGGCGATGAGTGCAAGCACAAGATAGTAATCATTCCATTGCCATGACGTGTGGTGAATCAAATACGTCACCAAGGGGGGCAGAATCATACACCCGAGCCCGTAGCACCCGTGTAATATCCCCAACAATTGGTTGGCATCCACAAGCTCACCCATCCACCCATTGACCCCAGCATCAAGCCCCCCGAACCCACATCCAATGAACATGTATGATAGGAGAAAGAGCCAATGGGGCGGGCGCAACAGCACCACAAGATACAGCGCCACGAGAAACGAGATCCCCAATGTCACCATTCCCCGGACACCCACCCGATTGTGAGTGGCTTCATTGACCGCTGCCATGGTGAAATAGCCCATCATCACCAACACGTAGGTCATGGACATGGTCAAATCGTTCAAATGGTAGTATTCTTGGAGCTTGGGGATGAGGGTTCCCAACGTCTGTTCGCCAAGACCAAACAACGTAAATAGAAGGTAGCATCCAAACACCTGGATCTGGAGACGTCGAGACTTGCGCCAGTCGTTCAGCTGGAGGACAACTTCGACTCCCCCATGCTCGATTACGGTGTCCATAGCGCTCGAAAGATACGAGTGCGATCGGGGTTTAAGCTACGAGGGGTGAGGCGGAGTCTTCACTGTCGGCAGTGGCTACATCGGTTTTGTGGTTACGCTGGCGATAAGGAATTCAATAATTGTTATTCAACCAGGTAGATCAGTTAGGTCTAATTGTTAATGAACAGTTAAGGTACGTGCCTAAGCCACTCTGGTCGCCTGCACAGAGGCAATCTCGGGGAACCCCACCGGCGTTGTTCCCCACCTCAGTGCCAGTTCGGACAATTCCACCCTCGCCCCCAATTGCATGTTGAGATCGTCGTGGCTTCGAACTATGGCTTCCTCGACTCGTCCTAAAGTCCTTCGTTGCGGCAAGACCGTTTACGCCCACGACAAGTGGGATGAACTTGCAACTATGGCCGACATCGTCGAGCTCGAGCTGAAGTCGAGAGACGAGTTCATTGAGGATTTGGACAATGGCAAATACGATGGCGTCACCAACATTACCCGTACGTTTATGAGTATCAAGCAAACAGGCAGATTTGACGCTGAATTGGTCAAGCATTTCCCTGACTCGGTGAAGCTGGTGAGCCACTGTGGCGCTGGTTACGACCAGGTGGACCCGGAGCCGTTGACTGAGAGAGGAATCCAGCTCAGTAATGTCACTGAACCTGTGGAGGCGCCCACTGCTGATACAGCCGTGTTCTTGACGTTGTCGTGTATGCGCAACTTCCAACAGGGCCACCAAGGAATGGCCCAATGGCCGCAAAAACCGTTTGGCGGCGCTCCTATCGGGAGATGCCCGCTGTCTAAAGTGGTGGGTATTTTGGGAATGGGAGGCATTGGTCGGGCGATCCGTGATCGGTTGGCGCCGTTTGGCTTTAAACGGGTGATCTACCATAACCGGAACCGAGTGGCCCCTGAGCTTGAAGGCAACGCTGAATACGTGCTGAAGGACCAATTGCTTGCGGAAAGTGACGTGATCATGATCAGTGTCCCTTTGAACAAACACACTCGCCACATGGTGAACAAGGAAATGATGGACAAGATGAAACCTGGTGTGATCTTGATCAATACTGCGAGAGGGGCAGTGATCGATGAAGCGGAGTTGATCAACCAATTGAAGCTGGGCAAGATCGCTCTGTTTGGTAGTGATGTGTTTGAGCATGAGCCCGAAGTGCCCCAAGAGCTCATCGACATGCCTCAAGTGATGAGCTTACCGCATATGGGGACTTGGTCGATTGACGCGATCAAGGCCATGGAAGAGTGGACGGTGGACAATGTCATCAGCTACATCAAGACGGGTAAAGTCAAGACCATTGTTCCTGAACAAGCCAACGAAAAGTGGTAGACGATTGAAGGGTTACTGTCGTCTTTATCAGTAGAAGCCGTTAAAATAAACAGCATTAGATTTTAAGCATACGTTCATAAACCCAAGCATATCTCGGTGATGAACTTGCGTGTCTGTCAACAATGTTAACGCTCTTCCTACAGAATTTTTAAAAATCTCGTTTTCATTACTTATATATACCAAATTACATCCAAACATTTATAAAACCAATCCAATTACAAACTTTAGCAGCACGATTTGCACCCGAATTGACAGCCTTCACCACCACAAGGTTGGCAGGCACACACTTTTGCACAGCCAGTGGTGCATTTGCAACCAGTGGCACAATTGGAAGAGCACTGGCACTGCAGGCCACAGCTGTTGGTGCACGAGGAGTCGCAAGCGTAGTTAACCAATTCAGTTCTCATAGTTGTTATTTGTTTGTAGTGATGATCAATCGCTCGTTCGAGGTGGCGCTTATATATCATTTGCGTTGTTTCCGCCGTACTGAGATATTTGTGCTACCTACATCTAGTGCGGGCATAGTGCCCCATGGGGTGTGACCTGAGGAAAATTTGCCGCAACAAAAAGGAGTGATGTAATTGACACGAATGGACCCTATGAGTTCACGTTAACCTAGAACCGTCTTTATCTGAAGTCCATTTACACACTTGACCTGCTTAATTATGTTGACAACACGCAGAATCGAACCCGCAATTTGTATGTAGGTTTGGTTAAAAGACCATTCCTAGATCAGTGTATCATGAAACTTCATGAAATTCATGTAGCGAGTATTATAGGATATTGGGATTGTGATGGCAGTAAAGTTGATGACGTACTTAGTATTTCCGATCATCAGCAGCACGATATTCTTTACATACTGCATACGCAATCTATCCCTGCATACACAGTCTACTCTGCATACACATTCTATCCCTGCATGTAATACGAACTCATCAATATTGCCTTAACTACATCAAATCTCAAGTCAACTTGCCCAATGATTTATCTAATATACTTCTGATGATAAAAAATTTTATGAGGCAAGTGGGAAGTCTCTACCAATTTTTCCTGATTTTATATCACATTTTGAAGTTTTTCGTAAGAAATTTTAGAAAAATCCCATTTGCTGCTCTAAATACTATTTACACCGTATACATTACATCGGTGTATTTCGAATCTTCTTAGGGTATCATATACGTGATGAAATGCTGGCTTGACCACATGCTCATGCAATCACTGTATACAGAACCCCAAATTAGAAGGCGTGATATCTGTATGAGCGTAGTTGTAAGAATCCTCCAAAGCCGCTCACAGCAAATAAAAGTATTTGAAGCCTATCACAACGCTAACAACATTGAGCTGGTGACTCTGTTAGTGCTTATTTCAACTCACCTCCCTGTGTCTTGCATTTCACTAATGCACCTGCATATAGGAATTGTAGGTAAAAGAAGTAATACAACTCTCATGTCTCTGTTACAAGCATCGCAAGTCAACTTCGATGCTCACTTGATGATATAGACTACGCCACAAACTCAGAATCGTGCTAAAAAAAATTTGCAAGAAAAAAAAAAGTTTTTTTTTGTACCTAAAACCTAACCTGGATTCATCAATTTGGAAGTGAGCTCCCCCAAATTCACCTCAAATATACTTCCAGTGCCAACAAATTTTATGGAATAGAAGGTTTGATTTTATCGATTTTTCCTGATTTTATATTCAACTTTTTAGTTTTTGGGAGCAAAATTCAGGAAACTCCCATTTGCTGCTAGAAATAGCATTTGAGCAGTATAAATCACAGTAGTGTTGTTCAATTCTGTCTGGAGTCCGATTTACGCCGTTGGAAAAGTCATTGTGAAGTTTACATATGTCATGCAGACGAAACTCCCTGTGCAGGCATAAATTCTGCAAGCATTATAGATGTTTGCACTGGCTATGGGGAAACCTGTCAAAATGAATAGACGTCTACAGAAACTACAGTGGTGCTACTCTGAAAGAGTTAGTCACTCTGGGATCTCGTGTCACACCTAAAAGTGTTGTTCCACTTCTCTTTTGAACACCTGCATACAAACCTGTCAAGTAGGCGAACAATCTCTCGGGAGCTCCTGCATACAGCCTCTTGAATAGACGAACAGTCTCTCGTGAACTCCTGCATACTATCATCTCAATTAGACGAGGCTTTACACTTCTTTTAAGTCGATTGAACCAGTGCTGAATCCACATCGTGGTTCTACTGAGACGTAAATTCACTAAAGTAACTCAGAATTCTGTTTAAGTCAATCCAAATCACATTTGTTGAATACGAAAGAACACAAAATAAAACGAAAGGTGAATTTGATTGAGTTGTATAGCTTATCAGGGCTCGAGTTACATCCTGCGTACAACGTAAATTATTTCAACTTTTTTTTTTGAACTTTTTTTTTTCAAGTTTTTTCGACTTTCAATTTCTTCTTCTCGGCTGATGGCTTTGGCGAATCTACTGAGTAGCCCTACATTGTATGCTTGCAATCACTTCGATACGTATCTTATCCACCTAATTTTATTCTACCAGCAAGCGTTTTCACATGAATATCATAAGTCCCAACATCAAGTCAATGAGCATACAAATAACTCTGTCTTCAATTGTGGGGTCGCCTCAAGACATATTCTACACTTTGGGGAAAGATGCAGCACTGACTTTTCTTTCTTCTGGGATCGAATAATGCCTTACACGATAGTCCAGGGCCAATCGAAGGCTGACCGAAGATGCTATCCTCGATAACTCGATCAAGGTATTCAGTTACGGAGCATTAACAACAATTACATCGGATATTGAAGGAAATACAAACTACCAGGCTGCAATCCCATATTTTACACTATGCTGCTCCCACCAGTTTGGCGGACTTACACTCATCTAATGTTCCGAACCAACTCCGCAAGTTCGGAGATCATTAAAGACACCACCTACGAACGCTTCCGCTGATCACGCTGATGGCCTTCAATGTGTAGGGGTCCAGCAGGAGGGAGGAATGGAATAGTGTAAGACGGGTATCTGAGGCTTGTGTCAGCGACAATTATGCAATGGAGTAAGAAAGTAAGTCAAATGATTTCACCTACTAGTCGAGACAACTCTGCCCTAGCTCTTCCTCCATTGTTCGCATCAGCCCACCACGGTCAAGCTTGCCATCGCCTAAAGCTGTATTAGTTGGTGTGACAACAATATTTCATATTCTCCCCTCTATTAGTATCAAACTGCGATTATTTTGTGCATTATAGGGTTAACGTAAGGCATTGGGGACGGACATTAACTCCGCATGGATATAAGTATTTTACCTTTAGAGATACGAGAGATAAGAATCCTACCTTTGGAGCCACAAAACACGCCGAATGCATCCTCGCCATGCCTATTCTGTATTCGTGTCTTATTACTAATTTGGGTGGAGTTGATCACGCATGATCATCGACTTCACTTACTCCACCGGTAACGAGGTCGCTGGCGAACGCGGGGTGAATTATAATCACCGATAACGCCTCAATGCACATGACAAGCACCTCCATGTACCTCCGTAACGTCCAATCACCGGTGGCTACGTCGGCGGTGTCGCTGCATGAACCTGGATCCTATTCATCGGGCAAAACGACAATCTTGTAAATCTCTACACTGCCGTGCGTGGTTTGAGCCTTTTTGTGGCACTCCGGTTTTAGGCGTTAGTGGCTTGGCCGTGAGGCTAAAGTGCGAATGTTTGGCACAGGAGCGTTTGTGAGTCAGCCATCACCGAGACCGGCTCTGTAGTCACCTCCACCGACTCGGAGACGATAATAAACACGGTTACGGGGTGCTAGCGGCCGCCTGAGGCCCTAGGTACTTTGTAAAGGCCTCGGGACCCCCGGAAACAGTCCCAATTGAGTAAGGTTGCGGTTTCCTCCGCACATCTCCGCGGACTCACAGTCCATCCACCACCGGTCGCACTCCAGTGGTCTCGACCCTTAGCCATCACAAATTCTGACAAACCCTACATATACCGGGTCAAATCCAGTGAGGAATACTAGGAAACCATCCCTAACACCACTAAAACCGATTCAAACTTCTCTAAATGTCTATTCTAGTCCCCATAACCGTGTTTTTACCCGTTAGTTGCCACCGCCGGAGTCGCACCGAGGCATCGGTGGGGCAGCGGTTTAAATGGTGGAGACGTCGCACGAAAATTTCACATTCCATACCCCGGCACCGGCACCACGATAACAGATACGATGACGACGCTCGCCGAACCCCATGTGTTGAAGCTGGCGGAGGAGATTGACTACGAGGCGCTCCCTGAAGACGCCTCGGTGGCGGCGCACTTGGCGGCGGGGGCGTTTGCCGGGATCATGGAGCACACGGTGATGTTCCCCTTGGACTCGATCAAGACGAGAATGCAGATGATCGGGCTGGGCCAGCTGACGACGTTGTCGCTGTCGGTGCTTGCGCTGATCCGCAAGATCTCGCTGGCCGAGGGCGCCCGCTCGTTGTGGCGCGGGGTGCTGCTGGTGGTGCTCGGCGCCGGGCCCGCCCACGCCGTGTACTTCTCGGTGTTCGAAGCCACCAAGACTCAGTTGGTCAACAGCTTGACTAACTCGCCCAAGACCAATAAGATCGTCACTGACGAAAACCACCCGATGATCGCGTCGCTCGCGGGGGTTGCTGCCACTGTGGCCCTGGACGCCTTAATGAACCCTTTCGATGTGATCAAGCAAAGAATGCAAGCGCTGTCGGCGGAAAAGAAAGTCGGCCAACAGCTGAAGGACTTCTTGAAGACGGCGGCCTCCATTTACCGCAACGAAGGGTTCGGCACCTTCTACTTGTCGTACCCCACCACCCTTATCACCAACATCCCCTTCAACTCGCTCAATTTCGGGTTCTACGAGCTCTCGCTGCAGATGCTCAACCCGGAAGGCGACTACAACCCGTGGGCCCACTGCCTCGCCGGGGGTATCGCTGGTGGTACCGCTGCTGCCTTGACCACTCCCTTGGACTGTATCAAGACCCTTTTGCAGACGAAGGGGTTGTCGGAACGGGCGGAAGTGAGACTGGTCACCGGGTTCTGGCTGGGGGCCAAGGTGTTGTACCGTTTGGAAGGCTTGAGCGGCTTCACCAAGGGGTTGAAGCCGAGAGTGTTGTTCAACATCCCGGCGTCGGCGATCTGCTGGACGTCGTACCAGCTTGCCAAGGAGGTGATGCTCCGCTAGATAATGTTCTTTTTTCTCTGACGACTAGGATCTATACATATACGCCGAGGAAAGTTACCCCTTTTCGCCTCGCCGCTTTATAGCTACCCCCATTATGTAAATATGACGTGACAATATGACGTGATTTAGACATGATTTTACGAGGCCACCCCCCGCCCCACATTTCCATTATTGCACAAAGAAATGACGTGGGATGAGTCGATCCGTACCGAAGCCATCTGACGGATGAAACCTTACCCCACTAGTGATGGCAAGCGATGCGGATGGTGCGGTAGCCGCGAATGGCGATGATGATGGTGGTGAAAACGACTACAACTAGAAAACACCATAGAGAAACGATAAACTAACCACAAGGACTATAATATCATCAACACCGATACTTATTACCAATCCACTCGGGATCGTTGGTGGCTGGTGCTGGTGGTTAGTTGTGGTTGTCGCCTCATTTTTTGCTAATTTTCGCACCACGTGACTTAGGGTTTCACCCCCTAGTGAGTCGCGCGAAAGCTGGGCTAAATTTTTTTCACCACCGTAGAAACCCAGGACCCACTGCCACCATGTTGATTCCCAAGGACGACAGAAAGAAGATCCACCAATACTTGTTCCAAGAAGGTGTCGTTGTTGCCAAGAAGGACTTCAACCAACCCAAGCACGACGAAATTGACACCCGCAACTTGTATGTCATCAAGGCCTTGCAATCGTTGACCTCGAAGGGCTACGTCAAGACCCAGTTCTCGTGGCAATACTACTACTACACCTTGACCGACGAAGGTGTCGACTTCTTGAGACAAGAGCTCAACATCCCCGAAGGCATCTTGCCCTTGACCAGATTGAAGACCGCCCCCGCCGAAAGACCCCGCATGCAAAGAGGTGGCCCCAGAAGAGGTGGTGACCAATACCGGAGAAGAGCCAGAGACTAGGCGGGTGGTAATAGAAAGATACGAGATAATAAATAAGTGTACATTAGACCATAAAGTAGACGCTGTCACCTCTTTGTCTAGGCGTTTAGCCATGGGTAACTAATATTCTATTACATGGTATTATTACATGTGAATATCTAATTAAGGTTGCTGACTTCGAAAAGGAAGTCGCTAAAGTCAATCGTCGCCACACCTTTGAACTCCTTGTCGTACTTCTTGAACACGTCGGTCAACTTGCGCAAGTACACCAACAATTCGATGAAACCATCAAATTTAAGCTTACCCACCCCGACCAGGTACGGGTCCAGCGTGTTCTTGGCGGCAAACCGGGTGAATAAGTGGAGCACCAAGTCGGTGTTGAGTTTGTAGCCGATCTGTTCAAGTACCTTTTGGAACTCGCCAAAGGAAATGTCCCCCAGCCGGTTCTGGTCCGCCTGGATAAAGAGTTTCTTATACGCCAGTAAATACTTCCACAACAGCACAAACTGGTCGAAATTGAGCAGCTGGCCGTCACCACTACCGCCGCCAGGCAGAGTGCTAAACAACTTAATCATGAGGCGAATGGTGGTGGGATTAAACGGCAGCCGGTCGAAATTGAGGAGAGCCAGGCTCAATTCACGAGCACTGATGGTGCCCAGGCGGTCGGTGTCGACTTTATCGAATACTGCCCTCAATTCTTGGTCGAGTTTCTGCTTTTGCAGCTGTTTCAGCAGCGTCAGATCCAGTGTCAGGTGAGGCTTAACTGGCGCCGGGGGCGCTTCATAACCGCCGTGTGACGGCAGCGAGTGGGATTTCAGCATCGGAGCCGGCGCCGGTTGCTGGTATTGCGGGGGCTGGTACGATTGAGGCTGCAGGTACAGCGGCAGCTGTTGCACCGGCGGTTGTTGTATCGGGGGCTGATTGTAGCCTCCTGAGTACTGAGGAGGGTTCGCGGGAGGTGCCAGCAGTGCCAGAGCGTGGCGGGGCTGCTCCCGAGGCGGTGGCGGCTGGTGATGGTGCAGTTGCTGAGGTGGAGGCGCCTGGTGGTTATAGTGCTGTTGAGGCGGGGGTGCCTGCGAATGATGGTCATGAGGTTGTGAATGGTGTCTTTGTTGTTGTTGGGGAGGCGGCGGCTGCTGGTAGCGAGACGACAGCGGCTGGTACGATGGCGAGTACGCCGGTTGCGCCAGGGCCTGCGCCGGGGGCGGGGCGTACGACGACGACGGCGGCGGCGGCTGGCTGTAGTTCTGATTCAGCGACAGCTTGTGGTGGGGTGGCAGCTGGTTGTACCCCAGTTGCTGCTGGTATTGAGGGTACCCGTTCTGAGCTAACGCTTGCGGCGACGGCTGGTAGGGAGCGTAGGGCTTCAGCAGCGACAGCAGGGGTTTCTTGCGCGACGGCTGCAGCTGCGACAGCAGGCTGGCCCCGTAGACGGCCTGTTGGGGAGTTGGGTATATCGGCAACTCGTCCATCGGGGTGGGTGGGGTGGGGGAAGAGCCTGGGGTGAGGGGGTTAAGTAGGTGCCTTGACGGCTTCAGTGCGCGCGGGTGTCGCGGTCACGTGCCGATCGCGACCTTCCGCAAGCGTCCAAATGCTAAAAAAAGGAGAATCGAGACCCTCGGCGGACAGCAGCAGTAGGGCGCGCAAGGGATAGACCCGCGTGGAGGCAAGGCTGCCATACCACCGGAAGTTTGAGTGTGGTAACTGGCAAAGCTGGAGTAGATTTGTAGTCGATTTAGTCGCACTTTCTCGTAGTTGTTAGTGGCTACCGGTGGCTGGTCACCATGGGGACGGGGAAAGCTGCGCCATGGGTCACTTTCGGAGATGATGCCCCGGCCACCACAGCATGACTGATACGAGAACGAGTTGTTCCCGGTCATGCTGTTTCAGCCGCCCTCGTGGTTTGCTTTGGTGAGAGCCTCAGCCACTTCACAGCCTTGTCTACTCACAAAGGCTAGAGCAATTGGGGCCGGGCCGGCGGCGCGGCTAATTTTGGATACTCCAACTGTCTTCCAGTTTGAGAAGAGAACGCAGACACTCCCAAGGGAAGTGTAGGTGTCAATGGTGTGCTGTCAATTATAGACCACCAATATAGTATAGTCAGTAGATGATTAAAATCAGTTATTCATAAACCTTGGCTAGTGCTCACGCCACCGTTGTTTCGCCTACTGTGGGAGGGTGGCTTTTCAGGCAGTATACGAGAGTGAGGCTTTGGCGGTAGTCTGAGGTTCAGCGAGAAACGAACAAAATTTGTGAGAGACTCGAACGAGTGAGAAATCACTTATACAGAAACGGTAAGACACGAACACAAAACATTCGAGATTGACGACGACGTCAAGATCGCCTTGGCGAATCTAACCTGGAGATACGAATGGGTATGCCTTGATACGGGGCACGTAACGTACTCCGACCCGTCGTCTCCACTTTTGGTAGCATTTTAGCTTTAGCCCTGTCTTAGGTCACTGATGTCACTACTAGTAGTAGGGTCTCAGTGTTGGCGGCGATTACCGGATATACCCCGCGGTTAATTCCACAAAGATAAGTCGTTGTAGACCGAAGCCAATGGTATAAACTAGTAGCTACGACTCCCCACTTACCCGTACATTCGCCAGATTTGCCACCGGTGACATCATCTGTCGGTGTTTGCCCCCCTCCCGCCGCCGGCACCCCGGTGGCGTCGCACTTTTCACGACCGCACCGCTCTTCGTTCACTATGAGCGACCAGTCGGGGCACACGCCGCTTCGGGCGCCCAAGCCGCTTCGGGGCCAGGTCGACATCCCCAGAGTGGCTCTGCACACGCAATTGGCTCCCGACCTGGTCCCCCCGTCGGGACCCACCGACCGCCACTATACGCAATCCGCCGTTCCCCATCCTCCTAATTTCATCACCCGCCGTCCCCTGTACTCGACGATTGAGGACTCCCGGGAACGCCACTACCATCTCGACTACCCGCTCGACCGTAACGAGCTTATCCGCGATCAATTGGACCCCCAGCTGCCGTTCTACGCCCGCGACCACCCGCGCACCTTGGACTTGCCCCTGATGCTCCCCTACGCCATCGAGCTGCCGCGGGACCAGGCGAAGTTCTTGGCCCACATCGTGGCTCACTTGTACCTTGCCATCAAGACGTGCGACGTCCAGGGGCTGCTTCCAGTGACGGCGAAAGATCTTGCCGATATCCGCGACGCCGTCGGGGTGCTGGACGTCGATTTGGCCCTTGAAACTAACTTGTTTGTTAGTAGCGGAGCTGATGTCGATGAAGCAGAAGGGGAAATTAAAGATACCATCGTGTTTGAAGGCGATGACGACCTGGATGACGATGACGATGATGACGACGACGATGAAGTAATTGAAGACGCCGGTGACGCTAATATGGGTTCTCTGGCCACGCTGCAACACAAAAAGCTGCCGAAGCTGGCAGCCGTGGTCGGGGTACGTACCTGGACACAAGAACTTCTCGTGTGGCTTAAAATGAAGTACGATATGCCTATCAAGTTACGCATTGCGTTAGCTAAAGTGTACTATGCTCTTTGTCTTTGTCGCGGTCAAGAAATCAATTTGAAGATCTATGTCAAAGCCTTCGAGACGTTGACTAAACACACTCGGTTCATGGCGTCCCAGGGACTCGAGCTTGCGTGGCGTCCCCTTTATCTTGAGGCCCGCAACCATCTCCCCCTGGAAGACCTGATTTCAGGACCGGTGGAAGTGAAAGATCAAAAGCAATTGCTTCGTTTAGCTACAAGAGCACTGTATTTCTTCCCGAAAGATGCTACTCCAGAGATCTTCGACGCCGTCGGTCATCATATCACTTTTGCCAACGCACTGTTTGTGGTGCTGGCGCTTTGTCTCGTCCCCAACCGTTTCGGCGTTAGCGCTGAAGAGGCTAGTGATGCCCGCTTCTACCTCGACCCATTGTTCTATGTCTGGCGCAAGCTCAACAAAGTCCAATACTTTGAAGACCAAATGTCCCTGAAAGTGGGCGGGCTTGCAATGGAAGCGCTTTTCCAGGGTCAAGCTAAATTGGGCGACTACGGTATCTTCACCGAAGACCAGTACACCTTCGTCATGAACAATTGTATGAATTGTTTGCTGATTAATTCGGAAAAGTTTGGTCTGCAACGGCTGAAATACTTCCATGGTTTCGCTCTGATCATGGTATACCTGATAACCCCAGCCAATCTGAAGGTAACCGTGCCTTTACTTGCCACATTGTTCAACTCCATCGAACTGTTTGGGTTCCCGCTGAACTCAGGTGACTGGTCGCTGCCGATCTCCAAGTTGGTGTATGCTTTATGCCATCAATTACAGAAGCGTCGCAACCTTGAAGTTAGTGGCGACCACCACTACCACTTTGTCGAGGAGTATAAGCTTGATTCGGCCACCATTGACTCTATCGTCGCCATCTTGTTGCCCATGGTGCGTACGGGGATCCAACTGAAATCGCTGAGTGTCGTCGACAACCACTTATTGCTGTTGGGAGTGTTAGCTCAATTGCTGCCGCAACGTGTACTTGAGGGTGTCACCAACGACTTGTACGAACTGTTGGAAGGGCTCATCTCTACCCACAGAGTGCTGATCGCCCTTAGACTGATAGAAGTGCTTGCCCGGTACATGGCCTCTACTCCGGTATTCAGAGTGCACCTTGTTCGTTTGTTGCTGATGGCCCTCCCGGGGATTGATCTGAACGATTTGGTCAAGACTATCCACACATTGGACGTGTTTGCCACCGTGGCAAACTTCGTTCCCTTTGCCGATCTCAGCGACGGTGGCGGTGATTCCCTGCTTGCGATTAATTATACGCTGGATCACCTCGAGTTTTTGAGATTATCAGTGTACCTGCCACCTGATCCCGAGTCGGCAGCGCCTTTCCAAGACGTTGACCTCGAAAAGGAGGCGTTGGTGCTGGCGCTGCTGCTGTTCCCAGTGCTTATGAAACTGTTCTGCCAGCGTTTATTTGTGCTTTTAGAAAACATCCCTGATCCTAATACCAGTGTGGGTCTCGAAAAGGACGTCACCGATTCTCTTCCTAAGTTCGTCTATGTGCTTGTGGAAGCGCTTTCCGATGAGCTCTTTGCTCTCGTGAGACAAGAGATCTTTGACTGGGTGTTTTCGAATACTATTCACACTGTGGCCGAAGTAGCTGGTGAAATCTGCGGGGCTTTGATCAAACGCGAACCCAGCTATTTCAGCAAAGTGTACCAAGTATTGAAGGACAAAATCAAGGAGGAGATCGATGAAAACGGTGCTGGGAAACTGCGTACCGGGCTGGATATCGTACCTCGTGATCAAGCTCTCTTCTGGAACTTGATTATGCTCAATGAATGTATCGGTAATGCTGGCAGTGAGGTGCGCAAACACGGCGCCTCTCTCACTAAGTTCTCGTTATACTTGATGGACAAAGTGAAGGGCCCGGCGATCTTTGCCCTGCTGTACATCGTCAACCAGATGCTTCTTGCCACCACCAAAATTCGTCTTGCGGAAAACCGGTTATTTGACCCCACTCAGCCAGTGACTATCGACACCTGGACTCCTGACTTGCGGGCTAATCGCGACTACCATTTCAACTGGTACCTCCCTCTGGAGACGGACATTGACTTTGCTGTCGATTGCTTTGCTCAACACGTGCAACGGACGTTGGACAATGTGCGCAAGCTCATTGCGCTGCACCCGGCGCTGGCGCCTAAAACCACGGCGATGAGTGATGAGTTCCGCCTGAACTTATTGTACTTGTGCTTCTCGTTGCTGGGGGTACTGTTCTTGCTTGACCCTCTGTTTGACGAAGACATCCCTAAGCTTGATGAACCGATTGAACAGAGACTCTTGTTGCTTAAGCATATTCGGGAACAGGGTGGCTCGAAGAGTCATGATAAGAACTACCACGTGGAAACCACCGAACTCGAACGTATCGTTGACGACATTAAGGACCACGTGATTGAAGTGGGACAATTTGACGATGATTTGGAGGCAATGATTGTTCCCAAGGGAGGTGAAGACATCGAGGAACCTGCACACACTCTGCGTCTGGACCGTTTATCCGCGTTGAAAGAGGAAGATCTCCTGCTGCGTTCGGCTACTCCGGCTGTCGATGGTATGGTGGTGCTGTCGATGAACCCTGCCATTACTTTCCGTGAGCGCAAACTTTACACGCTGAACTACTACTTTGGCGATGAAATTGACCAGCGCCGGCTGCTGGCACGTTACCTCCAGCTCCACCGCACTCGTCAGTTGATCGGGAAGTCGTTGCACATGATTTGCAAGTACTTTGTCGCCAACTTCAGCGAGAACACCAAGTTGTTCAAACACTTGTTGTACGTGATCAATGTCTACTTCAGTGATGTTGGCCGTGAACGAGTGTTGGATCCGTCCCACGCTCGCATCAACTATGGCTACATTAAGTGTATCCAGGAAGTCAATCGCGTACGCAAACCGTATACGAGAATGGCCGTGGGAGCTCGGTTAGAGCAGTATCATCAATTGAGAGTTGCCCTCCACGCCACTCTGCGCAATCAAACTCCTTTGGATAAGCTTTTGATTGAGGACATTGTGAAGTTACTGGTATCGCCCTACGCTGATATCGCTCATGCCGCGCAAAACCTTGTTGGTGACGTGCTTAAGCGGATTAACGGGCTGTACGCTACCTTGGTTAAAGGGGCATTACGGGCGATGACTCGGGCTTTAGACGAAAAGCTGTTCTTGAGAGTGCAACTGGGTTTGGGCCTTTTTGACGTCAAGCGCGTGAAGCAAAAGATCCAAAACGACTACATGTACATTGAACGGTACATTGATATGCTTCAACGGTGTATCGCCGAAGTGGACGAGATTCCTGAGGTTCAAGCCACCGCTAAGCTGCTTTACCAGCTGGCTACCGACCACTTGACGCCGCCGCTGCTGGTGTGTCTTGTTGACTGGCAGCTAATTGACGCTATTCGCCCTCCTGATGCCATGATCGATGTGGAAATTGCTGCGGTTCGTGCCGCTAAGGAACGGAAACGTCAAGTGTACATGGATAAGCTCGCGAGTCTTGAAGAGCTTGTACTCAAACACCTGTTGCTGACGACGGTGTGGTGGAACCAAATGATTCACATCTTGTTGTTGCTGAACCTTCAAATCGACTTGAACGTGCCCACGCTGGCTAAAGTGCTTGTGAGATTAGCTCAATTAGCCGGGCTGGATCACCCTAACATTCTGAGGTTGGCACTGAAGGGGTTGACCAACGTCGTCGATAAGCTCTACCAGTTCCAGCTGGTGGACTACACCTTGGCCAATGCCTATAACTTAGAGTTTGTGCCTCACGGGGTTGCTGAGGTTTCTACTCAAGGCAGCGAGTTCACTCAACAATGGCACAATGTCTTATCGGGAGACCCCAACCCGCCGTTCTACATGGACACTAAACCACTGCTGGGTTGGTTGTTCTGGGGTGATAAGATGCGGGTGATGCCTAAAGACCCCGAACTGTTGGCACGCCTCTCGGCTCGTGACAAGCGTCTGTTGACGGCGTTGAAACCGTACTTGACGAAGGAATGGTTTGTCGGCATTGTCAAGTTGTGGATCACTGAAAACGAACTGAACTTAGCTTTCCAAGGGTCCGACGCTACGTTTATTGCTCTGTTGGTGATGCTTGTGGCAAATGGCTACGCTGAATTCACCTGCACCGAGCTCTTGGGGGTGGTTAATCAAGTGTACGACAAGGATGACAAGGCCACGCACATGCTTTGTTGTGAAATTATTGCAGGTGTGCTTACTGGCAGTCACGTTTCTGACCCGACGTTTGCTGATGAACGCGATACTACAATCACAGCGTTCTTGACTCAAGTGTTCGATGACTTGACTCCCGATACTAAAGAGATTTGGAACATCTTTTCGTGGTGGCTCCCTCTGCACGTTGATGTCCATCGGTTCCCTAAGTTGTGGGCGTTGTGGACTCAAGTGAACATTGCCGGTTTGCTGGATCTGCTGATTCGTGTGATTGCTCCGCGTATCGGTTACCTTCGCCTGGTGTTGGTGCTGCTTTCATGGATGATTCCCAATCCTGACAAGTATTTGGAGTTCTGCCTTGATCATTTGAACTACCGGTACGATACTATTCGTAACCAGATTGGGTCGATGTTGGCAGTGCTTTCATTTGCATTCTTCAGTGATACCAGTCCCAACGTTGAACAGTTCATCAAGGATACCAAATCCCAAAGCAATCTGCTCGTACTTTATCGCGACGCCAATGCTAATGGGTTCCTCAAGGCGGTCCCGGAAATTTTTGAACGGGTGGAACGTGAACGGCTTTTGGTGATTAACAAATCGGTGGAAGAGATCGTGTACTCGGATTACGTGTACTGTGCCACGACAATTCTTACGTGGTTGCGCTACCAGTTGAAGACTAGTGCTGGCGTGCTTTTGGGTCCATTTGTTGTCGATCACATCGTGCCGTTTTTGCTTAAGGTGACGGAAATGAAGGAAGTGTGTCAGTGGGGTAACATCAACCCCGTAACCGTATTCAAGCGGGTACTGCAGCTTCCATTCAACGACGAACAATTAGAGCAAGTGGTGGCGATGCTCGAACAATACCAGGGTACGTTGAATGTGGTGCAACTGATCATCATGGGTGAATTTACTGAAACGGTGTTCTTCGATAACTTATTCCGCCTTTCCCGCGAACAACGGGCACGGATGGTGGCAATGGTATACCAGCTTTTGTTCAACAAGTCTGTCGAAGTGAGAGAAGCGTCGGCGCTGACTTTCTCTGGTTTGATTCACATGACGCCTCCAGATGAGGTTGACGACTTAATTAAAACTTACAAAGCTAAACTCATGTCTACTATTGACAGTGTACGTCGCTTACACCGCAAGACGAACTTCAAACAACTTACTCCCGAGGACCAAACCCAACTACACGGCGCCGTGCTTGGTCTTGGTGCCCTCGTGGACGCGTTCCTGTTCACTCTGCCGCCGCCGCAGTGGGTGGCTGAGATCTTGGCGAAGTTGGCGATCCGGGCGTCGGGGATCCCCGGGGTGACGGGTAAGACTGCCAAGGCGATTTTGGGTCGGTTTAAGAAGAACCGCCAGGATACCTGGCACGTCGATCTGAAGGTGTTCTCTGAAGAGCAAATGGAGGACTTGGAAGGGGTGTTGTGGAAATCCTACTTTATCTAAACGCATTAGACATATATCTAGACAGACTATTGTAGATGGCTGCAGAGTAGATACACGGCGCAATCGCTATAAAGCCACCTTAAATGCCAATGGCAATAACGTACTATAAACACGAGGATGTCCAGTCTGCCGCTGGTGATTTCCATGCTTACCCGGGCGGAACTGAAGGTGTTGGCGTCGCCTAAAGTTCGCGATCGCGTTCGTGCTTGGGACCACAAAGATAAACCGGTGACCAAACGCAATTATGCCGAGGTCATCAAGCTCTGTGTTCCCTTCTTAACTCGAGTCGAGTGTAAGGAACTTCTTGGTCTCTGTCGTGACGTTCACACCGCAGTGGTGGCCCGTTTAATTGCCCGCGTGCTCGTCACTGCTAATCCTCTGCAAATCACTAAAGCGCAGGGTATTTCCATCATCTCTTACCGTTTGCTCTATCGTCTCATTAATTCGGGACCGTTACACCATGTGAAACAACTCTATATCCACTCGCCTCCAATCTCTCAACAGTTTATTGATAAACTTTGTCAATTGATTCCTCAGGCAGTGGTGGTTGTTATTGGGTTTTACGATGTTGATAAAGCTACGCTTGATACCGACTTTGAAGTGGAACTGAGCCACGGAGCGGTGGCTCAGTACCTTAACCCAAGTCCCGTACGCTATTCGCTTGACCACCTGCCTATGAGTTTTGCCGTCGACAATTTGACGTTGTGTAACGTTGAATTCTCTCGGTTATCGCTTAAAAAGCCAATTTTGAAACCAACCAAACTTACGTTGATGGGAGAAATGGATGTACAGGTGATGTCGTTGATTGATTTGGAAATGGTGACCCATTTAGCTGTGTACACACCACTGCCCATCGCCTTACTTCTTCCCACTCAAGCCAATCATGTTGAATCCCTTTCGCTCTGTGTGCCCAATCCACTTCGGTTTCTCCTTTCTTTAAAAGAAGGTGTTTTGTCTCATCTTGAAATCTACTTCCGAACTCAACCTCCTCCAAAGCAAACCGAACTGTGTTTGTTGAATCATGCCGACACTTTGACTACCGTGGCACTCAATTCGTACACTACTGAATTATGTGCTGACCCCTGGCTCGACGTTCGCTGGCGTACTAAACCCTCAGACTCCAAGTCCAGATTGTGGGGCGAGGAAGTGGTGGCGACTATGAAACACACCCCACGCAAATACCCCCAACTCGAAGCGGTAACTGTCGACAACGTCAAATTTCAAGTGGGTCGCGTATTGGGGGACTGGGTATACACCAACGGCGAGTGTTAAATCTACTACTTCATGCTTCGCAGAAGATATCGTGTATGCACTATATTACAGAGATTAGATGGTTTTCGTCCTAGTAGTCGTCCTAGTAGTCGTCCTCGTTGTTGTTCAACAACGCCTTAAGCGCCCATTCGTCCTTGAAGCGGGTCTTGATCACGTCCAACTCGCTAATCAACAGCGAGCACGCGTTGCGCAACGCCTCCTTGGGCAGGTAGTCGTCCTCGGTCTGGATCCGCAACTCGAAGTTGGCAAACAACGGGTGGGGGATCTTGTAGGCGGCGAAGATGACTTTATCGTCCTTCAAAAGCTGGGCCCGCAACAAGTTGGCTAAGGTGTGGTCCTCACGCTCGATCTTGACGATGGCGGCGTTGGGCACCTTCGTGTCCGGGGTGATTTTGATTCTGCGGTTAATACGGCTCAAAGCATGAATGAATAGCCAAAAGAAAATACTCACTTGTCCACGCCATCGGGGAGGATGAACAACTCAAACCGGTCGGGAGCGTTCATGGTCGAGTGTGCTGCCCTAGTGGAGGTTTGATGGACGCAGTGAAATTTGGGGCACGTGACATAAAACCTGCGCGCGCTCGCTGCCTGCCTGTCTGCCTGCCTAGTTAGCGTCGTTCGAGCCACGAGGGGAAGGCGGGCCTCAAAACGTCAATGACCGAAATAGTATGAGGGGACATTAACCTCCAACGCACCCTCCCTAAAACAACAAAATTTTGACGGAATCCTCAACTGTTCAATCATGTTTCAGCTTGTAAGTAATAATTTGCTGATATTCTGATCTTCCCTGATCTCATCGACCGCTGGGGTGATTGCTACGGCACCCATCGTGTCTCCGTTGACCCCCCCTCCACATCCTGCACACAGACCTTACGACCTCAATCCATTATACACACACCCTAGCTCACCCTATTGCCTCTCGCACCGACAGCCGTCCCTATTGCCCCAGCCGCAACTTAAGCGTCCACTAAACAGCACCATCCCTCGGTCAAACCCGTTTAAAAGTTACACTAAGGAATACCCTAACCTTCAAAATCTCTATTCATTAGCTTTAAACCCTGATCAAACCCCTTTGGTTACTCCTATTCCACCTATACCCCCCTTTGTATCCGGCGCCGGCGCTCCGCTCCGGGGCGCGCGACTCTTCTTCTCAATCTAAGCCGCTCGCCGCTTTTCACCCATATGACCAACCAGCTGTATCCCTGGAACAACCAGCGGCCGTTGGGCCAGCAGTTCAAGTAAGTAACTCATCCAAATGAGAATACCTTCATGTGATCGTTCATACTAACGTTTTAGTGGTCCCCGCCCTCCCGTGTTGCCGCCGCCGGCGACGTTGGAGACGGGGCTTTTGGGCCACCCCCAGGGCCCGTTCCCGCCGCCGCAGCCGCCAGCCCAGGACTCGGCCCGCCTGCCGTCGCAACAGTTCTACCCGCTACCACTGCTCCACTCGTTGGGCAACGGCGCCAGCGTGGCGCTGGGGTACCAGATCCCCCTGATCAACCTGGCCATCGACGACGCGCGCCCCCTGGCCCCCACCGCTCCCTTGCCGCCGCCACTGCTGATTGTCGGCGTCAGTGAAGTGGCGCCGTTGGCCGAAGCTAACCGCCTGGCCACCACCAACGTCTACCGCACTTTGAACGTCAAGGATGCGTTGCTGTACTTGGACCAGGTGAAAATCAAGTTTTACTCGCAGCCCGACGTCTACAACGACTTCTTGGACATCATGAAGGACTTCAAGCTGCAGCTGATCGACACCCCGGGGGTGATCGACCGGGTGCTGACGCTTTTCCGGGGCCACCCGGGACTCATCCAAGGGTTTAACACTTTCTTACCTCCCGGGTACCGCATCGAGATCTCGCTGGACCCGCAGGACCCTAACCCCGTCAGAGTGATCACCCCCACCGGCACCACCACCCCGGCCACCGCCGCCGCCGCCTCCGCTGCCGCCGCGGCTACCACCACTCCGGTGCTTAAACAGGAGGAGAAACCGTCGGTCCAGCCGCTCCCGCAGCCGCAACAACCTCAGCAGCCAGTGCTGCTGGCGGCTACCACCAGCGAAGCCGCCGCGGCGTCTCAGGTTCCTGGAGGCCAGATCGAGTTCAACCACGCCATCAACTACGTCAATAAGATCAAGACCCGCTTCGCCAATCAACCGGATATCTACAAGCAGTTCTTGGAGATCTTGCAGACGTACCAGCGCGAACAGAAGCCCATCGGCGAGGTGTACGAGCAGGTGACGGTGCTTTTTGCCAACCTGCCGGACTTGTTGGACGACTTTAAGCAGTTTTTGCCCGATACCTCCAACCAGGCCGCTCAGGCTCAGGCTCCCTTGGCTCCTCAACAACAACAGCAGCCAGTGCCTCAGGCTCAACCTCAACCGGCTCAACCGCAGCCATCGCAACAGCCGGGGTTCACTCAGCCTCAAGCGCACGTGGCTAACGGCTACTACGTCAATAACGGCCAAACTCAACCGCTCCCGCCCGTGGGTAACTTCCAACAACCCCTCCAAGGTCCTCCCGGTGAATACCACCACGGCTACCAAGTGGCTACCGCAACCGCCGCGGTTCAGCCTCATTTGCCTGAGCCTAAGGACGACAAGAAGCCCGTTGCTGGCGCGGTAGTGGTGAAACCAGCGAACCCTCTGCTTGTTCCCGGGGTGCCTGAACCGATGCCGTTGGCGTCGCAAGTGAAGACGCTGCTGCTTTCTGAAGAGATCTCGTTCTTTGATAAGGTGAAGAAGGCTGTGGGCAACAAACAGACCTACAACGACTTCTTGAAGGTGATCAATTTGTTCTCGATGGACATCATCGACAAGCCGACGCTTGTGGAACGGGTGGAAGGGTTCTTGGGAGACTTGCACCCGGACTTGATGCAATGGTTCAAGATGTTCATTGGCTACGATGAAAAGCCGTTGCACATTGAAGATATCACTTTCAAGAAGCACCAGCTCGAACTCTCGTTGTGCAAGGCCTACGGTCCCCTGTACCGTCAACTCCCTAAAGCTGAGACCTACATGCCGTGTCTGGGTCGTGATGAAATGTGCTGGGAAGTGCTTAACGACGAGTGGGTGGGTCACCCCACCTGGGCCCTGGAAGACCTGGGGTTCATCGCTCACCGTAAGAACCAGTACGAAGAGATTCTCTTTAAGATCGAGGAAGAACGGTTGGAGTTCGACTACTTCATGGAGGCTAACTTGCGCACCATCCAGACCCTCGAGACGATTGCTAACCGTATTGCCAACATGACTCCCGAGCAAAAGGCTAACTTTAAGCTTCCTCCCGGGTTGGGCACTACTCTGCAAACCATCTACAAGAAGGTGATTAGAAAGGTGTACGACAAGGACCGTGGGTTTGAAGTGATCGATGCTCTCCACGAAAATCCTGCCATTGCCGTGCCTGTGGTGCTTAAACGGTTGAAGCAAAAGGACGAGGAATGGCGTCGAGCCCAGCGTGAATGGAACAAAGTGTGGCGTGAAATGGAACAAAAAGTGTTCTACAAGTCGTTGGACCACTTGGGGCTCACGTTCAAGCAAGCCGACAAGAAGTTGTTGACGGTGAAGCAATTGGTGCTGGAGATCTCTACCGTCAAGGTTGAACAACACAACAAGCGTCTCCACCCGCTCACTCCCAAGCCTCAAGAACAGTTGGTGTACCAGTTTGTTGACTTTGACGTGGTCGACGATGTCCTCCGCTTAGCCGACGTGTTTATCACTAAGCTGCTGAACTACCTGGCTCTGGACCGGGAAAAGCTTGTGCAATTCCTCCGTGGGTTTGTCGACGTGTTCTTTGGTCGTGACACCACCACCGAAGGGGTTAACGGCTCTTCGCGTAAGCGTAGTCGTGACGAACCGGTGTTGCGTGAGGTGCTTAAGCGTACGGGTAAGCGCGACCTGCCGGGTCTCTCCCCTTCTTCCGAAGACCACGACGATACCTTGGAAGAAGTGGTGGATAAGCTGAAGGAGTTGTGGATCAAGACCACCGCCGTCAACGCCGCTCGCGGCTCGGCCCCTGAACGCCGCGACCGCTACAACTTGTTCTGCAACACTGCTGTGTACGTGTTCTTCCGCCACTTGCGTACGCTTTACGAGCGTCTCGATGAAGTCAAGCGGATGAACGCTGACGTCGCTCGTGAGATCGTGCTGCGTAAAGTACCCCAGTTTGCTAAAGACCTTAACCTTGTGTGCCACCAATTAGAGGACCAAGGCGTACAAATCGACGGCAACGAAGACTGCTACCAGCAAGTGCTTTCGCTTCTGGAAAGACTCATCGAAGGGGAAATCGAACACCAGTGGTTTGAAGAGCTGTTGCGCCAGGGCTACCGCAACCGCGCCTACAAGTGCTACACCATCGACAAGGTGGTGCAGGCGATGGTGAAGCACGCCCACCTGATTGTCTCCGACACGAAGACGCTGGAAATGATGTGTGTGTGGGAGCAGGACCGGGCGCAGCCGGTGCTGCTGGCCAAGGAGCAGATCTTGTACCGGATGCAAGTGCGCCACTTGATGCTGCCGGAGGAAAACATGTTCAACATCGCCTACACCCCCGACACCACCACGGCGGCGGTGACGTTCGTGGCGTTGGACGACTTGACGATCAAGGACCACACCAACGTCGAGGAACAGTACAACTACTACGTGACGCTGTACATCATGGCCCACCCCACCGAAGGGGTGCCTGCCTCCAAGCTCTCGATGCCGTTTGCTAAGCACGTCATTGACGAAGTTAGCGACGATCAGTGCGAAGGGCACGTCACTCTGGGGCTTAAGGTGCTGATATGTCCCCGTCTGTACCGGTTGTTCTTTGACGCCGACACCTTCGACGAGTTCACCGCTAACTACGTGTACTCTAAGTCAACAGCGCCCCCGGTCGACCCCGAAGAACGTATCAAGCAGTTGCTGGAGCTTGTTGACGCCGAACGGGAAAATGACGACGGCGACCGCTTAGTGCAAGTGTTGTTCAACGAGGGAGTGGAAAAGTACCATGAAGCCACTCGTTCAGAAGAAGAAAAGCATAAGCAAGACCAAGTCGATGCTGAGAATGCTGAACTGGCAACTCAAGCGAATGAAGAAGCTCACCACACTGAAGCTACCGCCAGTGATGTCGCTAAGCAACCCTCGACTGAACCTCAGCAACAACCCACTGAACCCCAAGATGCGACGATGGAAGATGCTCTGGAAGTGCCTCAACAAGCCGCTACTGCTCAACAACCCGAACTGAGCGAGCAGGCCCAACCCGAGCCCCAAGAACAAGTTGCCGAAGAACACCAACAGCAAGAACGTCAACTGTCGGCCCCAGCTGAAAACGAAGCACAAGCGAACGCTTCTTCGGCTGCCGTTACCGAAAGTGAATCCGCTAATACCGGTGCCTCGGCTCCTCAACTGGCCACTCAAGAGAACAAGTCAGAGCCGGTGTCAACTGAAGGTGATAAAATGGAGGTAGACGGGGAAGGGGCTCCTGAAGCTAGCACCACCGAGTAATTTTGACGACGATGATGGGAGCCTACCTATTATGTACATGTACTATTAATTGACGAAGAAAACAGTTCCGTTTGTTGATTTAAATAAAATACGAGATTCATGTCGACGTATGTGTGTGTTGAATATGTAGACTAGAGCGTAGACAGGAGGAAGTGCTCATTGCAACATTCTGTGGATTTGGTCATCCTTGAATTGGGCCAAATTGTCCAACTTGTTCCACCATTGGAACAAGAACTTCTGGCAGATCAACTTGAACCACGGGGTAAACACCAAGTTCAGGTCCTGGAACATCTGTTCCAATTCCGCTTGCGACACCCACTTGAAGTCTCTGACTTCGTTGTAGTTAGCGTCGATGGTGAGGTTGTTAGGCACCTTACCGATCAAGATGTAGTCGATTTCGTGTTCACCCCACTTCGAGGTGGCGTCTCCCAGAGGCGACATGTAGTGGATTCTCGTCAAGAACTCGAAGATGTCGACGGGGATTTCTTGAGGGGGGATCCCCAATTCGTGCTCCAACTTACGTTGGGCGGCGTTCTTAGCACCCTGAACGGCGTTTTCCAACGCGTTGACATCGTCGGCACCAGTCAGGACACCAAGCTCTTGCGGCACACAAAGAGGGTGAGAGCAGCAGGTGTTGGTCCACATGTTGGCAAAAGTGATCTTCTCATCGGCGCGTTGTTGGAGCAAAAGCTTACCGTCCTCGTTGAACAAGAACACCAGGAACGCCCGGTGCAACAACCCGTCGTTGATATTGTCCATGATGTGGCACAACTTCTTCGTGCCCAGCCCCACCGGCTGGTCGTTGTAGTCCAACACGATGCACAACTCCTCCATCAACTTGATCTGCTCCTCATCGTGGCCCGCGAAGAGCTGGGTGTCCTCCTTCGACAGCGTCAGCCCCGCTGACCGGGGGATCCCCGACACCTTGGACAACGGCGTCACGTCGGACCACTTGGCCAAAATGTCTTGAGGCGAAAGCGCCTTCACGGTCTGTTCGTACAGTTGGGTCATGGGTACGACGAAAATTGAGCGGGAACGACAAGAAGTGAGCGCACTGGCAGGACGTGCAGCCGTACCCCGGGGGGACACATAACGACACCAGCGGGGAATCATCACCGAGGTAGCAAATGGCGTGGGAAATAGGCGGAACTGGTAGGCGAAGATTGGCGGTATGTCTAGCAAGCGACAAGTGGGGTAACTGGAGCTCGAGGCACGCGTGAGGCTCTGACTACTAAATAGAGTTAGAAATCAAAGTAACGGAAATTAGTCGCGCGTGAACAAGTAATCCACAGAGTATAACAATTATGGTGGTGATTTTAAGTCGACGGTCCGAGTCAATCTACTATGAAACACGCTTTTTGGGAATTAGTCTTGGCCATGGTGCTCGTCGTATACCGCGTCCTTCGATTACGCGGCTGGTGTAAGCCTGCCGCCCAATGGGGAAGGTACATCCGCAAAAAGAACCGAGCAGAACACTTATGCGACAGCCTTTAAACTATGGATAGCTATCGTAACAAACCTTTGTTAAGTAATATTGATGTTGAAGATGAAGTCTATACTCTCGATAGCCTCAAAGTGAGTCAAAAATGCAAAAAGTTAACCTGGACGAGTTGGGAATCGAACCCAAGACCTTTCGCATGCTAAGCGAACGCTCTACCAACTGAGCTACACGCCCTTGATGACGTCATACGTAAAAATGAGTGTGAGGCTGAGCCTGATTAAACCAGACGGCTTCAAATCTCCTTAAGCTTGGTCCACAATCAAATTAAAACGCCCTGAGCCTTTTCATTGGTCCAACTTGATAATTAGTAGGATATTACAACATGCGTCATTGAATTGAACGGCAATTTACTCATTTGTTGTCATCGGGGAAGAAAACAAAGAGAATGTGTGAAGTCCATATTGAGAGTAAAGAGCTCTGAAACTGATGGATTATAAACATAGGGTCATTAGCGTGAGCAAACTACTCTTGTTTTGTTTTGTCATTCCTTCCAAGTTTTCTATCGTTCGATCGAGAACATCAACCCCAGTAACACAACTGGCACTACATTCATCTTTAGAGAGGACTCATGTCTGGGAGCAGCATAGTAAAAACTATCATCATCGATAAACCCTAAATTTTGGGGTATCCTCGGTTGTCCACTCTAAGATAATTTAATCACTTGATATCTGATGTTTATGAGCTATATACAAAGTCTATTGATAGAAGATGGCGGTAGAACCGGGTAACGCCTTGATGCGTTGGCCAGGCTCCATCCGCAACTTGGAATTGTTGACATCAGCCAAACGCTCAGCAAGCTTGTGCGAGTCGCTAACTTCGTTCGGTTCGATAAGCAGAGGAATCGCCAGGGGCTTGGTGGTCTTCGCCAGGCGACCATTGGCAAGCTGGCCGAACTCATTGTCACCAAACACGAGCACATCGCGAGGCCCAGTGTTACCCATGGTGACAATACAGTGGTCGCCACTACCGCTGAACAGGTCGACGCCGATGGGGACAACGCGGTTCACCTTCTCATCATATTCGGAAAAGCCGGTCAACAGCTTAATCACAAGCGGAAGCGAGCACACGTGCATGTAGCGAGTGCCCAACTGGCCCTGAACCCCATTACCAAATGCCAACACTAACGTCTGGTTGCGGTAGTCGACCTCAACATAACTCAGGTTACCCGCAGCCACAACCTGGCGAACATTAAACTCCTCACTGCGGGAGGCCTTGTCAACAAAATTGCGACACAACCGCTTCAAATCGTCGCGGTTGAGGATCTTACGGGGCGCCGGCTGCTTATTGGTGGTAAACAGGACGTCAATGGCACACTGGCCGCATTGGTTGTCACCCCAAGCCCACACGTTGTCGTTGGTGTCGAGGGCCAAATTGTGGTAGGCCCCCGCCAGGACTTGACGGAAATGGCGCGGTACCACGGAACGGTCACCAGTGTTCAGGATCACAAGTTCCTTGTTGAGCAAAGTGACGTCAGTTTCCACACCGAGTTCGGGAGCTTGCGGAGTCCCGTATTGCCCCAAGTTAGTAGTGTTATCGAGCGAAGTGACGTACACTTGGCGGTCGTTACCAAGCATCAAAAGGTGTTCAGCGCCCACTCCAAGTTGGACGATAGACTGGGAAGTGGGGAGAGTAGCATAGTCCTTAGTGGACGCAGCCCACGTCCACGAACGTTGGGAGTCGCCCTTGAAATTGGCGGCAACGTCGGAACGAGGATAGTAGACAACTTGACCCTTAGTAGTAAGTCCAACAACAAACGCTTCGGTGACTGCCACCAGCGATAACTTAGGAATATTAACTTCAGTAAACTCAGAGGTTTTATTAGGCCGTTGGTACACTTTACCCTTGGCATCAACCACCACTAAGTACTGGCCATTAGCGCCAACATCGCGGATTTTCTTACCTTCAAAGAACGGGATTCTGGCCGGAAGACGACCAGCAACTTCGCCACACACGTAGAGACCGGGCACCGAGCTCGGTTGCACGGTGGCTTCGATAGCCGGCAACTGCGACTCAAGCTGAGCCACGACGTTCTTCGTCAGCTTCTTATTGCGCTCGTCGTCATTCAAATTAGGGATATTGTTATCATCGACTTTGTACAACCGGTTCGTGTAGTATTTGCTCTTGAGTTCGTGGTATCTGATCCAGAGTTGGTGGCCACACACAATGGCCACTAACGCCAATACCCCAGCCAAAACCCCCTTCAACCGTTCGTAGAAAGCCCACCACTTGCGGTTTTCGTGAGCTCCCAGCACGATTTCGTTATGGATAGTGTTCATCATGTCCTTGTACTCGGGAGAGTTGGGTTTAAACTGTTTAAGCCTCGGGTCCATAGCAATACGGTCAGACACGTTGAGCTTGGTGTCATCAACAAACTGGCGCTCGATACGTTCAAAGATCTTGCTTTGTTCTTCCTTATAGTTAAGAGAATCGCTGAGCTCTTCAATTTTGGGCAAATTGGGAGGGAGGTTATATTTCACCTTGGACGAGTCCAGCGACTCATTCAACTTCGCCCTTTCTGCTGGCAGTTTGTTGAGGTCATTATCTTTCGTCAGATATAGCCGGTGACGGTACGCAAGCACGCTGTGAGGCTGGTATCGCAATACCCGTCGGAGTGATCGCGTCAACATGGTCCGATGAGAGCGCGGCTGCCAGGGATACACCACTAATGGCTGTCGGTGCGAGAGCCTCAATTGGTAGTTTAAAGCAGTATGAAAGTGGAGATTGTTTCAATAGTGTTTCAAATAACAGTGTTTGGCTAGGTACTCTCTGAGATCATGTTGATATAGTATTATTCTGAAGAATATTACGATTGATTTCTGGTGACAATCGTTGATTTGTGGGGGGAAACACTGAGTGCCAATGAGATTTCACACATTTATAAGCAAAAACACTAAGCTTGTAACTTTAAGCGATTGGTATAAACTACAAACTAAGTGTAGACCATCAGATGTCATCAAAGTCAACTCCCTCTCTTTTGGTGGCGTCTCGCTAATGGTTGCCATTTTCAGTAACACTGGCGGCAGCCCTCACCTGCTATTTCGCACTCAGTGTCACCAAATCCCCTTTGCCATCAACACATGTTTCCCCGAACCCTAGCCAGAGTCCCGACTCGAGCCACCTATCCTTTGGGTGTACGTGGTCTCACCACCAAATTTGACACGAAGAAGTTCGTTCTGCAAATGGAGGCGCTGGGGTTCAGCCAGCCGCAAGCGGAGACCGCGGTACAAGTGGTGAGCCGAGCCATCAACGACGGCATCCTGCTGATCACTCGCAACTTGGTGACGAAGGAAACGATGCTGCTGACAGCGTATCAGCAGAAGGTGGACTTTGCTAAGCTCAAGGGGGAGCTCCAAACGATGGATAAGGGCGAATACACTCTGTTGCTCAAGGAGCAAGAACGCTTGCGGACGGACTTGACTAATTTAAAGAATCGTTTAAAGGAAGAAATCACCAAGCAACAGGCCGGGGTGAGACTCGATTTGAATTTGGAAAAGGGGAGAATCAGGGAAGAGTCGTCGATCCACGAAGCTAAGATTGAAGATACTACTACGCGTATCGACGAGGAAATCGCAAACTTGCAAATGCAGATTAAGCTGGTGAAGACTCAAGTGATGCAGTGGTTGATTGGTGTGACTTCAGGTACGTTTGCCTTGCTTTTAGCGTTTATCCGTTTCTTCGGTTGAACTTCGTTATTACACGAAAGTTGAATCAACTACGATGAAACAGTCGAGTACAGTTCGGTCGCCTTTGCTGCACATTTCGGAAGTGATTCATGAGCAGCATTTGACAGCTGAATGAGTGACTATGATCTTATAATTCAAATAACTCGATCAATTGTTGGTTTATAAGCCAAATGGAGTTCCTAGCCGAGTTTCAGCGCCATTCCCTCAGCTTGTTTTGTGAAAGGATCATGCAGTATTCAAATCTATTGATGCCAGATCGGATGAATGATTCTGTGGATTACATGCAATAAGTACATTTCGTGAAACTATGGGGTTAGAGATTTATAAATATATAAAAAATTGAAGTTCAAAGCATAATTTAAACTCCATATATCATTTCGTTAGTAGCTATTACCCAGCTTCGTCTCATTCCCCTCTATTTTGTCGGTACCACTCACAACGCCAAAATAGACATTTTCGCGTCAGTGCGCGCGCCACGTCATGAACTCCCTTTACAACCATGGGTTGAAACAGACCCAGCAACTCACCAAGGACCTTGCCACGTTCGAGCTGAACTTGCTGACCCTGCCACTCCTGCTCCAAGGTCTGATCTCGACCACCCTCATCTCGTTTCGCAAAACCATCAAGGAGTACACCGACTTGGTAAACAACCACAGCGATGCTGCTGCCCAGGAAAAGCATAAAGCTCGATTAGTCAAGTTCAACCAGGAATTACAAGAGTATACCGACAAGTTTGATCTGCTTCGAAGCCAGCGAGAAGAGCAGATCCACGAGTCTAGCAAGCAAGAGCTTTTCGGACGCCGACAGGCGAGTGATAACCCATATGAGCCCACCGACCTGGCGCTGGCATTCCAACAACAACAACAGCAACAACAACAGATGAGCTACCAAGAAGGATTATATAACGAGCGGAACCTGTTATCTCGGGGTAACCAACAGCTTGATCACATATTGGAGATGGGCCAACAGGCGTTGGAAGACATTGTGGGCCAGAATGAAACGTTACAGAAATTGCAGCAGAAGTTCGAGGATGGGTTAGTGACGTTGGGGGTGTCTCAGGGCACTATTCGGACCATCGAACGACGCGCTCGCCAGGACAAGTGGTTATTCTGGGGGTGTGTGGTGTTGATGGTGATTCTTTTCTACTACTTGATCAAGTGGTTTGCCTAGATGCATCCTGATTATCATTGGATCTTTACGGGAATGCGAAATCCGTTTAAAACAGACACCGAGTGACGGTTTTTTTTTTTTGCCGTTACTAGCGGTGTCTAGCCCACCGTCCACAACGGGGCGAAGCCTGAGATATTCCCAAACTAGCAACTAATAAATTAATATCAGAAACCTTTTTTTTTTTTTTGACTTTCTGTCTGAATACCATCTCGAGGCCTGAAAGAAGTATTGTAACCAACACCAACTAAAAGAAAGCCCACAGGGGGTGGCAACTAAATGCGGGGGGCAGGCACCTGGGAAAGCAACGAGAGAGAGAAACGGCTATCAGGTACCCTCTCCCGATGACCTCATGAGACCGGAAATCGGTCACAAACTTTCTCAGTCTGGGGTCGATTGCCGAAAACGGTAATAAGTGGGGGTTGGTTCTCGTGACTGAGCGCAAGATCTGCAATCACCCACCTTGCAGCGGCGTCTTGCGTTCGGAGGAGCCCCGTGAGACCACTAGGGTTTAATTACCGATTCGTTCGATTTCTGTCTTTGATGGCGATCATTTCTTATCTCCTACGAAAGTGGCAACCGAAAAGGGTTGTCGAGAAAAAAGTCGAGAAATACAAGAATATCACGATTGTATGAATAGGGTTATGGTCGAGAGATAGGATACCGAACCAATCATGAATTATATTACTCGGTATCTTTGCGGTGGGAGATCAGGCTGTATCAATTACCGGAGTTATCATCGCAAACTGTTATAATTGCGAGCCCCGGGCGCAAACCCCAACCGATGAGGTGGGCAATACGTAAGCGATCCGCTAGTTAGCCTAATCGGGCGATCGTATCAGTCAACCTTAACTAGTTAATAATTTAGGCCAATGGTCACCGACACAATAACCAAACCCACTAGGAAAGTTTTCCCACCAAATTACATAGTTTAATTTATCGTTTCGCAACGTTGGGTGGCCTATGTCGCACATCGCTAAGCATGCACGATAGGCCTGTGGTGTCGTGACCCCACCCACGCGCCGCACCGAACACTTCCCACTTCAGTAAAGGTTGCCAACTGGTGGTCCCCTACCCCACCACCGTTTGCCCCCCCACCAACGCGATGAGCTCTCGAGGACGACACCGTCGTGCCAAGTGGTGGGGTAGTGCTTGGCTCCCCGGGGCGGCAACCGAGTCGAGCGTGTGAAAGTGTGAAACAATCTGACGTTAACACCTTAGAAGTAAGTATGTTAGGGCGGTTTAAGGGGGTGTTCGTCGCCAGGGGGGCTCCAAAAGGGTGATGTTTCGGTATCGGATCGGCAATCATCCACGCCTAAGCCGAGTGTCTGACCCGACCCGAGCGGTGGGGCGTGGGGACACTAAGAAATTGGATATAATCTTCCTTTTCCCACTTGCCCAATGCGGATTGCAACAATGCACCCGCGCGTCAGTTCCCCGGGCTCGCCACCGTCATCGATGCTTTTGACACATTCTCCAGTCACACCTCGTTTACTAAACCTCAAATCACCACCTCAAAAAACACATAATTCACATATCAAAGACAGTACAAGCTCCAGACCTTCCTTCAATCAATAATATACGTGAATTTCCACTAATTTCCAGCGCTAATCTTCGGTGACCACTGACACCCGCAACCGCCTTACAGCGAGCCACCTGCCTAATCGGGCAATGTCAAGTGGATTTGCAGCCTGCGGTGGGGGGCACAGTTGGGGCTGAGAACGGCACTATATATCTCGTTACCGGTCACCGTTCGACGCCATCTTTTTCCTTCCCGGTGTCACTTCCGACGTCTATCACCTGATGCAACCGAAACTCTACTTGGTGCTGGTAGCTGGTCTATTAGCCCTGGTGGACGCGCTCCCCATCGACCGCCACGCCGGCGACGTCGATCTCGCCAAACGTGCCTTCTTTCTGAACTTGCTCAGCGGCATTGAAGGTCTCTTTTCGTCGCTGCCAGCCACCAATAAGGCTACTACTCCAGCTGCTCCAGCTGCTCAGGCTCCAGCGGTGGCTGCTGCTCCCGCTGCGGCGGCGATCCTGCCGACCACTACTATTGTCGAATACGCTCAGCCAACAGCAGCAGCAGCAACTCAGCCGCCAACCACTAAAGGGTTCTTCGCTAACTTGTTCCTGCCCAAGACGACGGCACCGGCTCCGGCTCCCGTGGCCGCTGCTGCCACTACTAAACCGGCAATCCAAGTGTTTGCTCCAGCTCTGACCCAGCCAGCGCTGACTCAGCCCGCTGCTATTGCTGCTGCTCCAGCGGCACCCACTTCGTCGTCGGTACAGTTCTTTGACCACCTTTTCGACGACCTCAGTGGCTTTTTCGGTCTTGACGACGACTCGCTGCTGTCCACGCCTTCGTCGCTGCCACAACCGCAGCCGCAACTGAGCCAGCCTCAGCCGCTGCTGAACTTGCAAGCGGCTCCGGCGACCTCCTCGCAGTACCAACAACAATCGCAGGCGCCGTCTTCGCTGTACCAACAGCAATCGCAGGCACCGCAATCGCTGTCAGACCCCGCTCAAGGCGGTGACAACCAAGGCTCTTCTTCAGATGCTAACTCTGGTGCTTCGCCTACTAATGACTTAGGTGGTAAGCAAGGCTCGGGTTACGGTGGTACCGGTGGTCTGGGTAAAGCCAGTGGTAGCCCCGACGACGTTGCCGCCGTGCTGGCCGGTGAAGTGCCTGGCTGGTACTCGATTGGCGATAGCTCACAACTGGCGGTGCCCACTGGCAGTACTCCTGGTGGCCTGAACGCTCAGAACGCTCAGTACGCTCAGGGCTCCAAGGGGATGTCGTACTCGCCCTACCGTAAACTGGGCCAGTGTAAGCTGCTGCAGGAAGTGGCCAACGACATCAAAAAGCTCCAAGGGTTCGACCTTATCCGTCTCTACCTGACCGACTGCTCGGGGATCGAAAACGTGTTGGCTCTGATGGGGTCTTCGCAACAGTTGTTCCTCGGTGTCTGGAACTTGGACACTGCTCTGGTCCAAGGCGGGCTTAACGACATTGCCAACGCTGTCAAGACTCTGAACCGAGGGTGGCTGGCCGTACACACCATTGCCATTGGTAACGAGCGGGTTAACGAAGGCCAGGCCACCGTGGGCGACATCAGTGCTGCGTTATCGACGGCGAGAGATTGGTTAAAGGCCAATGCTCCCCAGTATAACGGGGCGGTGGTGTCGGTCGACACGTTGGTGGCGGTGAAAAACAACCCTGGTCTCTGTGGCCTCAGTGACTACATTGCCGTCAACTGCCACCCTTACTGGGACGGTGGGGTACTGCCTGAAAACCTGGGCCCCTGGCTTAAGCAACAGGCACAAGAATTAGCGGGGATCTGCAATAATAACAAGCAGATCATGATCACCGAGACCGGGTGGCCCACTAAAGGGGGCAACTACGGGCTGGCGGTGCCGCTGGTGGAGAACCAAAAGACGGCGCTCCAACTGATCATCAGCACCATGGGGCTGGACGTGTTGGCGTTCACCATGTATAATGACTACTGGAAGGCCGGCGGCACCAACGGCGTCGAGCAATTCTGGGGGGTGTTTGGTGACCCCGACGCCTAGAGGAGACGCCATAGACTCTTATAGATATCCGTGTATGATTAACGACTTAATGTCAACTCGAAGAAGATGTGTAGAAGATTAATAACATTTTTATACGTTCCATTCGTGTCGTGATGGATTTTCGCCGGCAGAGACTCCTTAATTTGCCATTTAACGACGATTCACGATCCTTGAGAATCTCAAAACTTAGACCATTGTTCAAGAGTCTTATTTTATGATTATACAGTAACTGAATAGCCAATTCACTACCAAAGTACGTGCTATTACTAAAAAACAGTACAACATGGCATGATAGCTGTAGCACTGTTCAAGAGCTATTTCACACTCCTTGGATGTCTACTGATTTCCCCGGGCACATAACCACGAGCCCACGTTCCCTTTTGATAACATCAATGCCACCACAGACCACCTCAAAATCGCCCAACATCAAAATTTAAAAGTAAAACCATTTCTTCTCATCCAATTATCTATTAGTATCCATTTCTAAAACATCCCAATTCCCTTTACTCGAGATTACCCCGGTGCTCGCTCATCTCATCTCATATTTTCTCCACATCTCACTCGTCACTCCTACCCACCACTCACTCACCTATCACCCCATACATAACCCCCGATGAGAGACGTGGTAGTGCTCAGCGGGTCGCTGCATCCCGAACTCACCAAGCTGATATGCCGCCACCTCACCACCAACGAAGGCGAGGTGCTCCTGACCAAGTTTGCCAACGGCGAGACCCTGATCGAGATTAAAGAATCGGTGCGGGAAAAGGACGTGTTTATCGTCCAGCTGGGCTGCGGCCACGTCAACGACAACTTGATCGAGTTGCTCATCATGTTGCTGGCGTGTAAAACCGCCTCGGCCAAGCGGGTGACCGCCGTGTTGCCGCTTTTCCCTTACTCGAGACAACCGGATATCCCCCACCTTGCGGCGCTTACCGGGGCTCCGAAGAAGACTACTTTCAACTTTGAGCTGAGACCACCCACCAGAGCCCTGACTCCAGCTCCTGGTGACCTGCTGGCGCCTATGACTCCTAAGAGAACCGACTCTACCACTAAGATTAGCGCCCCTAACCCCATCAAGGGTCTGCTGAAGAACATCGCCACTACCGACGCTGCTGGCCGCACCGAACTGGGCTACAAGCAGTGGATCGCTCAGAACGGTACATTGATCGCCAACTTGCTCACTAGAGCTGGTGCTGACCGTGTCATCACTATGGACTTGCACGACCCTCAGTTCCAAGGCTACTTCGATATCTGTGTCGACAACTTGCACCTGAAGCCGTTGTTCAAGAACTGGATCATCGAGCACATCCCCCACTACCACCAGTGCGTGATTGTGCTGCCCGATTCCGGTGGGGCTAAGCGGGCCATTGCCGTCGCCGATGCCCTTGGCTGCCCCTTCGCTTTAATCCATAAGGAACGTCGGGCTAAATACGGTACTGGCGCCGAAGGTACCCCTGAATCTAACCCTAAGGTGGTGGCGACGACGATGTTGGTGGGTGACGTCAAGGACAAAGTGTGTGTGCTTGTCGACGATCTTGCCGACACTGCCTATACCATTACTCAAGCGGCTAAGCTTTTGAAGGACCAAGGAGCTAAGCAGATCTACGCTCTTGTCGCTCACGGTATCTTCTCTGGTGAAGCCATTCGTCGTATTGAACACTCGGCTATCGATAAGCTTGTCACCACTAACTCGACTCTGTTGCAACCTGGGGCCAACTTCGAAGTGTTGGACGTGCTGAGAGTGTTTGCCGAAGCCATCCGTCGTATCCACAACGGGGAGTCGGTGAGCATGTTGTTTGACCACGGCTGGTGAAGAGAGTATATATAGACGCCAATCACATCATAGAAACTAATAAATACGAACTAAACAAAACCCTAACTGTGGTACGATAAAATAAATCTTATGCTGAATAAGATTTTTAGATGTTAAACTAGTCATAGTCGGCTCGTTCTATAAGTAGATGGTGAGAGCATCATAGTGAATGCCTGAGAGGCAATAATGGCATTGCAGTCTGTCTTAATCGACTGCTTAATCGACTGCTTAAAGTAGACATTACTATGGTTGAAATACTTTCTTCCTCAGCACTTAGGTAAGCAGCAATAACACTGTTGCCATGAAATGAGCGTAAAGTAGGAACCCATGATATCTGGAATATTTGGGTGACACCTGCTTTTGGTGTGCTAACAAACCTTGCTCAGCGAGATTTATAGAGTAAACCACATAACTCAGATCTCGTATCGGATCTCTTGATGGATAACGCTCTACTCCAAAACTTGCTACTTTCCGTATACGAGCGAGCAAATTCCAGTGATCCGTGAATGCCCTTTCCATAAACGAATTTTGAAGCAGAGAGTCGGTAACGCAAAATGGGAAGTCCAACTTAGTCACCAACAATGATGTGGGATACTCTTTCAGACTACAGAGCATATAGATATTGGTGACTAATGCTGGTGAGAATTAGTAGGCTTTCACAACGATTAAGACGTTTAAAAGTCCACATAATATCAATGAAGACATTGGTGTTTACAAAGTTACAGATAAACTTTCACTTCCTACTAAGATTGTTGATGTGTTTACTAGAGACATCTCACCGCAAAGCTGATGTGGGGGTGGTCACGTGATGTTTACCTCAACCCCGAAATGACCCCCGGCAACTCGCAACCGAACCCAGCTATAATTGGCAACATCAACACTAAAAAACGCATCCGCTG
This sequence comes from Diutina sp. Y7414, assembly GCA_037042415.1. Taxonomy (NCBI): domain Eukaryota; kingdom Fungi; phylum Ascomycota; class Pichiomycetes; order Serinales; family Debaryomycetaceae; genus Diutina; species Diutina sp. Y7414. The sequence goes on from JAXQKI010000100.1 coordinate 1,110,089, forward strand.
ATAAACGATCGATGGCCTAGCTCATCGCAACCCCCGTGGCCCCAATATATTCTTCTGTCAATTAGTATCAAAATCTTCTATGATTATAGACTACCTCTAGCCCATTCTAGCCCCTATCCGCTGGTGCCGATCTCCGATGCTGGTGGGTTACTGCTTCGATCGTTTAGACACGGTTCGAGACCTTTTCTTGCATGCATGAGAAATCGGACCACTGTGAGCCAAAAACATAACAATAGACTGGAATGGCAGGAGAATAGCTATCACTACCAATACCTTCAATGACTACTTTAAACGATCCTATAACGATTTGATGGAAATATCTTGAAAGGTTTCGCTGGTGTTCATCCGATGCCTAAAAGTGGTAACCCGATGACGTAATCACTGCGCCTTGACCTGCACACAGTGCCAGTGGACAAAGTGGGCGACAATTTTCTTCATAACAAACCTGAGTCCGCGAGCAAACAACCTTCCCACCATGTTGCCCACCACTCTTCTTACTGCCCTCGCTGCTTCGGTCGCCTCGGTCTCGGCCTTGGGTGACTTGGCGTTCAACCTTGGTGTCAAGGACAACGCCGGCAACTGTAAGACGGTGCAAGAATTCGAAGACGACTTCAAGAGATTGTCGCCTTACTCGAAGATCGTCAAGACCTACGCCGTCTCCGACTGCAACACTCTCCAGAACTTGGGCCCCGCCGCCGAGGACCTGGGCTTCCAGTTGATGTTGGGTATCTGGCCCAACGACGACGCCCACTTTGAGGCCGAAAAGAACGCCCTCAAGACCTACTTGCCTCAGCTTTCCAAGGGCACCATCAAGACCTTCCTCGTTGGTTCGGAAGCTCTTTACCGTAAGGACATGGAACCCCAAGACCTTGCCAACCGTATCTCTGAGATCCGTGACTTGGTCAAGGACATCAAGGACAAGAACGGCGAGCTGTACCTGGGCATCCCCGTCGGTACCGTCGACTCGTGGAACGTGATTGTTGACGGCTGGTCGTACCCTGCCCTCAAGGAAGCCGACGTTGTCTACGCCAACGCCTTCTCGTACTGGCAAGGTCAAACCAAGCAAAACTCGACCTACTCGTTCTTCGACGACATCATGCAAGCTTTGCAAACCATCCAGACCGTCAAGGGTTCCACCGACATCGACTTCTGGGTGGGTGAAACCGGCTGGCCCTCGGACGGTTCCAACTTTGGCGACTCGTACCCTGGTGTCGACAACGCCAAGGACTTCTGGCAACAAGGTATCTGCGCCATGCGTGCCTACGGTGTCAACGTCGCCGTGTTCGAAGCCCAAGATGAAGCCTGGAAGCCCGATGAATCGGGCATCAACGACGTCGAAAAGCACTGGGGTGTGTTCGACAGCAACGGCAAGTTGAAGTACGACTTGGACTGCAAATTTTAGGTTAGGATACCCGGGATAACGACAAAAAAAAAAATTTACACACATCAGATTAATCAAAACGTATAGCCCTCATTCTCGCTTGGTTCAAGCAACGTTCGCAATAACTGTCCCGATTGTGGGGTTGATAATGCCTCATCTGTTGCTTTTTCCGGAGCTGCGAAATGTAATATTAGACTAAGGCCAAGGAGATGCTTGGCTTCCCACCCGACAGGCGTGGAAGCTTCGCTAAGCCCAGGCCCCCCTACCGCTTCGGCAAAAGGTTTCCGCCGACCCAATGCTGCGGGGAGGCAGTATGCCCGTGTGTCTCCGGTGTCACACAGGCACCACACCGTAAATCTCCAAGGGGTGGCAAATTAATGAAAATCAGCCGCTTTCAGAAATCATGTTGAATTTGGTGACAAACTAGATCATCAGCTCAGTCCAAAGTATGACTAATAACACGATCCAAAGGCCAAGGGAATTGTCACTCAGCCACTCCCCGCCACGAGTTTAGTCAGCCGCAAGGCTGTCTCGGCATCGGCCAACACCGCCTTCCGGAACAATCTACCACCAAAATAGGCAGCTGCTGCCAAGGTGGGCGCGGTTATTCCTTGGATTTGTTCCTCCCCGGCAGCTCGGCACAACCCCCGAACGTGCGTCGGTTTCGGCACATGGGCCCCTGGTGTGCGTACTCTCACCTGCTTCGCAAAAACCGTTCGCCCCCACTCGCACTGGCGCTGCCCCCAATCTTTGGCCATTGCTGGCACGATTGCCCTTAGAAAATTGGGGGGGGAGGCAGCCCGCCTTAGTGAGGTGGCCAGACCACTGTTGCCCCACTGGTATAAGACTTTAACCGTATTGCCCCATATTTATCGGGGAGGTTGCCAGCAAATGCCGAGGGCGCCAGGCCTCGACTTCCCTGATAAATACGTCACAATCACATTTTTAGTGTGTGGGCACGATCTATGCATCCTCGGGTGCATGATGCGTTTACCCATACAGCAGGGCCATTGTCGCAAACTATGCCCATGGCGGTCGGCTGACGGGTCTTAGATTGCCAAGATAATCTTTCTTGGGGCGAGGTCACCGGCTCTTGGACCTGATCGCAGCCCAATTTTTGCAGCCCCTCGGGTTATCGTGCCACGGTGGGGCGATGCCGATAGAGCTGGTGCCGATTCGCTTAAATAGCTGGGCCACCCCGTCTCAGAAAAGCTCTTGTCTCTTAAATTATAACTGATGATGATGCTGTCTACCGTACCTTCCACTTACGACCGGCTGTCGCTTCCAAAGCTTCCTCCCATTACCCAAATCATTCCTGGGATCGACACTCTCCCACGGCTACCATTGCCCCTGGCACGACGAGACGGACCTTTCCAATACCGACCCCAGCTCTACATGCGGCTGTTGCCGCGTACGGGCCTGGTTTCGCCCAACTCACCGCCTCAACCTTCTACTATTGCCGCTTGGCTCCCGCTGCCATTGACCAGTCCGTCGCAACCAGGAGCCGATGTTCCAGTCTTAGTGCCTCCAGTAGCACTTGAGCCGCTTCCGCTGGACCAGTTTTACCAATTGGCAATGGATACCGCCCGTGGATTCGCCGTTATCCCCCACGCCGACCCCCACCTCGTGTCCCTTGCCCAACACGACTTGAACCGGTTCTACCACCAAGTGTGCGATATGGTCCCCGACACTGACGGGGTTGACATCGTTGCTCGTACCCGAGCCATGCTTACTCCCATAGTGTTGACTCACTACTTCAGTCTCAGCCAGGCGTGCACTGTCAGTGGGGTGAAGCCGCCGCCGATTCCGTTTAAGCACACTCCACGCATGTTTGCCATCTTCACTCCGGCACAGTTAGAGGCGATGCGTCACACCGACGCCTCTCCCGAGCTGGCTCAGGCGTTGGCTCGTGATCCCAGCTTCCACCCGATTCTGTGGCAGGCGATCTTGCACCAATTTGCCGCGTTGGACCGCCGCCGGCAATCTCTGCCGGCAGTGCCGACACACGAACCAACGGTGCTGGTGCTGCCGAAAGCTACCAAAATCAGACGGTTCCTGTGTCCCTACTACCACTCGGCTCGCAAGTGTCTGCGGTTTGGCAGCTTCTCTCGCGACAAGCTCCTCAAAAGCCACTTGCGCCAAGTCCACACGTCGTCCCGCAACGCCGATACGGGTGCTATTCGCTGCCGGGAGTGCCAGGTCACGTTTGAGCTGCACTCGCAGTTTTACCGCCACTGCCAGCGCTGTGCCCGCCCTAATTAACGCCCCTACCTAACGTCAATAACACAAAAAACACATGGAAAACTTATCCCGTATCGTAATCGTAACCTGACGTAATCAGCCGTAGCGACCTGCCAAAAAAAAAAAAAAAAATGTCACCTCCGCCAATTTTTACTTGTCGACGCCTTGATATTTTTAGCAATCTGCCTCGCCCACACAGCTGTGTCATATTGCACTCGGACTAATTCAAGTTGCCTTTCGCTAAACTGACTAGTGCTACAACTCCGAAACTACCACCAGTCACTTTGGTTTACACCTTTAATACATTCTCGAGATAAATGGATGGCGATAGATTTTGAGATTGTGTCATCTAAGCGAGATGGATCCCCCACCCTCTCATTGTAAAGCCATAGAGTTTTACTGAGAAATCGTGACCGCCGTGCCAATCTTTTTTTGGGGAGTATAATTCCTTGTGTTTGAAATTTCTTGTTGTTCCGGAGTTAACTTATCTTTCACCAATTTTTTGCGAGAGGCACGGTTGCGTCGAGGGGAACAGCGTTCTAGCCCAAAAGGAATTTCTTTGTTCTGGAGGAAGGAAAAAATACGCTGCATTTCTTAGATTAATGACTACAGCTTGGCTAGTGACGGCGATGACGACTGAGTAAACAGTCTTATTACACGAAGGAATTAAATTTGAAAACGATTTTGTCACTTCTGTGTCATCTGGGACCTGGAAGCGGTGCTGGTGTCACCTTCGTGTTTGCGGCAATCACGAGATACCATCGCGACCCACGTCCGTATTTTTTCCATCGCCGCCTCGGCAAGCATGAGATTTTTCCGAAATGTTGAGCTGTGCCGGAATATCGCTTTTATCATTGGCGTTCACGTGCCGACAGCTCCGAATTGGGGCATCGTATTGAGGGTTCTCTTGCGTCAGGTAAGGCCCAAGCTTTTCCAGTATAATGAACCAAGCATTTCCATATTAGTTGCTCAAGCTGGTTCAGTAGATGACCAAATGACTCATAAAAATTCTTTTACCCTTGGCGTTGTTATACGGAGCCAAGACTAGTCTAAAACTAGAAACTTCTTCAACTGTCAGAGGCTAGTATTGACAACAGCTGGCGTCCCCATTTTTAGATCGAGGGAATCGATGACGTCATCGGTGTCCGTCGACGGCCAATTTGTGAGCCGCACGAAAAACGTCCCCCATCAATGCTGACCCCAAACCCCGACAACGACTCGCCGGCGCCGGCGCCTGAGACATCACAGTCGCCCCAATCGCCTGTTGGCACCACCACGCACACTGGTAACGACACTGGCGACGCGTCGACAACGTCGCCTGACTCGGGGCTGGCGCGCCACTACCACCACCATCACCCCCACCGTCCCTCCGCCGACGACGGTGATTCCCTGGTGCCTCATATCCATCAAGGCAGCCACATTTACGTGATTAAAAACGCTGCTACCAAAGAGTCTTCTCAGGAAGCAGGTTCTCCTTCTCAAATTCGCGACGCGTCGCCCGACAGTGTCGCCGCGCAAGTTAAAGTGGAACCAGCGGAAAACAGGGTATCTGAGCCACCGAGAACGGGACTGACGGTTCAGTCGACAAACGCATCGATCAACGAAATGGTGAACGAGATGGTGAAGGACACTACTAAGGAGGCGGCTGACACCGTGAATGAAACGGCCAACGAGACGCTTAATGATACCACGATTAACGATACCGTCAACGAAACCGCTAACGAGACTGTTAACGAGACTGTTAACGAGACCGTCAACGATACCGCTAATGAGACGATCAATTATACCGTTACTGAGGGCCATAATGAGACTATCAACGATACCGTTTACGAGACTGCTAATGAGACGGCTAACGAAACTGCTAACGAGACGGCTAACGAAACGGCGACCGAAACTGCCAGCGAAGCGGCTGTGCCTCAGTCATATCACCACACTCCTGTCCCCGAGCCAGCTTACCATACTCCCACACCGCAACCAGTTGACGTGTTACCGCCTCCTCCACAAACTACTCACACGTCGCAATTGGCTACGACGACGACGACGACGACGGCTAAGTCGGCGCTGCCTGAACTTCCCGTAGTGGCGTCGAAACCAAAGAGAAAGGCTCCCATCACGCTTAATACTGGTCTTGTGAAACAGATGGTTAAAGAGATTCAACCTACTCGTACTTACCTTGGTACCATCATCTACAACCCAACCACCACGTGGGGGACACTTCAAATGTCTCAGTTGCCGGGGCTTCGCGAGGAAGACTTTGAACGGTTATTGGAAATGAAACATAACTACGTGGAAAAGCTTAAGCTGAACTACGGACTTGTCCAGTATATTCCGATGATCCCTCCGTTGCCTCCGGCGTATATCAACTATACGTTGACCATTAAGATCCCCCAACGGTTCTTAGAGCTATTCAAAGTGGAGCTTGATGCCAACGCCACCAATCGCGATGCCTGGGGTGGTGCTGGCGGGATCTTCACCGATGACTCTAATATCCTCTGTGTATTGGCTCATTTGGGTTTGTTCACCGGTGACTTGGACTTGCTGGAGTGGAACGATAACTGGAAGGGGTTAGCGCCTTTACAGACGTTCAACCACGGCAATAAACGTCGCCGTCTGGACGGCACAAGCGAGACTGCCTCTGAAGAGAATAAGGTCGAAAACAACAAGCCTGACGAGGAGGACACAGCCGAGATGCTGGAGATTCTTCGCTTCCCCATTCCCGGGGACTTGGCGGTGGACGTGGTGTTATTGCCGCCGATGAACGCCTATTACGGCTATTACGCCCATGGCATCAACACCCGCACCTGGGTGCTGAAAAACCACCACCAGGGTTTATCTATCGCCGTGTTCAACGCCAAGTGGGAGTCGCTGGGGACGTATTTGCGCGATAAGACCACCTTCAAGCGGTACCAGGCAGAAATGGCCCAGGACCGCCGCGAACTGGCTGAGTTGCAGCATCTGTGGCACTTGCTGAAGAAAAAATACAATGAAATCAGGCAAAAGTACGCGCAGGTGGAGGGGTAGAGGCGGGGCGTCTTTCTCCCTTTGGTTTCTAAGGCGGACCAGTAAGCCACGCCGTTGACAACCATTATTACTAAAGTGCATGAGCTTGTGTGCAGCCGACACTTTAACGCCGATTAGGGCCGAGCCCCTCGCCATCGATGTCGTTGTCTTTATGACCCATGCTACCACTACTCGTCGGTTCTATCCTTCGACACGTGGCACTCATCGAGACAACAATAGGACAGCTTTTTGTGGATACCAGATTGGCCGCCGTACCTCGCACGGCACTAGTCTCCTCGAGAGATGATTATCAACAGGCCACCGGTAACCCCGATGGTGCTCATCGAGGCTAAATTTTTCAGACAATCGGGCATTAGAATTCGTTAATGCTAGGCGGAAAGTTTATGCATAGCATAACCTCCACGGTAGCCCCCCCAAAGAGCGGGGCCAAGCGATCACACGACGTCAACGTGCCTGAGGGTTTAGCCTTTTTCGGTGTGCATTCTGCCTCATTATCACTGCAGGGCGGTCCCCAAAAGAACCGCCGCCTATGCAATGCCAATTGATCGTTGCGAGACGCGAAATTGCCGAAGAGGTTACGTCCATTGTCCAGCGGTAAATCATTAACAATTAGGTGCGCCGATTGCCCAGCCGTTGGCTATTGTGATTCCATTGTCTTGAGAAAAGCGTGGGGTGTTAATGGTCTTTGTATTGTGTAAATACAACGGCAGGTTTGGCTTTTGGGCGTCTGCAACGAGGGACAAGGACAAAATCGGAAGTGGGTCGGAAGCGCAGTTCCGGGGGACGCGCCCCGAGGCGCTCGGCGCTAACTACTACGGTGGTGGTGGTTAGTGTCTGACACCGATAGCGGCTGGCTCTGTGGTACAAGGGAGCCGTGCCAAAGGGGTCATCTAATGCAGACACTTTGCCAACCATGTTTACACTGCGGCTATCAGGCAATACACCTTGCTGGTTAAGCTGGCGCGGGCTCGGAGCAGCTGACATATTCTCGAGGTTTACTTTTGTTGAGAGCTTGATTGGACGCCGCATGTGTGATAGCCACTAGGCTCGGTAAAGGCCACAATGTACTCTGTGGGGTTCCGGAACTCGTAGGGCTGAGCCCTCGAATCTTGTGGCCCTTCACAAAGCAGCGTGGGCCATGGGGATTTCACGGCGTAAGATCAAACTCCAGCCGTCTATGGTGAGGCACTACCACCGAAAAAGCTAAAAAACCAAGTAGTTACTAACTTATTAATGTAAAGTATTTATTCCCATTTTCAAACCTCTTGAATGTCTCAAATGTGTTTTCCATCTATTCACCGGTGCGACTGAGCCACCAGCGAGCAATTTCCGGTTGACGCGCACCATGGTTTCTTTTTCGCGTGAACACAAAGAGCTGCCACTGCAGTAACTATTACGGTATGACTCCTCAAACAGGAGTACGAGAAATTAATTAAATGCTGCGATACACGAGCCCTCGCTAGGAGACAATGGCCGCTAGATAACCCCTGACCAACCCGTGTTTCACCCCCGTCGTCTACAACCTCACCACCAACCCCCACGTAGCCCCCCAGCCAATTGGCCTGCGGTGCCTGAGGATCTCGGCTTGCACTTTTCTAAAGTGAGATGTCGCACCGTTGCTGAGGTCAACTCAGCTGGTGCATAAATATCCTGCACACAGTCGCGGCGAAGGGCGCCGTACCGCCATCATCACCCTGGTGGTTATCCAAGTGGCCAGGGGTGAAAAAAAATTGTTATCGAACTCACCTAAACCCGACGCTCACCAAGCAATTTATAAGACTGGCCATTCTCCATCCCAAACTCGTCAATTCACACATTCAACCGCCATGGCTCCCTTTGCAGAAGCAGCCGCCGAAGTGTTTCGCCAGTCGATTGAACTTGCTCTCAGACACGTCCCTCCTTCAGAAAACAAGGACGAGGCCGACAGCCATCTGCCCCCGGTGTGTGACAGTGGTAACGAGTACGATGGGCGCATGGGTGTCCGTATCTCGTCGATCTTCGTCATCATGATCGGGGGTGGTATCGGGGTGTTTTTCCCCATCTTGCTGAGTCGATACTCGGTTATCCGCATGCCGTGGTGGTGTTTCTTCCTCGCCAAGTTCTTTGGGTCCGGGGTCATCGTCGCCACCGCGTTCATCCATCTTTTGTTCCCCGCCACGTCCTACTTGGGCAACGAGTGTCTTACCGGTCCCGTCACCGAGTACCCGTGGGCGATCGCCACCTGCATGATGATGATTTTCTTGATGTTCCTTATTGAAATTATTGCCTATGGTCTTTCCAACGAACACCACCAAGAAGGTGGCCACACCCACTCCCATTTCGGCGCCGAAGACTTGTACGTTCGTGGTGCTGACATGGAGAAGGGCGCTATCGACAAGGTCGACAAGGACGACCTGAGCGAGTTCCTGGATAACCACGAAAACGCCGTCCCCATCCCGCAACTGACGGCACCTCAAGACGCTTTCACTAAGCACTACAGCCACGCCGACAACCACCAAGACCACGAAATCCTCGGCACTCCCGCCGAAGACATCTCCAAGGAGAAGTACTCTGGCTCGCTTGTGGGTATCTTCTTCCTTGAGTTCGGTATCTTGTTCCACTCGGTGTTCACCGGGTTGTCGTTGGCGGTCGCTGGTGACGAGTTCATCACCCTTTACATCGTGCTTATTTTCCACCAAATGTTCGAAGGATTCGGTTTGGGGCTGAGAATCGCCACCACCAACTGGGGTAAGCACCGCTGGACCCCCTGGGTGTTCGCCGCCGCCTTTGCCTTGATTACCCCCGTCGCCATTGCTATTGGTCTTGGGGTGCGTAAGAGTTACGCTCCTGGCCTGAGAACGGCGCTTCTTGTCAACGGGGTGTTCGACTCGTTGCTGGCGGGGGTTTTGATCTACACTGGTCTCGTCGAGTTGATGGCTCACGAGTTCTTGTTCTCGCTGGAGTTCAAGGGGCCGAACGGCTTCCACAAGATGTTGTGGGCGTTCTTTATTATGTGTTGGGGTGCTGGGTTGATGGCCTTGTTGGGTTACTGGGCTTAAATGTTTACGACTTTAACGTTATAGAGAGTCTCGAAGACTTTTATCTCACGATTTTAATAATACGAGTATTTTAAACTTGAGATGTAGACTACTTTGGAGTTCACACCAACTAAAGCAAATCATTGTAAAATTTTGTGGTTGCTAACTCGTATTTAGGTTGATCGTATTCGGTTAAATAATATTTGATCGCTAACTTTGTGCCAACACTATTACTCAGCTGTTTTAATTCTTTCGTTATTGGTCGAACCCAACATTATCGGTCGTAAGCTCTCTATCGACACAAAACGCAGAGTGTTGTGCAGTTTATTAGACACAAAAAGCAAAGCGTCTTAAAAGAGAGTGAGGACAGTTAATTGAATTAGCGCAATTAAAAGCTTGTGACTTGAAGACGATAACAATAGTTTACTTTCTGAACCAACTAGGCAATTCAGAATCCTGTAGTGTAAAACTAAAATATCGGTCCTCATATGATATAATAAGGGAATGTAAAGTTGACCTAACTCGCTGATCAATGGATAATCGCTTTTTCTTTTTGACTCTGTTTTCATGTTTACGAGCAGGATAAATTGGACCCTATTTCTGAAGTCCTCCAAATCTTAAATTTATTACTGTTGTCTAGAATTGCGTTCGCAAATATTTCACATTGGAGTGGTGAGGAAGGAGGGCCAAAGGAGGCTAATAGCACTACAGTGGTAAATCTCCCTCCCAACACCATTTATTTCTGGTTTTATCGGAAATTTTGAGGCAGACTCCTGGCAGAATTCAAGTGGATGAATCCATCTTCGCGTCCCATAATTCTTGATTAAGCCTTGAAATACTTTATTGCTGCCTGTAATAAAAGCTATTCGCTCGTCAATGATGAATATTTCAATGGCCGCAATATTTGCGTTTTAAATTCGAATCTAGATTCACACAGATTTGGTTCTCTTTGAAAAATTTGCTAGAATTGAAAAATCAAATGCAAAATATCCAATGAAAAAATATTCTGAACACCGCTTTTAGTCTGTTAAGCTGTGGATAAGTACCGTTTCATACTAGCACACATGCAATGGAGCTTCCGGTACCGGAATGGAAAGCCTATTGGACATTGGCACAACTTTTTGGACTTCATACTCTGAAAGTTACTCATAGAAAATCTAGGACATAGCCCCTTGGGCGTAATGGATTGTTCCAGAAATTTGATCATGTTCATGGTACTCAGTGGGTTAACAGAGCACGACAAGTGCCAGATCTACTCTCCATTTATCTTCAGGTTACGAAAATTTTGATAACGAGATGAGAGCGGCTAAATCTCAAAACTTCAAAACAAATATAAGACCACTCTCAAACTGTAGAATGATACAAAACTGAAAATATCGGTAAACTGACTGAGTTGCAAAATCTATCATCGTATTTTAAAGCGCTTATGATTTTTTTCCAACAAGTCCGGTATGGTGTAATGGCTATCACGGTTCGCTTTCACCGAGCAAATCAGGGTTCGATTCCCTGTACCGGAGTTCTCTTTTTGAATTTCCACACTAGCTTCTAGGTTTTTGGCGGCATCTTGTTGTTTAGCTTTTTGACCGTATTACGATCTTCAATCAGTCATCCAACCACATTTTCGCGCTGTGTTACTTGATTTGAACTTCACCAATTTTGAGGGAGCCGATAACTGCGACGTCTAGCGGAAGCACAAAAGTTCGGCGAAAACTTATCGTGTTTTTCAAATCTGAATGCATTTTATCTTTGCGAAAGTCATTTCAGAAGTTCCAACCAAATTTTTAAAAATTCGAATTGCCATAGGCCCATCTTCAAAGGCGAGAGCACCGCTTGAATGATTCAATATGCAGTTACGCAAATTCAAGTACAGCATTGATCAATCTACTTCGTTCTATCAGTATAACATGACTACGTTGTACTCGACCATAGTCGTGGCGCTTTGACTTGAAGGACATACTATTCATGGTTGCCTCCATCATCACGTACTTCTCACATACGAGTTAGAGCATCCTCCAATGACATGCTTTATTGACATTTAATCACGGCTACATTGACTACGACAGGTCATAGAATTAATCTCCATCCCCGCAAAAGGTCTCACAAATACTCCGACAAATATTACCCTTCGCGACAAACGCGACGATCCTCACTTTTCTCAGCCTTCCTCCACCAGCGCTACCGCACTACCAAACCCCATAGCCCTTCCCCCCGCCATGGCTGACGAGGACGGACTCAGCCAATTGCTTCTGAGGCTGATGAGCCGCCCCAACGGCGACGACTCGCTCGACCATCTTCGCCGGGCAGGCCCGCAGCGGACACTGGGCCCAGTGGGACTGGGGAAACACTTCATGAACAGAAACATCAGTGCCACCATCACCATCGGTAAACGAGGCCCGCAAATGACTGCTCCTACTACCTTGACAGTGGGTAAACCCGCTATCACCACTCGGCCGCTGACTAAGCTGCTTCCACTGAGTCTGGCGCCGCAGAAAGCTCATGAAGTGGGGTATACCGATTCTGTTGAGCTCCCGGTGTGGTTTCACGAGGATAAGCTTAGTGAGGTGCTTATACGACCCCTGGCTATCGGCGGAGGTGTTAGAGAGGGAGATGTTCTCACATTACAGCCGGTTGGAGGTAAATTGAAGCTAGTGTTTACCGTCGATGAAAACTCACTTAAAGACGAGACATCGGAGGAAACGTCTAAGGAGATGATACTGTTGAAACAGAACTACCAACTGGTGCTCAATTTAGCCCCCCGAGGCATGGCTACCATATCTCGAGTGCCTAACATCGCCGATGTCACCGCGGATCTGGTTGAGATCTTTATCAAGGATATCAATATGGCCCGTGACTCAATGTGGAATTTCTCTGGTAAACTTGAGGGTCGATGTGTACACCAAGACCAGCGACTCATACACCAGAATTATCGAGCTGGTGTGGTGCGATGCATCTACAAGAATGGTAAACGGATGTTTTCAGGGTATATTTCCAAAGATACCCATGTGGTGTACCGTCTGGAGCTGGCTAAGCTTACGGTGCTTATCCAATTGCTGCAGGAAATGTGGCATTTTGAAGAGACCGGGGAGATTTTGTTCCACAAACTTGTTAACTCTTTGTTTCCGCAAATGTTCAAGCGTTGGCGTAATGGTAAGACCCACCATTCCCTAACGATCGTTCTCTTTACCCTGGTGGATCTCACCACCATCCCGTGGCTGTCCTTCGGTGCTGGGGAACGCCCTCAAGACCGCAGGGACTATTTCCGCGTAGTGGTAGATCAGGTCAACATATTACACTGGGACAAAATCATGCTGAATTTGCGGCTAGAGTTTGCTAACTTCAAGCGCGATATTATGTTAGGATCACATGGAGATCAATACCGCATTGAAGGGGAACCTTTACCTACGGTGAAAGGTAACATTCTTGAAGCCATCAACTTGGGGCTTCTGCTCCAACTAGATCGGTTCCGCAATACTGATTTGAAGCATCTGCTCAACAACGTCATCATTATCACGCCGGGGCTGGGCCTCTTTGACGTTGAGCAGGACTTGCTCCGCATTACCAGTGACAAAATCGCTCGGCTAGACTGTGGCATCGATATCGTGTGTCTTCTGCCGCCCCCATTACACACAACTCCGGTGTTCCGATACTTGGACCAAGGTAAAGTAAGGTATGGCATCCCTAACTGGTGCGATATCCTGTTCTACCATCAAGGAGATGAATACTCTAGTAAGCAATGGATTCCTCGTTGCAAAATCTACGAGTTGCAAATGATGGGAGTGACTGAAACCGACTGGAACCAGGTAAGAATCGAGCGGTTTGTTCCCAGACCGGGGACGACGTTGGAGGCAGCGATGGAAGCCTACGACGACAACGTGTTTCGCCCTGTGCGGCAACTTACGGGGCTGGATCCCACAACGGAAGAAGCCGTCGATACCGCTGACCAATCGCAGATGTCGCTGCTGCTGCTGCTGCCCTATGCCGAGACCACCTTGGCCCTTATCAAGCTGACGGCGCCGGCGCCGGCACTTACAGGCACGGTGGTCATCCAGGGAGCAGTGCCAACCGCTCAGATTGCCAATGACAATGGCAATACTGCGTTACACAAGTTGTACACGATCAACAAGAACGACGATAAGGGGGTACTGGCGCGGAGACTGTCGAACCTGACAATACAGCTGTTACGAGACGTGTTTAAGCGGCCAAAGGCACTGGTACCTGAACTGGTGGTGGAACTGACGGCGCTGGTCAAGCTGTTGACGCCACTGAGAGTGCCTCAAGCCCGAGCGATATTGGGGGCCACTGACGGCAAAACTGCGCCAAAGTTATCTCCGAAGCGGGCTAAACGTCCTGAGAAGCGAGCGGCAAGACGCCAACTGGAACGTACCCATTTGACTACAACCATCGGTACGGGGGCCGATACCCCAGAGGATACGGACGCTGCCGATCCCATGAACCGTTTATGGATGGAGGTCGATAACCCTTTGCTTGAACCCCATCAGAATACCCTCGAGCACTTCCGGTTTCTGCGATGGAGCGAAGTGTTCCCCGATAATTACCGTCGGGGTCCTATAAAGTGGCGAGCGTTTATGGCACCGGCAGCCCTTCCCACACTGACATCATTGTTCCCGTCTCCAGAAGTGTTGGAACACAACTACACGTTTCAAACCTATAATGTGGTTCTTGCTGACGATAACTACTGGGGGATCTCGAACGTACACGATCTCATGTTTGAGATGATCAGATTACGACTTGCCCTTGGGTTTCAAGTGTGCTACGGTGACGCTGTGAAAAAGGTGGAGACTGAAAGACAACCAGGGGGTAGTGCTGAGGGGCTTATCAAGTATTTCTCCCCGGTTAAACTGGTGCTGGCAAGCTACATCTACATGTGTCATGAGCACGAGATTCACCGCATCAGTTGCGACTTTAGCGGTACTCTCACCGTCCAACTTTACCTGAGAATTCCCCCTGATCTCTTATTGAACCCTATCCGTTTAGGAGCTCAGCCCAGTGAAAAGAAGTACACTCCATTAATCCGTACTCGGTACGCTGACACGTATCTGCCAGCACAACAAGACTTTTTGGCACCGCCACCTGCTCCTCAACAGAACTGGAATCAGCTTGATCAAATGATGGCTGGTTACGATGATGCTGTGGCCTCGCCTGCTCGTCAATTTCATCGGATGAAGTTTGTGGTTATGCCACTGGAAGTGCCTAAAAATACTCACTTGGTGAGCCCAGAACTTAGCGACGAGGAAATCAGGGTAGACGGTTTGCGTAAGCTTGTGGCTGCTATCGAAAAGGATAAGACCAAGGACCCGGAAATCTTATTCTACACAGGAAACTTGTTTGACTTCTTGAGTCAAGAACAGGATATCGATGCTGGTGCCAAAAAGCTTAGCACTAAGCTTTCCACAGCGACTTCGATGGTTCAGCTTGCTCAAGAGCTTCAAGGTCCCAATGGTCTCCAGCTCACCGACCGTAAATGGCATTTCAAGAAGCATCTTCGGTCATTTGTGGGGCTGGACTTTGTCTCGTGGCTTGTGGAAAACTTTGACGATATTAATCTGAGAGACGACGCTATGGCCTTTGGTACGAAGTGCTTTGAAGCAGGGATGTTCCGTCATGTCGAACAACGCCACCCGTTATTGGATGGCCATTACTTTTACAAGTTTGAAGAAGATTACGTTGACTTGACGAGACCTGATAAACCTAAAGCACTGTGGTTCAAGAAGCAGGCGCTGGATGGAGACCTGAATTTACTGGGTGGCGAGTTGAGACCAGTGGATCTGGAGGTATCGCTGCATACTCCTCACAAGCGGTTATACATGTTGAGTCGCTCAGTACGCTTCAATGTCGATCCCAACCACAGTCTGGACCGGTCAGAGATTGTCACGGTTCACTACGATCGAGTGCACAACCCAGAACACTGCTACCACATTCGTCTCCAATGGTTGAATGCCACCGCTAAGTTTATCGACGAAACGATTACTGGTTGGGCTCGGATGTGTACCCGCCATGGACTTAAGCTTGTGGAGACCCCGTGGACTGAGCTTTGCCAACTCCCCAGATTGCTGCCGTTCCATAGTTTCGTCGAACTCAAGCTTGCAGTGAACCCCGCAGATGTTGTTGGTGCTGACGATCCCATTTTGCAGCAAACCCCCTTCTACTACCACTTGTATTTCTTAAAGAAGATGGACTTCTACCTTGATAACCGTCTGACTCAATTCTTCTCGAAGGAGGAAAACGTTGAGGTGGTATACCTGTGGGGGGCGCCACGATTCAAGTATGCCCAGTTCATTCATGGAACTGGTACTTACATGATTGAGCTTCGTGACAACGGGGAGTTCTTTATGGCTCCCAACAACACCCACATGATTCGGGTCAATCTGGCGATTATCTCCCTGCTGATCGAAAACGATGGCTTCCACCGAGCTCCCGCCCTGATCGACCCGCAAAAAGTGATGCTTAAGTTCCGCCTGGCGTGTCAGGACGAAGCGTACTTGCGGAGATTGTTCCATGAAGCCCGTGATGAGTGGCGTGCCGAATTGTTGGAGAGCGTGTAACATTACTCGCTCTATATCCATACATGTAATTAGTTGCATCTTGCAAATAAATAAAACGCATATACTATGGTGGACACACTCTTAATTTCTCTTACATGTTGGCATAATTCAGAGTGTCGATATGAAGTATTGTCGTACTATTTTGACAAAGCAATGGAACTCCGCTTTCGCGCCCATCATCGAACATAAGCCATTAGATGTGTCATAATGCACACTTGCCTAAATTTGATCTTCACGTCATTGCCACCATAATTTCGTACTGTACTATTTATATGGTTTCGCCACCACTCGCACGGCTTATCTTATCTCTGCTCATCCCTGGGGATGCGACTGGTGTTCCACAAACTTATCGTTCCTCGAGATCCGCTACCGTTAAATGCCAGTTGCCAGGCTCTATTCGACAAGTGGAAGCTCCCCCCTGACGCTCTTCTACCTGGGCAAACGCCACTGGACCCACCTCCCTTCGAGTACTTTTCCACGCGCAACGTAAATGAAGATTACATCAAATCACCCCGGCTAGCGGTGACTAAACTTTTGACTAAACGATGGTGTGAGGCGAGAGAGTACTATACAATCTACTTAGGCTCTCCCGTGGTCCGCAACGCGGCGATGACGAAAGGTACGGTCCACCATACGCGTCTTGAAGACCTGACCCATAAACGCGTCGACACGTCTAAGCTTCGGGCGTACCTTCGCCAACTTGCTGAACTAGCTCCCGAAGGCAATCTTGCATTGGTAAACGGTGCCGAAACCAGCTATGGTGCTCGCTGGGCTAATCAAATCATCGCTCGGTTATTTCTGCTCTTTACCACCTCCACCGCTCGTGAGATCATGATTCACGGGTGGATTGATCTTGAAAACGGCAAACTATGCGGTCCTGATGTGGCTAACGCGGTTCCTGTCAATGGCGTGATTGATTTGGTGAAGTTAGTCAACCAGGAAAACTCTCGTGACTGGTCGATGGTCGAGGATGTGATTAATCAAATTGATAGTAATAACCGACTGATCGATGGCCTTTTAAGTCAATTCGAAATCGCCGCTAAAGGTCATGGAGATACTAAGATTGTTGTGACTGATGTTAAGACTCGACCATTTAGTAAAGCTCCCGATCAACCGCTGGTGGTGGAGGCCGCTGAACTCCAAACGCTTTACTATCATCGCATGCTTGACACCTTATCAAGAGACCCCCAGCAAACATACCGCAGTCTTCTTGCCAACGCTGAGAGTTTTGGTTTAGACGTGGATGCTCCACTCAGCTACGTTGGCCTCATCGAGATGCTTGCTAAGCCCGAGGGTGACTTATTAGCTCACGATTTGAAGCTGATTGCCAATGGTGAACTGTTTGGATTCAGTGACTACGATAATCATGTGTTTAAAACTGATGAAGTGTACGATCCATCTTCATTGGTGACCACCCCGGAACAACTAGCACAGATTTGCGAGATTCATGCCATTGAGCCACTTCTTACGCCGTTACTTAAGCCCTGGAAACGAGCACCTACCCTCAGGTTCCTTGCCGCTCGCGCAGCCCAGATGTATCATTTGTGCTATAAGCGTATGGCCGATACCACTACCGTGGAGTATCACAATTCGCATACCGGCCACCGCTTTGAGACCCAAGTGATCTCAGTGTCACGCAACCGGCTCGACGAGGCCACTGCTCACGCTCTGGAATTTTGGCGGGGTGCTCGACCTCCTGAGTACGCAGACACTGTGGCCATGTGTAAAAACTGTACGTTCGCTGCTAAGTGTCGTCGGCCCAACGGAGCCACTGCGGAAGACGAGGCCCGACTCGAAGTGGGGCGTCAGCTCTACAAATACCTCGATGATGTGGCCGCCCATCAAAAAGACTCTTCCACCTAAACATGTCGTGAGACACAGGAGGAGTCCTTCTGCAGGGCTGCGTCGATATTTGGGTGTCGTTTACCATCCTACGTCTGCAATGGCACGTGAATGGAGATAGTACCCAAGAACTACCGACACTCGAGAGTGCCGGCGGTTGAAGAGTTCAGGGTTAGGGGCATCGCGCTTTTATACGACATCGCTAGCTTGTATGCAGGTCATGAAAATTCCATTAAATTCTAATTACGGCAAATGCCAAGCCCATCGTAAGCCAGCAGCATCACTGGTTAGGGCGCAAATCGTCAAGATCAGCGCCGAGACCGCCGTATTTACGACGAAACTCTTTATCAAGATGCTTTTTGTGCCCGACAAAGCTATTTTTGAAATCCGTACCGCAGTAGCAACACCGAAGCCCAGTCTTTAGCCAAGCGTCTGCATTAGCCGCACCACCGCCGACATTATTGTCATTATCGTCATCACTATCGTCAGTACTCTCGCGCGGCTCAAGTCGGGCAAACGGTACGAAGAAGGGAGTGGCGAATGAATTATAGTGTTTCTTGTGCTTCATTGCCGGCGACCACATGTCGCGAGTCATGACATGGATGTGGAGGTTCGAAAGCAGCGGCTGGGAATGAACTCCTACTTGGATGAACGGGCGGAAAGTGTCGGGAGTAGCGTCGGGAAACTGTCGGAGGAGCGACGACACCACTAGGTCAATGCATTTGTCGACGTATCTTTTCGTGAGGGTGTAAAACTCGGGGTCATCGTCAAACGCCACTAGCGGGTGGTCGTGGGTCTTGGTGGCGTGGCGAGGAAGCACTAGGTAGTGACGTAGCAGCTTGGGATACTTGTCTTCAATGATAACGGCATTATCATCGTAGAAGAGCACCCCTGGCTTGCCCTCGGGCTTGTCGATGATGGGCTGGAACGCCGTTCTAAAGGACATGGTGGCGACAAAGAATTGCGGCTCGATTAGTCTATGTACATTTAGTCAACAGCTACACTTTCCGTTTGGTGGCGGTGACCGGAGTAGGCGTGGTGGAGGTAGTGACACCCGACGCCGTTTTGGTCTCCACTGGTTTCAGTTTGTCGTCAGCGGTCGCGTCGCTCTCGCGCTTCAACTCCTCGTTCGTCTTCAACTTCGCTTGGCGCAACTCGCCGATAAACCAGATGACAAGCCCGTACAACACACTGGCAATCACCAAGAGGTTGAGGAAGTGGATCAGCCCCAGGTACCACGTGAGTGCTGCCAACAACGTAAGCAATAGGACAAACAGCGCGTGGGTCGCCACCAAGAGCGCCCCATTGGTGCCGGGAGTGAATATCAGCTCCCACAACTCCAGTACAAACGACGCCATGGTAGAACAACTTCGAATTCTCTCTGGTTCTTAGTGTTTCTTCGAGAGCCGCACCCGTCGCGGAGTCCATGGCTACCTGCAGTACGCGCGGTGGCCAAAAAACTTGCCATCCACCCTTTGTCCACCATGATTCCCAGCGATGATTCGTTTATCAGCGACGATGAAGAGGAATACTGGTAAGTATCGCTACCAATCGACTTGTTTTAACATGATATACTAACAATAGCCCTCTTTGCGTGGAGGAAATGGACATTTCCGACAAAAACTTCAAACCGTGTCCTTGTGGCTACCAAATCTGCCAGTTCTGCTACAACAACTTGAGGCAGAATCCGCAGTTGGTGCCGAAGTGCCCTGGTTGTCGTCGTCTCTACGACGACGAGCTGGTCGAGTACAAGAGCATCACTCCGGCCGAGTACCGGCTTCAACAGGCTAAGCGGGAAAAGAAGGAGCGGGAACGCAAGCAACGGGAGAAGGAGAAGAAGGAACTGGAACTCGCCAACAAGAAGCACCTCGCTGGCTTGCGCGTGGTCCAAAAGAACCTTGTTTACGTCACCGGGCTCAACCCTCCTTGTCCTCCCGAAGACTTGCACCTGGTGTTACGTCTGGACCGCTACTTCGGCCAGTACGGTAAGATCACGAAAATCGTCATCAACAAAAAGCTGCCCAGTCTGGGTCTGCAAGGCCACCACCACCACAGCTCGTCAGGGCTCGTTGTCTACGTGACCTTCGCTCGTAAGGAAGATGCTTTGCGCTGCATCAACGAGCTTGATGGTCTGTTGTGCGATGGTAGAGTGTTGAGAGCGGCCCACGGCACCACCAAGTACTGTTCGCTGTACTTGAGAGGCCACCCTTGTCCCAACCCCAACTGCATGTTCTTGCACGAACCTGGTGAAGAAGCCGACTCTTACACTCGTAAGGACTTGCTGACTCACCAAGGCATCAAGATGGGCATGATGGGGATGAACCGCAGCGGTCTGGGCTCTAACTTGTTTGGCCTGTCGTTCGGTAGCGACCCCGATCACCACCATCAAGAACCCGAGGAACCAGTGGTGGCACTTCCTGCTACTGCGCATTGGGCTACGCAAGACGCTACGCTGGCGGCATCGCTGCCACAAGTGTCTAACACCCCCTTGGCTAATCTGGCGGCCTTCCCTACCCTTAGTGAGATCTTCAAGGACCAAAAGCACCAACAAAAGAAGGAAGCGCCCAAGCCCAAGGCTAAGCTGCG
The DNA here is from genome assembly GCA_037042415.1 of Diutina sp. Y7414. NCBI lineage: Eukaryota > Fungi > Ascomycota > Pichiomycetes > Serinales > Debaryomycetaceae > Diutina > Diutina sp. Y7414. Next base: position 1,130,740 of record JAXQKI010000100.1, read on the forward strand.
CAGCAACAAGGAGAACGTGTTACTTCCTGATGATATTGATGTTGACGATGACCTGGCGGCGCACTTTTTGGAAGAGAACAACGCAGTGCTCAAGAAACTTCACGAGGACTCTCAATCTCTTGCTGGCTACTTCAAGAACTTGGAAGCTCCTCAAGGCTTGCCCATGTTTACGTTCAAGCCCGATCTTGAATTGGGTAACCCTGAAGAAGACAAGGATCGTGCACGTCTTGTGATTGAGCGGTTCCTTTTCCGTCCGGTTAAGAACTACCACTTGGCTTACATTAATCATCCCATCACTCAATTGTTACACCAACAACACCAGCAGCAGCAACGCCAACAACTGACATTGCAAGCCGCTCAGTTGCAACAATTGCACATGGAGCAGCAAAAGGGGTTGCAACAACAGGCACAACAGGCACAGCAACAAGCTCAACAGCACCAGCAGGCTCAGCAACAGCAACAGGCACAACACGCTCAACAGGCCCAACAACAACAGGCTCAACAGCAGCAACAGTTACTCCTTTTGCAATTGCAACAACAAGCCGCTAAGCAACAGCAGCAACACGCTCAGCAACAAGCACAACAACCGCTGCAACAACCGCAGCCGCAGCCCCAGCAACAGCCTCAACCACAACAACCTCAACCTCAACCTCATCAGCAACAGCAACAGCAACAGATTAACATGTTGCGGATGAATGACAGAGTTCAAACCTCTACTCCTCCGCCCCCTGGTTTATTCACTGGTGGTGCCGCCGCGCTGGTTCCTAAGCAACCTCAAGGCGTGCCGCTTGCCCAATACCAAGGCCAATCTTTCCCCGACCATAGCCCCACCGGTGGAGCCAACCAGCTGACGAGCTCACAATTGTTGTCGCAGTTGATGGGAGGGAAGAGATAAGCAGAGCGGAAGTTGTATACTAGATAGCATTTGATGTATTATAGCGGGTTGTCGGACAACCTCAGCGAAGAAATATAGGTAAATTTGGGTTTTGGTATTCGTAGTCCTGGTTCGTAATGCGGCTAAGTGATTTTGAACTTTGGTGTCGAAATTTTATTTTGAGCGATCGACAATGAAGCACAATAAAAATTTGACAACAATCTGTAACAAATAAGTGGATACTTGTCGCCAACAATCAACTCCTTCATCAACACGTAGTAAAAATTTGAAAACTATGAACTGTGCGGGAATCGAACCCACTTCGCTTGCTTGGAAGGCAAGAGTGTTACCAGTACACCAACAGTCCATTTCTGATTTTTGAGGTTTTGCACTTGTATATATGAGACATCTAGAGGTCGCAAAAGCGCTTTATGGGCCGCTCTTTGATGATCTGAGTATACAGTAAGGTGACTCATAAAGCGTAAAATTCATTACATAAATAGCGCGCGTAACTAATTGCGAGTAATGGGTACACCACCAAAGTTCTCGCCGGTGTAGTGGCGTTCCTGAGTTTGGACCTGAGGTTCAGTGTTGTACACATTACCGCGAGGTTGTTGAGCTTTGACCGTTCTGGTAGTTGTGGTAATAGTTTCAGTGGCATAGCGACCTTGGCTTGGGTTTTCAAAGTGTCCTTTGTCGGAGATGGGTGAACGGTAAACGCCAGTCAGTTTGGGAGCACCTCTGCCGGTGTCGATATGGTAGTCTTCATAGACGGGCCGACCCCCATCGTAGTTCTTGTTCAAAGGACGCTCGTAGTCTTCAAACCCCTTTTCAGCTTTCTTCTTGAGGGGGACATGCACGTGAGGCTTTTGGTCCTCGTAGAGTGGTCTACCGCCGTGGTAGTTCTTGTTGACAGGACGCTCATAGTTTTCGAAAGTCACTTCGGCCTTCTCCTTGAGAGGGACGTGTACTTTCTCCTTGATGGGATCGTGTACCTTCTCCTTAATGGGAATGTGGACAATCGGATCCTGGTCCTCATACACGGGTCTCCCACCGTGGTAGTCTTTGTTGACGGGGCGTTCGTAATTGTCGAAAAGCTTGTCTGCCTTCTCCTTAAACGGCATGTGAACGTGATGTTTGTGGCCGTGATGATGATGGTGGCTGCGAGGCTCAGGCAGGGTCCTTTCGTAGAGACGAGGTTCGTGGTGTTGTTCTCCGAGCCGGGGTTCAGGGGGGTGTTGTTCGTAGACACGAGGTTCGTGGTTCTTGTAAATGGGCTCACCGTTGTTGTAGTGCTGGTTGACCGGACGCTCATAGTTTTCGAACGTCTTCTCAGCTTTTTCCTTAAGCGGGACGTGGGTGTGAGGCTCTTGGTCTTCGTAGACAGGTCTGCCTCCGTTGTAGTTGGAGTCAACAGGCCGTTCGTAGTTTTCAAAGAGACGCTCACCAGTCTCGCTCAGCAAGCCATGGTGGTGGTGATGGTGGTGGCCGCTGCTCGGAGAAGACAGCCCGGCGCTTTGGTTGAGAGCTTCGTTGTAGCCCTGGTTGTATGACGCCTGGTTGTAGGCCTGGTTATAACCCTGGGTGTAGCCTTCGTAGTAACCTTTGTTGGAGCTCATGAATACAGTAAGGATTCAATTGTTTGGCATGACAGGCTTTTATACTTCGACTTGTGTCAGTCCGAGGGCTCCGGAGCTATTTAGTCATCCAGGGACGATGAAGCAACCACATGTTTCCAAACGGTCACTCGCCAAGGTGGTGCGATTTTGTGAGACCATTTTTGACGGCGTAATTGATCGAAAATAAAACACTGATAGCACGGATAAATATGTCTACAAGTCAAATAGTCTACTATGATATATATTGTATTTGGTGGTGTCGATTTCGACGACGTTAAGCGGGATTTGCGGGACGGGATCGCCGTGGTCCGGAATCTCGGAGTCACTTGCTCTCGTGGAGATCGATGGTGCTACGACGCCCTGACGTCACCCGGCGGGGTTAATCGCGTGCTATTAGCGTTAAATATAATCCTTTAATAATTTCAACCGCTCGACCGCCTCTTGCAAGATCAGATCGTCTTTGCACACCGCAAACCGCAAGCAGTTTTCGAGGCCGTTACCCTCCCGGTTTTCGGGGTAGAGGAACTCGGTGGGGGGGATGCCGACGACGCCAAGCTCCTGGATCAACCAGTAGGCCAATTTGAAGTCGTTGGTGCGGCTGGCGATTTCTGGCGGGTACGAGTAGTCTTTAGGGATCTTCACTTTACTCAAGTTCACGAGCAAAAAGTAGCCTCCCTGGGCCTCGGTGTAAGGCAACCCTAAGTCGTCGAACACTTTGGTGAAGAGCTGGTATTTGTGGCGGTACTGGTCGCGGGTTTTAGCAAAGTAGTTCGACTGGTCAGCAGCACGGAACCCCTGGGCCACCGCCTGTTGAAGCGGCGACGGCGAGCAGAAACAGATTCTCACGTGAGCGGCGGTGACGTACTTGATGAGATTAGCCGGACCTTGAACGTAGCCAATGCGCCAGCCAGTGGCGGCAAACAGCTTACCCGCCAGCCCCACCGTCAACGTGCGGTCGGCGAGCTCGGGGAGATTGGCGAGGTTTGCCGGCCGGGGGAAGGTCTTGCCGAAGTACAAGTTCTCGTAGACCTCGTCGGAGACAAGGATCAAGTTGTGCTTGATGCAGAGCTTACCGATGCGTTCCAATTCGGCTTCAGTAAACACTTTACCAATGGGGTTATGAGGGGTGTTGATGACGATCATCTTGGTTTTGGGGGTGATGGAGGCTTCCAACTTGGCCCAGTCCACCTGCCAGTCGTCACCAGTAACGGTGGCGGTGTCCATCTTCAGCGGGTAGTTGATGGGCACGTACTTGATGGTAGCGCCGGTCATCTCGATGTTGGCGATGTACTGGTCAAAGAATGGCTCAAACACCACCACTTCGTCACCAGGGGTCAAGTAACCAAAGAAAATTGAGAGCATACCTTCATTAGCCCCCGTGGTGATCTGTACTTGTGAGACATCAACCTTACGGCCATACAGCGTCAGGTAGTGACGAGCCACTTCGGCAAGCAAATTGGGGTTACCTCTAGCGGGGGCATACTGGTTAACTTCATTTAAAGCGGCTTTAGCAGCGTCAAGAGCGAAGTCCGGCGGGTTATATGAGAAAAACCCTTGGCCCAAGTTGACGATCTGACGGCCACCCAGCAGCTTTTGCGCTTCGGCGGCGGCCTCATTGATCAATGTCCAGATATCCTTGTCCCCCGGCTTCTGGTAGAAGTAAGGGTTGTGCAATTTTGCGGGGTCGTCGGTGGGGGCGGCCGGCGTCGGCGATGTGGTCATGGTGCGGTTATGGAGCTGGGAAGCTGAGGGTAACGAAGCTAAGCGCCGAGAGACTGATTCGGTGGCCCTCCGTAGCATCAACACCACGAAAAATGAAATGATGATAAGCTGCACGGTGGGCGATGGTGGAGCGGCACGTGAACACGCAAAATGGTGGGGGCCATGCGTTTAAATATTTGGGGGGGGGGTTTAGACGAGGCAGTAACGTCGTGACGAAAGAAAGGGAATGTGGTGCCGGCAGCAGACGTAAAACAATGTACACATGAAATTTTAGTTTCAGAGGATGAAAATTTGGAGTATTGGACGTTGGTAGAGGTAGATGAGAAAAGGGTGGATAATTGGTTGAAGAACACCCAAGTATCTGTGGCATTTGTCGGTAGTGGAGATAGCCGAAATTCAGTGTGGGTTCTGGTGTGCGGGCAGTGCCGACTATCGTAACGACAGCCTCACCCGATTGCACACGATCGTGTGGCGCGTCGGTAGCCGCTGTCGCACACAAAGTTAATAAATTGGGTGGGTGTCGCGAACGACGTTGTGGGAACCAAAATTACGCTTTACTCGATTAAACTATACTCTTATCTCTGAATGAATTTTTCCTTTCTGACACTATAAATCTCGGTAAATGATGTTGTTGTTAACAATATGCTTCTCTGCATGGTAATGATATAATTGACACAAATAGTCAGGCTGACTCTCTCTCTCTCTGAGGTACAATCTCTGGTGCACCAGCGACTGCACATTACGCCCCCTCCATGAGCTCCGGGCGGAAGACGTGGTTGTTTCCGCCAATGCGCATCCACACCGGTTCTTGAGTGAAAGTGATATGTTCCCTTTTTATTTGTGGAGCCGTACACTCGAAGTAGTCAAGCCGACGCTGGGTGACAACAAACACACGCTCGATGGTAGAATGGTCGTGCATACGAAATTGTCTCACTGTCGGCGGCAACACAATCGTGTCCTCTTTATTGAGGAAATTGCGCATCCCACCGGTGACGACTAGGTATCGAAGGTTTTCACACCGACTAAGCTCCTCCGCCGCCTCCTCCCCTAATTTCATTTTGCTTTTGCTGCGTCTATAGTTGCAGGTCAACTTCTCCACCATTGTAGGAATGTAGTCAATGCCTCTACAACTCAATTCTCGACAAGTGATTCCCCGAGCCTTAAACAAGTCACATGCGGTACCTTCAAGAATTGTGGCAGTAATCTCAGCATCGTGAGGGATTCTACATTCATTGAGACACACCCTGTCGGCCTCGATCCTAGTTCTCAGGGGAAGGTTAGCGTGCTCAATCAAAATGTAGTCTGCGGAAACCGACAACAGCAGCGGTGTCAGATTTCTCAAAGTAAAGCTCTTCAAGCGTTGAGGAATGGATAATGGTTGCCTGTTCCATTTCAGTATATGAAGTTGAGCAAGATTGGAGGCGTCGCTGGATAAGTCAAGATCAGCTCTTCCGGAAAAGGTTAAATCCAGGATAACCGGCGCCCAATATCTATCAATATGTCCAATATTCGCCAAGTGAAGCTTGGTGAGCTTGCTGCAAGTGAAAACGACATACGCGCAATCCTCCACATGAAGCGATTGAAGCGTCGGCGAAAAGAACTCCACTCGCGAGTCTGATGACGCGAGAACTTTAAGGCCGATACAGGTGAATTTTTTAAGCTGACGTGGGAGCCCTAGGACATCATGTGTGGTCCATATTTTCCATTCCTCCAACTGGGGCGGTAATAGAGATTCTCCGGTGATTTCCTGGTCAATACGGCAATGTAAAACCTTCAAGTTTTCAAGTAGGTTCATCTGGCTAACCAGCCAAAGAGAGCCAATCAATGACTCGAGATTGGCGAGTTGATCTGCATTGAAAGCTTCGGTAACGTCTTTAACCGATTCACCATTTTCTGCCGACTCACCATTTTCTGCCCATTCCCATTCGATGAACGTGGCGACGAGCGTCAACTCAACTGCTTTTAGATTAGGACAGTGGATCCCTTTGACCAGAAAGTCCTCATGAATGCGCCTAGTTCCCATACTGTACTTGATAAAGATTTGAGCTGATTCAAGTTGAGCCCACGGTAACAAGCGCACATGACCACGAGCGTGTCTTAGATCGGGAAGCGCTGACGCATCAATGAACGACGTGTTATATTTAGGATGGGTAACATTGATAACCAGTGACGGCAATTGTGGAGGGCGTTGAAACACGCATTCTTGAGCTTCAAAGTGGGTGAGCAGTGTCCACAATTGGAGATCCAACGACGAGGAATACAGGAGTTGACAAAGGGAAAGTTTTGGTAACGTTTTGGGAACATTTTCGAAATCCATTTGGACACAGGTGACATTGAGCTCAGTTAATTTTGTATCCAAAAACCGGAGGTCAGGCGAATACGAGCCAGAATATCGACCTTCAACAATGGGTGGCGACGAGCCTTTGAGGATTGATAGTTTCACCAGTCTAAAGCGAGTTCTTTGGAGGTGCCATAACGTGAAGTATAGGTTATCAGTGTTGACGTTGACCACAATATCACAGGCAGGGAGCATCGACAACGTGTGGAAGTCAATTTTGGTTGGGTCACCTTTGAGGAGAACTTCTGCTGTTACTTCGATTTCGGTGTTGGTAAGCCAGTATTCGATCTCATCAGCGTACGACCTCGATGCAAACACGAGGTAAAGTCGACACACTGACGGCGTATCCAAGAGTGAAAAGATGTCCTGGCCAACGTCAAATGGGAGACGTTCTAAGAAACACTTGGGCATATGAGTTGGACGTCGATTTGGTTTGGGGAAGTCTCAATGAAGCTTTAGTTAAAGTGGATGGGCGAAAAGAATTCTTTGAGGAGAAGTCTGTTGAAATTTTGATGACGATTAGACGGTATTGAAGCGGAATGTGCAGGTTCCCCTCTTTCGTAACGGCGCGTCAGACATAATCTGAGCGAAGACAATAATGGGGTGAAAAGCGCCACTGTAGCGAATCCGAGGGCATGAAAGAGTGTTCGTCATGAGTTTGGTCTCGTCCTGAAGTACCCCATAACAATATATCACTAATTGAGTATCGCCTATGATGATTTATCGTCCATTGCAGGCTAGCATTATCCTGACGCGACTGGAGTTGTAGCTTTCGTGACTCCCTCATACCCCTCAGCACCACCTGACGATCGTAAAGGAAAAACCATCAGAACATTCATCTCAGACTTATCACATACGATCGTTGATTGCCCACCAAATTATAACCGCCTTCCGATCTCGTTACTCTCCTCAATGCTAGCACTTCTGGAATCATCATAACCAGTAACTTCAAAATCACTGATTCCGTAACCTTCGATCAGCGTCTGAGCCGATTATTTTCGCACCCTCGTCGTCGTCGTCAAAGATACTAAGCACGGACTGCCTTCACAATGGGCCCCGCTCGTCTCACTCACACACGCTGCCGCCATGGGTCAAACTTGCTTTATAGATACTTTCATTTGGGTAGATTGCAAATGCTACTTTGAATCATCACTATCTCGCTCCAATTAGCTCGATACTTAGCGCTGATTCTTCGTAGCCATTGTTATTGTTCGCAGCATAACAAAGCTTACCTGCGCGCCCGCTATCCACCAGACCCCAGTTTCGACGCGTCCTCCAAACGAAGACAACCACCACGCCTGAAAATGATAACAAAACCCTTCTAACACTTTTATTGAATTTACTGTAGCATTTAAAATTTTCCAATGAATTCGAATATTCAAACTGCAATATTATTCGTAAGGAGTTCCATGAAGTTAATGCCTTGATATTAAACATTGGCAGCAAACGCATTACTTACCTTACGTCTTCCCAAGAGTTTCAACTTTAAATCATATCGTCATGGGAGTCACTTTATTTATCAGTCTCTACTGCCTTCATTTCAATCTTTCATTAGTTCATACTCTATAAGCCTATCTATGGTCCATGCTAATGCGCTGGGCGTGGCGCTGGTTCTGTTCGAACTCCTGCAACTGGATGGTCTCGGTGTACACCAGCGACTCCGTCGGGTGGTTGTAGGCGTAGGGCAGCGTCGGCAGCGGGCTGAACTGGCGCTGGTCCTCGTAGTCGCCCGACGGGCGAGGCTCCAGCATCGAGATCCGCCGCGTGTTGGCGTTGACGTAGTCACTCACCTTGACCCGGTCGGGATCAGTCGGGTCGTAGTCCTCGGGGTAAGCATCGAAATCGCCCCGTTGCACACACTCTCTGATGACGTCAACGTCCTTGGGCCAGTACATCTGGTGCAAAGTGTCGAAGAAGAACCGGGGCATGAGACAGATAAGCACCCCGATATACATGCACGCCCAGAACGACGAGTTACCGAACATTCTGGGAGCGGCCTTGTAGAACTCGCCGGCGTTGGTGTTGATCGTCCACAACCCCGTCCAGATGAAGATGATGAGGATCGAGATACACACGATGAGCACCGACAACCAGTCCCAGCGGTACTGGTGCATGAGGATGAACAAGTTGCACGAGATACACAGGATGCAGGTGACGACGATCCCGATCATGAACCGGTGGTCGACGGGGCGGCCCTCGGTGTTGATGAACGAGATCCAGTAGATGAGGTAGGGGAAGAAAAACAGGATCACCAGCTGGTACAACGCGTCAAACATGTACCACCAGAACTTGCGGTCGGTGAACTCGGTCTGCATGATCCCCAGCACGTACAATTGCGGGACAAGCAACGACACCTTGGCACTGACGTCCTGGTCGAACACCCCGAGGAAAATCACGGGCAACGACGTGAACGCCAAGTTGTAGAACATAAGGTAGGTGAATTCGAAGAGGTACAGCCCGTCGAAGTCGTTGTAGATGCCGTACCAGAACAACGCCATGGTGAAGATGACGTTCTTGTAGAAGAACGACGGGATCATCTCCGAGAACCGTTTGTACGACCACCGGCCGTGCACAAGCAACAACCGGGCCAAGTAGCGGAACTGGCCCACGGCGTAGTCCGAAGACATCACGGCTTGACGCCCTTCTTCACCGGCAATACCCACACCGATATCGGCGGCCTGGATCATGGCCACGTCGTTGGAACCGTCACCAATAGCAAGAGTCATCGCGTCCAACAGCTGCTTAACCATCTTAACCACGGCCGCCTTTTGGGCGGGAGACACACGGCAACAAAGCACCGACTTACACTGCTTACACAACATCAAGAACGCGTTGGGTTTGTCGAGGGCGATTCTGAGTGCTTCACCGTCAATGACAATGGCAAATCGTTCCAGAGGCGACAGGTGGTCGCCGACGGAGTCTTCCACAAGCTGGTCGACTTGCAGGGGGTCGATGGCGAAGTATCTTTCCAAGAACAGGTTGATCATTTGTTTAACAAGTTGCTCGTCCAGCAACAGCTCATAGTTCTGGATACCGTAGAGCTCGATCTCCTCGTTCAGGTACTTGGTCTTAATCTGCAAGAGCTCCATATCGTTACCCAATAAGTTACACGAGAAGCCAATGTTGATGGCAGTTTCGACCTTGTCACCGGTAAGCACCCACAACTTGATTTTCCCTTCACCCAACACTTGGATGGCTTCAGGGACACCGTCTTGAAGACGATCCTCAATGGCGGTACCACCCAAAAGGATAAGTTCACGTTCGATCTGGTCGGCAATCGCTTCCATCTTCTCTTCACGGTTGACCAACGACAGCGCCGCTTCCCGGTGCTTCTGGTTCCACGCGTGGTATTGGTCCCACAGCAATTCTCTCTGGGCAATACACAACGTCCGCAACCCTTCGGTAGCAAACTCCTCGAGGTGGGCCAGGGTCTGGTCAATGATCTCCTGGTCGTTCTCGGTGGCGGAAAGCCGCAGGTAGATGATGGAGTCGGCACCTTTAGTGATGAGCAAACAGCGCGGGTCTTTACCGTCCTCTTCCAACTTGACGATGGCACTCATCCGCTTACGCGTCGAGTTGAATTCCAAGGTGTTGAGCACGACGTACTCGCGTTCGACGCCCTGGACGTCGACAATCACCCCCAGCTTCGTCAGTTGCTTGAAGTTGAAACCGACGGAACGGGCGGTACCCACAAGCGCCGCTTCATCGGGCAGTTGCGCCTTCAAAAGCTGTTTGCCGGGGTTCTTTTCATCGGGTTCCACAAGCACCGAGTGACAGAGCGAGAGGCACAACATGAAATGGGCGTCGCACTCCTGTTGTCTGGGTCCCAGTTGGCCCAGCAAGTCCTCGACGAACTCCAGCGACACAAAGGTGATTTCGTCGTTGTAGATGGCGTTCAGCGGCGTCAACTCGTTCAACAACTTGATCATCGCCTTGCGGTCCTCGGCGATGAGGGCTCGCTCGTGGGCGGCTTCCTTCTCAACGTCGATCCCCTGGCGTTTACGTAAACCAGCAAGGGCTTCGGTGTAGGCGCGACCGTACAGCTTGCCGTTGATGGTGCACTTTTTAAACTCCATAAGGTTCTGAGTCAACGTCCCGGTTTTATCGGAGAAGATATACTCGATCTGGCCCAAGTCATCGGAGATAGACCACGATTTAGGCGTACAGGGGTAGTCCAAACGAGCATAGTACATGCCGATATCCAGGTAGATAAAGTACGCCTGACACGTCTTGATGATTTCGATGGTAATGTACAACGAGATCGGCACCAACAGCTGGTAAAGGATAAGCGCCACGAAGAACAGCACGATCCCGTTGACGGCGGGGGTGCCGGCGATGGTCTCTCGCGTCTCGTAGAACGGTCGCAGCACATTCTGTCGGTTATACCATATACCATTGACCAAACCCGACACGAAACACATGATGAAAAGAAGCAAGAAGTTGAGGAAGACGTAGTAGTTGAGGTGTCTCAGCATTCTCAGCTGCTTGGTCGGGGTAATGCCGGCGTTAAGCATGATCTTGGTGTCGTCCCCAGTAAAGACGACAATGCCAATCACCCACTTGGTGTTACGCAACAGACACCCGCGCAAAAGCAAGTTGTTGATCGTCACCGGTTCCTGGTTCTCCTGGCCCGTCAGCGTCCAGTAGCGCAAGTTCCCTTGGTACAGGTACAAGTTGGGGTGGGGCCCTTCCAGCTCGATCTGGAACTCGCGGTCGATCAAGTCGTCGGCCTTGGCGAGCTTGTGGTCACCTAAATGGCCGTATTTAAGCGCCTGGCGCACCTTCAAGTTGGTTTCACCATCCAAGTTCTTGGTTTCGACGTAGCAACAGTTGTCGTCGTCCAGAGTCGACAAGATGACGACGTCGGCGGGGATCTCGTCGTTGTTGTAGATGCGCAAGATGTCACCCACTTTCACTTCCTTCCAGTACAGTTTGCCGAACTTGAGGGTCTTTTGCTGGCGGTACATCAGCCGGCGCTGGCCCAGCGGGTAGGTGATGTCGGCGAAGGGGTCTTCCATCAGGGCGCGAGGAGAGTATTCCAGCTCAAACAGTTTACGCTGTTCCAGCGCCTCGGCGGCTTCGCGACGGAGCTCTTCCGCTCGCTTCTCACGACCCTTTTTGGTCATCCGCGCCTGGGCGCCGTAGATCATCCGGAACATGCCCCTCAGACACGCCTTTTTGAACCGGCGCCAGGGACTGACGTAGTCGCTGTTGACGTTGTTGTTGATGTAGTTGTAGTTCAGCAGCGACGCCAGGTTCTGTTTCAAGATGTGGGTGCCCTGGTTGTTGATTTCCATATCGGTGACGGTACGCCGCAGGTCTTCGACGCCATCTTTCACCGCAGTAATAAGGACAATGACGATAAGCGGCACCGCGGCAAGCACTGGAGAGGGCACCCCGAAGATGTCGAACGCCCCCAAGATCACCAACACCAAGAAGTAGATGTTGGCGACGTTGTGGAGGAACTGGTTGATGATGTTTTTCGGCAAAAACGTCAACGGCGTATACTTAGTGGTGCGGATCTTGTTGCGCGGATAGTTGGTCGCGGGCATGCCGTCTTCGTCCAAGTCGTCTTCCGGTAGTAGCCGGTTAAATACCACCGTGCGGTGTTCCAGTTTGCGGTCGCGCGGGTCGTCGACGGCGACGGGGTCGTGCGGCAAGTGGTCGTCGTCCAGGTCGTCCAAAGTTTTCGGTTTGCGGATCAGCCGTTTGCGCTTGCCTTCGTGGGAGTGGTGGTGGTTGGGATTAAGCAATTGCTTCAACGTTTTCAGGCGTCCCACGCCGTCCTTCTTGGGGTGGCCCAGGCGATGGCGCGTCGTCCCCCACCGGTGTCTCAGCATCTTCGGGGGAGTTTGCTCGCCGTTTTCGTGTAAATGGTCGTTCAACGTCTTCAGCAGCAGCAGCAGCAGCGCCGAGCCGGGGAGCTTAAACCGTAACAGCCCTTGGCGCTTATTGGGAGTCTGTTGAGTAGGCGGGGGCAGCGCGAGCGGTTCCAGCGGCAGAAACAGCACCCCCAGGGCGTGGGGCGCTGCCAGCTGGTGGACCTGGCCGAGGGGAGGGCTCATCGGCTGGAAGGAGAACTCCAGGTTGCGGTTGTGCCCCAGGCCGATGCGTGGCGTTGGCGGGACCGAGTCGAGGTCCAGCGCCTCCAGCGCCGTGTACAGCTCCACCGGCGCCCGCGGGGTGCGGCGGGAGAACTCGAACGAGTCGTCAAACGGACTCTTCATCGCCGCTTAGCAGGTTAAGTCAAACACACAACACGCGAGGGAGACGGGGGCTGCGATGGTGCCACCTAAAGGAAAGAGATCTAAGCGGTTCGGAAGCGATTTTTTCTCCGGGGTGAGGTATTTAGTAGGCAGGACCAGTGCGAAGGAGGGGACCGCGCTAGGGGTAAAGAATGGGGCGCTTGGGGGAGGGAGGCACGGGACACGGAGCACGCGGACGACAACAACGCGGCGGTATTTGCGGGTATTTAGGGGTGGTTGGGGTGTGGGTGGGGCGTGGGTAGCTAGTGGTGTGGAATTTAGAAGGTTTAGTTATGGTTTGTTCGGGGTTTGGCTAGGGGGTGGCCAAGCGGCGTTTTCGGTGCTAACCAGCGCCGGCGGGCGCTCTCACCCACTTGTGGCAGCGTCAGCCGCCATTGGTAACGGGTTACATTTGCGCTGCTGGCTACCAGGGTTAGGCGGCCCTGGTCTCGGGAATCGTCTTGATTCGGCTCTGCGCGCCACGCGTCTCCGTGGACAAAGCCCTTCTCAGTGGAGGGCTCTTTCCCCCGACCAAAGTTGCTATACATACTCTGAAACCCTAGATGAAACATGGCCTAGCTTATAAGTCCACCACACCCGCACTACTTCTTCTTCTTCTTAGTTGTATCCTTCTTTTTTTATCCGCAAACGAACCTAAAATTTGAACCCTGTATTTTTTTTTTCCTTCCTATTGCCGTGGGTGTTGGCTGGTTTGGTTTACCGATGAGGTAGGCATCCGGCCACCTCGGCCCCGAGCGTACAGATGTGGTGGAGACACGGGCTTGGCATCCAGCAGCACAAATCAGCCGGAGATCAAGCAGTTAAGGTACGGGGACCTGGCCAGAGTTAACGGGTTGATTTTAGGGTTTGGCAAAGGTCTTTACGGGGTGTGGTGTTGCTTACGTGAGCGCGGGCTCCGCTTACTAAAACCGTACTTACCCCGTGCGAGAAATATCGGCGACCGGCTCGTAGTCGCCAGCGGGTGGCAAACGGGCCGCGCCGCTCATCGCCATGGAAAGCCCGAAAGTCATCACCGTTTCATCTTGTTCTCGAAACTTCGGTGGACGCCGGCGAAGCCTGCGTTTTACTAATGTTATCTCATCGGAGAGGGTGTGACCTCGTGACTGTGGACGGGTGTGCTCCGAAAATACGAGGCTAAGCGATACGGGTTTAACGCCTATTGTCTCACCTTCGTTTGCCTCGAAAAAAAGTGAGATGATGGTAGCGCTGCGCTGATGGGTGCGGCTTACCTAAGGTCGGCTCTTACAAAGAATTCCGCACCGGCGTGCCGGCCGACAACTTCTGCCACCGTTGATTCGGCGCAATCTTTGTGGCCGAATTGGGACCTGGCATCAGCGGAGAGCTGTCGTGTAACTGTCTTACCTCAGCCTCCACCAGCTTTATTTCCACCAAAGGACACTAGACAGATACATGGTGGAAATGCTGAAGTTTCAAATTCCAGTTTCAAAGCCCCTCTAGACCGACCTTGTTAGTTTCTTTGTCTCTGGCTTGTTCTATTTACCCCTCATTGTGATACATCTCTGTGATTCTCTTTGTTCCATTATCCACCCAGGGGCTAAGCTCTACCCTACGACCATCACACCCTCCTGGTTCTCTGAGATCTCAAGATAGGTTGAGACATTTTCTGCTGTCTCAGAGGAGCGAGGGGCGGCTGTTCCACTCGACAAATTCCATCGAATTAGTGGTCACAAGTTTTTTCTTACTCCTTGGTGACATATGCACCATGACCTCACGTCACTCAGAGTTTGTCTGAAAAGTAACTGTCGCCAAAAAAACGACGCAGACACCACGGGACCGCCAAAGACGACACAATGGACGATTTCTCTTGGCACAGAAGAAGCAGACACCAGGTTTCCGTACCCCCACTCTTTCTCGAAAAAGTTTCTATTTACTGGTGGGTTGAGAAATTGCGTAATGGCGCAGGTTTACCCGCTGGCGACAATACTCTGCCGGGAGGTAGTCCTTACAACCCACCGTTAACCATCGGACGCCTCGCGTATTGTTTCTTTCGGGGGCTTCGACTGGACCAGTTTCAGTACGCAACGAGCCCCACAGCATGTCACCCTCACCCTTCGGCTTCGAGAACAAAGGGGACGGGGTCGTGCCCCTGGCGAAATTATTTTATTCCGCACTAAGGTTTAGAGGACGGGATAGGGCAACCGCACCCCGTATGGGGCGGTGGTTGCTAGTCTAGGTCCTTAGGTTTTGTGAAAGGTTAACCCCGAGGCAGGGGGGAGGGTTTGTAGGACCTGGGTATGTGCCCAACCCCCCTCACACCATGGTTAAAGGCAAGCTCGGAAACGGCGTCGCCGGCACCCACGGGAGCCACTGGCGGCTCCGTGCTTCATCGCCTTTGCGATTGCGGAACCCCAGGGTCATCGCCGCCTCAGTTTTTTATGGATAGTCAGGCGGTATTCAGTGGCTTTAGCCGGCGGTGCCTGATTCGGACACCCTTTCCCAAAGCGACTGCGGTTGCTGCTTGAGGCCGGCTCGCAAAACACTAATTAGGAGGCGCCTTCTGTGGCCGCTTGCCCCACAGGTGTACCCCACGGGCCACCCCACGGGCGGCGTACGTAAGCCGAGAAAAAGAAGGTTGTCCCCATTGCTTGCTTCACTGTCCGACGCTTGCTTCCAGAAAAGAGTTGCCGATCTCCGCTAACCACCGGCGCCAACGAGAAAAAAATCTCCGGAAATATTGTCAAAAGCAAGAAAAAAGGAACTTTATCTGGTGTCATTTTTCGAAAAGAACATTGGGTTAATGGGGCTTACAAAAAAGAACCATTTACTCAACCCCTCAAATTAAGGTCGGAGGAGGTGGTGGCGATGAAATTGCGCACTGGTGAAGCCGCACCTACCGTTGGCTCTGCCTCATATCCCGTGACCACCGAACAGGACGAAGCGTGGGGTAGCAGTGTCCCTCTGCGAGGCGGCGACGCAACTTACTAGCGTCGGCTAAAGGTGCGTTTTGTGCTACTGGTGGAAAGAATACCCCGCAATCGTCGTTTACACAATAGCCCGCCGGGCCTCGAGGTGCAGCGAGGCCACATCCCGAGTTCCTTACCGCACTGCAGCCTCTTGCTAACCTTGATTGGGCAGGCGTTGCCTAATGAGGAAAATGGCGTGCTGCACCATCCGGGGATACGGGCCGCACCTAGGAGGGAGGGGTTACTGACAAGGTTTAGCGCCGGTAACGCCTCGCAGCTCACCAACAGGAGGGGGCAGGCCCATTGTCGCTTGAGACGAGGATTGGTGCCCGCAGCTCACTGCTGGGAAGCAGGGATGAAACCATAGAGTGCAGCGGCAGGGATGAGGCATTCCCCCTGTCCGGTACCTTCGGGGCAGTACGGTGAAAGCTTTTACTGCAACGCCTTAGGTGTTTCGTAAAGGCGGGTACCATTATGGCATCGTGGCCAGGTGGAACTGGTGGTGGTGGCATGTCGCCTCAGCATCGTCCATCTGGCGATAGTCGATGATGAGTGGCCACTGGCTAGAGTCAGGCGTCGTCTAGCCTAGAGCGGATACGATTACCCGGACGCCCCATTACTAAACGGGAAGGAGGTGCCCGATGAGGCAGGGTAAGCCTAAACGAGTAGGTGCTTCCTCATTAGGCAAACAGGCCCGATAAATTACTGGCGCTAATAATACTCTAAGTCAGAGGGAAGCGATACAGGTTGATCGACTTGTTCGGCACGTTGTGGGGGTGGTTGACGTGGTGGCGGTAGAAACGGTCGGGGTCGTCGACGTTGCTATTGGAGAGGACGATTTTGGGGTTTTGATTTTTTTGTCAGCACACAAAGCCATTGACAATTAAGTGATAAAGGGAGTAAGGTGGCTCACGTGACCCATTGTCGTGGTACTAGAGGCGGCTCTGTGGTTATGGGAAACAGTATCCCCAAATACTGCCAACAAAACCAATACTAATGAACTATTAGTAATAGTATCGTATGTTTGGTCAACTTCTGAGTGATGACTTTGAGCCACTGTTGTCGGCTGTTGATTTTCACAATGAGTTCGACTCAAATAGCGGTATTGAGAGTATCATCTAAAACCTCAGCACTGGGCTGGATTCATAACAACAACATTTGATTACTGCACAATCTTCTAGTAGCTCTATAACTTAGGTGGTTTGCCAAGGGTGTCTATTAGCTATTCTCATGCCTTGGGCACGGCGTACTTCGCCGTCCACTCCCGCGCCACCTTCTGGGCGTCGGCCAAGTTCTCCTTCCAGTGGTCGGCGACGTCGTTGGCCAAGGGGTCGTCGGGGTTCGGCTGGCCCAAAAGCGCCTGGATCAGCAACAAGATGGTGCGGATCTGGAGCGCCGGCGACCAGTTGTCCTTGAGCACATCTAAGCAAATCCGCCCCAACTTATCGATGTTAGGGTGGTAGATCTTGGTTAAAAAGCGGACTTTCGGGGCACACATCGGGTAGTCGTCGGGCAAAAAGAGCTCGAGCTCGAACTTGCCACCGGCGTACGGCGACTGGTCGGGGCCGTCGATGACGACGTCGAAGTGGCGCAAGTTGTCCTCCTTAGGCGTGGCAACGATGCCCGGCACCGGATCGCTCACTAGCCGCTCGGTCTCTTTGATGATTCTCTTGGGAAGCGCAGCCATGGCGGCGATCAAATTGTGTGGTCCACCCACACGAGTGCGAACCGCGATCGTCGCGGTAGGGGGGGGGCGGGCGTCACCCTAGGGAAGGATTAAGGCGATAACCACGTCATATTAACCGAATGAAAATAGCGTAAAGAGTAGAAATAGTAGTTCACATTATTATGGTATATCGTATGGTTCCCTAGGTTCGTTGCTCATGGCTCCCTCTCGCCTTGCCATACTTTCAGTGTGGCTGGAAAAAAATAGTGAGAAGCGAAACTATAGATACTTTAATTCCTCCCATTTTCATAATAGCAGGTGTTTCATCCTGAAACAAAGAACACCTGATGCCGGTGTTGTTTTGTTTCAACTTGGTCCATAAAGGTCGAGGTTTTCGCACCCATTACCATCAACCATCGCTGCCTTAATGCGCCCAACGCCAGTCCGTCTACGACTACCGTTGGTGGCTAGCGCTCCATACAGGGCGAGAATATCGCCTCCGCCGCAAGCGAAACTCCCTCGACTAACAGAGGGAGCGCCCCAGCTCGCCAACACCCGGGTGGTCGACCTCATCAACCAGCACGCTCCCGAGGACTCCAGCCAGCCGATGAGGGAGATTGCGGTGCCCCAGCTCGTGGAAGTGGGGCTACAGTGGCCTAGTCTACTCCAGTTTATCCAGGGGGTCGAGGTCCAGCTCCCATCGGAGCGCCGGCTCGAAGTGGAGTCTCAGATGATGCAAACGGTCGCGATGGACTCTCCCGAGGACTACGTGCGGGTGTTTGACGTCATGTGTGCTGGCATCGACCGGGTGGCGATGGTGAAACCGTTTCTACAGCGAGTGGCAGTAGCAGCGGCCCCTCACGATATTATAGCAGTGGTGGTGGAGCTGCTGGCGATTACTCAGGTTGACGTGTGGCTTGAAGTGATTAGCGCTACCCACTGGCATCCTCAGCTTACTCCAAAGCTTGTACGAAGGATATTGGCCGAGTGCCAAGCCATAGGTGTCGTCGGGGAGATGAGGCGATACCAGGCGATGTGGCAAATTGCTGGCACGTTTGTCGAGCAGCACGCGTGGCCGGTGGTCGAGCTTCTCGATGACGACGTCCAGATCCCGATGACATCGATGATGTGTGAGTATATCGAGGCCACCAATGGCGAGTTGCGACCGTTTGTCAAGGCAATTGCCAATTCCCAAATCAAAGACGTTATCCGCAGCTGGCAGATGCGAGCCTCTGTCAGAGCCAATATCGACGCTCTCGGACCGCTTATCCACTATCATCGGCGTCACCGGCGGCGGTTCGGCACCATCATCCCCACTATTATCGGCGGGCTCATCGATCAGCGGCAGGTCGGCATAGCAGAAAAGCTTCTGCGGGTGCGCAGGGCGTTGACGATGCTCGACAAGCACGGGTACGCCGTCGATTGGCCCGACCACAGCAAATCGCAACTCGTTCTTCACCTTAGTCAGCCATCGCGGGAGTGGTGCCACTCGCCAGAAGTGCGGCGTCACCTCGAGTATGTGAGTGAGGTAATGCTGCTTCGCGGCCACCCCGTCGTCGAGCTGGCGTTGCGAGGATGACCTTTCGCATTGACGACAAAACACCAAATATTGACGGTTTACGAACGGGTGCGTGGCACTGCCTAAACACCTGAGCTATCCCCGCGTATCCGGCGTTGCTTTTTTGCTCAGGAAGTCTGGTGGTGCTCCCGTTGCTTTTGTGGCATTTTCGTCCCCAGTGGGCGATAACTGCGAAATCCGGGGTGACATCATTTTTTCCCTTACCCCACAACGGTCCTACAGATATGCATATGTCGGCGCCGGAGGTTGCGTGCCCGTGTTTGTGCGCACTGTCTTTACGGCCTTTGACTAATTAGGCTGCATATACCCCATTAGGAAAGCGGGGACCTGTAACAACAGGCGCCGTACAGATTCCCGCCTAAACGACTAGAGGCTATAGGAAACAAATAGCGATGCTCGACGTAGTTGTCACCGTGCTCTCTCTTATGCCATTGATTCTCTGTTACTGCTGAGCCCTCCTTTTATTGACGTCGGAAATGGTCCTTAATAATTCCGTGTTGGGAGCCCTGCGAGTTACCCTATTTTTTTACCCCAGATAAACCATTGTGCCGAGGTCCGTGACCTCTGAGGTGGAGAAAGGGAGGGGGAGGGTGTTCACGCCCTTTAGCTCCCATTGGGAGTTCCACAGGGCTCAAGCGGTGGAGCCGAACCACGGAGCTGTTTAGGGGATATTTCCGAATGTCAACAAAACGCCGTGTTCGAGTGGCGGCCGTCACTACCGTCATCGCGATAGTGAGACCGCTTCTGGTGTGAGTTGCGAGTTTAATAGAATGCGCCGATAAGATATGTGGGGTGTGCTGGGGTAATTTTGTGGGGAGCTGCTGCTGCTGCTGCTGCTGCTCGACGGTCGGGAGGGTTGATTTAGCTGGAAGGCTTTTGCGGAAGTGTGGCCCCGGGCCGCCTAACCGCTATAATCCCAGGCGAACGGCATAGCAAACGACCATTGTCTCGCTTCGAGTGACCGGTAGGCCACCGTGTCTGCGTGGGCCAGTGACGTGTGGCGGGAGCAGTTACGGTCTCAGGGTGGTGGTCTAGCCTGGGGGTTAAGGTTTCACTGGCGACACCAAATAAAGTTAAGTTAACGGCCACTGGTGTGGCGCTAAGCAACTCTGGGGGCTGCTGAGGCTACTGGTTGCGGCGCCCGGGCGGCAGCGACAGCTCGGCATTGGCGGTCTATTAGCGATGCTCGTGAGACATGAGCACCGTTTACAACCAAGCAGAGCTATTTGAATTGGGCACCGAGCCTTTGATGGCGGTAGGGAGGCTGTGCCACAGTTATCGACGAGGTTTTCGTCTCTAATCTGTGGAGGAGGGGGACTCCGAAGAGTGATTAAAGTTACGTTGGTGCGGGCTCGCAACGAGGGAATTGGGAGCCCCCGGGGTAACCGTTGTAAGCGATCGAATTTCAAGTCTGTCGCTGACTGGCGGCCCCCGCGGCGAGCCCCGGTGCTACTCAGCAACCGACCGCTTGCGCCGTAGTCTCAGAGACCCCGTTTCACTGACGCCTCGTTTCGCCCAGCAAACGACCTTAAGCTAAGGTTAGGGTTTCAGACGGACGGGGATGACGACGATGGCGACGTCAGTGTTCCCCGGACGCAGCGTCGGCAGGATCTTCTAAGGGGTGTGGGGCAGGGCCCTATTCTGGGGGAAATTACCCAGCTAGGATACAAGCGCTTTTTTCAGATGAAGAAGTTTAAAACAATAGCCGATGATCTTTGAGCGATAACCTTAGCCAACATGAGCCCGTTCCGATAGTGGTGTGAGGGTTATCACCTCGACGGCTCCTACGGCAGCGCTGCGGACCCGGCGGACATAAATTTACCTATGGATATCGTCTTTCAGGTGTCCATCCCCTCGGGGGCAAGCGCTGGGTTATTAGGGGGTGATTGTAGGAGGCTTTTTATTAATCGCTGTGAGTGACGCCGGCCCCGGTGGTTGTCACTGCAGGCGCCCTGGTTACCAGGCGGCGGTGAAATTGTTAAGTAAGACAACAGGTAAACGTCAAGTGTATACGACAAGCGAGACCACCTATTACCCATGGTGCTGCTAACCAGGGGGGGCGGGAGCATCATTGCCGCCAGAAAGCAGGGGCTGGTGGTTGGGGCAAATTGCTATTAGCAGTCTTGCTGTTGGGTTGGCTCAGAGCTACAATTTGCGAGTGGTGAGATTTATTGTCTTACTCAACACAATGGGGCTGATGTTTACCTCTCGACCCAAAACTTCAAACATTGCTTGATTAATCCCTGGTTAGTAAGTGACTGACTCAGAGTGACTCTCGCGAGTGACTACGGCGAGTGACTACTGTGAGTGACTCTACGGCGGCGATGCCTAAATCAGCCAAAGGGTAAATAGTGCGCGCCAGACCACTAGTCCCAGTTTTCCAATGAAGATACAAGTAGTTAAATGAAAAGGTGGTATATTAGTCATAAACTCTATAAAATCGTAAAACTGGTATAATTCTGAACCGGAGACCTGCTCTGCTAGCCCGAGAAAATGAGTGGGATGTAGGAAATCTAAAAGTGGAAGTCAAACGAGGTGTCGAGACCTTCGAACTGGTCGTTGAGCACCATAAAGTCATCCAACTCGTACGAAGTGGGCTGCAGAGGCACCGCCGGCACCAGGCACACCCGGCGCGGGCCCAGGGGCTTCAGCACCCGGTTTTGCGGCGCCAGCTGGCGGCGGTGTTGCTGTTGCTGTTTGAGCTGTTCTTGCAACATCTGGATCTGTTGGTATTGCGCCATCATCGTTTGTTGCGCATCCAACAATTGCTGGTAGGTGTCCTGGGGCTGTTGTTCCCATTGGATGCCCAACCCCATCAAGTCGTCACCGGTGGTCAGCGCCTGCGACACCGGCAGCAGCGACTGGAATTCGTAGCCGAGGGAGAAGAGCGACTCTTCGTCCAGCGACGGCTGTTGTTGCACCCCGAGGTCGTAGTTAAGAGTAGGGTGGTGGTAGTCCAACGGCGACACCATGGGGGCGACGTCAACTTGAGGGGTGGCGAGTTGCGCTTCGGCGACGGTGGGCTGAGGCGCGGCCTTGGGGGCAGCGGCGGCGGCGCTCTTGATCGGCGACAAGTCGACAAAGACAAAGTCCTTGGGCTTGCCAGGTCTGTTCTTGGGTCTGCGCCCAGGGGGACGCTTGACGGTGAACTTGGCACCAGCAGCCAGGATCTTCAACGAGTTGTTCAAGCACTCCGCCGAGCGGTCTTGAGTCTCCAGCGCCTGGCGCTTCACGCGCCACAACTTCTTGCCGTTAGCAGGAGGCAACACTTGGTTCTTGGCCAACACTTGAGTAGTCATTGTTGTTTGTTTGTGTAGTAGTTGTTTGGTTGGTGAGGAGAAGAGATCGAAAGCGAAACTGGTGGATTATATATGGGTCTGGCGATGGACGCTCGAGGTGATGGCCGCAAAAAAATATTATTTCGCCCGTCGACGCTTATTTTCTGGCCGAGCGTCCCCGCTAAGTGTGTGGAAGAGCAATGCATGCACCACCTGCACTCCCCATATATGCCGGTGGCCTAATGAGGCAGGCCTGAGGGCGATACCAATAACAGCCTTACCCCACCCCGGGACCGCCCCCGATGAAGATATTTCCATCAATTCACCCTGTTGAAAAAAAAAACTATTAGTGACAGTGGTGTAGGGGGCGAGGATCGGGAACCGTGTGAGCAAGGGGCAGGAGAAAGGGGGGCCGATTAAACTATGTTTTCCTAGTTAGGCACTGTGGTAGGGGCCCTGGCCGCAATGGGGGGTAATCACTAGTGGCGGCCATAATATCCCTTCCTAATTAGGAAGTTTTAGTTTATTTTACATTATTTTTTCGGGATACCGAAAATAATAATTTTTTATGGTGCAGCCCTGGGGAAAGAGGATTATAGTCCCCGATGTATTTTTAGCGCCCTGGTAAATCCGTCGATTGCAGATGTAGGCCTAATCGATCATAACAGAAATAACCTCACCGTCAATGCCAATTAACCTCGCAAAAAAAAATCCCGAAAATTATCGATTGGATGGTCTGTCGATTTTTGTACTTGCCTCGAATTATCGTTTATTTGCTCTTGAGCAATTTGCGGGCTGGGCCCAGTTTCGGTGGTAAATACGACGGCAAAGAATCTCACTTTCGTAAGGCTCTACCAGTATAACGGTACCATGGGAAAAAATAATTCCCTCTTCTTTTTTTTTTTTTTTTTTTTACATGACAATTTCTATTAGGATTCCCAGGGCTACATAACCAGTGGAGAGCCCGTTACTCACCTCAAAATGAGGGGCACTCACAAGCCCCTACCCCATGTCTTATCGTGGGGTATGCACGGAGATACCGACGTCATAGCCTCTGCCGGGTAGGTCACCAATCACGACCTTGGAAGACATTTTAGACTTCCCCATTAGTTGTCGTGGGCGAGCGCACCGAATTCTGGCACCATGAGCGCCATTAGCGCTGGTAGCGCTGGTAGCGATGGTAGCGCTGGGGGGTACCCCTCACTAAGGGGCCTCGGTTCGAGCGCTAACGTCAATGCCTCTCCGCGAGAGACTGCGGCGGAGGCCGAGTGAGGTCACCCCGGCGCCGACGACGCCCCAATAATGCGCCTGCGCTCGGCGCCCCCCACGAGGCGGGCGCTCGAGATAGGCAGCTGCTCCCCGAATAGGCCGGCGTTCCCCTATCCGTCGAATGGGGCCACCTGAGAGCAGCGCCGATGGCGTCATGGCCCACTACCCAGGCGTGCCTACCCCGGGTTTCGATCGGGGGCGGCATGGGGGGCCTCTGGGGCAGGCGTTCCACTTAGAGGCCGGGCGTGACCCAGCGGAAAGCCGGCGCCGCCGCTGGTGGGGGGCCGCGCTAGCAAGGGCGCCTTAAGGTAGGGCGAGAGCGCCTCAGCGCCGTCAGCGCTCGGTGGTGTGACACCGAGAGGCGACACTTTCTACTCAAGCCCCCCCCCCCCCCCCCCTTAGGCTAGTGAACGATCACAGGCTATTGACGGGGTGAGGGGTAAACTAAGGTCTAGAGGAAGGTACGTCGACGTTGAGACAAAAAGCATTTCTCAGTTAGCAACGGGTGAGGCGGTGGGGGGAGGGAGGATGGTGGAAAAGGCACATGGGTCTGGGGTAAGGTGGGGTCGGGCGATGTGGTAGGTGCACGACCGGAATCCCAAGGCTAGGGATAAACCTAGTGGGAGAGTCAATGAGCGCCAATAAGCGCCAGGTAATCACTGATAAAACAACGAATTCCCTTAACTACTATCTCTACTCAATTACTAATCTCTCCTCCGAAACAATCGGTTTATTGTCTCTCGTTTGTTACTGGGTTATATGCAGGAGGAGGGGCTATCGCTAAATCCACTTCGTCGTCCCGCACTTACTTTACCCTTCGAGAGGGGCCAGGGCTGCGTAACCTGGGCGGAATTTCAAGTGGCCTACACCGACAGCACCCCCAGAGATTAGCGCCCCCTCTTTCCCCAGCGACGAAAAGCAATTTCAGCCTGGCCACATCGTACCCGTTATTGCCTCGTATCCCTAAGCCTCCGCGGACACTCAGCAGCAGCAGCAGCAGCAGCAGCGCCTTCCCCGGAGCCCCGCTTATCTCCCTTTGTCTCTCTGCTTGGCTCTGCTGCCATCGTCGCCTCAATTTTTTAGCCAGGGGAGCGCCTGTGGGTAATTTGCACCAAACGAGCGTCGCCCTCTGCACGTAGCCGGCAATGCCGAGGGTCGTATAGGCGCCCTATCCAGCGTCTGGGGAGGTCGTATAGCTGCCGGGGAAACCTGGAACGCCCGCCACTGTTGCTTAGGCAGATACTACGACTTTATTTGTTGCTGGTTTATTGGATGTAATGGTGATGTACTGGTATATTGGTGAAATTTGAGTAGGCTGATGCTTGTATCAGACCCTGCGAGGTGGATGAAACCTGAGTCATACGTTCACAATGACCTGTTTGATCAGGGAAGAATATTAAAAACTATTAGATACACTCGAATCAATCATAGTACTTCAGTATTGTATCTAGCTCTTCTCATTAGCTTCGGCTTCGGCTCGCTTTTTGGCCAACCCTTCTTCGAACCGTTTGCGGGCTTCCGGGGTATACTCAAGGGTGCGTTCGTCGGCCATCAGCATCTTCAACGGCACGTTCTCGCGCTGGCGGCGTTCGATCTCTTCCGGCGGGTGCGGCTCAAATTTGACCCACTGGAAGTCGCTCCCCAGCGACTTGATCACCCAGATCCCCGCGAGCACGGCGAGGGTACTCACGACGACGCGGTGGGTGAACGGCGCCCCCAGCGGCGGTTGTTTTGGCGGCATGGCTGGTGATGAGAGGTTGTGGAGGCAGATCGCGATGGTTAAAGGTTTGGGGTATATGCAGGATGACTCGTCTAAGACGTGTCCATGGTAGACCTTCTTAACATGAATCAAAATAGTTAAGTAATTTTGATGTAATGAGTGAACCAAATTTCTCTACACTGGAAAACGACTGTATTGAGTTCATTCCTCTGTGGGCACCATTGTTATCTCCACTAATTATCGTAAAATGTCCATTGGTCTTATGCTAGTGTATTGCTTAAATGTTTCGATGCTGACTATCTAAGTGTCTATGCTAATGCCTAAGGCTGTCGTTGCTGGTTAGAGCTAGAAGGTTGTGGGTCGTCTTCTTCGCCATCACTGAAATCAATCACCACTTCGCGACGGTCATAGACATACACGTTATGGCGAGGATTAGTGGTGGTTCTCACTGGATCGCGAGGAGTAACATCATCGGTACCCACTGACACGGATCTAGGGATCAGGAACCCCGCGGCAATGATGCCATCGGTCACTTTCAACACTGCCTGTTTCAGCAGCTGATAGGCGTTCTGGACGCGTTCCCACTCTGCACCGGCCATCTTCTGTCTAAGCTTAGCTCTCTTACCAAGAAGGGCATCATGGTCTCCCGTGGCCAGCACGGAGTCGTCGTCCAGCTTATCTTCAAAGATCTCATAACGGTCAATCTCGGCCATTTCGTCCTCATAGAAGCGACGACCAAGCACCCCTTCCTTCTCCTTTACCTTCATGATCATATTAAACTTATTACACCACTCCCAGGGTAATACCACACAGATTACGTAAGTGACAACAGAGAACACTTCCGAAAGCTCATAGATGAAAGCGTTAGACACGTCAGCCACAAAGAACGCCACTGGTGAATAAATGAGCACAAACGTGAGTCCCAGAATCACCCATATCTTCAGGTTATGGTAGATATAGTGGATCTTACTGAGCATAAACACCAGCACGATAGTCGCATAGCACACGGCCATGGCGATACGGACAAGATAAATGAATGCTGGAAGGATATCAGCCGCCTCTTGGTTATTAGGAAAGGTGGCAAACTTAGCGATACCCCAGATCACTTGCGAACACACGGCACAGAACACTCCGATCAAAAGCGTCATTCTCCGCTCCTTCTGTCGTTGGAATATCCGCATCACCACCTGAACCTGGTTTACTTGAAGCAAGAATACCGTGATCAAATCGAGAATTTGAAGCCACACCAGCTTATTGAGCGTATCGAGCACTAACAGCCCCTTCAAGTACCCCACCGATTGCTGCTGGTGGAGGTCGGTAATCAGCCGGATCACCACCACTAAGATATACGCCAGCAGCAATACCGACAGCAATTTCAAAAGCATCAGCGGCTTGATCGTGTAGTTGGTGAGAACGAAGATTGTGAGGAAAAGCGTAAGCACCGCGGAAACCGAGATCAGGTAGATGATAGCCACGACGGAGTTGGCAAACCGGCCTCGCAGCGTATGGGCAAACTCCGTCCACAGCTCCCGAGCCACTGGCAAAGCCTTAGAGTACTGGTGCATCACGTACCCCATCACCACGTTGAGCATGGGCACTTTGTCCTTATAGCAAGCGGGAGTGTAGAGGGCTTCATCAACAAAGTGGAGAAAATCGCCTTTGGCCGATACCACTAAACCTTGGGGTAGCGGGATCTCCGAACACAGGCGGTAGTCCTGGTACTCCCACCATGTATATCGCCAGTACATGACGAGGCTGAGATTGGAAAAATTCGCACTTAATGGCGCCGGCGGGAGTCGAAGACTTATATGCAGGTACTACTACTAACGAAAATTGACCATCACTAAATTGACCACCACCCCGAAAAATCCGGATTTTCACTAAACCATCATTGATCACATCAATTGTACTAATGTTTACAAGTCTTTTCTTCTCTCAACGGTGTCGGGACCCCCCGATTACCCCTCATTTCCTACACCCCCTTTGTTCCCCGTGGTTCTAGAAGGTGGCAGCCTGCAGCAGACGTCGGCTATTGTCGCCAGCGGCCACCGGGCATAAAGCCCCCCCAGTTAATCTCCGCCACCGACTGATCAAATAAACGATCGCCCCGATTACGGCGTCGCGGGGTAAGGCTGCTGCTGCCCGCCGCCGTCGCCGAGTGACGCTCAACAAACGGGTTTTTGTGGGGCAACGGCAATTTTGTGTCGCCATGCTGTCTCTTGGTTGCGTGCCCTGGGCGCAGGTTCCTCCTGTAGGGTCTAACCTGGAAGGAATTCCCGTGCATCCCCGGCTCGCGCACCCTAGACAGCAACGGGTGACCCCATTTTCTTCCCCCCATTATTTCCAGCGTACTTCCCCCGCGCGTCGTTTCGATGTCAACGGGCTACCGTTTCACGTAAGCCACGCAAATTGTGGGGAACCCCGGGTCATTCACCGGCGACCGCCGACATTCGCCAGAAATCCACCGATCCACGACATTAGGGATGGATCAAAGATCGGAAACGTGATTATATTATTAGCATGATTTTAGAGAGGGTGGCGACCATGGTGGAGTGCTGTACGCTACAGGGTCTAGCCAACGGGACTGTCGGTTAAGTCGGGCACCTGTTCGCCGGGTCCACGCTCTGGTTTTGTAAGACTTTTTGTAAGACTTGTGTAAGACACTCCACATTTTTTTTTTTTTCGTTGACGGTTACGATTACGTCATTGGCGTCACCCCGACACGATCTGCCCCGTTTGATAGGAGGACTCGTCGCGCCGTGCGGATATAGGGTCATTCCCTAAGACAAATTCCACCGCCACTCCCAGTGCTTTTTCCCCCACGGTTTGCCGTCGAATAATAAACCGCGTTTTGTGATGCGGCTGCCGGCGGTTGTGCTCTAGACGACCTGTCCCCTTTTCTCTGGCGTAGCTTGCTTTTTGCTTCGCGAACATCATTGCCGAGCACAAGAGACAGGCCTGGGAAAAATATCCGGGGTCAGGCTTAGCGTCAGGCATAGCGTTGTAGCTAGCGTCGTAACCATTGCTAAAAACTGACGTGGTTACGGAGAACAATTAGAAGACAATTAGAGGGCAAAACTGGAGGATAATGCCATTATCACTTGTATACGCGGTTTGACAATGGCTATAGTGTCTGTTATCAGTGAGGAAAAAGGGGGGGGAGGTGATAGTGGGGTAGTGGGGTGATCCGCTCTGGCTCCACAATGCCAATCGTATCCTCCCGATGACGTCGGGGGAGCAGTGACATGTATATCGCGTTCGGAGTCTATTACCCACTTCTAGCCCCACCCAAAAATATGTCAACAATGGTCCGACTCGTCACCCCCCCTATTGCCGGTCTCCCATTGATACGATCAGTCAATACTTCACAACAACAACGTCGATAACTGAATAAGGGAATTATTTCGGGATCACTGGAATGGTTAACATTCAAGAATGACTCTCTATTTGTACAATCGGCAATTAAGTATAAGGTTGTTAAACTTTCCTTTTAAACTATTAGCCAAGCACTAGCAGATGAATTGTAAGTTTAATAGTTTTTGTATTATTCGTGGTGACAGTGCCATGACCCATATCCTCTATACTTTATCAACATTAATCCAGTCTCGCGAAATTGTGTCACTGTTAAGTGTCTCACCAGTCCAAGAGACACCCCCAGCTAACACAGCCACCCTCTCTCCGACACTAACAAAAATTACACCAATCCATCCCTATCACTCCTCTTATTCCGACTACTCCCTCTAATATCAATTTTTCAGTCACTTACCGCCAAATCACCTTCCACCGCCTTCCACTTTACTCCTCGACCAACCCCGCCACCAGTCGCGTTTTTCTCTTCGCGCGCCCACTCTATCAACCCCCCAACACCTGAACCGGATGAGCCTGGCCAGTGTAACGCTGGTGCCTGCCACCGGGCTGAACCCCGACTACGTCGCCGCCAGCGACGACGCCCGCTCCACCATCGACGACATTCTGGAGTTCGCAGCCGCCGCGCCGGCACCGCACGCGTGCTCGTACTGCGGCATCGACACCCCCCAGGCCGTCGTCCAGTGCTCCACCTGCCACAAGTGGTTCTGCAACACCAACCAGCCCCACCTGCGAGCCGGGTCCCACATCGTCACCCACTTGGTGATGCTGCGCCACCACCAGGTAGCGCTCCACCCGGAGCTGGACCTCGGCGACACCGTCCTCGAGTGCTACGCCTGCGGCAACAAGAACGTGTTCACGTTGGGGTTTGTCTCGGCAAAGCAGGAGCTGGTGGTGGTGTTGTTGTGCCGGATCCCGTGCTCGCAACACCCGGACATGAACTGGGACACGCTGCTGTGGCTGGCGTTGATCGACAACCGCTACTTGCTTCCCTGGGTGGCGCTGACGGAGATCACCCCCGAGGACGAAGTGAAGCGCATCGACGTCACCCCGCAACAGATCGCCAAGCTTGAGGCTCAGTGGCGCCTTAATCGCGACGCTACCATCAATGATTTGGAAAAGGCTGAGAAAGTCGAGGAGGAAGTATTGCCGACGCTTTTACGCTACAACGACGGGTTCCAGTACCAACGACTGTTTGCGCCATTGGTGAACTTGGAGCTGGAACACGACAAGAACTTGAAGGAGTCGCAGGCCCTAGAACACATCTCGGTGCGGTGGTCGGTGGGGCTGAACAAACGCCACATGGCGCTGTTTGCGTTGCTGACCTACGAGTCGAGTGCGATCAAAGTGGCGGTGGGCGACGAGATGGTGTTGCGCCACCCTGGCGACGGCGAACCGTGGACGGGCCAGGGGTACATCGTGCGCTTGCCCAACGCCTACCACGAGGAATTCCTTTTAGAACTTAACCCGTCCACGGCTCCTCCTCCCACTGACTATACTACGGGTTTCACCGCTGAGTACGTGTGGAAGGGGACTTCGTACGATCGTATGCAGTTGGCCATGGAGACGTTCGCCTTGGAAAAGCAATCGGTTTCCGGCTACATCTACCACAAGTTGTTGGGTCACGAAGTGGCGCCGATCGAGTTTGCCGTCCACCTCCCCAAACGTCTTTCGATCCCCGAGTTTGCCGAGCTTAACGACTCCCAACTTAACGCGGTGAGAGCAGTGCTTCAACGCCCGCTCTCCCTCATCCAGGGGCCTCCAGGTACCGGTAAAACCGTTACTCTGGCCACCATCATCTACCACTTGGTGAAGATGAACCGGGAAAAGGTATTGGTGTGCGCTCCCCTGAACGTCGCCGTCGACCACTTGGTGGATAAACTCGACCAGTTGGGGCTTAAAGTGGTGCGGCTCACCGCTAAGCTGCGTGAGGACGTCGAGCTGAACGTGCTGCACTTGTCGTTGCACAATTTGGTCGCCAAGGAAGAAGGCGCTAAGTACGCTAACTACCGCGAACGTGAAGGCGAGCTCGACGACGCTGAGGTCGCTAAAGTGGGCAGAGCCATCAGACAGGCGGAACTGCGGATCTTAAAGAAGTGCGACGTCGTCTGTTGCACCTGTGTTGGTGCTGGTGACCGCCGTCTCGCCAGCTACAAGTTCCGTTCAGTGCTTATTGACGAACTGACCCAGGCCCTGGAGCCCGAGGTTTTGATCCCTATCGTCAAGGGGGCTAAACAGGTGGTGCTTGTGGGTGACCACCAGCAATTGGGTCCAGTTATTTTGAACAAAAAGGCCGGCGATCTGGGGCTCAGACAATCGTTGTTTGAACGGCTTGTGGTGCTTGGCCACGTCCCTATCCGTCTTGAAGTGCAGTACCGGATGAATCCGTGTTTGCTGGAGTTCTCGTCAAACATGTTCTACGAAGGGTCGCTTCAGAACGGGGTTACTAAGGACCAGCGTTCGGTGGGCTCGATCAACTTCCCTTGGCCGATTAAGGACTCGCCGATGATGTTCTGGGCCAACTACGGTAGAGAAGAAATCTCGGGAAGTGGTAACTCGTTCCTTAACCGTGTCGAAGCGATGAACGTTGAGAAGATCATTCTGCGCCTCTTCAGAGACGGTGTCAGCCCCGAGCAAATCGGTGTCATCACTCCCTATGAAGGGCAAAGAGCTTACATCATCCAGTACATGCAAATCAACTCGTCGTTGGCCGACAAGAAGGACCAGTACATGAACGTCGAGGTGACCCTGGTCGACGCCTTCCAAGGGCGGGAAAAGGACTACATCATCTTGCTGTGTGTGCGGGCCAACGACTCGCAAATCATCGGGTTCTTAAGTGACCCTAGACGTCTTAACGTTGCGTTGACCAGAGCCAAGTACGGGCTCGTCATCTTGGGTAACCCTAGAGCTCTCTGTCGCAACACGTTGTGGAACCACTTGCTTGTTCACTTTAGAGAAAAGGGATGTCTTGTCGACGGTCCTTTGGACAACCTCCAGTTGCTGACGGTACAACTTAATATGACCAACACTAGAGGCCAACCCCGTGCGGGCCACAAGTTTGCGGCGCCGCTGACGTTCCAAGGGTCCAGCACCGAGTTTGACTCGGCGCTGATGTTGCTGTTTGTGCCTCTGCAACAGCTGCACCGCGGTCCTCCCAGCGACCACCACTGGCCCTCGCTTTCGCGTGCCGACCCCAGAGGCGGCGACCCTAGAGGCGGCGCCCAGTTGACCCTGAACTACTTGTCCCGTCTTGATAGACAGCAACCGTTCAGAGGTCCTGAGATCGAGGACGATATCAAGCTGATCACGCTGTCATTCGCCGCTGGCCTTAACATTTGAAAATTGACTAAAAAGTAAGGCATTTGTTTGTTGTCAATCACCATCGTCATTGTAAAGAACCAGCCCCGTGACCGGTATGTGGAGTGAATGTCTGAGTCTGATGAGTCTACTTCAGCGTCAGTTCGTCACTAACTACTTCGAGAAGCATGATTCGTGCCTACCGTTCTTGGTGGCGGTGTACCTTATCTATATAGTCGAATGTCCTGAACCCTTCAGGACAAGTGTAAATGCATAATCAATGCCCTTAACTCAAGCCTCTTCGTTTGTTGGTTGATCGCCCTCTTCAGCAGTCTCAGTGGCAGTCTCAGTAGACTCCTTTTTCGGATGACCATAAGTAGCAGTGGCCAAGATATCCTCTTCGTAGCCAGGAATCACCACATACTCAATGCCGGCTTCTCTCAATCTCGACACACTGGTATTGTTCTTGACGAAAGTATCGGGCTCACTGACACCCACGAAAACCGTCTTAATCAGCGTAGCTAAGATACGGTCAGTACACGGCAAATTGCCGCTTAACCGCAAACTGCACGGCTCCATCGTCGTGTACAATTCCAGCCCCTCAGGTAAATGGTCCAATTTAGCCAAAGCGTTCTGTTCGGCGTGAGTGTTACCTTCAAGTTCCCTCAGGTGGCCGGTACTAATGACCTTCCCCTCGTGAGTGATCACACACCCAACGTTAAACTGAGTATCAGTAGGCCCACACTTTTTCGCTTCTTCCAACGCTAATTCCATAAATTTACGGGCAGGTGCAATCGCCCATTCCGGGTACTGCGTCTGGTAAGTCCACAGGTCTTCGGCATCGTCCAGAGCCAGGTACCGGTAAGCGTGGAGCCACAACTCCATATCGTTGACCCCAGGCTCTGAGTATAATGGCATTCCCAGCACTTCGCAGATTTCCAGCGTAATCACTTCACCATCCGCATTAGGATGGAGCCACAGCTGACAAGGACGCGTGATTCCCATCTCTTCAAGACGAGGAATAATGACGTCATTATCGCCTTGATTATCCTTACCAAGCTCAGGACCCCACACGTACTCATTAGAGTAGATAGGGTCGTTGGCAATGGGATGGCCCAAGTACTGGAGATGCACTCTAATCTGGTGTGTTCTCCCCGTGTACGGGTAGCACTTCACCACCAGCGTATCCAGCTCAGGATCGTAGTACACTCTCTGGAACTCAGTGGTGGCTTCTTTGCCCTCAGGGTCAACTCGGTTGAGGCCAATCTTCGGCTGGATCAGCTTTAACGGTTGATCGACCCGGTGCTTACCTAAGGGAAATTCACCTTTAACTCGAGCAATGTACTCCTTGCGTACCAGACGTTCGCGGATCTGTTTCACCATCCACTCCGCCCCTTTAGCCAGCTTACCCATGAACATAAGTCCCAGGGTCAACCGATCAAGCCGGTTACACGGGTGGGCAAGCACGCCACGTTCGTGTTCCAAGATCTTGGTGACACTATTATACCGGTAGCGTCCCGCAGGATGCACGGGGATCCCGCCAGGCTTGTCAATAGCGATGATTTGGTCATCCTCATACACGATGCGAATAGGCGTCGTAGGCACTGGAGGCTCGCGGCGAAGACATCGGTGACTAATTAAGTCGCCATTCTTGAGGATCGTATCCAAATTGGCCGGTTTTTGGTTCACGGTGACCTCACCAGCAGCGATTTTGTGCTTATAGAACTCAGGGGCCCTGTCGCGGAATTCATCAGTGAACACGTCGAGAATGTTGCGTCCAAGCCATCTTTGTTTAGCGTAGGTGAGGTAGGTGAAGTAGTAAGGGGTCACTCGTCTGAGTCCGCCGTCAAACACGTAGCTGGCGCCTTCGGACTCCTCTTCATCGATGGTTTTGGAGGCATCGAGATCGGCGTTATCCATCTGCTTCGCCGCGGTAAGATGGGTTTTATCCATCACCTGTTGCCGGATACGGAACCCGTTGACATCACGGTATTTCGCTTTGGCCGCTGCCGCCGCTTCTTTCGCCGGTCCCGGACGGCGCTTCATAGTGGAGGGTGAGAGAGGGATGAGCGTGCGGCAAGAGCCAAAAGGGAAATACTTCTAATTCTGAAAAAAATCTATTGTAAATAGAGAGATCCACTCATTGGAACCAGTGGTTGATTTTGTCATTGGTTGATCATCAATTGGTGTGACTACAATTGCTCATTGATGTCTCACTGATGTCTCACTCACTGATCGTGACCGGTCATCGCAAATAAGCGTGATAAACCCGAGTGTTTACCCTGTTCCCTTTCAGGAGAGGTGATTGCCATCGCTCCCACGCAAATCAGTACGATGCACTAATCAAATTTTTAAGGCAAGCTATTAACATTCCCCCCCAATAATTATTATCCATCATTGTCTCGACAGATGGCCGCCACCGACGTGCTTCATTCCACCGCGAGGCAATGCATGTAATCTATCTTAACTTAAAATCCATGCCGTGCAGCGGGAGTTTGGCGGCATCTGTTGCTCTCGGTCCCCTTGTACATCGTGTTTTGGTCGCTTGGAGGTAGACTGCCCGATGCGGCTGAGAGGTAAACACTACTAGCCTCATCGATCAAAGTGCGTGCGTCAACGAAGGTTAAAGCAACATTGAGGTGCGGTGTTACCCCTCTCGAGGTGGAATTGTAAAACAACCGAGGTCATTGGGACCAAGTGGCGGGGTCACCGTCGCCAGGTTGCCGGGGGTGTGTGAGTTTGTGGTGAGGTACACCTTTTTCTCAGTTTATGCAAAAATCACATTATAGTTAGACGGTAATCACGCTTAAGCTTGAACTACGCCTCACCCATCGGTAAACAATAAACCTAAAAGCAACCACTTAACCCATTGATCGTCTATTGATGGTATTTTCCGCTAGGGACGGCTCTGGCGGCGCCATACGTCTCTATTACTTGCATTGCAATAATCACTTCAGATCTGCTCGACGCATGCAATTTGCGTGAGCAAGGGCAAATCAACGCAATGCAGAGAGCGGGTATAACAAACAATGCCAAGCTTGTGTTTACATGTCGCTTAATCGAGTATGAGGTGACTTTTTAGGTAGGTGGTGTCGTTTTGGGGATTAAAGGAAAACACACATTAACGCCCC
The DNA here is from genome assembly GCA_037042415.1 of Diutina sp. Y7414. Classification (NCBI taxonomy): domain Eukaryota; kingdom Fungi; phylum Ascomycota; class Pichiomycetes; order Serinales; family Debaryomycetaceae; genus Diutina; species Diutina sp. Y7414. The sequence continues at coordinate 1,165,789 of JAXQKI010000100.1, forward strand.
CCGCTGACGTCGGCAGTCACCGCCTTCAGTGTCTTAATAGCTTACCTTAATGGCAACAATGTCCGATCATTGCATCGCTTCGTCGTGGGCGCTAAAAGTCTGTCATGTTTACGGCCTCATCAGCGATGATCCGAATGCGGATGAAAAGTAAACTGAACCTCAAATATACGAGCAACAGCCTATACGGTCGTAAGACACTACCAATTGATATCAGAATGGTAGCACCGTAAGCCTTAGAATGTTAGAGATTAGTAGAGGCTAGATTATGTGCCTAACTTGTTCACTTCCTTCCAGTAGTCCTATAAAAATTGCCAAAAAATTATAGAAACCCACGGCGGGATTCGAACCCACAATCGCTCGATTAGAAGTCGAGCGCCTTAACCATTGGGCCACGCGGGCGGTTCTGGCGGCTTAACGAGTTCGCTTTTTGTTGAGTTCTCGCGGGTACGTTACATTGTCGTTTTTGGGGCATTGCGTACGCCAAATATCTTCTTAAGGTGAAAATGATCATTTATATCATTAAAACTGAATATGAAGTGGTTTTCTCCCCATATCTAGGGCCACGTCATCATGCGGCAATACCCCCCATTTGCCACCCGACAAAAACCATGTGCTCAGTTATATAGTCCCGATCACAAATCCATTTTCAGTGCAGCGAATTACTCCGTGCCACGACTTCATGCAGGTCTATTGTTCTCCAATTATCCCTCAACAAGCTGTCTAAGGCTAGTGCAATCCGAAACTTTTCATAGTCTTTCAGTAGCTTATGGTTTCATATACATCGTCGACATCAATTATTACCATTTGATTATTTCACTCAATGATCTACTTTTTTTCTTATTCTTTCCCTAGTTTAATTCCATGTTCGTTACGAACCCTTGCTTTGCGGATATGTCTCAATCCATGTACGCCATCCCTGTTCGGTTGGCAATAAGCCACATCAGTGGGCGTATATAAAGTCCCCAGTTGAAGCCTTATTTCTACTACAACCCCACTACTGACCAATGACCAAGTACACGTTTTCTGCTCTCCCCATCCCTGGCCGTTTCGGCTATGGCACGATGAACTTGACGTGGAACCCTCACCCGCCCCCCACGTCTCAATCGATCGAAACGCTTCAGTTTGTCACTCAAAACGACCAATTCGGCACAAAGTTGTTGAATGGTGGGGAATTTTACGGCCCTGACAACGCCAACTTGAAGCTTTTCAAAGAGTTTTTGGCGGCAAACTCGCCGAAAGACAATGAAAAGTTGGTGATCTCGATCAAAGGCGGGTTCAACCCGGCCACTCATGGTCCCGACGGTAGTAAGGAGTTTATCACCAAGTCAATTGAGAACATCTTACTGTTTTTCCCGCCCCCAGGCACCGCCGGTCGCCCTAAGCTTATCTTTGAACCGGCGAGAGTGGACTTGAACCACCCTTACGAGCAAACGATTAGCTACGTTGCTGACTACGTTCAGGCGGGCAAACTCGACGGTTTCTCGCTTTCCGAAGTGGGGATCGGCTCGATCCAGAAGGCGTTATCGGTGGGTGCCGTGCTGTGCGTCGAGCTTGAATTGTCGCTTTTGTGCCAGGATATCTTGCAAAACGGCATCATCGACGAGCTCACCAAGCACAACATCCCCGTGGTGGCCTACTCGCCCTTGTGTCGTGGTTACTTGACCGATCACACCGTCCAGAACAAGGATACGTGGTTGAGCTCAATTAAGGAGGGCGACTTCCGTCTCACCATCGAGAAATTCTCGCCGGAAAACTACAAGCACAACATCGTGCTTGTGGAGAACTTGTACCACTTTGCCCACGACAAGAAGAACTGCTCGTTGGAGTCGTTGGCGTTGTCGTGGATTTTAGCGATCTCGGAAAACCCTCACTACCAGGGTCGCAAGATCACCAAGATTTTGCCTATCCCCGGTGGGTCGACTCCCAAACGGATTGAGAGCAACTTGTCGTCGCTTGTGAAGTTGTCCGACGCCGACTTGAAGGAGATCGACGCCATTTGCGCTGCTACTCCGGTCCGCGGTCGCCGCTACAATGAGGCTGCAGAAGCGCTTAATTTCGCCTAAACAGAAACGGTCACAGAAATTGCTTGTTGCGTGCCCCGGTTCTATCATGTCTCGGAGAAAAAAGTAAATCAACGGACATTTCATCGCCCATGGAGTGGCTCATATGTGAATCCGTTACCGTGACGTGAGACTGGTACCATGTAGTAGGGAATTCGACGAAGATCCACATTAGTTAGCGGTGTATAGGTGTATTTTGACGTTTGGCGTAACTATTCGCGGCGAGTTTGCTTCGTTGCCCCCAGTTTGAGTAATAATTATCGGGTATAGGGATTTCAAACTCCGGCCTACTCCGGTTGCTGAGTCAGCTAAACGTCAATTGAAGTAGCCGTGAGTCCATTGTAGTGTATGTGTAACCCATGATAAGCAACCTCCGAGCCGCATACTCTTATTGTTCTGGAAATATCTCAAATTTAACGTACCATCCTCGAACTTAAGACCGATGGTCATATCACTGCATGTCCATTTTCTGATGAGGGATAACAACCTGAAACAATTTACTCAAATACAAGAATAGATCGACGTAATTTTTAATTGTTGTTGATTTCTCTGGGGCTTGTCTCACATCGACCGTTGCCTATGCTCAGTTTGATCTGACGCGTCGCGGCCATAACAAAACCCGCCTCACCAATACCTACAGACCCATCGACCAATTACCCCATGTTTCTGGAATACGAACAGAACGGAAACAAACGACGGCGAAAGAGTATCTCAGGAGTCGACCAGGTTCCCGCCGAAGCGTTTGTCCTCGAAAAAGTGGCAAGGGCTGAGTTTCCTCCCAGGCTCTCGGAGCTGCCGATCAAACCAGGACAAGCAGTAGCTCGCGAGATATTGAGTCAGCGAGCCACTCCCACCGAGCCAAAGGTACTGAATGAACCACAAGGAGTCGTGGATTCGGGTCCGGCTCGATCGAGCCCATTACGTGAGCAAACTATGGATCTCACTATCAGACCACTGAAAATCCCGAAAGCGCCTGATCTTGGGTACCAAGCTCCAATTGACACTACAGGTACCTCTCGAATTCCTCGACCGTCTCAGATTTCGCCTCAGCCATCTCAGAGCACCCCTCAACCATCATCATCATCTCAACCTTCAGCGGCGCCGATAAGAGCACCTCTGCCTGAGCTCTATCACAGTTACGACGCTGAGGTGCCTATGGAAATGACAGTACCCATGACGGCTCAATCGCTTGATCATTCTGCGGAATACACGAGATCGCCACCACAGGAGGCGACCCAACACTACGAAGTGCCCATGGACGAAACTGAATTTCAACCAGCAGTTAACAATCAGTCATCTCACTTAACTGGAACTCTGCATAATGAAGTAGCTACGGAAGCAATTGATCAAGTGAATGTGACCCAAATTCAGGAAGTCCCTACGGAACAGACCCAACATCAATCAGTGCAAACGGAGCAATCTCACTCTGGTCCGATGGAGAACACTCAATATCAGGATGTACCGATGGAGATGACCCAATACCAGCAAGTTCCGATGGAAATGACGCAGTACCAACAGGTTCCTATGGAGATGACGCAACAATTCCAAGTTACCAGTCGTGTCGAAACTGAGACTCCATCAACTGCACCTCAGTCTGAAGCGAAAGATGTTCAGCGACATCCAGAAATGGCTACGTCGACTCAATCACGTCAGGAGCAAGTCCCTTCTGAATCCCAAACAGAAGCACCTATGGAACTCACCCAATCATTTCCTGTTACGTCTCGTACTACAGAAGCACCAGTCCAGCAGTCTCAAGCCAAGGAAACCACTCATGCTCAAGATGAAGTGCCGATGGAGATGACACAATCTTTCCCATCAATAACTCGTTTGGATCAGACATTTAAGGCGCAAGCCAAACCACTTAAAGAGTCTTCTCACACTTCACCAAGCCAAGAAGAAGTGCCTATGGAGATGACGCAATCTTTCCCGGTTGGATCTAAAAAGGCACAAGATGAACCGCCCAAAGAAACTACTGAAGTGCCTAGAGCTCAAGATGATGTGCCTATGGAATTGACAGGAGTGCATCTGTATGCTCAACAAGTGAATGCCATGGTAGAGGCTCGCACCTCAAGTGAGACACCTATTGCTCCCATAGCTGAGCCTGTGACTCAACAATTTAGTGATTTCAGTCATGTTGAGGTTTATCGGTCACAAACAGTTTACACCGAAAATGGGCCATTGGGGGAGGTCACAATGGAGTTTACCCAGCTAAAACAGACTACAGTTGATCGAGTTGAACCGCCAAAATTGGATGAGGTTCCCATGGACTTCACTGAGCCCTCATCAAATTCGAAGCCAGTGGACACTGAAGCCGCGTCGAAGGAAGTCGCTGTTGAAAATCCCACATCAACTCAACCGGAAGAGGAATTTGTGGGTTCAACTCAGCTGGAACGGCAAAATCAACAGACGACTTCCAGTAAGGATGATGAGCTGGTAGCTTCGACGAAGCTGCCTTCACAGCATACACGTGAACCATTGGCTCCTTTGGCTGTGCCTGATCACGAGCAATCCATTGAGAAATCTCCTCAGCAAGTTGGTGAGCACAATCAGGACAATAGCGCTGATGAGGATGATATGGATATTGATAATCAAGGGGCTCTGATTACTCCAACACCTGTGGAGCAAGGCGAGCCTCCTGTTTCTCAACAAGCCGAGCCCCAGCGTAATACTCCGACCGCTCAGGAAGGTGAAAGTTCCACGGAAAAGGCTCAACAAAATGATACCAATGTCAACGCTGCCGAACCAGTCACTACTACTGAACCAATGCCACAGGAGGTATCCACAAATCCTGATGAAGACGCAATAATGGAGGTGCTGCGCTCTCCAGTGGAACATTTGCTGGACTCACGCCACGTTTCGTCAGAAGCTCAGGAACCGGAAGTACCTATAAGGGATAACCACGCGAATGTGGTTGATGCTAACGAGACGTTTGCTGACAATTTCGGGCAGCTGTCGCCAGAGATATACCACACTCCGTCAGCGCTGCCATTGAAATATGCTGAGAACCTGACGGACCTGCCACTGACTCCCAGAGCCCCGCTAACCCCGAACGAAGTGCTTCAGGCTCCACCAGAACATTACGCTGCTGAAACTGGCACTATACCCAATGATGATGAGTACAGTCTGCTACTTTCGCAAGACCCTCAAATTATGGATACAGTGGCCCAAGAATATGTTTACGAACGCCCGGAACCGATACGGGGCTACCAGCAGTCGGTATCGGTGGAAGAGTTTGTCAATCACCTTCGCAATCGTGGTCCCGAACACATGGATACATTGTACGAGGTGACGGAAGTGAGTGAGAGCGACCACACTCAGAACATCACCAATCCTCGAGAATCGATATTGTCGCCTATTAACGAGCCTGACACTCCTGCCGAGCCGGCGCAGGTGTCTGAGACAGCTGACAATGATTATATCCCCACTTTATCCGATCCAAACTTGGCGAGTATTGACTCTCTGATTTCCGGTGATGACCCGGAGATGAGCCGAGTGATTGATGAGCTTAGGTTGGTGGTGGATGACGACACTCTTCTCGGGGTATGTCGTAAGATTGGACTCACTGAAAGCGCTGAGATGGCCATATTGTGGTCGCTTAGTTGGGGTGCTACTACCGATAGTCAACAGGTACTTAAGAAGGGGTCGGCTCAGTGGGTCTCTGATATCGTGGAGAACGTGAAAGAGAATCTACCAGAGGTGAGTGACTACTATGCTCGTGCTAACGACAGTAGAGCCGAGGAGTTTGACCAAGCGGTTTATCAAGTTGCTCGAGTCAAAGTGAAAGGAGTGATAAAGCACTGGCAATATCGAGCTATTCGCGTGTTGGCGGCGTTTGCAAAAGTTGAGCGGGCTCAACAATGGATCACCACCGAACTTGAGTCATTCGAACGCACCAAAGAGGACGCACTCAGCCAGTTGGAGCAGCTTGTTGACCATGTCTCAGAATTAGATGAAGATAAAGAGAACCAAGAGGTGGTGGCGCTGGAGAAGTCTGCAACCCCTGAAGAGAATGAAGTGGAGCCCACTAATGATGTGTCCAATGAGAAATCGCTGACGATCGAGGAAGACGATAACGCCAGCCAAATCGAGAAAGTTGTGGAGAGATCGTTCGACAAAGCTGATGTTGCGCCAGCAATTGAACCTGATATGGCTCATCTGACTCCTGTGCACCACAACAGACCTAAACCACCAGCTGCGACATTCGGCGACGACCAACGGTTCTGGCTTGATCCACAGACGTCACCACTGCCGCCATCACCGCCTCAACCACTGAAGCCGCCCACTTTAGCCTCGCTAGTGGCTGATATTGATGGCTTTACTGCTTCCTATTCTGATGATATGATGGTGACAGGGGTCGTGAATCGTCACCTTAATGTGACGTTAACCTCTCACAGTTTAACTGCCAGTTGTGATAAATCGATGGTATGGCGGTACGCCCAATTGGAAGAAGCACTCCCGTATTTGCTTAGCCACATTGAAGACCAAGCATACGATTCACCGCGAGACAAATTGGCCCACTTGGCTCGGCTCTGGCGGTCGCTATGCCAGTTTGACCGGGAGCTCGGAGTTATCGATATCAACACCCGGGTGGTGGTGATGGAGATCATCGACGCCGGCATATACTGCGGCTTGATCCACCTGAACCGGACGGGCAAAATCGAGATCCGCATGTTGATGCTGTGGGCTGGTCTTGAAACGTTTCAGTGTGAGGTAACCACCGAGGTGGTGCGGGGGTCATTTGCGGGGTGGAACGTGTGGCAGCGGCCCAACGCCCTCTTTGACCATCTCGGCAAAGCCATTGCCGCCTCTATCGATGCTTAGGCCATCATTGCCGCCGCCAATTACCTAGTTTCCCTATCGATGGCTTCGGAAATACTCTCGCGAATCACCGAGGGCGATTTCCGTTTTTCGCAACCGAATCGGCAAACAAACACCATCACTGGAAAAGTCGCGTACCTGCGGGGCGGGTCTTGCGATGAGCCCGGCGAACCACGGGATACAGATACCGCTATCTCGGTACCGCTGTGGCTAGGTAGTTAAAGTACATAGTTTTGTCGACCCAATGCCCTCGTCCCGGAATGCCAAAATTCTTAACCCCGGCAGTGCCCCACGTATATGTATCCGTTGCCAACCCTAGTCCTCCGTGTTCCGAGTTATCCCGATACGGCATGGCCCAGGGAATCTGTGGAGGTTTCTTTTTTCCCTCGCACCAGCAGCCACAGAAATTTCGCGGCAGGGCAAACCTTAGATCGACACTTGACTACCAGCGTGTTTCGGGCGACAGGGTACCGGGTGGCTGATGACCGGTGCCACTAAACGATTATGGTAGTGGTGACATGACTACTGCTAGTGAGTTATATATCAATAGAGGTTGCAGGCGCGTGACGTCGACCTGCCATCACCCTCGCATCTCGATCGGCGGTGCCTCCAGGTGTCGCCCTGGAGCCGCAAGCGCGTTTTTATATGCCGCATAATTTTTCACCAGCCAACGGTTAGCATCTCCCCGTCCATGAGCACTTTGGATACGGAGATAGCAGAGTAAACAAACGTAATTCTGACGACATCGGTATGCCTCTAGTGATGTAGTAAATTTTTTAGGCTATTGCGGGGTTGGCGGCGGCGGCAACGATGCTTAATCACTGGCGGACACGTCTCCCGGAACGTGTTCCTGCACCGGGGGTTAGCCCGGTTCTAATTGGCTGAGGGAAAAGTTTTTTCCTCGCTTCTGATATATAAACCCCATCTGCCCCGAATTGAAAAAGCCAGTTTCATAACTCCATTTCCATACATTCATAATGGCCAACGACTCGAACTTCATCATTGACTTCTTGATGGGTGGTGTTTCCGCCGCTGTCTCCAAGACCGCCGCCGCCCCCATCGAAAGAGTTAAGCTTTTGATCCAAAACCAGGACGAAATGATCAAGCAAGGTAGACTCGACAGAAAGTACTCGGGTATCGTCGACTGCTTCAAGAGAACCGCCGCTGACGAAGGTGTCATGTCGTTGTGGAGAGGTAACACCGCCAACGTCATCAGATACTTCCCCACCCAAGCTCTTAACTTCGCCTTCAAGGACAAGTTCAAGAAGATGTTCGGTTTCAAGAAGGAAGAAGGTTACTGGACCTGGTTCGCCGGTAACTTGGCCTCGGGTGGTATGGCTGGTGCCACCTCGTTGTTCTTCGTCTACTCGTTGGACTACGCCAGAACTAGATTGGCCAACGACGCCAAGTCGGCCTCGGGTGAAAGAGAATTCAACGGTTTGATTGACGTTTACAGAAAGACCTTGAAGTCTGACGGTATTGCCGGTTTGTACAGAGGTTTCGGTCCTTCGGTTGTCGGTATCATTGCTTACAGAGGTTTGTACTTCGGTTTGTACGACTCGCTTAAGCCCGTCATCTTGGTTGGTCCCTTGCAAGGTAACTTCTTGGCCTCGTTCTTGTTGGGTTGGGCTGTCACCACCACCTCGGGTATCGCCTCGTACCCCTTGGACACTATCAGAAGAAGAATGATGATGACCTCTGGTCAAGCCGTTAAGTACAACGGTGCCATCGACTGCTTCAGACAAGTCGTCGCCACCGAAGGTGTCGGCTCGCTCTTCAAGGGTTGCGGTGCTAACGTCTTGAGAGGTATTGCCGGTGCCGGTGTTATCTCGCTTTACGATCAACTCCAAATCTTGCTCGTCGGTAAGAAGTTCTAAGCTGCTTATTAAATTTCCTGTTAATAAATATAAGCCTTTTGAAAACTAAAAAAAAAAACTTGTAGATTATCACTTATTCTTGCTTTCTTCAATTTCATTTTTAAGGTTAACGAATTTCAGGCTTGGCGCAAGTGAAAACTCGAACTTAGCCTCGGTCTTAACGGACCCCTCGTCGCCGTTAGTGGAAAGATTTTCATTGAAATTACCGAAAATTTGCCAACTCAGCGACTTGTGATGAAAAAAACTTATTCACGCGTCGGTGCAGCGCATATGCATCAAGGGGTTCGACTCGATTGTCGAGTCTTGATTGAGTAAATGTGGAGTAGCCATCGTTAACACTACTATATATATAAAGTGTCTTAAGGGCAACATCTTTGCGTTATCATTCATGACTTCGATAGCGTTGATAGATAATACGAAAAGAAACGTCGATGGGTGTGTGATACCCGAAAGATTATTTAAGGTTGCCTAGACAATTTGCGGGGGATATAATGTCAGATTTTGTCAATGACTAACTAACTAATACACGAAAGAAACATAATAAAAGGTTTGAGCGAGGGTTCTCATCTAGGCCTCGGCGGGAGGAGGAGGGGTGTCTGAATTATCGACCTCCATGTCCTCATCATGGGCACGCATAATGACACTTTCTGTGACCAGCCGTTTGTTAATGGGACGGGCACCTAACAGCAGCACCTTGTCCTGTTGGATGATCCCACGGGGAGTGGGGATAAGTTCATGCAGCAGCGTCTTACGAATGTGGGGCAGGCGAGGTGACGTCAACGTCATCACCACATCCTCGTTAACATGGACGCCATTACCACCATTGATGGTCAGAAGAAACAGATCATTGTCGTTGATCAGTCGCTTCAAGTTCTTGGAAAGCTCCAGTCGGTTCAGGTTCAGCTGCTTAGAAAGCTCCTTGAGTTGGTTGATGTTATGGATACACTTGGTGATCGTTTGCATCAACAATTTAGGCTTCAACGGTTTCAGCACATAGTCGTCCATACCCTTAGCCAACAGCTTTTCCCTGTCACCCAACATGGCGTGGGCCGTCAACGCAATGATCGGAGTACGGAACGAGAGCAGGTCGATGGGGTTCGATTTCTTCTCCCATTGTCTGATCTTTTCCGTTGCTTCAAACCCTCCCATCACAGGCATCTGAACGTCCATCAACACGACATCGTAGCGCTTCTTCTTGATTGCTTCATAGGCCTCCAACCCGTTCTCCACCACCTCAACAATGTGACCTTGCTTCTCCAAGATACGCACTGCCAACTTCTGATTCACTAAATTGTCTTCGGCAAGCAACACCTTGTACTTCATCAGTTCGTCGGTGTTTTGCGAAATCAGTCGCAGTTCAAGCGCCGGAATAATCGCCAGGGCCAAATCGGTGATCAGGCACGGGGTGTTACCGTACAGAGAAATCCCCAAATCAATGCACACCCGCATGTTGAGCTCAGGGATCAGGTGGTGCAAGAGTACCAAAGGAATGTACTTTACTTCGGGTAAAAGTCTCAAATTCTTTGCCGTGGCAATCAGGTCAATGATGATGATATCAAATTTGACAGGGTCATCGGTCAAGTATGCATCCTCAATGTTGCGAACAATCACTGGGTTGAGACCAAGCTCAGTGATGCCAAGACGAATGTTTTCAAGCTCTTCCAGCAGGTGTTCGGTGGAGATGACCAACACGTAATGGCTGGAGAACGGAAGTAATTGTTCTGTTTGCCGCGTGTAACGTATTGTCAGCGGCAGCACCGTTACGGTGAAGTAGAAGTTCAGCCCCTTCCCATACTCGGAAGTGACCCATATCTCACCCCCCATAAGGTGAATGAGTTGCTTGGAGATCAGCAACCCGAGCCCAGTACCACCAAACTTACGCGTGGTCAGCCCATCGGCTTGACAGAAGGTGTCGAAGATAAGGCCAAGCTTATCCTTCTCGATACCAATACCAGTGTCCAGCACGCATACTTCAAGCACCAACTTGTCTTCTTGAGCCTGAACTCCACCCGGGTGATGAGCTCCAGGAACTCCAGCCGGTGGCGCTCTTTGAGGCTTCGACAGCTTCTTCACCAGTACCAGCACTTTCCCTTGCTTAGTGAACTTGATGGCGTTACCAGCAAGGTTCAAAATAACCTGGCGAAGACGGAACGAGTCACCAATCAAATTATCGGGGAACGACAGGTCGCAGTGGTAAGTCAAGTCCAAGTTCTTTTCGATGGCCTTGACAGCTAACGTCTTTAGCGCACCAAACACCGTACCTCTAATGCTGAAGTCTATCTGCTCAACCGTCATCCGGTTGGCTTCAATCTTTGAGATATCCAAAATGTCATCAATAATCGTCAACAACAGATTAGCAAGGTTGTTGACAATAGAAAGCATTTCCCGTTGGTACTGAGTAAGTTCGGTGTCAAGGGAGAGCTGAGTCATACCGATGATACCGTTCAAGGGAGTACGAATTTCGTGGGACATATTAGCCAAGAACTCCGACTTTGCCAGGTTAGCAAGTTCAGCAGCTTCTCTGGCAGCAGTGTTTCTCTGAATCGACTCACGCAAATTAAGCACCATTTGATTAATCTTCGTTTTAAGCGCATCCATTTCACCCAGGGCTTCGACAGTAATGAATCTGGTGAAGTCACCATCGGTGGCGGCAGCGGTAATCTGAGCGAACGCACGCACTTGCGACGTCAAATTCAGCGCCATGGTATTGACATTTGAGGTGATTTCTTTCCATAACCCGTCGACATCGGACACTTGGGCCTGGATACCCAACTTACCATTGATACCGACATCACGAGCCACCTTCAGCACTTCCAGAGCGAATAACTGCAATGAGTCCACCATCTTATTGATAGTGTTTTTCAATTGAAGTATTTCACCCTGAGCGTGAACATCAATCTTTTGTGACAAATCACCATGAGCCACAGCGGTAGTCACGGTAGCGATAGCCCGCACTTGATTAGTCAAATTCGTGGCCATAAGATTGACGTTTTCCGTCACCGCTTTCCACGCCCCCTCCACGTCTTGGACATTAGCTTGTCCTCCTAGAATACCTAGAGTCCCCACCTCTCGAGAAAGAGTAGTCACCTCTAGAGCGAAGTTCTGTAATCGATCCACCATCTGGTTAATTGTCAGTTTCAAACTAAGGATTTCCCCTTTACAATCAGCAGTAACCTTTTTCGATAAATCACCTTTAGCCACCGCGGTGGTGACATTAGCGATATTCCGTACCTGTGTCGTCAAATTCAAAGCCATAGCGTTGACGTTATCCGTCAACTCTTTCCAAATACCTTCCACGTTCTCGATCATCGCTTGACCTCCCAAAATACCAAGCACCCCGACATCACGGGCCACTTTCAGCACTTCGAAGGCAAACGTCCGTAACTGATCCACCATGGTGTTAATCGTCATTTGTAATTGCAAAATCTCCCCTTGGGCGTGGACATTAATTTTGCGACTCAAATCGCCTCGAGCCACCGCTCGGGTGACGTCGGCAATTTCACGCACCTGGTTGGTCAAATTAAGCGCCATAATGTTAACGTTGTCTGTAAGCAGTCGCCAGATCCCCACCAGGCCTTCGTTTTTCGCCTGGCCCCCTAACTCACCGTTGGCGACTTCAGTAGCCACTTTGGTGACTTCGTTAGCGAACGTCTGTAACTGGTCCATCATCGTGTTGATGGTGATTTTCACCTTCAAGATCTCCGGGTCCAGTTCCACCGGGTGGATCTCGACTTTCTTGGATAAATCCCCCATGGCCACCGAGATCACCACCGTCCCGATCTCGGAGAGCGCCTGCTTGAACGCCTTGTTGGCGCTCTTGGAGTGGTCCAAGTCCTCGGCGAGCTCGGCGTTGCGGTCGTCCTGAGCCACTAGGTGGGCCAGAAGCTGGAGGCGGACATCGTCAGTTAAAGGTGCCCCCAGGTCGAGGAAGGCGATAAGGTCCTGGGTCTGGGGCAGTAGCGCCGCCAGCGGCAGCAGACACTCCAGAGTGTCGATCTTGGGCTTTTTCGTGGGCGGAATGTCGACGGAGATGGCAGGAAAGATCGTCCGTGGAGCAGTTATATCACACCACTTGACAGTCTCAAGTATGTGACGGTGCGGTCGACGCCAGCGTTAAATTACCAGGTGACGGCGCGCGCGCCTCTCCCCAGTGACGTCACTGCAGTTAATGGCTTAAAACCCCCTTGGACACCCACCGTAAATATTCTATATTTAGTGAACGCTAGCCATGCTAGCGGAGGTATATGGACAAACACAAACGCATTATCTTACCTACAGTGTATTTGTCAGCAGCCGACACCGAAAATTTACCCTCATCACTATCGATTTTTTGATTAAGAAAAAATTCCTCATTCCACACCACGGTGGTGTCTGAGTGTAGGGGCTTTGACAGCACTGTCTGTAGACGGCGTCCGGCATGTACTGAATTTGCCTTTCAATGCACTGTTCCTGCATAGAGGACAATTGTCATACTAATCGAACTACTTCGAGTAAATAAACCTATTAAAAATGTATCGTTCATGATCATCATCACTATATGGTCGTCCCCCCTTCTATATATGAATTACAAAAGCCCATAGGATTGGAGCCGTTCACAGTGAGGCATCCGCATCGCCTGCGCTCGCTTCATCTTGTGGGTGTCCTGGCGGAACCATCCCTGAGCCTCCTCCATCAACTCCTGCCGGGCCGTCCGCTCCCTAACACACTTATTAAATAACTCGGCGAGGTAAGTTTGCTCGACCTTGCGGTCAAAGTTCAGTAACTGTTCTGCCAGTCGTTTGGCGACCAGATCGCTAACGTAGTAAAACTCACTGGTTTCCGGCATCTGCCGTTGATGGCTATATTGCAGCAGTCTCAGCAAGCTGTATTGCGGCGTCAGATCGCTGCCCAGACCGAAAAGCAGCGTCACAAGCGGGAAAAGAAGGAAAAGGAACACCGGCAAGATCTGCTTGAGCGTGTCCCACACCAGCGGCTCGCCACGACGGTGGCCACCGGCAGCGCGAGCTCCGCGAGCTTGTTCTCGTTGTCTTTGAGCACCAAAGGGACTGCCCCCACCAAACTGATGGAATTGGAATCCCCCGCTACCGAACGAAAACGTCTGCCCGGGAGCGCCACCGAAGAACATGTTGAACAAATCTTCTTCGGTAACCCCACCGCCACCTGTAAAAGGGCTTCTGCCGCTGGCAAACGGACTGGCGCCCGAAGCGTATTGCGATGCTCTCAGGTCAGGATCAGCGCCGGTCTGGTCGAAGATCCGCTTCTTGCTGGGGTCCAGAAGCACCTCCCACGCCTTATTAACCACTTTGAAAGCTTCCGGAGCCTGGGGGTGAGGGTTCTTGTCTGGGTGGAGGCGAATAGCGAGCTTGCGGTACAGCTTTTTGAGCTCACCGTCCAGCACTTCCTTGCTCACTTCAAGCACCTCATAGTAGCGGTTCGGCGGGTGTTTGAGCACCCGTTTCACAAGCCTTTCCTGCTCAACCGTGTATGAAGCCATAGGGCCAGAAAAGATCGGGTTGAGTGGCACTAACGGTGTGCTTGAAAAAGGGTGCGGTTGAGGTGCGGTATCACAAGGCGCAGGGCTCGCAACTTGGAACGTCATCGAAGGTGTGCGAGGGGAGTGGGGCGCTGCCATCACCCCAACGATAACCACAGTAACTTCCTAGCCACCCATTTCTTTTTGGATTTTGGTCTTATAGGGGCCTTTATGGTGAATGAGGCAATGCCGGGCTAATCGGGCATATTGGCCGTCACTCACTAGAATTAAGCAGAACTTTCCTCAAAATCATATAGGTGGCAATTCTCTTTTTGCCACCATCGCTACAATATCGTAAATAATTATCGTTCGTTATATTCGTTTATTTACCACATGGTATTGTCCCACTTGGCCATTTCTTGAGCCTGTTGCGACACGTCTTTCTGAACCTTCTTACGCATGTAGAAAATGGGACAGTCCTTGTTGGAACACAACACTTCCTGGTACACCAGTCCTTGGCACCGCTGGCACTCAGTCCATAACCGAGAGAACTTGTTTTCCAAGTAATTCATCTGACTGAGAGTGTCGCAGTACATTGCCAGCGCCTTGCCTTCATCCTTGACACAGTTATCACAGAGGGCACCGTGATTGCTCAGAGGGAGGGGAGTCTTACAGCTCTTACACAACTCCAGCTTCTTGGCAAACTTCATCAAACCTCCAGTCTTGGGAGCTGCCATCTTAATGGTACGAGTGTGAGCCCCACCTAACAACTCTTTAGTCTTAGCATCGCCCAAAATAGGGTTAAAGATACGTTCCAACGGTTTCGTAAGCTGGTTGTCCAAATAGTACTTGGTGTCAATGGGAAGCAGGTGCTCCAACACGTACAAGGGGTCCTCCAGCTTTTCGTAGTTTTTGTCCAGCAGACTCTTGATGATGACATAGGCGACACGGTCCCCTAACGCCGGAGCACTACCGGCGTCACGCTTCTTCATCCGCTCGGCTAACTCAACGTGAGCTTGTTTGGCAGCGTAGTCCGTCTTAGCGTAGGCCTTGGTGATCACCAACTGCAGCAAGTCGACACGGTTCTGTAACAAGTCAGCAATCGTCTGCTTGACAAACCGTTCAGCCTTAGGCACATCACGGTCTTCCAAAATGAATTCCAACACCTTGGTAATGACATTTTGCACTAAGCGACAGTTATCACGCCGCACTGTTTCGATACCCTTGGTGTCCATCTTATCAAACTTGTCAGGACGAGTCCAATACAAGCCGGCGTACCGCTTCTTGTTGATAAGCAAGTAAGGAAAGTAGACTTTTTCGAACTCCAATTTGATGGGAGCCTTAAACTTCGTCAGCACGTATGCCGCTGCTTCTTCACCATATTTCATGCACGTTTCCAAATCACTAAAACCGAACTTCACCATCACCGAATCGGTATCACCATAAATGACGTCAGCGTCGTACTGGAATCCATTCTTGATACTGTATTTCTCTTGCACTTCTGTTTTCGTTCTTTCAATCATTTCACGCCCGAATGCAGTGACACTCAGCGAGATGGCAAGACAGGGAAGCTTACCAATAGTAGCACCAGTAAAACCGTACACTGAATTGGCAGAAATCTTAAGTGCGAGTTGACGCCCGTTAAGCACATCTCGCTTGAACGGGTCGGTTTCCTTCTTAAGATCAGCTTTAGCCTTCTTTCTGGCCGTCAACAATTCGTTAAGAATCGTGGGTAAAATCCCTTGTCGCTTGTGTTCACTGACGAAATAGTCACCATTAGGAGTCTTGATATAATCATCAGGTCCTAACTTGTAGGCTTCAATCGCTCGCTGATTGAGAAGGGTAGTGTAACACAAGTTATGGGCCATCATGATCGATGGGTACAAAGATGCAAAATCCAAAGTGGCAATGGGGACATCGTAGTAGCCACGCTTGGGTTCAATGACAGTAGCCCCTTCGTAATCCTCGTTGACACTTTCCAGTTTCATATTGGGAATAATGACGTTCTGAGTAAGACACTTGCGGAACAATTGTGAAATGACCTTGATTTGTTGGCCTCGACTCAACAAGTATGAAAATGGCACCCCTGTGACTCTGGCCATTTCAGTGTAGTTAACAAGACACATCAATTTGTCCATCAAACGCATGGGTAAATAAGCATCCTTCAAACAATAGACTGCTAACCGTCGACGCGTCTCCGCGGTACCGTTTTGAAGGTCAGTAATAATGCTATGTTGGACGTCTTCCTTTTGCTCTCCCAAAAAGTGGGCCAGCACCAGGTTAAGGGTGTACAGCCGCAACTTGTATTCACGTTGAATGAATTGAAGCAAATCAAGTTGCATTCTCCCTTCGATATTGACGTCTTTGTTTTCTCTGGTCCCGTAAGCTTTAGACGAGAAAATCAGACTCAGCACTTGTTGCTTGATCAGTTTGATTCTACCGAAGAAGGGGAACCGGTCAAGCTTAAGCGCCGCCGCACGATCCAAAAGATACGGGAAATCGAAGTTGGCGGTGTTATAACCAATAATGACGTCGGGATCGGATTTGACAATGAAATCACGCCAATGCATTAACATCTCTTGTTCAGTTTTGTGAGCAAAGATCTGAGACCCAGTGATGGGAGCACAAGTGTTAACAGTAAACACATTACGGATAAAAGGTTTACCGTCACCACCAACTTCACTAACGCAGTTAGCGATTTGAATCACGGGATCTTTAGACGCTTCGGGGAAAATACCTTTACGCCCAGCACATTCAATATCGAACGAAAGCACTCTGAGAGGCGCCATCTTAAGCCATTCCCCTTCAGACGGGTGACTAACAAGATCTCGGTAGTCTATTTGACATTCGATCTGACAGGTACTGCGACGATGATTGGGATCATTAACCATCTTATATTTACCAGCAGGTAAAGTGATCCAAGACATCCCCGTGATGTCGCAGTCCACCATTAACCGTAACAAGTAATTGATGTTGTCAAACAGGACGCCGGGAGTCCCCTCCCATAAGTCTTCAAATCTTACTTCACCTCTTTCGAACCCCCCACGTACCCGTGTGAGGTTCTTCAGGTTGTTGCAAAACACTTGAAAAAACGGCAGCTGAGCGTTGTTATTAAAACCCCAGATACTTTCTTTGGACACAATCTTGACATCGGTCACCCCGACGTAGTTAGCTTTCAAAAAGCTGGTGAATCGCGGCAACAAGTCGTTACCAAACCCTCGGGGTACGGGGACGTAGAAGTAATGGACGAACCCTGTAACTGTACAAAACACAGAGTACCCTTCTTCAGTAAGCCCGAAAAACTGAGCACATTGGTTTTCTCCTTCCATTGCTTCTTCACCATCCAATTGTTGGAATACGACGTCAGTCACCTTAGGGTTAAACAGCGAAGGGAGCTGGGGACGAGCCCACAGCTGAGTTTCAGCGTTTCCTCCGTCACCGTTATGCATATTCTCAAGTTCAAGTTCAAACAGAGACGGCTCTTCTGGCGCCACTTTCGACTTTTTGGGTTGGTTCTGAGTAGGCACGATCTTGGCCTCGACGCCGGCAGCCTCCAGGGCCGCAGCAATCTCGATGGCCACGTCTCCCGAAAGAGTATCTGTAGCACCTGCGTCCACCATATCGTGGCTCCGCTTCAGCATGGTGTGTGTGGGGATCAAAGGGTCAGGGGCAAGTGGAGCGCTGAGGGTGAAGATGAGCGAGACGCGTTACGGCACGCGTTCGCACTACCCCCAATGACACCAGTGAGGGATGTCACGTACGGAATGGAAACGTAGAATCAGGAGAATGAATTCGTTGAAGGATGATGATGTTTACAGCCATTGAATAATGATGATGTTTGCATTTGAGATATGTGACAATAACGAATTCAGTTGAATTTTGCAGACTGATAAGTAGAGTATGCCAAATTACACATAAGTGAAGTTTCCAGATATTTCTACTGATACTACATGAAAAGGACGTAAAAAGGCCATTGTTGTGTCGTTTTGGTTGAACATTTCACCCATAGTTGCTGGTCAAATCGACTACTCTTCACACGGGAGAGCGAAGATTCTTCAATTATACAGGTTGAACACCACTTATGGCTTAGAAACTTGACGTGTATGTTGATACTTCACGCTCAATTACGGCTGTTGTTTTTCAAGTCACAATTGGTGAAAATATATCCCCATTATCATCATAGTGTTCATCTTATCATTGATGGATTCTCCCGGGCTCTCAACCAGAAGGCACTGTGGCCGAGTGGTCTAAGGCGGCAGACTCAAGCGTATAGGCTTCTCAACTGTGAGGTTGGGGTTTCTGTTATCGTAAGATGCGCGTGTTCGAATCACGTCGGTGTCATCCCTTTTTTTTTTCAAAACCGACAGCCCATGACGCTAGGCCGTACAATTTTTCATCAACATTTGGTGAAATATCCCCCCTGCTCCTCGAATTCGCATCGAGATGAGATGACATTAGTCTCATCGTGATTGCCGTGGCCAGTACAGTCAATATAGATACACAGATAACTGATCTAAGAAATTCGAAAAACTAGAATTTGTCCACGAAAAAAAACCTGGCGTTTTCAAATTCTTGACTCTTCGAAAGACGACATAAGCTTTTCGAATGCCATTTACTGACACGTATGTATGCTATTCGTTGCACTTTTGTGAGTAACATATGTTAGGACACCTCCGGTTCAACCTAGTTGGGTCGAGAGAATGGTGAAGGTGAAGGATTCATTGCGGCAGTTCTGAGGTCAAGCTCTTTAAGTTCTTTACTCCAGAGTAACGCCTATACGGGATTTTATCACCACTGTTGCAATAAGTATCTTGTAGAGTCAAAATGAGTACTGAGTTATAGAATGAGATTGGTCCCGAGCTCGTGACCCATATCCGTCAATTATATCCTGCACATACCGTGGTGCGCCACTCGTCAAAGTTTCTCTGAATCCCGTCACCCCCTGCATATAAAGCACTGCGCCGCTCGTCAAAAATTATTTCAAATTTTTATTTCAAATTTTTTTTTTCAAGAATTTTTTTTTTTGAGAACATCTTCTGATGCCTATAACACATATATTTGAACCGCGCGAATCATGGAAATGGCATCAGAACTCACTCAATTTGTCTTGATGCTGGTGAAACTTGACTTGAAAGGTTTCACACTGTATGCAGGAATATTTTGAACATGCACTTTGAAGTGTGATAATTATGCCCCTCTTTCATTTGAGTTCATAAAACTCTTGTAGCCAGAAGTATATCCTATCAGATATATAGCGGTGGTAACATACTTGACCTACTCATGATTCAAAGGATGAAGCAAGATGTATTGTGAGTACTGCACTCATAAAATTATCCTGCAGGTAGTTCAAGTACTATGCCGTTGCTGAAACTCCTTCAAATCGAACGTTAACTCACCCAGATATTTATCTACTATACGATTGGTGCCAAAGAATTTTATGAAACAATCGGGAGGTCTGTGGCAATTCTTCCTGATTTTACATCACATTTTGAAGTTTTTCGGAAGAAAATTCACGAAAATTCCGTTTGCTGTTTCAAATACTATTTGTACTGTATACTTTCGAGTGGTGTATTTCAGTTCATCTCAAAGCGTCATTTGCGTGATATAATACCAGTTTAAAGATTATGATCCACATGCACAGTCAATTCTTGTGTGCAGAACCTCAAACTTTGAAGCATGATATAAATGTCGACATTAGTGTTGGCACTAAATCTGACCCACCAAGTCAAACAGGCACGCTCAAAGACTATATTAACGCTAACAAGATTAAGCTGGTATCTCTGTAGATGCGTGATGGAACTCACCTTGTTATGCCTTGCATATTTTCCATGCACCTGCATATAAAATTGAACGTAGACAAGGTGTTACACCCATCTCACCACTGCTATGAACATCACAAGTTGGATTGAATGCTCACTGGGTGTAATTGACCACGTCACAAACTCAAAGTCGTCGGAAAAAAAATTTGCCACAAAAAAAAAAAGTTTTTTTATTCACCATTAAACTGACATAGAGACGTCAATTATAAAGTCAACTCACCCAAAATCTCACCAAGTATACTTCCAATGCCAAAGAATTTTATGGAGCAAACCAAATGCCTATAGCGGTTTTTCCTGATTTTATAAAATTTTTCTTAGTTTTTCAAAGAAAAGTTCAGAAAATTTAAACAATTCCCAAATGTTGTCACACGTACTATTTGAACACTGAGAATTGCAGTGATGTACTTGGTTTTCATCTAGGGTGTTATTTACCTCATGAACGAACTTAGGTAGGGCATTACGAATTTCCTGTATATAGAACTATTGTGTGCAGGCATGGATGGTGCATAAACCTGGTGTTCAATTTTTGGAAAACTTGTCACCATATAGATTTGCTTACAAATGGTGCCAAAAACAATGAGCTAACCGCTTTAAACGAGCTTGAACTCATGATCATTATACAACCCTGTTAGGTCTTACACTTTGATTATCATTGCTTCGAGTATGAGTCACCTTTGATGTTCACTACAATGCGTTGATACTGAAACCAAACATACATCTGGTTTGAAATTACTCCATGAATGAACAGCTTCAATTTATTTCTAATTTTGGGCTAGCATTGCAGAACAGACGAGGCTCAGTTTCTATATAATTGCCAGCGCTAGTTCCACAGCTGTACCTACCATCAAATCATTCGTTCAGATATAACTGTTTGTTGTCCTTTCCAAGGCCATCAATTAATGACATTCAAATCCATGAACTTCTACGAACCTCAACCTGCCATTGTATATTGTGGTGGCGGAGGGTTTCCAAACGGAGTCTCTAAAGTGACTAAACTAGGCATTATCTGATCAGATCCCGGCCACGCGTCATTTAGCTTCATACCCCTTACTGTTCAACCCCTGAAAGGTGTTCCACGTGTTTCTTCACCGGTTGCCGCTAGATCCCGCCCCACTTCAATCGCGCTCACTCAATCAAGGTCGCCAATCGCCATCTCCGGGTACGGTCTCGGCTCAAGTAAGCTCAGCCACTGTTGACCAATGTACCGAGATTGTCCGAGATGGCCCGAGATGGTCCTCGAGGATTGGAACTGATTTCTTGGCCTCGTGTTGAGTTGTACGTGTGAAAATGTCTTTCTCGTCGTAATAGCAGTAGAAGAAAAAAACAGCTCATTTCATTTACGTAAAAGTAGAAAATCTCGATAGAAGACGGCTAAGTAAACACGAGTTCACCAATCAACGAAATAGACAAGCACAGCCTCGATCACGAACTATAGGCCTGTTTGTCATCGCCATACTGGTTCTTAGACATATTCTTTAGTGTCGCGTTCTTTGGCGCAGGTTCAGATCTTCCGCGCCCAAACAGGAAACCACTCCCACCTAATCGAGCACAACAATAGTTTCAGCAAATGATTTAGGCGGTTGCCTTCTACCAATAAGTCTAAACGTACAAGGGCTTCTAGTCCTAATTTGAAGCAATCCGTACCAATAAGAACTACATCTGTATGATCAAAGATCAAAGTATGAAGGAGGTTTCTTCATACTATTATTCATTGTGCAGTGTTCGTGAATATCTCTTTCGCGTCATGGGTGTGGCTGTCGGTGAAACGCCTAGATCTGATTTTGTTTATGCCGACGTACGTCTACATCACTAGGATAGACGATAAGGGTCCTAAAAGGTTAAATTTTCATCTCCAACGCATGAATGAACATAGACGACTAAAACCGATCTAAACGGTATATAAGTACTCCTCCCACCACCATTAGCAATTCATTTTATCAACACACATTTAACAATGCAATTGACTGCTTTACTCACCTTGGCTACCGCCGTGCTTGCCCTCCCCGCTCAACCTGCTCAACCTGCCCCTGGCGCCAACGGTCAGGGCATTCAGTTGCCTGAGGGTGTCACTGAACAAGACGTGATTGATGCTCTTCCTCCGGATGTGTTGGCGTCGCTTCCTTCTGGCGTCACTGTCCATGATATTATCAGCGGTAACGTTGACCCTAATTTGTTGGCTGGTGAAGGCGACAGTGCCGGCGCCGCTCCCGCCGCTCCTGCTGCTGAACTGGCTGCTCCCGCTCCTGAACTGGCTGCTCCCGCTCCTGAACTGGCTGCTCCCGCTCCTGAACTGGCTGCTCCTGCTGCTGAGTCTTCCGCTGCTGCTCCTCTGGAAGCCCCTTCTTCGGAGACTGTGGCCCCTGCCGCTTAACAGACTCAAGCTCCTCCTCAACAACAACAAGAAGCCCCTGCTCAGCAACAGGCCCCCGCTCAGCAACAAGCTCCCACTCAACAGCAAGACGCTCCCACCCCATCGAAGGACGCTCCTGTGCAACAACCCACCTTTGGTACTACTCCTTTCAACGATGGTCAGGGCATCTTTGACATTACTCTGAGTCAATTGGTCTCGGCTTTGGTCCAAGGTGCTCAAAAGGCATTGGATGAATCTGGGTTGTCGATCAGCGACCTCTTGCTGAAGGCCGCTGCCGCCGTCACTCAGCTCGCTGCTCAATACCAGCCTCTTGTTGAAGAATACTTCAAGGAACACCCCTTGAACATCACGGCGGGCATCTTGCCGGCCATCCCTGTAGGTGGCCCCGTTTCTGTTGCCGGCGGTCAACCCGCCGCTGCTCCTTCTGCGTCTGCGTGATCACATAGCTAACGCCAATGATACCCCATATATCGTCTTCGGTTACATTTGAAGGTTTTCCTTTGAACTCTTGCAAAAGTAGTCAGGGTCTCTCCCTTAGATTTCGGTATAATAAATTATGTTTCTTTACATTGATGATTCAAAAACTACAGAAAAATCACACTAGCAAATTCTGTAATGGAAAATTGATAGTTTCCATCAGCAAATTAGCCATGCACCAACGAGTTGTGTTGCTGACGAGCCATGAGTTTTCAGAAACGTATGCTGGTCGGGTACTTCACGACTTGCAACTGAGAGAAACAGCATCGAAAACTCGATCATATACTTTAAATTGTTCAAAAAATTTACGGTACACGCCATTAAGGCATCTTCATCAGTTGACACACTCAGTTGGTACAGCGATTTACGAGAAAAATAAGCTACAGACCCAAAAATAGCCATATTGCTATAGAGTACTGAATGACCTAATGAGACACTAGCCAAAAATGACTTCGTGGCCCAGTGGTTAAGGCGTGCGACTGTTACTTCTACAGGACATCGCAAGATCGGGAGTTCAATCCTCCCCGAGGTCGTTTATTTTTCCAGAATTCAGAGGCTACAGTTGGTATAGCTTCTTTGTTTCTTTGTTTTACATTGCTGATTCCTATTTTCGTTGTCATGTCATATTAATAATACATTGGTGTGAGTTAAACACCAGGTTTTAAGTAAAGCGGTTTGTTCCTAATAACAAGTTGATCTTTTCGCGGATCAAATCCTCGTTATCTTCGAAGAATTGTGCGCGTCTAACAACATCCTCATTGTAACCTTCGTCACTCTTGAGTGCTTTAAGCGTCTCCAGTTGCGTGCGCAACCACTGGTCAATGAACTGAGCCGGATCTTCGCTCAATTCTCTGTAGAAAACTTCACGAGTGTTGGCATTTTGCAAACCAACGATCGCCTGCGAGATTTTTTGGTTGAGTTGATCGATGGTGGCGTCGGCGTTGGTCAAATTTTCAAACGCTCTCTTGTTGAATTCGAGCACTTCTTGTTGCTGTTTGGACATGTTAAGCGGCAATTCAATGGGGATGTCGATCACCACATCACCAAGAGTGGTCAGTTTGCGGGTATTGACGGTGTATTCAACCATCATCGGTTGACGAGGGCGGCAGTGAGGTTGTAAGATCTTGTACAAGTCACCAAACTTGAACGCGTCAACACCCAACAACTTCTTAAGAACGGGATCGCATTTGACCACCGTCAATTGGTCTTCTTCTTCGTCAGGAACAATATCCAGCGATACTACCGGCACTTTCGTCATGGCTTCAGTATTGCTGAAGAGACCCTTGTAGATCACGTATTGCCAAATGGTGTACATGAGCTCTTGCTGGGTGGCTTCTTGCATACCCACGAATTGAGCCAATTGCGGCGAAAGGGCGAACTTAGGCAACGGCGAGTGTTGCTTGACCAAAAGGGCGATCTTACACTCGACGTCGTACATGCCTTGACGCTTGACGTCAATCCCATCAAACCCGGCGTTCTTGTCGCGGGGATCCTCGCGCCATTCAATGACATTTTGTTGAGCATTAGTCCATTGAGGGTAGTGTTCATTGGGGATCAAGTCGATGGAAATGGCCAGCAAAAACAGCGAAAACTTCACTTGGTCCACGGGGTAAGTAGTTGCCAGGTTGTCGGCAATGAACCGGCCTTCAACCCGCAACGTCCACGTAGGTTCGCCTTGTTTAGAGTTCTTTTGCCATGGCTGGTGGTCACAGGTGTTGTAGACGAACACCCGCAAAATCCCGGTCTCCGAAGGGATGTTCAGAGGGTGTAACAGCTTTTGCTGGATCGCTTGGAAGTCCAACGCCTTGCGACTGATGAGTAAGTCAATTTCCCGTTCGCGGTCCTTGAGTTGCTTATACAACGAGAGCGACGGCACTTTGTCGTAGAGATAAGGGGGGATGTTGAGGTCTGTAGGGGTGTACGACACTCCGGGCGTCGCTCCAACCGGTGGAGCCGGCGCCTTTTGTGCTTGGCTCGGTTGCAGCATCGTCGTTGACAGATTGGGGGGTGGGATGGAAAAGTTCGCGCGCGACCCGGTTCACTCGAGGGACGTGCCGGGGAAGTCGAGGAATGAATGGAAGTGGTCGTATTGTATTTTCAAAGTGGTTAATTGGTTCGATGTTTAACATTATACTGGTCTCTGTTCAAAAGAGCGATTTTTCTTTTGATTAGAGTTTGAGGTGAGTCATGAAGTCACTAATTACAATATTCGTCGAGCATCCTCTTGATTATAGGCTGGGGGGTTTCTATCAAAAGCATTCGAGATGGGTTCATCATGAACAAAAGCTACTGACCTATTAATCACAAGTTTTAGATGTGGTGGGTGGTACATGCATCAACTGATCACACACCAAACACACCGATGCAGGTAGGCAATAATACTTAAAATAATACAACTGAAGGAGAATTAATATTGAGAATTGCAGAGTGATTCATCAAGCATTCAGTTTACCTTGAAATCTACATACATCTTGGACTACTGGTGATGCTCTAAACTTACTCGAACGCGGTCTCACAATTGTTAAAATTTTTTGTTTACATTTGGAAATTCGAATAAAACGTCAGGTGTGCTATTGTTCCCCTCCATAATCTGTTCTAGGGGTGTTAATCTGTTGACAACTTTAGAGCCCACTCATAAATCCGACTTGCGCTTTTTGGTTATTTTGAAACACGCCAGGGACCAGTCGCGCATAAACACGCTTTCTAGCTACACATAGTATATAATAGCCCTTTATTGCCACCAAAGTTCGATCACTTATTTCAACATCCACAAACACAATTTTCTCGACTTACCTGCCCCCATCACTCGGATACAATGGCGTCATCGATCCCTTCTAGTCGGCGACCGTTCAAACGGCGCGCGTATTCTTCTACACCGCGCGCACCATTACCACCAGACGACTCTCGCCTTCCCATGACCCGGTTTAGGGGAACCGCTGTCGGCGAAAAGCGATATAAGTACGCCGAGGATACTCGACGAGAGCTCGAGGCGACATGGAGCCTGCTACTGGCGCTGTTCGAGAGAGACGCCGACCTCGAAGCCGTCTACATTCTTGTGCTGCGATGGGACGAACTCCGTTACCAATACCACGTCCTCGAAACCGAGATCAACGAAAGCCATTACAAACTTAATCGACAAGACCAAGTTTTGTTCGACACATTGGCTAAGCAGATAGAGGTCATCGAGCGCAAAATACCCCACCAATTTCTCGCGGAGGCTAATTCGATAACGACCAAACTTCGACGAGATATTTACGAAAACGCTCGAGAGACAGCACGAATGTCCATACGATTACGAAAATCGCGATCTTTGTCACCCGTACCCTCAGCATCGTCGACATCATCGGCATCGGTGCCGCTGTCTGCTGGCACCATATCTTCCGGTCCCAAGCTACCACCGCCATCTATACCCACTGAACCCGCGCCCCAGTTGTCCTCGATGTCCCCCACTTCTATAGCATCAGCGTCGCTGGCGGCTCTGGTAGTTACAGCATCCACCGAAAGTCCCTCGATACCCTCACCATCAGAAGCCACCAATTCCGGTACAAGCCGAGCCGAATTTGTTGAAGGACTGACTAACAAATCAATATCCCGGGCCGCCACCAAGTCTCCTACTAATTCACCCCCACAAGCGGCTGCCAAACTTGTTGTTGAAAATACAGTCAATCCAGCCGCTAAAACAGCTAGTATAGATGCTAACAAGCCAACTGCGAAGCCCGCTATCAAAGTTGTTGTCCTGCCAGCCCCGAAGCCATCTAGTAAAGACGATGCCCAAAAAGTTCCGACGCCAGCCACGAAACCAGCTGAGAAGGTGGCTGTCCAGCCAACCAAGAATCCAGCTAGTAACAGAACTGCACAGCTCGCCGATAAGTCAGCTCCTGAACCCGTGGTTCAACCTCCTGTGACAAAGTCTACTGCTGAGTCCTCGGCAAGGCCTAGTGATCCACGAAGTACCCACCCCAATGCTCAGCTGAATGTCGCATCAGAAGCCGAGTCATCCTCTCAAGTACCACAACTGCTGAGATTTGAGCATAATGATATCGCTCATCCACTTAGACCTCGGTCAAGCTCACCTGAATATCATGGACGATCGCCGACTCCACAACCTGGCGACATTTCTACAAACTCGAATCGAACGGTTGCTGCAAACACTAGAGCAAGTGACTTTCACGAAGCAGTGGCAGATCGATATGCGGCTTCAAAGATGCCGGTGATACATAATCAGCAACAACCGCTGCAAACTGTGCCATGGGTGAGGAGTCCGGCTCCATACCTCCCTCAATGGATGGGATTGACCCACTGGGGGACGGAAATGGTTGATGTATTGTTTCATGCCTACGTTAATGGGCACAGTGCTTATCAGCGCCAGAAAATTGCTCAGGCCAATTTTGCACGATATGGAGTCAAAGTGAATGAGTTTGTGTTTCCTACATTTCTTTGGCGTCATTACGGCCTTATCCCGTGCTATGGGTTCAAAGGAGAGTCTTTTCGCGAAGCTCTTGATCGAGTGTATGCTGAGATCCCCTACGAGCCAGAGTGTGAGCGTGCACGGATCAACGACGCTGTACGGATATGTCGCCAGCGATATCTGAGGACTGTTAGTGAGATGGATGTGGGCGTCCTTTATCGCGATTTCTTGCTACGACTCTATGGCTCTCCTGTTGAGCCGAAAGAAAACATTGATCACGCCAAGAAGCTTATTGAAAAATACCGTATAGTTGACGGTTCAGTGCATCGTCCTCCTCGGTCCCGTAAATTGCCATATTTTAAGCGCAATTGGGCTGAGTCATTTGAGGAAGAGTGGATCTTGGAAGTCGATAATGGTCTCAATACAGGGGAGCCGGCCTTCAAAAGACCCCGCACGTCAGTTGCTTCGGCGCGTTCCAACCCACCGCCACCACCACCACCACCACCACCACCACCTCCTCCTCCTCTTCCCCCACCACCACTCTCCGATGAAGCCATTGATAATACTTCTATGGATATCGATGTATGTGAGCAACCTCCGGCGGAACCCGAACAGCAGGTGATAGAAACGCAGTCTCGGGAGGAGCCCGAACAGCAGGTGATAGAAACGCAGTCTCGGGAGGAGCCCCAACAACTGGTGATAGAAACGCAATCTCAGGTGGAACCCCAACAACAGGTGAGAAAAGAGCAATCTTTGGAGGAAACCACACAACGAATGCCGGAAAGACAGCCCGCGGAGGAATCAAAAGAACCTGCAATAGAGACCACCGATGATATGGTGGAAATGGATCGCGTTGTGGTGGAATCCACCCAACCAACAGCCAAGAAAGCCCTGGTGGGGTTCATCGTAGAGCACGCAACGGTGTCTTCCGATGAAGAGGATTCACAAGTAATGTCAGCACCGCCGCCCCCTGCTCAAGTTGCCCCATCGTCGTCATTCCCCGACTCAAATGTAGTGTCTACACCGCGTGTCGAGGTGGAAGCTACGCAATCGTCGCTGCTTGATCTCCAGCTGTCACCAAACAAGATGCCGCAGGCGGCCCCACAATCTGTTCATAGCCCCAGTGTGAGCCACGATAACGAGACTACCACCACCAACCCTATCCTGTCCCAAGTGGCGGCGACTGACCCCCATGCCTCAGCCATTCTGAGAGCTAAAGCTCGCAAACCAGCCAACCTCTCTCGGCTTGAGCTACTTAACATCGAGCGAGAAGTGCTTAACAAAGCCAAAATGGGTGACTTTGACGGCTTACACGCTTTGTATCGAGTCGATTCTTTCATTCATAATCGCTTCTCCAAAGAGTTGCTGTTTGATCAGATCAAAGAGATTGCCCAAGCGTGTGGTATCACCATTGATGAAACCCCTAAGACTATTGTGATACTTGATAGCACATCTCCGGAAAATACGCCTGATTCTCTGATGATTGTCATTAAAGCTGAGGAAGAAGATGCCTTCCCGGATGCTGCCATAGAGAAAAGCTCAGATCTCTTCGTTGCACAAGCAACGCAAGACTCACCACCAAATTCACAATCAACACAACTCGCAATTGTGGATCCGGCGCAAGCACCCGTTCACGTCTCCACTTCGCAAGCGGATGATATTCACAACTTGCCTAGTATCGACGATCCCGCATTTGTCGAGCTCTTGCAACAAGCCAACGCGGTTATCCCGTCAATTGCAGATAACCGTGCGGGACAGATAGCCAACTTCATTCGCACTCAACTGGGGTGGAATTTTCCCGATCCCATTATTTCTGATATCTTGGATAATCTCGATGATAATGATGACGACGACGACGTCATCGAGATCGGTGACGCAAAATTAGTGACATGGGATGACTCGAAGCTTTCGCTGCAAGATGAATCGATGGCAGTAGCGCCGTATGACTCGATGGCAGTAGCACAAGAGTACACTTTCCACGACAGTTTGAACGAGTTTGCCGAGGCCAATGAAGAGCTTCTTGACAGTATGTGTCAAAACATACCTGACGACGTATACTGGCGCCCGAACATGGATCGAGTGTTGATATGTGTTACAGAATGGCATGCGTTGCTGGTGGATGTGCTGCCACTGCTGACGAGCCACATTGACTTGATTAGACAGTGCACAGGAGCACTTCTCGAAAATGGACTCATCACCTACTATAATACTGTGGAACAAAGATTACAGCAGCTTATCGATTATCAGGCATTGACGCCGCGAGCGGTTGACCTTATTCGCCGTCTCTACCCTGACAAGAAACCGGAAATATGAATGAGTAAGGATACTTTTTCCACCTTGCGGGCAGTTTTGTCATATATCTATTCATTAATACCGAAGATATTATCCGGTCATTATTGTCGGCAATGTCGACATCTATAAATACCACTAATACCAGCAATATCTATAATATAATTAATACCACCGATATTGTCGGCACATGTACGCCATTTCTCCCCAATCAGTGTCGAGACTGGTTTCAACATCGGTCAGCAATAGCTTACCACCATCAGCGAGAAGTTGCCATAGAAGACTTCGTTCTTCCTCGAACTTCTCTCTCAATGGCACTTGAATTAATAGCGTACCTCCGGACTTCAAAAATTGACGAATTGCGCCCACTACCCACTCTGGGTGATGCTTCGAATAGATAGGATCAGCCACTACTACCATCAGGTACTTGACATCGCCGTACTTTGCAATGAATGACGAGGGGTCCCGCCAGTCCAACGGATACACTTGAGCATTTGAATCGAGCTGATTAAGTTCAACATTACGCTGGAGATTCTCGCAAATTTCAGGAAGATCAGTGAGCATTACCCGAGCCCCTTTGGCAGCACACATCATCCCCACTAATCCAGTGCCGGCACCAAGCTCAAGAATGTCCTCTGAAGGAAGTTCAGTGGCGACTAACCGTTTGGCGAGGATCAACAGCGACCCCCAGGTCTTAAGTCCAAGATTGTCACTAGTAAGCGCCGGTTCAAAAAGCTTAAACCGATACTCATCAGTAATAATTACCGTTCGAGTGATATCGGGAAGAGCAGTACGACCACAGTTCTCCAGAAGTCGCCTACTGGCTAAGTGGCGAATATCGTCAGCATCATCCTCCTGAAGCCAATCAAGAGGACTAGACACAATTCTGGTCATGTAACCGTTGTAACCGGCGCTATCCTGTTGTCGTAACTGACCGCTGGCTTCCATGAGCGTGGTCATCTCCTTCTCCGTACCAAACCGGTTGCCTTGAGCTGCCATCCACTGTAACCCTTCATTCCATTGCTGAGGCTGCGACAATAACAGCTTTGGGTCCACCACTAATTCATGTGACTCGTCCCGAATGTCAATCACGTATTGAGGTGCCACTACTTCCAATAATATCCTCAAAACACTTGCGGGTGGGTGTAAGTGCAACAGGGGAAAGTCGAGTATATGGACACCCACACTTTTGTCATCAATCACTTCAGCAACTCCATCAACATCAGTACTGATCTCCGGCAACTCAGCCTCGTCAGGTTCGTCGCGGGGTTTGACTGCCGTGAAGAGATCCAACGGATCAAACATCGCGCGATGCCTAACCCGCTCACACTGGCGTTGGTGGACAATTATAGTGGTGAGCGGTGTGATGTGTGTGTCATGAATTCGTATACGCATAGAGGATGATAATGATGATATAGCTACTTTCTAGAAGTCAGTAACGCGGCCGTTAAACAGCCAATCGCCGTGGCGAATAGGGTCCTGCTTAGGACCACCGACTTCACCGGTCTTGGGGTTGACGTCCCCTTCGAACTCAGGGATGGTGTGGTTATACATGAACGTGCCGATGTCCAGCTTAGGCAACACGGGACCGCTGTCACTGGTTTCGCCCGTCACTTCAGCATTGTATTCTTCGATTGCTGCTTGCGACGCCGCAATCTTTTGGAGCCGTTCGAATTCTTCCTGTTGCTCCTTGGGCAAAGGAGGAGGGCCCGGCTTCTTGTCGAAACCAAAATTGGACGAGTAGGCCGCCCGCAATTGGGGTAACGCCCGTACCAGCGTCGATCTCACTGCTTTAAGCATTAGCGTCATGATATGGAGCTACTTGATAAATCATTTTTTTCGTGGCGGGTGCAAAATGCGACTCCGACTTCGGAGCGCGAAAACACAGACCGTTAACTCAAGAGTTGGTGCGATCGAGCACGCCTTCAAAGACCCGCGTAAGCTCAATGTCCAACACTTGGCGCAAGCTGGCGTAGGTCTCATCCTCAACAAACACCAACTTCTCCATAAACGGACCCAATTGCGCCGCCACCACCATCCGCACCCGGTTGACTAACGGCACCAATCTAACAAGCTCGGTACGGCTCATTTGCTGGCGTTTCTGCTGGGGACCTTCGTAGCCATCAATAAAAATCGACAAGTACACGTCTAGACTTTGGAAGAAAGTGAAATACTTTAGCATTTGCGTCAACACGGAAGCGGGAAGTGCGCGGCTGACATCGACGGTGCCAAAAGGACGGCGGAAATGGGCTAAGATATCTTCAAATAGCCCTAATATGCGAATAAAGTAGTCTTGCTGACCGAATAACCGGTTGCGCTGAGTAACTGTGGTCCAAATCGACGCTATAATTGGATTAAACCCGTCAATCATTTCGAAAACACTGCACTCAAGCTCACCGGCCTGACTCTTGATAAATCGCCGCTGCACCGCTAAAATCTGGGCGTCAATGTCCATAATGAACTGCGACACCTGCCCGCCACTGAGTACCACCGGTTCAGTGACAAATTGCAGTTTGGCGTGGTCAATGGCCAACTCGGTCAGGGTGGTGAACGTGTCTACCAATTGCGACACCCCCGTCGACGGTGGTTCCTCGGTGTCGCTAGCATCGTAGAGCTCGGGATTGAGATCGAGATCGTCGTCGAGGTCCTGAGGAAAGTCAGGAATGTTGCCGTCGGGCGGCGGGTGTTCGGGGGTTGCTGGGCTGTCCATGGTGGGCATATGGTGCGACCACAGAATGATGGGTTATAGCGCAGTGGGAAATGAAACAATCACGCGATTTGAAAGTACCTGTGAGTTGGGATGCCATGTCATAATAAAGCTTTGTCGATTGAGTCGTTGATGGACTTGGTCCGATAGTAGTTTTACGAGATATCCTGGTTTATTAGATACTTCTACGACACTAAATGTGGGCCGATTTGTGCTGAATAATCAGAGGCGTACACTTTACATAACACAATGGAGCTCGCCGTGTCCTTTTTGCGTCGAACAATGGAAAACCGAAAATCGGTTTTTCGGTTAGTACACGCACCTTTTGACGGTTTTGGTAAAGACACGTATTTCCGATATTCAAAGACGGAAACTAATGATGTCACAGACGTTGTTAAAGCTTTCAGTTCACTACAATTGTTGCCAATTCGATTATGCACGTCTCTATATCGATAATATACAATTTGCCGATCCAAAATCCACTACGTCGGCACTTCGTTATGTTGCAATACCGGCAACAAGTGGCTCAAGTAGCGATGGAGATTACTCAACAGCGAGTACACTCCACACGTGTATGGTAGTGAGGTCACCTTCTCATCGGCGTCACCAGTAGAGCCATTTTTCCCCTTGTCATGTCCCAATACCTCACTCAAGTAGTGTACAAACAGCAGTAATTCTTCCAGGTTCAGCGCCACCTCGTACCACTCAGTGTGTTCGTCCAGGTCCACCACCGTCAGCGCCACTTCATTACCATTGGCGTCAAACTCAAGCCCATCGTTGGTGTAAGCTCGGTTTAACATTTTGTGGACGTCCTGAACGTATAGCTTAAACGCTACTCCCCGACGACGACGCGTTTGCGGCCCACTGGATTCGGGGTTTTCCCACACCTTGCGCATAGTGTCCATCGAGGCCAAACCTCCAGTGTTGGGGTCAAGCATGCCACTGATGTAGAAGCGACCAATGAACGCCCCACCATCACCGGCAAACCCTTCCACAAGCCGTAATCGTAACCCGTGATCGAGGGGATTCAGAGTGGGGTCGACGTACTTTTCCGCTTCTTCTGCTTTCCGCCGATTAAGCTTTACTTCAGCTTCTTTCTTCATCTCTTCACAGTTTTGCGGACCTAGCAACACGATACGGGCGGCGTATAAAGTATCTTTGTCCCCCAGCATCTCAAATGTCTGGTACTCAGAGTTGATGATCGATCTGATTTGGTCCAGTTGCGCCATGGCCCAGTGTACCAACGTTCTCAACATGATGAGCCGGTCTTCGGGCAGAAGCATCGCCAACCCTTCCTGTTCAAACTCAGGGTCGTCAAACGGGTTATACTCGATGTAGTGGCGGTAGAGATTGGGCGATTGTAACGGAGCCAAGTCGGCACGACTCTCGTCGACAAGGTCATTGAGTGCCAACGGTTGGGTGAAGCCGTTGTCGTCAACCTCGACCAGTTTACCTTCATGATCAACTTTCACCACCACCGTACGCTTCCACTCTTTGGCAAGCCCCAACGTCACCGACTGTGGCCGGAGCTCCATGATTGCCAGTGCCTGCGACACCACTTCCTTCTTACGGTTGAGCACCAAAGCTAACAATTTGAGGAACACCAGTTGCATGTCGGGGCTGACAAACAGCGCCGTAAACTTCAGCTGACGCGAAGGTCTGGAGGTAAGGCCAAGTCCCTTCTCAAACAGTTGCGGACTGAGCCCGTCGATGCCAATGATATCGCGAAACTTATTGAGGAACTCAAGAATATAAACAATGTCAGCGGCGTATTTCGCTGGTGTCACGGTGAAGCCACCGGCAATTTGTTTGGTAACGGCATCAAGCCCTTCCCCAGTCACCAGCGGTTTGTTGATAAAGTTATCATCATATAAATCGTAGTGGATACCAGTGACGGGACCGGGGAGCTGGCG